>CAMAPF010000980.1:0-1200000 GCA_945859915.1 Cuscuta epithymum | reverse complement strand
TACGAAAAAATCAAGTTCAACGAAACACGACTTTTATGAAAAGTTTTTTTTACGAAAACAATTTAACGAAAAATTGGTTTAACGAAAACTGAATTGTTATGAAAAACAAAGTCTTGCGAACACACAAGTTTTACAAAAAACAACTTTTGGGAAAAGGGGCAAATAAGCCCTCGAACTACAAAAAAAAAGTGCAAATCACCCCTTAAATAGGAGGTCTCGTCCGGCCATTGTCATTTGGGGAGGTTCCCGGTAAAATTTTTCGAAGGAATTTTTTAAGCATCTTCTTCATTAAGTCTAGTTTACTCATACCAAATTTCAGCTAAAAATAAAACCGGTAAGGCACTTGAATGATTTTCTGAAATATGCTGCGCTGTTTAACTGAGCAGTTACCTTCAAAAATTCATTTGAGTTCTTTCCGGATTGAATATTTATCTGAAATTTGGTATGGGTAAACTCAACTTAATGAAGAAGACACTTAAAAAATTTCATCGAAAAATTCCACCGGGAACCTGCCCAAATGACGATGGTCGGACAGAGCTTCCTATGTAAGGGGTGATTTGCACTTTTTTAATTAGTTCGAGGGTTTATTTGCCCCTTTCCCCAAACTTTTTATGAAGATTTTGTTTTGTGAAAAGTCGAGTTTTATGCAAATCTAACTTTTAAGAAAACTTCAATTTTGTGACTTTCAAAAATTTCTATTGCCTAAACCAAACCAGGTGATTCTAAATGCATTGGTATTTTTTTTATTAAGAGCTACAACTCTTACAAAGGAATGAAAACTAAATTATGAGCATAACAAAAGATATGCATCATACATTCACTTGGTTTGAACCTTTACAAAAATTCAAACACCTGCAAAACTAATCTTACACGAATTGAAACTTATACCGAATGATTACACATTTTTCAATAAGAGTATGTAAACAGAAAGTTTGCAAAACGATCAATTTTCAATAGACTTAGGTGAGTATTACGAAAACTTTGTTCTTCGTGAAAATGGAGTCTAGAAAAAACACAGGTAGATTAATCAATACACATATGACTCTGATGTCAATCGAAAGTCCGATTTATCTAAAAATCACAGATATAAATGAAAATATTGAAGAGATTAAGATTTGATTTCAATAACTAAATGATATGACGATAAACAAATATGGCATATGAAACCAGTAGGTCTCCCTTCTCTACAAAAATGTCTGGACATGATTCCTAACTTAGCCAAAGTTATTTATTAGACGCATTCATTCTGGGATACATATGCATATACGTTTGATATCCCAATATTGTATATGATTTTCTCTGCGGACTTAAGATAGTGACACATCACTTTCCTATTGCTAATAAAAGAAATACATAATAAATACATAATGGGCTTAATACATATAAAACCCAATAACTAATTTAAATACATAAACACAAGGACAACAGATGTAATTGGACATATAATTCCTAACAAGTCAAACCACAACCAGACTTGGCTCTGATACCATATTAAGATTTGTATTCCATTCTAAAAAGAGTCAACCCAATAGAGGGAGTAACCAAGTATCTTATATAGTGTTTTATTATTACATTCCGTTCCTGTGTAAGGCATTTACTTTAATAGAAACTTTTATTACCTTTGTAAAATTGATATATCAAATTATAAATGTCCCCACTTTATTATCATTATTTGAAATATTTTGATTATGCGTATTAGTTTTAAACAAAATGACATTTACAATCTTTTTAGAACAATTCAATAATAAATGATTGCCGCTAGCTCTAAAGTAAGGCAAGATCAACCCTAATTCTTTAAGCAGTTATATACCGATACATTGCATTTCAAGTAGTATATCTTATTTGACACCTCTCATATTTAGTTTCGAAGATAAAAAATATAACTATTCCTGGTCGTGATACTATGAATTTTTGTGGTACTCTAGTTAGAAAAATGATTGACGCAATAGTGAATGAGAAGAATGTTTTAGTGATTGAACTACATAAGGTTGGTTATATTTGTCATGTGGCCAACAGCCTTGAATATAGAAACGAGGCCATTTAGTGTGTTGCACATTGCATTTTATGGATTTTGTGCACACATCATCGGTTCTTTGAAGCTCCTTGGACATTGAAGGGGCCAATTTCATTATTTTTTAGTGATCGAACCACATAAGGCTCGTTATATTAGTCATGTGGCCAGAAGCCATGAATATATAAATGAGGCCATTTAGTGTGCTGCACATTGCATTTTATGGATTTTGTGCACACATCATTGGTTCTTTGAAGCTCCTCGGTCATTGAAGGGGCCAATTTTCATTACTTTTTATCACTGCAAAATGTTAAAAACGGAGTTCATCTTCTATCATATTTCAAAAATTGTTTGAGTTTTTCCAAAATGTAGAAGTAGTTTAAACCTCTAGAATGAAATGACATGTACAAAGCTTGTCTGGTATTGCCTATAACATAATTCACATAATTAAGTTCCATGATTGAACATGTAAAGATTATTTAGCTAAAACTAGTTTTTAGAAAAGAAGAATGTGTCAAACATTATAAGAGTTTTTAAAAGGGTTCTACCGTACCCACATAAAATATAAGGGTTTTAGTACAACCTTTGTACACCAATCAAAATATAGGCGATTAACACATCATATCCAATATTTAAATATACGAATATTTTATGATTTTTAATTTGTTTATTACATGTATTGATTTTACACTTGTACACAACACACACAAACACATGCACACACATACTGATTTTACACTATATATATCAGAAGCATGCTAATTTTTCTTGAAACAATTTTTTTTTTGTTACAGGTTGTTGACATCCCACACTTATAAAATACTACCTCCGTCCCTTAAAATTTTTCCAAGTTTGACCGGACGAAGATTAATAAAATAAAAATTGTGTGGTTGAGGTTTGGGCAGAGAAGAGAGAATTAAATGGAACCACAAATTCTTTACTTAAAAAAGGAAATGGCAAAGTTAGTGGGACATCCAAAAAAGGAAAGTTGACAAAGTTTTAATAGACGGAGGGAATATGAAGTAATAAAGTGTTATATTAAGAACTTGAAGTACTCCTCTTGACAAGTTGACCTTTTAAGATAGAACCACAGTTCTAAACATGGTATCAGAGCTCAACCGATCCATAACATTTTATTTTTAATGCCTTGTTTAATTTTTAGCAAAAAAATATGTGATCCATATTAACTACAAGTTTAAATTTTCAATTAGTTTATCAATAATTTTGTCAAACTAAAACAAGACGTCTAATATGGGACGATGGTAGTAGTTATTTATTTAAAATTATATTCTTCTAGAATCTAAAATAAGACATTTTGTCATTTACAAATGTTAATACAAGTTGTTCAAAAGTATTTGCATGTCATAATCTCATACAACAACAACATCTAAGCCTTAATTTCAAAAGTGTTTGGGATCGACTAAGATGAATCGATCCATTATAGCAGAGCTAAAAAGAGAAGAATTATAAGAACAATAAAAAGACAAGGTACGTGAAAATAGATAAGATAAAGATAAATATAAGATAAAAACATAAGAACACGAGAAAAATAAAGGATAAAAATAATATATGAAAGATAAAAGATAAAAATAACATAAGAACATAGAAAGATAAAATAAAGAAAACAAATGAGAGAGAGAGATCAAACGTCCACACGAATATGCGCCCTCCACTTTGTTCTCTCCAAAGTCATACTCTCAACCAACCGTAGAAGAAACATATAAGTTGTGATTCCTCTAATTCAAATCTATTTGAGTCTTCTCCTCTCCCTCTTCTCCCCGCTCCTTCTTCCCACCTCTCAACTCGTCTAACACGTGCATCACTTGGTCTTCGACGCACATGACCAAACCACAGAAATCGAGACTCCTGTTTCTTATCTTCTATAGATGTTACTCCCGCCTTTTATCTGGTTATCTCATTTCTCAAGCTGACTTTCTAGTATGTCCACATATCTAACACAACATACACATCTCGGTCATGTTCACTCATCTTTTGAATGTGACAGTGCTTCCCAGCCCCACATTCTACACCATACATTAATGCAGGTCTAATTGATGTCCAATAAAACTACCCTTCATTCTTGTTAGCATACCTTAACCACATAGAAATCCATATGCACTCTTCCATTACATCCACCCTGCTCTTACACTACGGGATACATCTCTATCTAATTGATCATTCTTCTAAATTATGGAGCCTAAGTAACGGAACATATCACACATTGGTATATCCGTGTTATCAAGGGTAACCCCGTGGAACATATCACACATTGTTATTACGCACCAGAACATACTTCTCTTCCTACCTTGAGAATCAAACATTAGCATCATATGCTGAGTGACAAGACTCTCACCTGAATTAACCTTACAATCAGTGTAGCTAGTTCTCATAGTAGTTAATATTAATTAGTCAATTTGAGTAATATTAGTTCCACTTCTATAGGTCACTTCATTACAGGCAACTCATATGTCGAGGCAAAATCCAGAGTACATGTATTTCCTACTTCATTTCTAGTTCCAAAATCAATGTCTGCCATGAATGCTCTCAAAAACAACATGTATAAAGAATATTCGATCCCAACAAAGGTTATTGTCTTCTTAAGATAAATACTTCTACACAACAAATGTCTCCCAGAATAGAACAACTTTCATTCTCGAAGAACTCGACTAGCCAAACGATGCACGAACGAAAGAGCTATAACGATGAAGAAGGATGAAAAAGGTTTGTTTATTTTCGAATCGTAGACATATTTTGGAATCTTGAAGTGTTCTGGCCATGAGACACTAATCCAAAAGTGCAATATTTTTAGTATCTTAGGCCACACAAGCGTGTACCGTATGCACTAGAAACCCGACTTGACGGATCGAGGCGGCACGCTAGTGAAGTGTAGTTCCACACTTAGTGTATGCGGATCTTCCTTCCTTTCAAAACTCAAGTGCCCCATGAGGCCGAACCCAATAACAATAGTTGGAATATAAAAAAACCTTCAATGTTGCCTAAAAATGTCGATTTGGGATACTTCCAAGATTTTAGGAAAACTTTGGTGGATAGCTTATCATTCATTTCAAAATGGTTTCCACAACTTAATACATTTGAATTTTCACCTTACAGAATACAATAGTTAGGGCTTGGTCTCATAGAAAACAAGTATTGGACCCCTTACATATTTTAGGTCTAAAGTGATTAAAATATTAAACCTTTTTCTAACACAGGGTGAGTTTTTCATGGAATTTATGCGGACTCATAGGAAGGATATTTGTGACTCTCACTATTGTCGCTCTTTTCCATTTGAGCTACCTTGTGCTAATTTCATGTTTTTGTGTCAATATCTCGATTTAGTTGTATAATATGTAGCTCCCAAATTACTTGCAATGTTCTTTGCCATCCATTTTCCCGCACTCCGATCCCTTTTAACTTTAGGATGTTTTTACTTGGACTGTAATTTGCTAGTCTGATCTGGTCTGGTCTGATTTGGTCTAGTCTGGTCTGAACTGGTCTGGTCTGGTCTGGTAAGGTCTGGTTTCTTTGTATTTTTATAACTATCCAAGTCTGGTCTGGTCTGGTCTAGTCTGGTCTGAATTGGTCTGGTCTGGTCTGGACTGGTCTGGTTTGGTCTGGTCTGGAGCAAATTACAGTCCAAGTAAAAACATTCTTAGTCAACCAAATTTGTACTACGAATACTTTATTTTCAGCTTGTGACTCCATTATTCCTGCTTAGCATGTAATCCTTTCCTAAGTCCATCCACTAACACGACATAATGTGCAAATAACATACATTACACGGTGCCAACGAATATTGGATCTTCCTAATCAATATATGCATCATAACCATTGAAAAATGAGAATGCATGTGCTCAATGATGGTCCTTGAATACCTTGATGCAAATCCGACCGTAATAGATAAGAAAATCTGATCTTTTGTTTCATTCACACGTTTTAACTTTTCTTTTTGCATCTTGTTACATACTTTTATTATTACATCGATATATTTTGATTAACTTCTCCGTTTTCAACTTCGAAACTACTTATGAAATAATCAATGTTTAATCATCGGTTAATTGATCGTTTTTTGTAATAATTAACGTTAAAACGTTAGTTAATCGTCACTTAGTAACACCCCAACATTAGTATAGAGATATGAGTAGGAAAAATTAATACTCAAGAAGAGAAACTTAAGAAAATAATTTACAACTTTAACATTCAACAAACATTAAGATAGCAAAACCAAGAATAAAGGAGTTTAACTCCTCATTTGGAGTCTAAATATGCTAAAAATAAAAGTGAAATACTAATCTAGCTAAGTTGAGCTATATGATATGGATCAAATAATGGATATAAAAAAATGCCAAGAAAATGAGTGGTTTTGTAGGATATTTTTAGGTTGTTGGATCGGATACCTACCTGATCGAGAGTCTAGGATACCCGATCGAGAATCTTTGACAGTAACTACGAAAGTACTGAAATCTAATCATATCCGATCAGGTATTGATTATACTCGATCGAGTGTATAACTAAGGGGGTGTTTGGATCTGATTCTTAAAACTGCTTCTGCTCCTTCAGGGAGCAGAAACAGAAGTTGAAGTGTTTGGGGTGAAAGTGAAGTAATGATTCATGTGTCTAATTTACACCTAGAATCAGTTTTTTAGAAACTGGAGAAGACCAGCTTCTGAAAACTGAATCTGATTCTGCTTCTACTTTAAAAAAGAAGCAGAATCAGAATCAGTTCTAAACACCCCTAAATATGATATGAAGCTCCATGTGATCCCATCTAACCGGAAGGGTGTTCCCAAGAACCTACCCCTAACTCTTGAGATGGTTAAGCGTGCTCTAAGTCTCATACACAACTGCGTACCTGGAGTCTCCCTAGCTGAAACTGTCAAACTGCTAATTACATCTCTTTTCGGCATTGCTTTAGGGAGGATCATCACTTAGCCAAAGGGGGAATTACTAACTCTAATGTCTTTTTCAATATTTCCAAACTTCCTTATCTTATAAGATAAAGGGTGCTATTGCTTTGGAATTCAAGGCACACCTCGTAGAAAGATCGAACTCGATCTACGACTTGGATCTATGAGTAATTTAAGAGTAATAATGGAGTGTTTTACAATGCTTAATTAGAAATAGCGTTTTTAAACTTTAGATTTAAAAATGATTTCCATGTTTTCTACTTAAAATAACACTTTAGCTTTGTTCGAAGTCAAATGGATTATGGATGGATGCTTTAAAATGCTTCCATTTTTTTTATTGAATAAATTTCATTTTTAGTTCATGAGTATCACACAGATTCCACAATTGATCCACATGTGTGATTATGAGCACTTTTAGTACATGACTACCTTTTAAGTTTTAACTATAAATGACCTTTCAGTCGATATTTCCGATGGTTAAAATCGTCGGAGGGATATATATTGGGAAACTTTTACTATTTATATTAATAGTACATGTGTGGACGAAAAGACCACACATGGCGAATAAAAAATAACCAAGTACTACCTCCGTAACACAAAGATCTTCCCATTTTGACTTTTCACGGTCTTCTAAGTTGAACTTTGACTCTAAATATCTACATATCTATATTTATAAAATTCATAATAAATTAACATTCAAATAATATGTTTTACAATGAGGTATATAAAATAAATTTTTAATCATAACATAATGTGAGTTTTGAATAATTAATGGTCAAAGTTTATAAAGTTTGACCCAAAAGAGTCAAACTGGGAAGATTCTAGGGTTACGGAGGTAGTATCAAAACTGGATAAAATGAAAGAAGTTGAGTGAATATCAAAAGTCAAATTAATTGTCTTTTACTCACAAAAATATTGTTTTAACAAACACTTAACTTTTAATATTAATATTAGTTTTTTCTCTAACAATCCCAATTTTTTAAAATTATCCAATTATTGAAAGAAAAGGAGACCTAAACACCACCAAAAGTGTTAGTAAAGACACTTTTTGTTGTTCAATAAATAAAACAATAAAAGCATGACACATTAATATTTAATACTTCAAATGTGATAAAATTACATAAATTAATTAAGCGGTATATAACTAAATACTCCGTATGATATGATTTGCTAACGGTGTGCGGGTCACTACTTAAAAAATTGTCCTTACACCCACACATAGTATGAGTTTCTTCTAATAAAAAGTACTCGTACAAGTGAAAGGTGAGAATCAATTTTGACCATTGAATTGATCTTGACAAATAGATGAAAGAAAATCAAAATTTAAGTAGAACATACATGTTGTCATGACTTTATTATAAATATGAAGAATTCTAAATGAAAATACGGTTGCAAAATGTAATGTAATATACAAAAAGTGCATACATAACAAAATATATCAAAATCCTAAAAAAATGGGCGTAACTTAAAAAGTATAAAAATCATGTATTTTAACTTGTATGAATACACATCTATGTATAACAATGTTCTTTGTAATATAAAACTATTCGAATTAAAGTTCCATAATTTTGATTTTATCTTCGCTTCTTTTGATTAAAATTTACCTAGTGTATCCATTTTCATTTGAACAATAGATCAAGCAATGATCGAATTACTTTTTAAAAAATGATTGAATTTTCAATTGAACATTGACACACACTGCACGTACATATATTAATTACTTGGAGCTGCGACTAATTAAAGATTATAAAACTGGTAGAACACACACTGCACAACCCTAATTGCACCCACCCAACGTGTTCTGGACATCGCTCTCGTCCGGGCTCGTTGATCGGACGAGGGACCTTGACTCGGGACGGCCTAGTTAAGAAACACTTTCACGTGTTTCTAACAAGCTAGGATTGACGGAATCACCCTTGGCCTCGTCTCACTAGCCAACACCCTCGGTCTAGAAACGTGCACCACGATCAACAAGACGAGGAAAACAATATAGTCTACGATCCATGTTTAAATGAGGACATCATTCCTCTCGTCCTCCTCTGATCTAGTTTACACATGTATTTGCATTTACTTTGACATATATTGCAACTACAAGCAGCCCTTCTTTGTGGAGATGTAATGGTTCGAAACTCATTTGCCAGATATATCTTTCTTTCTCTAGAATACCACTGGCAAGTTTATGGTATAGCGATCAGAACCTATAATACAAAAACATGTCAATAAATCTTTCAATTATTATGGTGTTTTGAACAAAACTTTGTAAGGGATCCAATCTGTTATTGGCTGTTTACTTTTTGTGTATATAGTACTCCCTCCCGGATAGAACTTGACATTTGCTTTTGGCATGACATTTTAGGAGCTCAATTAATAGAAGAACAAATGTCTTACATGCCCTTTCACTTTGGGGGAATTGATGCTATCCACTCAAATGTAAAAAGTGGATGGGTAATGAAGGGTAGTTAGGACATTTAATGTTAAATGAGTTGTCTAAAAAGGAAACATAAAGGAGTAAATGAGACCTCCCAAAAATAAAAGTGTAAAGATTTAAATGGGACGGCGGGATTATAACTAATGAAGTCTGATGTGACATAGTATGTTTAAATCTGAACTGATTTTTTTATTTTAAATCTGATCTGATATTGGACTGAAATCATCCCAATTAAAAACATTTTAACACGCTCAATAAGTCAGGTAAGGGTTGATGCCTAGTGCCAAACTCGCCTAGGCAGTCATCTTGATTCTTGATATCCCTCTTTTTTTCTCATTTTTTATTTCATTTCATATGATCTGAATTTTAATACTCCGTATTACTTATTAATGACTTCATAATGTTTTGATAATTGAATAACTGAAATAATTATTAAATCTTATATTTTTGTATTAAGATAAGTAATTTGTGTTTTTTAGTCTCTAAAACTAATTTTTATTGTAGGAATATAAAAATACATGCTAAGAGCAATAGATTAATTATTGATTAAACTATGTTCTTATGACAAAGAGGAGAAAATAAATTGGACCACGATCCATCTAGTCACGGCCGCCTAAGCGCTTGACAAAAAGTTCTAACCAAATTTTAGAAAGGAAAGGTGCAAATAGGCTCATGTACTAACAAAAAAGGTCAAATAAGCCTTTATTTAGGAGGCTCTGTCCGGCCGTCGCCATTTGGGGTGGTTCCCGTTGGAATTTTTTGATGCAATTTTTTGAGCATCTTATTCATTAAGTCTAGTTTACTCATACCAAATTTTAGCTAAAACTTCAATCGGGAAGGTATTCAAATGAATTCTTGAAAATAACTGCGCAGTTAGAAGCGCAGTTATCTTCAAGAATTCATTTGAATGCATTCCCGATTGAAGTTTTAGCTGAAATTTGATATGAGTAAAATAGACTTGATGAATAATATGCTCAAAAAAATTCTTCAAAAAATTTCACCGGGAACCACCCCAAATGACGACGGTCGGACAAAGTTTCCTAAATAAGGACTTATTTGACCTTTTTTGCTTAGTACATGCGTCTATTTGCATCTTTTCCCAAATTTAGAATAATGTTCTTACTTGATATCTTACGGTCAGCTTTTTTTGTGATTCTTACTTGTCACATACGTAGTAACTTATTTTTATAATAATCTCAAATTATTTTATGACTCTCAACCATAATTTCTAATAATCAAATATTTTCTTGATATATACCGTATGTGCATGTGTGAATGATTTAGAATCATACTATATAGTTCTAAAACTATAACTAAGAAGTACAAAAAAAAAAGTAGGAAATAATTACTAGTTCTTGACTTAGCTTGTTGTCAAAGTACTACTTGCCTAATAGTTTAAAGTTAATAATAATAATAATAAAGAAATAAACAATACTCCCTCCGGCCCACTGGACTTTGCCATCCTTTTTTGTTTGTCCCAAAAAACTTTGTCACTTTCCTTTTAAAGCAATGAATTTGTGGCTCTGTTCATTTCTCTCTCCGCTGCACAAATCTCAACCACACAATTTTTACTATTCTAATTTCGCACCTAACATCAACTTGACAAAGTTGAGTGAGACGGAGGTAATAACAACTAATGTACATAGTAAGAGTTTATTTTAAAGTTTCAGAAGTATATTCTTAAATCTTCATCACTTCTTAAGGGGCTCCAACGATTCCAAGGTAGTCCGATATTTCTTCAGAGAAAAAGTAAAGGCTAAAGGGTCAAATAGGCCCATGTACCTATTCGGAATGCTCAATTCGCACTCTGAACTCAAAAAAGCTCCAATTCACCCCATGAATTCAACAAAAAATGTTCAAATCCGATTTTTTGCAGGTGAATTTCCGGTCATCGGCACGTCAGCCGGTTAGATACTAACCGTGCATCCCACATGGAAATCTAAGGGGTCAAATAGACCCCTGAACCCGACAAAGTTGTTCAATTTACCCCCTCAATTGTTAAAAAGTGTCCAAATAGCCATTAAAAAATAAAAAATTAAAAATATAAAATAAAAGTATAAATAATATACAAGTTCATATTATAAAATATATGTCTATTTATAATATGAGAATAAATTTCTTATATTTTCGGGTAAATTAAATATATATATATATAATATAGGAAAAATAATACGCAAAATACAAAATTTAATATTAATTTTTTAAAAAATGTATGGTTGATTTTTTTTAATGGAATTAAATTATCAAAATGTTTTTAATGAATTTGTTTTGTTTTGTTTTATGTGAATTTACCACAAAAAATAAGGATATATTTATATTTACAGTAAATTCGAATAAAATAAACTAAAAGAAGTTCATTAAAACTATTTTCATATTTTAATATGTTTAAGATTTATATGTAAAATTACAAACACACACATGCATATATGTATATATACTTCGTATTATTTTATTCTAGAATTATATACTACATACTATACTTCATACTCCGTACTAATTATATGCTACATAAAAATTTTATACTATATAAAAATTATAATATGTAAATAGCTACAGACTACTACATTTTTATATTATGTATTTAAAAATAAGTACCTTCATTATGTTTATATATGTATACATATATATTTAATTTACCCTAAAATATAAAAAGCGTCTTATTATATTATAAATAGACATCTATATTTTATATTACGAACTTGTATATCATTTTATATTTTTATTTTCTATTTTTTAATTTCATATTTTTAATAGCAATTTGGACACTTTTTAACGGTTGAGGGGGTAAATTGAACAACTTTGTCGGGTTCAGGGGTCTATTTGACTCCTTAGATTTCCACGTGGGATGCACAGTTGGCACCTAACCGGCTGACGTAACGATGACCGAAAATTTATATGCAAAAAATGGGATTTGAACTTTTGGCGAGTTCCGGGTGTGAATTGAGCATTCCGAACATGTACAAGGGCCTATTTGACCCTTTAGCCAAAATTAAATACTTACTTTGGATTCGTAAACTTCAAATGTCATAAATCATATAACACAAAAAAATAAAATGTTGATCAAAATAAATGTATCTCCCTAATATTAAAATAATTTCCAAACCAAATTAATCTCAATCACACCAATATTTATATTAGTATCGTACACGCCATTAATTATCTGTTATTGTAAAACAAAGTTAAAAATGTCTAAACAAAGGTAATGTCCTTATGTTCAAATGATGACATGAAACACATGAATCAACATTGTCTAAGTATTCTCGCCACGACACCATTCTAGTGCATGAATATTTGATGGTATCCTCTCATAACATCAAGGAACAACATAAGCTAGCATCCAGTTGTTTCGTCCATCAGTTAGTCGATATAGTTGATGAAAATTATGAAGCTCGATATCTTATGAGCTAGGGCCGCATTCTTTAACGACTTATAGACTTGACATTCTTGATGTGGTTGATGCTGAGGAGCATTGTGACCCCAACCTTGACGAAATATCACCTTTCTTGTGAGAGATAACTTTTCTACCATTTGATTGGGGGTCTGATGACAGTTGGGGTCTATTGCTAGACGATGGGTGATGACATCATGGCTTATCCCCGACATGTCTTTGAGTCCCCATGCAAAGATCATGGCATACACTCGGAGGATGAGGAACATATCTTATTGCAATCCCGGTTGGAGTTGCCTTCCCATCTTTAGAACCCTCTCGAGCATGGTCGTGTCGAGTAAGACCCCTTCCACGTCTTTGACTCATTTGTCCCTTGGTCGTTCTTCCTCTTAGGCCATTGTCAGGAGGATGGTGTTAGCTCGAAATTCTCCCTTGGCCAATTTCCTTGTGAGCTTGAGATAGCATGACTCGTATATCCTCTGTGATTGACCTATGCGTACCCAATGTAAGTGTCAATAAGGAATTTGTGGCACAAGTGCTTCATGGATATGATGGTTTCTAAAGCTTCGAGCACTGCTTATTAGCTCAAGATAAGTTTGTACGCAACTCAAAGATGATGACCATGAGCTCCATCTTCAATCCAGCTCCATGGGGAAACGTACCCAATTCAATAAGGAGATGTATTGTGTTTTCAACGTCAATAGAGTCACCTGTGAAATGAGATGACAAAGTCCAGATAGGTCAAAGTGATGCTCGGTCCAGGGCTAGATTCTTCGAAACACGGAGTTACACGATACTGACTCAACTCGTGGTATTCATATAGCTATGGTTGATGATGACATGGGCACCTCGGGAAGGTACTTTTTGGTAAAGTAATTGAGATTTGTTTTTACCCGCTTTACTGAATGATTAAGCACATGGGTGGCTTCTCCAATGTAGACGAATTGCGTTCATTTTTTGCT
Organism: Cuscuta epithymum; assembly: GCA_945859915.1. Lineage (NCBI taxonomy): Eukaryota > Viridiplantae > Streptophyta > Magnoliopsida > Solanales > Convolvulaceae > Cuscuta > Cuscuta epithymum. The sequence continues at coordinate 1,186,304 of CAMAPF010000980.1, read as the reverse complement.
AGGTCGCATGGAGTATTCATGCTATTACTAAGGGGCCTGAGTGAGATTGACTTCCTTAGAGCTTCCAGTGCATCCCATTTTGTCTGAAGGCTGTTAGTCTTTAATGAATAAGGTGCAAAATTGATTACTCTTTATCTCAACAAAAGCATCAAATGATAGCTATATCAAAAACCATTGCTAGTAATATAAAAAGAAGACACAACTCAGTAATAGATAGAGAAGTAATTAGAAAAGTATTTTCGAATCTTTTACAACTATTTAAGTAGGGGAATTTATGGTGGTAGTAAATAAAGGATTCATATAATGCACCGTACACGTGTTACTATTCTATGGACTATTGGTGTGTGTTACCACATCCAAGGATGATTGTCATCCTTGTTTGCATATACACGGAAAAGTCTGCAAGAAATATTGTTTAACCGGTTGGTGAATGTTGGTCTGGGCGGGAGGTTCTCACCCGAGGGAACATGGGATGATGTTCTTGATCTTGATTTCTAATTGATCTTCGATGGAGTTATTTGGGTTGTCTCTTGCGGATACCATTGGATAGATGAGAGTCTAGGCCGAGCATGGCTGCTTACGTATGTTGGCCCAGAGCAGATTGTGTTGTGAGTACATTTGTCGTGGGTCTACACTTATATATTACACCAATAGTAATGATGTTTTTTCAATTAGACTAAAATTTTTTGGTCTGATATGGTGCGGTTCGATTTGTATAAATATGATCTGGTTGAATAAAAGTCTACCTTGTATGCATTTTATTATTATCTAAATTAATTATCTTAACTTCATCTGATATGATGTAATCAAATGAGGTTCAAAAGAAAAGCATTCAAAAGAAAGAGTCGTGCTCTCAAAAAAAGAAAGAGTCATTAATAAGGGAGGAATTGATAGGCAAAACAAACACGAGAGGCTCGGAGCTGTTCCCATAAAGAAAAGCGTGAAGCCACGGAAAAGCAGAAGAGAAACAGAAGCAAAGGAAGAAAGAAAGAAAGATGGCGCAGAAGACTCTCTCTCCCTCTCGACTCATTCCTTTCAATCGCACGCTTCTCTCTTTATTATCATCTCCTGTGGGTTCCCAAGCGTTTGAATAGCAGCAGTCCGCCTGCCAACCAGAGAAAGAAAAAGCAGAAAAACGCTTCATTTCCTCTTTTTAATACGCCAAAAGCCAAAAGAAAACAGAGCAGCAGCCTGATATTGAAAATGGTGGAGCTGTTGATAATGGCGGAGCCTCTGTTTTCCCGTTTTCCCATATAAGAAAAGAAGGAAGACCCATTCATTCATTATTCACTCCCTGCCAATCCCTCTCTCTCTCTTCTCTCTCTCTAAACTGGCCAAGAACTCCCCCTTCCATTTCTCATTCATACTGTTTCTGTGTATGCCTTAATTATTCAACCACACCCCTTTCTCTGTTCACCTCCCCATCTCCTCCCCTTCCTCCTTTCCTTTCTTTTTTCTTCCCTTTTATATATCTGCAAATATCAGAATTCTTCATTATAAATATAAACCATTTTATCTGTTCTTCATAGCTCATAGTTTCATACCAATGGCGGTTCAAGCTCAATACTCTTCATATCCCCTGTTCTTGACCAGGTACCCCCTCCGGCCTCCCCTGTTTGTATTCAATAGATTACTTTTATTCTTTGTTTACAAAAATCTGATTCGGATTTCTCCGGCAGAGGTGCCCAGGACGGCGGGAGGAACCCAGTTATGAATACCGGCGCCGGTTCCGGTGGGGGAGCATATCTCGATCAGACTGAAATTCTGGTCAATTATGGAGGTAAGGAAAGTAGATAGCGATTATTGGTGTTGCCAAAAATATCTTCTGTTGAATCTTCTGATCAAACAATCTAAATGTGTGTTTATTATTTGGAGCGCGATTATAGTTGTTGATGCGAATTCGAGAAAGAGGGGAAGAGATTACAGTTTTCCGGCGGTGGTCGATCTCACCGAGCTGCCCACATCTCCGCCTCCGCCGCCGCCGAATGTTGTATCCACCGGCCTCCGTCTGGCTTTCGGCGAACAACAACAACTGCAACACCGTCAACATTCTCCGGTTTTCTTCTCGGCCTTAGCAGAAGATTTAGGTAACCTCATCAAACAACAACGAGATGAAATCGAACTTTATCTCCGAGCTCAGGTGAAGCGCCTTGATTTATTTTTTTCTTCTGTACGGACTGAGATTAGGATTTAGGGTTCTGATTTTGGTTTATTTCTGAATAGGGTGAGCAATTGCGGAGAACATTGGAGGAGAAGAGGCAAAGATACTACCGAGCGTTGCTGGGGGCGGCGGAGGAATCGGCGGTACGGCGTCTGAAGGAGAAAGATGCGGATGTGGAAAAGGCTCGGAGGCGGAATATGGAGTTGGAAGCAAGGGCGGCGAAACTGAGCGCGGAGGCGCAGGCGTGGCAGGCCAGGGCGAGGGAGCAGGAGATCACGGCGGTGGCTCTTCAGGCGCAGCTGCAGCACGCTCTCATGAACGGCGGCGGCGGCGGAGGAAGAGCAGGCTGCGGCTCCCATCTGCCTGAGAGGAACAACGGGAGCGGGCAAGGGTGCGCCGGCGGCGATGCGGAAGACGCCGAGTCGGCCTATATCGATCCGGACAGAGTCGAGGAGTCTGCCGGAACGAGTTGCCGAGCTTGTCAGAAGCGAGTCGCCGCCGTGGTTCTGTTGCCGTGTCGGCATCTTTGCCTGTGTGTGCAATGCGACGCCGTTTGTATGAATTGCCCACTTTGCTACTGCGTCAAAAGCTCCAGCGTTGAGGTTTTCCTTTGTTGAGGCCAACCATCACTTTGGGTCCCACTCCTTCAACGGCCTAAATTATTTTTGAAAAAAAACGAGCACCACAAAAGGAGAAAATTATTACTTCGTACTCCGTATTATATACACAAAGTGAATGAAGCTATAAAAGAATATGAATAAAATTGGGGTTCAAAATTCAAATACACTCGGAGTATATATTTTTGTTTAAACTAATTCAATTTAGATTTATTTTCGATGCAGAAAATAAAATTATTTTCGGTGTTTCAATTACTTTCTTCTTGGGATTGAAGGCAATATTTGTACATTTAATCGCCTTTGCCATCTATATACACGTATGTACTAGGCCATCTATTACTTATCCTTTGTAATTTGTATAAAATATCGACCATTTCCTATGCCCCCTAAGAGCAACTCCAATGATGGAGTGCATTGCTCTGAAAAAATGTTTGAGGTACGGAAAATGTGTACACATGTCTGTCCTTCATAGAAATTGTGTCTGTCACAGACAACTCAAAATGAATTGTCTGTGACAGACAAAATTTTGTGAACGACAGACATGTGTACACATTTTGTGTACCTCTAGCAAAACCGGCATTGCTGTAGGCGTGGCAATGAAATGGAGTGGGTCTAGAGCAAATAGAGAAAGTCTATTTGGAGTGAACTCCAATATAGAAAGGGAAAAACAAAAAAAATAAATGAAAAATCTCTACAATCTTATAAGAGTGAATATTTTTAAGGGTATAATGGTCATAAAAAATGTGTTGGTGTCTCTTGCTGCATAAAGTTGTTGTACATCTAACATCATGTATGGATTTTTGTACTTTTAAACTTATTATAGCCTGTGTTTAAACGGCAAAGTAGCTTTCCATGTTCCCGTTCCGTGAACTATAGCCTTCCTTCCGCTTATTTCCGTTCCGTATCCTTTATCTCCTCTTTTTCATTCAGGCGCCTCAACATTTTTGGCACTCCCTGGTAATGGCGAGCAGCTTTCCGGACCTCGAATTCGACATTTACATCCGTTTTCCATTGGTTGTCTAACTTATTGTTAAATGTTAATCCATTCCGCCCCTTAGCATACCCCAGACGGCTCCAATCTGATACGACCCACCATATTCCTTTCCGTTTTAGCAATCGATAGTTTCTCTTTTCTTCTCGATCGCCCCACTTGGGCTCGGCTAAAGGTGTACTCCCTTAAGCTGATGGAAGTACGCTCAGGGTTCAGAGGAAAGGAATTGGAGATAAAGAGCTCCCGTTAGTAAAGCCTCACTGAAGGACAAATCAGTTTACTTCTTTCTTCTTCTCATGTAAGTTCGTATTTTCCTTTGTTTTTGTAATAGTGATGATTGCATTTAAGAAGGTAATTTCATTTCATATACACCTGATATCAAATCATCATCCTAAGTTGTTTCCATCTCAGAGGCTACCCGAGTTATGGAATTCCACGAGACCCTCTCACCTTCAATCGTCCGGTATTCCCCTTATTAATATATATTCATCTTTTTGCAAACTAGCAAAGGATTTTAGGCCATATTCATCTTTTTCCATCTTCTTGCTCAGCAATCTTCTTCTGGTAAGCTTTTTAGGCCTCTATGTCTGTCTTGTGCTTATTCACATTTGTTTATTTACTGACTGAGTATTTGGCCGCAAACTATCTGTTAACCAGTAGTCCATGCTTATATAAAGTGTTATATGATTAAAGATTTAAAGTTATGGAAATTTAGAAACTGAAATTTACAGCCATGTATGATACGGAATAATAATTTGTTAACAACGGAATAATAATTTGTTAACAACTTTTTCCTCTAACACTACTGACACCTAAATCTCTTAAATAATTGCTGTTACTACTTTGGAAACTGAAATTCAATATCAAATAGACTACTTTCAAATTCCAGGTTGCATTTTGCTATCTTTTAAATGAAATATTACTTTCAAATTTAGGGAAATAAACCTTTAATAGAAACTTACTAACAGTTAAAAGTTATAAAACGCAGAATTCTGGGAAGGAAAATTCCATATCAGATAGACTTTTATGGAAGGATCAACTACTCAGAGTTTTTTTTTTCAATTTGTTATCGGGTACACTAATGTCAGGCTAGATTGTAGTCTCATTGTGTATCAGGGAACTTACATTTGAACCCAATAGGGATAATAGTTGATCACTTGTTTCTGTTTTCAAGCCTTCAAAGTACTCATGCCTATTATTCTGCTTGCGGTATAAATCTCAAAATTCTCACAAGAAAGTGAGCAAGTTTTAATACAAAGTAATGACTATCATATATGTTTTGAGCTAAGAAAGAAAGGAGCTCTATGTTTACGGTTTTAGCAGTTGTAATGTACTTTCTGAATATGTAAATTTTATCATCAGTCAAGAATCGTAAACCGAATCGGGAACCTCTCTATGGGACGGAGGGAGTACAATATATCGAATTGTAATTTGTAGACGTATTAAACTTTTGTTTGAAAATAGCATTGTGCATAAGTGTCACATTTGGTACAGAGTGTGAGAGAATAACAGCATATACAATTAGTTTTTTCCTCCATAAATGTACACAATTCTGATATAAAATGTAAAAGGCCATAATGCATATGGTCTTTGCCAGGAAGCCCTAATAAAGTTTGGAGTGAGGATAGTCAAGCAAGCTGAAGGTTACGAGTGGGAACAAGCCGGCTTTTGAAATCACATGAAGAACCATTAGAGATTTTTGCCCCATCAATGACATACATTTTGATTTTGACTTAATAGGTGATAACCTTGACATATAAAACATTTCGATTGTCTTGTGATGTTGCATCGACAACAACAAATTGAATTTATTGTGTTAGTGATGTGCATATGTATTATCTTTAACAAATTTTACTCATTGCAAACCCTTTGTTTTTTCCCTTTCCTTTTTCTCACATATAATCTAGCATATAAATACTTTATTGATTAGGATTCCTTATCAATAAGTAACAAAGTATGTATTCAAATATTGTATTCATATTACTCATATATGGGAAAAGGGTCAAATAGGCCCTCGAACTTACCTAAAAAGGTCAAATAAGCCCTTATATAGAAGGCTCTGCCCAGTAGTCACCATTTGGGGCGGTTCCTGGTGGAATTTTTTTATTAAATTTTTTATCATCTTATTCATTAAGTCTGGTTTACTCATACCAAAATTTAGCTAAAACTTCAATTGGGAAGGCATTCAAATGAATTCTTGAAGATAATTACGCAGTTATCTTCAAGAATTATTTGAATGCCTTCCCGATTGAATTGTTAGCTGAAATTTGTTATGAGTAAACTAGACTTAATTAATAAGATGCTCAAAAAATTTCATCAACAAATTCCACCGAGAACTGCCCCAAATGGCGACGTCCGGACAGAGCCTCCTATAGAAGGGCTTATTTGACATTTTTATGTAATTTCGAAGGTCTATTTGACCCTTTTCCCCTCATATATTAACTCAATTTAAACCGCAGAGGGATATATTAGTATCCATGGGCATTAGTATCCCTGGACTACAATGGTCTTGGGCATTATCACGAACGCGCAACGCGCGTTACGTAACTAGTTAATAAAAGAAGAAGGGAAAGCTACATACTCCCTCCGTTTCTATTTGGTTGACACAGTTTGACTTGTCAAGATTTAAGGGAAAAAAGTTATTGAGGGGTAAATTTTACTGTAGAGTACACTGTTTGGCACTGTTTGAACACTGTTTGAACACTGTTTGAACACTGTTTGAATACTGTTTGACACTGTTTTGCAATGTTTAGGTATAGATTTGTTTACCAAATAAGGAAATAAAGAAGTGTGGTATTCATTTTGAAACGTCCAAAAAAGGAAAGTGTGTCAACCAAATAGAAACGGAGGGAGTACTTGGGTTCCTTGCTTAGCTGGAATGTCAGAAGGTGGCATCGAAGGTCTATTTGTAGACCTTGTGCTGGACCTTCTCTCATGCTAACTCAGATTTTGAAGGTCCATTGGCATTCACATTGGAGAGTACATTTTACAACAAAGTGTGCATTTGCTGACATGGAACTCCAATGCACACTTGCATTGGAGTTGCTCTAACATGACTATGGGCTTACATTTTATTTTAGTGATAACTCTAGTTTTTGAAAATTTAATCGTTTGAAACAAAATTCTAGGGAAAACATCACGTGCGACTTGAAATATTTTATTTTTGGAGTGTGATATTTCTGTAGAAAATGCAAAGGAAAATGAAATGGATTAATTTTCATATTCTTTTTCACTCTTTATATTTTCTTATTTGTGGCTATTTGTTTGTTTCAAAAAATTGCAGCTAGCTATTCAAATTATGAAAATGTAATAAATAATAACAATAGCTTCTTGAAAAGAATGTATCACATACAAGTAAATAAAGGTGTGAGTAATATATTTGGGTTTATGTTGTCTTTATAAATAAAATGAGTTTGGATGTATGTAAAAACCAAAATTCATTAAGTTTGAATTGTTTCCAAGTTTCTTACCCTTCTTAATTGTGAGGTTTCCCCCACAGTGTTCTCTAAATTAATGAGGTAAGGGTCAATTGAGTACATCAACTTATATGAGGTGGAGTAAAGAGTACACTATATTGCATTTGATCTTTTTAAGTACACAAATTCGGGTTTTAGTGTTAATTGAGTACACCCGTTAGATTGAGTGGTTGGGGGATGGTGTCGACCTTCAAGAAGTCGACCTATTAGCATTCCGTTAGCCAACTGAGCTGTGTTAATGTGTTAATCTAACAAGTGTACTCAATTAACACTAAAATCCCAAATTTGTGTACCTAAAAAGATCAAATGCAATATAATGTACTCTTTACTCCACCTTATACAAGTTGGTGTACTCAATTGACACTTTCCTCCTAAATTAATGAGTAAAACTATAATTGGATAAAAAATTATTCACGTACACACTGTCGTACACACCATTTTACGCATGTCCATGGACAGTTATTTTTTTATCTGTGAATAATCTATTCACAGACAAAACATGTACTCCGTATAAAATGATATCTACAACAGGACCGGCCCTGGGCAGGGGTAGGCGGCCCACTCGCACAGAGCCCATAATTTACGAAGGCCCAAAATAAAATAATACAAGTACTCCGTATGTAGTATACGTCAGCCCATGAGATAAAGATTGATAAAGGTCGAATCAGCTCATGTGCAAAAGCAGTTGACCCTCCCATCCCAATTCCCAGCCCATGTTGCAGCTCAAGTAAACCATTTCCAAGTGATACCCTTTCCAACCAACCGGCAACTGGCTCTGCAGTGATAAAGGGACATGCCACGCGACTGGAAAAGTCCAGAAATAATTTATAATGGAATTAAGTAATTTTTATATTAAAGTAATTATAATTAATGGTCTGATTCAGTTTTGTTATTAGATTTTCTTTACTATTATGTGTTAGTAAATTTTATTTTGACATAAATTATGAGTAATGTATAAATATTACTAGCTCCGTCCTACTTATCTTGTGACATGATGAGATGGTACGCTTATTAAGAAAAAAGAGTTTACCTCATTGATATCGAATTGCTAAAGTAAAATGATTTAGAATTACACAAAATTTATCAAATTTGATACAGAGTATGAGATAATATTAGTGGAACAGATCGAAAAGAAAAAAATAAGACAATCCTAACATGACAGATAGAGTATCATCTTTATTTATGTTTTATATCTACTTGTGTGGGAAAGGAAGCCCAAATTTTTGTTGTTGCACATAGCCCCCATTTTCTCGAGATCGGCCCTCGTGTACAACAAAACGTATACAAATAGTTTTAGGGAAAAATAATCAAAATACCCCAAACTTTGAAGTGTGAGATAAGCACCCAAACTTGCATATGTAATTTAATTACCCCAAATTTTATATAAAAAGTTATTTTAGCGCCATGGTCATGTATTATTTCTTTCGAAAACGGCAATTTTTTGTGTTAATTTCATTATATAAAATATTTTAGCATTCATGAAGATACAATTGACATTCTAAACTTCCATTGTAAAATAAATAATACCACGAACCCCCACTCTATATAATTGCAGAATTTTTAATTTGCTATTTTATATTATGCAATTAACACCATAAATTTACATTTTTGAACAATATAATACAAAATCATGGTGCTAAAATAACTTTTTATATAAAGTTTGGAGTATTTAAATTACATAGGAAAGTTTGGGGTGTTTATCTTACACTCTTTCAAAGTTTGGAATATTTTAATTATTTTTCTCATAATTTTAAGTGAATTGTTACTTTCAAACTTCAGCGCTACTATTTTCAAAAAAAAAAATTCAGCGCTACTAAAAAGCATAAAGTAAACTTATTAGCCACGGTGGTCTCCCTACTAAAAAGCATAAAGTAAACTAAAAAGCATAAAGTGACGGTCGTTTTCCGGGTGATTAGAGCATCTTCAATGCTATAATATCCACGGTGCACATGTGTAATGAGTGATAGGCACATAATTATTAGCAAATAAATTTTGGCAGATTTTGGCAGGCTTTGGCAGATTTTCTTCTTTTACGTGACAGATTTTGGCAGGCTTAGGGCTTTCTTCGCAAGGCGTGGAAGCTTGAAGAAAAGGGACTAGTTCGGCTGCTGCTATCTCTCATCGCAGACAATTTTCTTCGTTTTTCGGTTTCAGACGTGCGGACTTTGAGAAGGAATTGCGGGCTTTGGTGGACTGCTGCGCGGCAGGTTATTGATCGGCGAGGTTGGGAGGTTTCGAACGCAGCAGGGCATTGGCTCGGGCGTTTTGGAAGGTAAGCAGGCAGAAGCAGATTTGGATCGTGCGTTTTGCTTGGGTTATGGACTCCTCGCCTGTGTCACTGGTTTCGATTGGGGAGACTCCCTTAAGCATGGATTCCGGGTTCACTCGTGCTATAATCACAAGGATTAAGGGGATGTCATTGAAAATTGTGGTGGTGAGTTTGCAAGGAATGTTTCAAGATGAATGATTGATGATTCGTCCCCCTCCTGAGTCACCGCCGAGGATGATGTTTGAAGCATGGATTCGTTTGCTGTGTCAATTTTTGTTATTAAATTCCGTTTTACTTTTATGAGTTTTTTAGACATGAATGATGTCGTTGTTGTCTTCTGCTATATTTATTTCAATCAGACTCTTGCATTAGGTTTAAGTGAGGAGAGATTAAGTCATTATTTACTAAGAATATCGCATATTGGTATATTGATTTATTTCAATACGGAGTAGTACTTTAGTCATTATTATTTGAAATAATAAAGTCTCAAACTTTAAGTCTCAAACTTCCACTTTGCACGGGAAGATCACTTTTTATTTGAACTCTTTCCTGTGTGTGTAATTCTCAAACTCAAAAAAAAATCATTGTTCAATTTTCCAACAAGTTAAATCTTCTATACACCTAAGTTATATTTGCCATCAACGCGAGTTACATTTGTAATAACATGAGTTACATTAAAAAATCAATCCGTGCTATTGAAACAAAAAAAATGATCTTTTTAAAAAATCATTTTTTGGTCATTATATTAAAAACAAAACATATTCACGGTTTACCTAAAGCAATTGTGCAATTACCCTCTTTTTACATTGTTTACATTGAAATTAATATTTATTTCTTATATTATGTATTTGACAAGCAAGATACATTTCGAATGGACTTGAGTTATATTGATCAATAACGTAAGTTAGATATCTTTACATGCAAGTTACATCATTCATGCTACTGGCACAAAGAGAAATAAAAAAAAACAGTTTTTTGTACATGCGTGCACTGTACACGTGTGTACTGTTCACGTCATTTTTTATTTTTAAATTGTGCAAAGCTATGTTGTTTTGGGAGTGGAGCATGGTGTTTAACGTGGGATGATCCCACGGTATACGAACGACTTAAAAACCATATCCTTTTCCAATTTTTTCATTTTAACAATTGAAGTTTGAGAATCAATTTCTCATTCACACATTACCTAAGAGGAACCTGAATCCAATTTGACCCGATCTAAATTGGAAGTGGACCCCACTCGAAATCATGCCCGAAAGTATTGTAAGTTATGATTATAATTACAATTATAATTATAATGTACATACTAACTAATGATGATGATAATGATGATGATGGTGGTGACGACGATGATGATGATGGTGATAGTGCTAATAACAACAACAATAATAATATTAAACACTCAATTAGATCATATTAGATAGATTCAGATCAGATCAGAATGATCCAGACCAGCTCTGAAATATTCATCTCAGATCAGACCATATTAGAAAGATTCAGATCAGATCAAATCAGACCAGAAAAATTTAGATCAGATCTTAAAAAGTTCATATCAGAAACATTCAGATCAGGTGAAGAGAACAACTTCTACAAATACATATATAGGGTGGCGCAAATCCCTTTAGTTTTGTAGTGTGGGACAATCCTACTTAAAACCCATGTCTTTTTCCAATTTTTTTCATTTCAACAAGTGAACTTCGTGAATCAATTTATCATTCATACATTTTCCGTTTTGAGTGTACCTAGATATTGAATTGAACCCCCCTTACCCAAGGAGAACCCGAATCCACTTTGACCCGATCTAAAGCATAAGTGAACACTACTAAAATTTTCTGGCCTAGTCTGGTTTGATCTGTTTAAGTCTAGTCTGGTATGGTCTGATCTGTTTAAGTCTAGTCTGATCTGGTCTGATCTGATAAATGTTTGGTCTATGAACTATTGGTATTTTATAATTATTGAAGTTGGTGAAGACCGATTTGGTTTATTTTGTTTAGTTTGGGGGTTGAAATATGTCTGATTTAAAACATCCTGATAATTCAATTTGGACGAAAAATATAGATACCTCTGGCATCACGAAAAATTACAAACGTATGAGAATACGTAAGCAGCAGAGGAGCGTATTTGAAGGGAAGAAGTCTTTGTCAAAAGAAACAAAAAAAAAAGATGTTGCATAAAATAACCTGTAGAAAAATTGCTCATTTCTTACCTTCCCAGTTATATACGGAGTATTAAAGATGCTAATGCCGTTTAATTCCCTTCGCTTCATTTAAAATACTCCCTCCGTCCCTAAATGTTGTTCCAAAGTAAAGTGGCACGGTGATTAAGAAAGTTGGAATTGTGTGGTGGAGAGTTGTGCAGAGGAGAGAGAAAAGCTATGAACCACAAATTCTTTGCCAAAAAAGGAAAGTGAACTTCTTTTTGGGACGGACGAAAAGGGAAAGTTGGAACTTCTTTTAGGGACAGAGGGAGTAGTTTTCTACTTTTGGCAGGTACGAGGTCAGACTAAAATAATGAAAAATATATAAAACATACTCCCTCCGGTTTTTAATAAACTTCACACTTTCCTTTTTGGGACGACCTAAAATAAACTTCACACTTCCTTATTTCCTTTTTTGGCAAAGAAATCTACATCAAAACAGTGCCAAACAGTGCCAAACAGTGTCTCAACAGCGCCAAACAGTGTCTCTACAGTGTCAAATGTCAAACAGTGTCTCAACAGTGTACTCTACAGTAAAGTCAAATTTCTTTCCTTATTTTGTATGAAGTCAAATTGTCACTACAAAAAAATACGAGATTGGCAGGGATTTGGCACGGATTTTGGCAGGGATATGCCAAATCCGTGCCAAAAACACTTTGGCACGAAAAATCGGTAAGTCTGTGCCAAATTCCGTGTCAATCCCGTAATTTTTTTGTAATGTGTGAAGATTAAAAAAAAAAACGGAGGTAGTATTAATGTTACATTATGCGCATGTGAGATGAGCGATGGTCATAGAAATATTAGTAAATAAAATATATCGATCTTCTTATTTGAATGATTTTATGCAATTTTAGTAAGTTTTGCTCCACAAGGTCAAGAAGACCCGTTAGATTTAGAATTGAGATAATTTATTTACTAATATTTATATGGGTATCCCTCATGCCACATATGCACAGCGCACATTGTAGCATTGAAGATGCTCTAAGTAACCACATATTTTTTTAATTAACAAATGTATAAACATATAAATAATTGAGCATTTTATAAATAACTAATGCATAAATATATGATTAACTAAACAATTTTCAAACAACTAATGCATAAACACATATATATGGAGTATATGACAACGCATTTTTTATTTTGAATTAATAAAAATGACCTTTTCTAGTTTTATGAGAAATACTTATTTTTTTTAATTAATTTCCTGTGTTCATTATTATACTACCCAATCAATCAATACTAGTTTCATTTATAGCACTCATACATCCTATCAACTATAATAAAATTATATATTCAAATATCCTTTGAAATCATCTAGCAGTAACAAAAAAAGACATCTAACTTCCAATGCCATTCAATGTTTTGTCTAAAAATGAATTTCTCTTTTATTAGTTTTTTGTTTTAATCAAAATTGGAAAAAATTGTTAAATAAAGAGGCATTACATGTTGGAAATATGTGATGTGATTTACTCCGTATTATATATGGACCCTGTTTTTGATAAATATGGTGCCATTTTTAAAATTTTGAATTTATATATGTGTAAATATGTAGACAACATAATTTTTACATTGTTGTGACGTCCCTGCATACTCTTAACCCCGTCCCTCACTTTTCGACCCCCATTTACATTGAGTTTGTTTCAACTTTAAATTTTCCTTTGATAACATGCTTTTTGTCGGCTTAAACACTTTAAACAATGTGATCCTGTGTGTATATATATCGCATCATATGTGCTATCAAAATGTATTATTACAATACAAGTTTGCGGTATAACTGTCTAGAAGGCATATATATATATATAGTCGCAAAAAATGGAAGTAGTTTTCAAGAACTTGTTCTTTTTAGTCCTCCTTGCTCTTATCCCAGGTAAGAAAATGTTACTCCCCATATAATTTGTTAAATTTGTGATGCACATAGTGCGGTTTGAGTAAAAAAAAGTGTTCCATATTTAATGCATTCACTTTTATATCCGATCCCCAGACTGCATTCATTGGCACGCACGTTCTTAATATATAATAACTAATTATTTTGATATACCTCCCTCTCAGCTCCCTGTGCGGTGACGGAGCTAAAAAAACGTCTCAGACATTCAATACTTAACTATTTAGCATCAAAAGTGTAAATTGTTTTGAAAAGCTAAAAAAACGTCTCAGACATTCAATACTTAACTATTTAGCATCAAAAGTGTAAATTGTTTTGAAACACGCTTATGTTGAATGTTCCATATGTAACTGAGGTATATAAATGATACGGAGTAGTTTAAATGAGTCCGAAAAATTAAATTAAAGTTATTGATTTATATACTACGTATTCCGCATGTCATATATTATAAGCTTCACGAAATTAATGGTTAAACATAGCATTACATTTAAAATTTGGGAATAACAGTATGCACCAAACTAGCTTTATCCATTTCAAATTTAAATCATGCTGATTTTTTAAGAATTACGAGATACTCCCTCCGTCCCATTAGGAGGTTCCAATTGAGGTGTACGATGTTTGGCTGACGATAAAGCAACTTAATCCTTGTTCACACTCTAATTATTTTTAGTAAATAAAATTTACATATTTAGAAACTATATTAAAACCGTTACAAAGTCTGATAAAAAAATGTAAGTTTGATAAAAAAAATTGATATATAAAGCAAAAGATTGGGGGATTTACCTAAATGGGAGTAATTAAATTCTAAATTGCCAAAATAGGACTAAAGTTAAAAAATCCCCTAAATAGGAGTTATTATTTGAATCTGGACAATAATACCCTCAAAGACAAAATACTCTCAGCGATACATAGCCTGACCAGCCGCCTCCGACCGCCGCCGGCCACCTCCGACCGCCGCCGGCCACCTCCGATTGCCGCCGGCCACCTCCGATCGCCGCTGCCGTCGCTGCCCCAAATCTAGCAGCCGCTGCAGATCTGATAGTCGTTGCCATAGATTTGGCCACCGTCTCCCTAGATCGGGCCAGATCTGGCCTTTGCAGACTGCCGTACGCCTCCCCTGCGGGTCCAGCAGCCGCCGCCGCCACCGCCGCAGATCCGGCCACTGCTATTGCAGATCTGAGGGACGCCATTGTTGATGACAACTTTTTGACCAAAATGCCAACATGAAATTAAAATGCCATTTTAATGGAATTTTCAAAGAAAAATATGAAAATTTTAAAGAATAAGAATGCCATTTTAATGGCATTTTCAAAAAAAATGGCAATTGTAACAACCAAATAGCATTTATTGGAACCATTGGTATCCTCCCAGAAGCCAAGTAAACCACGGCAGATATCAACCATCATTGACCAACACAAAGCAATTAAAAACCCAAATGAGGAAGAAGAAGAAACAAAGAGAAAATACAGATGCAGATCGGAGGTAAAGAAGAGAAAAGAAACGGAGGAAGAGGTAGATTTAACGCACGCTGCCGCTCCTCGCCGTCGCACGCCGTCGCCTCTCGCCGGGGCTTGCTGCCGTTCCTCGGCACCACCACTCGCCGTTGAAGCTAGATTCTGTTGCTCACAAAGTTGCGGCTTGGTTATTAGCGTGCGAATAAAATCGAAATAATTGCCGCCGTATGACTTCCTGACTTTTCAATTCCAAACATATATCAATTTTGACTTTTTCTAAAAATGTGACCCTTCCATCGCGCATAAACCTTTTCTCCCAAACCCCTTCCATCGAGCATATCTCCTTCGCAGCTCCAAAAATCCTTCACAACTTCACAACTCTCCTTCGCAGATCGCACAACCCTCCGCGGCTCTTCTTCGATCTCCTCTTCGTCGCCGCTCTTCTTCCCCTCTTCAATTAGTCGCCGGATTTCCTTAATATATCACTTCAAATCAGCGATGGAGGTGCAACTCAGCTCAAATCTGAAGCGGTTATGGTTTATGGGGGGAAATGAAGGGGGTCACGACGGGTCTGGCGCAAGGCAGTGGGTTGGGATGGGCTAGATGCCGATGTGGTTCCGCCTGTGTTCGGATCTGGAATTTGGAGCAGAATGATGGCAGGTTGCAGCGATTGTAGGCGGCGTGACGGGGTGGGGTGCGATTATGTAAAGGATGGGGGCTTCGAAGTTGGGGGAAGGGGCTGGGAAAGTGTGGCGGAGGACAGGGGTGGCGAGGGTGGCCGGTTGTAGTAGTTGACGGCAGTCACGATAGGTTTAGGGGCTGGGGTGGGTGGGAGAGGGGGCTGGGGTAGAAGAGGGGATGTGATTGGCGGGTGGTGGGCAGTGGTGGTTCTAGGCGTGGAAGGAAGTGGTGGAGTTAAGCAGGCAGTCACTTTGTCCGGGGTCACTGTGACCGGTGAATGGGCAGTCACTTTGATCGGGCGGCGGCAGTCACTGTGGCGGCAGTCACCAGCAATCGGAGTCACTGTGGCAGCACAGTCACTGACGGGCGGAGTCACTTTGATCGGGCGGGGCAGTCACTGTGGCGGCGGGGCAGTCACTGTGGTCAGTGGGATCACTTTGGCCGGAATCACTTTGCTCGTAGTCACTTTACACTGCAGGGTTAATTATGATGTTGGTCACATTTTTAGAATTTTTAAAAACAGATCACTTTTTTATCTTGTATCAAATTTTTAGTAATATTGGAATAAAAAGGCCAATAAAATCAGAAGAGTACAATCTTACGGAGGTTATGAGCTGCAAATGGGTTGAAATAGGGGTAACATTGGAAGAATGATCCTATTTTGGGAATAAAATTATATTACTCCTATTTAGGAATTTCAGTAATAATTTAGTCCTATTTGGGGCTATTTCTCCCAAAAGATTAAGAATGATTTATGTTGATCATGTGAATAGTGGACGGAAACTTTAAATGGGACGGAGGGAGTACTGTATGTCAAAGCGACCACCCTGATCCCCTTTGGCTCCGCAATTGCCTTTATAATTTCACGCACAGTTTTTACTTCATTATTCTACCGCCTGATAGCATATGCACGGCGTCATGAGTAAACATATGATTACTGCGCGGCTTGTATTATTTTGGTTATGGTTTTGCAGTTAAGGAGATGATTCCAGCTGGAAAGTTGTGTGTGAATGGTCAGCCGGCTGCAGCGGCACCGCCATGTCCGTCATCATCGGGTACTAAATGCTACGGGTTGGTAGAGCCGGCGACAAAAAATGTTAAATGCGCGAGCGGAATGGATTATAGTGCCTGCGGGGATGCATGTAAAACAAATGCCACATATCCAACTCCCTTCTGTCAGCCCACCGGGGGCGAAGGAGAACCTTTAGATTGTTATTGTAAAAGGGAATGTTGTGTATGTGAATTCGGTTGCAACTTGCCTTTGCTGCACGCGGGGCCGAGTCCGCCGTCCGGGCAGCCCAAATCAATGCCGAATGGAATGGCAGCAGCACTCACCACTCTCCTACTCATCACATACTCTGGGTCCTACATTTTTTCAAACTAAACAAATTCGATCCGCCCGCATCTATTCTTATGTTATTCACAAAATCCACCTTACCCTACATACTTTTATATTACTAGTAACTGTTTTTCTTTCATTTTGTTCATCTTCAATTCGGTCCTTTTGAATTGAATTGATATCAAACATATGTATACAAGTACTATTTCTTTTTATCATTCTCACCATATACATCTCCTTATCTATTATTTTTGCTTATAAATACCCATGTATACTTATGATATTCCCTACTTTGGGAAAACTGTCAAATAGGTCCTCGAACTTTCATAAAAAAGTCAATTAAGTCCTTCTATAGGAGACTCTGTCCGGTCGTCGCGATTTGGGGCGGTTCCCGGGGGAATTTTTTGATGAAATTTTTTGAGCATCTTATTCATCAAGTCTAGTTTACTCATACCAAATTTCAGCTAAAAAATTAATCGGGAGCGCATTCAAATTAATTCGAGAACGCAAAAATGCGAAGTTATCTTCAAGAATTAATTTGAATGTGTTCTCGATTGAATTTTTAGCTGAAATTTGGTATGAGTAAACTAGACTTGGTGAATAAGATGCTTAAAAAATTTCATCAAAAAATTCCATCGGGAACTGCCCCAAATCGCGACGGCCGGACAGAACCTCCTATAGAAGGACTTAATTGACCTTTTTATGAAAGTTAGAGGACCTATTTGACAGTTTTCCCCCCTACTTTTAACATGCATTACTCGAACAATGGATAATCTGTTTTTTAATTTCTTACTATCGTATATGGCATTCTACTCATCTTAGATTACCCTATATATTATATAGGCTAGGGAATATATATTAGGTACATATCTATGTAGAACAATCTCATCTTAGATTATTATTATTAGTAGTATTAAATAATACTCCCTCCGTCTCGATCTAAATGTTGTTCCAATTGCGGATTACGAAGATTGACCGACGATAAAGTTAAATGATCCCTGTGAAAACTCGGATTATTTTTAGTAAATAAAATTTACATATTCAGAAACTGCATTAAACCCGCTACACAGCCTGCAAAAAATAATTCAACTTTTATAAAATTTTGATATAAAAAGTAAGAGTTTAAGAGTGATTTAAGTTGACCCTCGATAAATGAAATGGAACTTCTTTTAGGGACAGGGGGTAATAATAATAATAATAATAATAATAATAATAATAATAATAATAATAATAATAATAATAATAATAATAATAATAATAATAATAATAATAATAATAATAATAGTAATAATAATAGTAATAATAATAGTAATAATAATAGTAATAATAATAGTAATAATAATAATAATAATAATAATAATAATAATAATAATAATAATAATAATAATAATAATAATAATAATAATAATAATAATAATAATAATAATAATAATAATAATAATAATAATAATAATAATAATAATAATAATAATAATAATAATAATAATAATAATAATAATAATAATAATAATAATAATAATAATAATAATAATAATAATAATAATAATAATAATAATAATAATAATAATAATAATAATAATAATAATAATAATAATAATAATAATAATAATAATAATAATAATAATAATAATAATAATAATAATAATAATAATAATAATAATAATAATAATAATAATAATAATAATAATAATAATAATAATAATAATAATAATAATAATAATAATAATAATAATAATAATAATAATAATAATAATAATAATAATAATAATAATAATAATAATAATAATAATAATAATAATAATAATAATAATAATAATAATAATAATAATAGTAATAATAATAATAATAATAATAATAATAATAATAATAATAATAATAATAATAATAATAATAATAATAATAATAATAATAATAATAATAATAATAATAATAATAATAATAATAATAATAATAATAATAATAATAATAATAATAATAATAATAATAATAATAATACAAGCTATATAAAATTTTGGCATACTATACCATACGCCTCCTGTCACATTGACATTTTGGTATGAAACTCCAAATTTTATCATGACATTAGAGCCAATTGGCTGTGATTTGATTGGTGTTTATCAATCATGTTAAGGGCAACTCTCTATGGGGCTATTTTCCAATTCCAATACTTTGTTTTTATCCAGCCCGATTTGGATTGAACGGAAGTATTGAAGCATTTGTCCCACATAAGATTAACGGAGTATAAAATAATACAAACACTAATAATATCTCATCGCAAAAAAAACACGCTAATAAAATCATGTGTTACTCTTTCTAACAGGTTGATCTTTTCGAATGACACTTCGAGTACGTGTTAATAATTACATATATAAATTAGGAGATAATATGACATGAAAAGAGAAAATAGAACGAATCTTGAGAATTGGATTATGTGCATTGTAAATAAAGTAAACTTTTTCTACATTTAAAGAATGTGCATGATCTTAATAAAAAAATACTAACATGCATTGAACCTCGATGTGCACCATTTTACTTCATTATCGTTTCTAACGCGTAGTATCATTCTCACATAAACATGTGGAGGGATGATCTTTGCACCCAAAAAAAACATGTGCAAGTAAAAACATATATACAAGTATATAGGTTTTTGATCAAATAAAAACATGTCTTAATGTGAAAAATGAGAATGATTATCGTGCATTGGATTTGCGAACTGATGATTCCAAAAGTTCCATTAGTGCAGCAAATTGGGGTGAAACAATCTTGCTCAATTCTGTCATTATTTTGATAATCCAAGTGTAGAGGCGGATCTAGGGGCCGGCCAAATTAGGCCCCAAATTTAAAAAGTTAGATTTTAAAATTTTAAATTTATATTTAAATATTGGTTAAATTTAATTTTAAGGTAAAAAATTTCTTGTAAAGTTTTTTCCAAAAATATTCTTTGTACCGACCCAGTACTCTGATTTTGCTCATGATTGTGCTAGTTAAGAATGACTTGCTGTCTTTTATTAAAAAGCGTTATTTCCTTTTTATTTTTATTTGGATATTCAAAAGTTATATAGACATTGTTTTCTATTAAAAATTGAACTCATTCACTCATAAAAAATTAAAAAAATTAAAATTTATGACATTTTAGTTCTTTGATTGATTGCTTTCAATCATTCAGGTTCTATATCGCACATTTTATCTTTTGGATCCCTAACGGATAGTGAACATGTCTTTTAAGTCCTGAGTTGATAAAATTCCATAAAAAATAAATTTATAATGATGATGAACTAATAAAAAAAATGAAAGACGGAGCTGAGGCGGTCCATAAGAATTGTTTGATCACAAAAGGAGTGTTGCAGTATTTCTCACACCCCGTAAAATATATGTCAACTATTAAAATAAGGGAAAATGTTTTAAATATCCAAATTTTTTTAAAGGGGTGTGAGGTTAGTACCCTAAACATATATAAGTAGTTAGGTTAGCACCATAATTGCATATGATATTTTCACAAATGTAATTTTATGGTGTTTAGTACATAATTTAATTTTTAAATTACACAAAGCATTTATGAGGATGCAATTACACTTAGATTGTATCCAATGTAATATTATTTATTTCACAAATGAAACTTTAGAATGTTAACAACATATTAAAATTCCGAATTACTCATCTTATCAAGTTCATCGGTGATCATTATTATTGTTATTATTATTATTGTTGTTGTTGTTGTTGTTATTGTTATTATTATTATTATGATGATGATCATCATCATCATAATGATTATGATTACTATCATTATTATCATTATTATTATTATTATGATTTTATTATTATTGATGGTACTATGGACTCGGACCATGACCCAATTACGTAGTTCGGTCCATAACGGGATTAGCCCATGACAGGATCAACCCTTAAACGGGATAAGCCTAATTAACAGGATCAGCCCATAACAGGATCAACCCTTAAACGGGATTAGCCTAGTTAACAAGATTAGCCCATAAACGGGATCGAGCCCTAAAAGGGATTAATATTTAATAAGCCACTGGGCCCATGGGGAATCAGGCTCACGATAGGAACCCACAGCCTGCAGGCCGGGCTGCACAGCCTGCAGGCCGGGCTGCACAGCAGACCTCGAGCCTGGGCGGAGTTCTAGTGAGATTGAGATATTCCTAGGGTTTACGTGGCAGGCTATGATTGGAGCATAGCTATGTGGCAGCAGGCAGGACTCAACCGGAATTCGTGAACAAGAGGGAGATAATTATTACTTGACACCCAAGGCATGAAAAGAGTTCTATTCGAGCAAGAATGTAAATAAATAGCATTTATTGTATTAGTTTCCTCCTAGAATAATGACTCCTAAAGTCTATAAATACTTCTTGTAAATACCCTACCAGGGGATCACCAATTCATCCTTCGGAATAAGAGTAATACTGCCTTACGCTGCCACATTCTTCCATATTTTGCATATCATTTGTAGATTTAGCTCTCGTAATTGGATTAAACTCCATCATTTGGTGCTCTTGTTGAGAGCTCAATCTATGAAGAACGATGGTTGGATCAAATAATATAGTCACAACCGTGCTTGTAGCAACCGAGGCGGGGATCGCTATAATCAAGTCGTGATCGAAGACGAAGGATCAAGGTCACGGCGGAGTGATTTCCGGAGGCGTAACAATAACATCGCTACACAAGGCGATTTGAGGAACCAACTCCAAGGCGTTGGAAGTTCCCGGCGAACGGTGGCGCGACCGCCACAGTTTCAAACACCGGGAACGGGCCATAACATCCCCAACGTGGATCCGGCGCAAGCATTAGCGAGTCTAGCAACGTTTCAGAGGGCAGTGGAAACTTTGACAACTACGTTCCAAGTTATCATTCCTGACCCTAACGGGAGACCACCTTCTCCTTGTCGAGCTCCATCCATAATCCCGCCAGAGGAAGGAATCTCCCCTCAACGTCAGAGGAACTCTCCACCAGCCCGATCTCAACGCTCCCATCAATCCAGAGCGACTTCGAGGATCCCGATGATGAATTGGATAAGCGAACAAAGAATTTCTATTCATGAAAGGCTCTCCTCTAGGGCGGATGTAACACCCCCAAATTTCCCACCCGAAAATACATTTAAAAGAGATAAAATTTCATTTATTTATTCGAATTGGGAAAAAGTTTGCAGCGAAATTAACAATAAAAGGGAAATGGAGTGTTACCGCCACACCCGGCCACACACAGTCGAGTGCACAGGCAATCCCTAACGAAACAAACTAAAACAAGTGTTCAAAACATAGGTAAAGTCTTTAATCTCGACTAAGTTTCAACTAAAGCATATCTAAACCGCTCTCAGGGATCAAACAATCATCAGTCAACATAGTCATCATCACCTGCACAAGCAAAGTGCAGAAAACAAAACAAAGGAAAAAAAACAAAAATTAGCTTTAGAGCTAAGTAAGTACTACCCAACCCCGTAAAATAATCACGTTTGACTAAAATAGATTTTTATATAATATTATATAAAAATAACTCACTCCACCGAAACCCCTTTCTCTTTTATTCACTTCAAAATTTACTTCTTTATTGATAAATTCTTCTTTTCTGGGTATCACCTCAAAAGTCACTTCTTAAATGGTAAACTCTTCTTCTCTTTGGATTTTAAAAATCCCAATCTTTCTAACTTCCTAGTAGTTTAGAAGGGCGGTGCTCAACGTTTCGGCTGAGCCCGGTGAACCGTGGTTACGGACGGCTACCCCGAACAATGCCGGTACCACAACTGCTCTTGTGGAAACGAAACGACTACCTTAAGTGTGCACACCCCCTAAAAGGGATTCCAAGCCCTCCGAGTAGTAAGTCGTCACGAGTAATCGGGACTCAGTCTACCAACTACCCCACCTTTAAAATTCTTGAATGATTAGGGACTACTACTATTATAACTTCTTCTTAAAAGGGATCATAGATCCAAATGTCACCTAAAACTCAAATTGTACTTCTTAGTAGTAGCAGCCCTAATCACCCTCCACATTTATCCGGATGTGGAAAACCGACACCGCGGATTTCTCCCGCGGTGCTCACCTCTTATAAAATCCTTACTTTTATCTTGAATTAAGTATACTTCAAAAATATTTCTTAATATCTCTAAATGGTCTCAATGATATTAAAAATATTTAACACCCCAAAAGTATTTCATTTGTATTTCTCAAATACCTTAGATCTAATATCTTCTCAAAATCACATACATAATTCAAAATTCACACTTAATCACATAATGCATAATAAGCATATAATACGAGGAAACAATTTTGGATTGACAGAGAAACTTACAGTAGGTCCTGACGCCCCTAGTTCTCCTCTTCTATTCCGGTCTCTAAATATTCACCTTTTGAATTAAGATGATTTAATTAGTCATTTCTTTGTATTTTTAATAATTTATCCATTTTTTCTCTTTTATGCAAACTTATTAATTTAACAAATTAACTATTCGAGTTAATCATTTTTTATGAATCAAATCATTTTAGTACTTCAGCCATGATCTCTAATATTTGAAGTCTATAATTATATTATCATAACCGACATGTATTAAAATAACCAAATTTTAATTTAATTAGTCACCATCAATTTATTCTACATCAAATTAATTAACTATAATTTAATATTACCATATTCGAACTACTTCGGTTATAGTTTATTATAAATATCTTTCTACTTAACAACTATCTCATACTTCGTATTATTTATCCTATTTTAAACTAATTCAGTAATTAATACCATAACCCTTCATTAATTTTTTAATCTGGTCCGAAAAATATTAACTAATTCAGTTCATCATAATCTTTTATCATAATCCAATAAATATGTTAATATCGGAATTATTCATCTGAATATTATAAAAGTTATTTAAACTAACTAATCATCATCACTCAGTCTAATCACACACTTAGCATTTCCGAGTCCATAATTATGTTAACTTTATTAATCTGCTTCAATTAGTCCAATAATTAGTGAAAATAATATCTATCCAACATTATTTAATCTAATTACGGTACTATGTCCAAATAAATGATTATTATTAATATGATAATCGTATATTACTTAAACCATCAATTCATTTCATCATTTAGCATTATGTAATTATTATGTTAACTAACAAATTTATCCAAGAGGTTACTATCAAGAAAATTTCGTCATTAGTATTTCTCATCTCTAATAAATCCATTAGAGATAATTTTAATTATTATTACTATTATTATTATTAATGAATATTATTATGATTATTATTACTATTATTATTATTATTATCATTATCATTATCATTATTATTATTATTATCTTTTCTCGGCCCAAGCTAATTTTAATCAGCCCAAAGTAATAAAACAGCCCAACTTAAGCACTAAACAATTGCGAGGAAGACAGTTCGCAGAACATACTTGGTACTGATGTCGGACACTAATCGCAGGGCTGCACTTCCGGCGGCAACAACAGAACGAATCAAGCAGCGGGTTCATCACTTGATGTTCTCCGCAATCCTCACTTGATGGTACCTCATGAACCGTGTGTTCCGACCCTATCTCGACTTGTTTATTGTGGTGTTCATCGACGATATCCTGGTGTACTCCAAAACACCAAAAGAACATGAAGGGCATCTGAGAACAGCGCTGCAAACTTTGAGAGAGAATCAGCTCTATGCCAAACTCTCAAAGTGTGATTTTTGGAGGGATCGGGTAGCATTCTTGGGCCACATCATCACCCATGAAGGTGTATCCGTTGACCCATCAAAGATCGAAGCAGTGATAGACTAGCCTGCACCCACAACCGTGACGGAGGTCCGGAGCTTTCTAGGCTTGGCGGGCTACTATCGCAAATTCGTGAAAGATTTCTCAAAGATAGCAAAGCCTTTGACTAATCTCACGAAGAAGACTACGAAGTTCGTATGGAGTGACGAATGCAAGGAATCCTTCCAAGAGCTGAAGCAGAGACTAACAACTGCACCTGTCTTGACCCTACCATCCGGTACCGAGGGGTTCGAGATTTACACTGATGCTTGTTTGAAAGCGTTGGGTTGTGTATTGATGCAAAACGGTAAAGTGGTGGCATATGCATCAAGGCAACTGAAGACCCGCGAGGTCAACTACCCGACTCATGACCTGGAACTGGCAGCGGTTGTCTTTGCTTTAAAGCTATGGAGGCACTATCTTTATGGGGCACAATGTAAAGTTTACACTGATCACAAGAGCAACCCTGCGACAGTGTGATGACCCGTTAGATATCGGGCGGGCACTTAGTGGGGGAAGATTCTGGAATTTGATTGAGATTTGAGATTGGTTCAAGGGCACAACGAGGACGTTGCGATCCTAAGTGGGGGTGATTGTAACACTTGAGATTTAATATAAACGGATTAATAGTACTACTCATACCAACAGAGGTGCATCTCCTTTTAAGGGAGCTCATCACCCAAGAACTCCAAAGTTAAGCGTGCTTGCACGGGAGTAGTCTTGGGATGGGTGACCCCCTGGGAAGTTTCTCAGGGCGCGCATGAGTGAGGACAAAGTGCGCGGTAAAGGCTCGTGGTGGTTTGTGGGGACAGTACTATTGGTCCAGAGTAACTACCTCGGGTCCGGTGGGGCCGGGGTGTTACAGCGGAGCATAGTGATGGGGCGTCTTCGGATGCCATTTTGTCCCACCGCCGCAGTGCGCGTAGGGGAGATCTCAGAGACGAGATCAACGTGAATAGGCAAGCTCGAAGAGATCGTCGATCTCCTTTGCGTACCCAGGCCGGTCATAACAACGTCAACCTCTGGAGGAGGCTAGACGAGCTCAGGATAGAGATGAAGGGCAGAACCAATCTCGAACATGGCGTAAGGATTCCCGAGCCTTTTACTCGTCAAATTATGGAGGCACCATTGCCACAAGGGTATAGGCCATGCAATATTGAGGCCTACCGAGGAAAGATAGACCCTCAGTGTCACGTTTCCAGGTATGTGGCTTACATGGTCATGATGGGGTATGATGATGCTATAAAGTGTAGAGGATTCTCGGTAACCTTAGATGGGCCAGCCCGAGAATGGTATGATTCTCTGCCAGATGGGGGAATAAGGAATTTTAGGGAATTGGCACATGCATTCGTAGCACGCTTTGCCACTTCCAAGGATTCCAAAAGGAATGTACCTCACCTCCTAGGAATCAAACAGGGCTCCCAAGAAACCCTGATTGATTTCCTAATCTGCTGGAGAGATGAGTCGGTTAAAGTAGAAGACTTAGATGACAAATATGTTGTGGCAATCCTCACCAATGCTCTAAGGTCAGACGAATTATATAAAGATTTTAGACGAAAGCCACCGACCTCACACGAAGAGGCCTTGTTGTGCGCGAACGCGTAAGCTGAGGTTGAGGAAGCTCAGAAGCGGAAGAGATATGAGGAAGCCGGGAAGGTACAACCTGATGAGGGTAAAAAGAAGAACCCAGAGAAGGAGACCCAAGATCAAGATACGGGAAATGGGTTCAAAAAGAAGAATAAGGGCTGAGGCAAGGGCAAATCAAGTGTTCTAGAAGGCCCGTTATCCGGCCAACCTGAATTTCCAATCAGTACAGTCTTGGATTACGCGGCAAAGCAAGGGTTGATCACAATCCCTAAGGGTTGTAACATCGTCAACAGTCAGCCTTCTAGGGGTACATTTTGCAAAATTCATAAAAGTGATGCCCATGAGACTGACGATTGTTACATCCTAAAGAGATATGTGGAAAAACTTGCCCGCGATGGACAATTGGATCAGTTTGTGAAGAAACTCAAGCAGAATCAGGATCCCTAAAAGAAGAACACCTGGAACAGGGGAAAAGACGAGCCAGCCTCAACTTCCAAAAAGAGAGAGGTTAGAGCCCAATTTGAGGATGTTGAAGAGGGAGAAGATTAAGGCCGGCAGAAGCATCCACATGTCAACCAGATCTACGGCGGACCTGTAGGCGAATAATAATAATAATAATAATAATAATAATAATAATAATAATAATAATAATAATAATAATAATAATAATAATAATAATAATAATAATAATAATAATAATAATAACAATAATAATAATAATAATAATAATAATAATAATAATAATAATAATAATAATAATAATAATAATAATAATAATAATAATAATAATAATAATAATAATAATAATAATAATAATAATAATAATAATAATAATAATAATAATAATAATAATAATAATAATAATAATAATAATAATAATAATAATAATAATAATAATAATAATAATAATAATAATAATAATAATAATAATAATAATAATAATAATAATAATAATAATAATAATAATAATAATAATAATAATAATAGTAATAATAATAGTAATAATAATAGTAATAATAATAGTAGTAATAACAGTAGTAATAACAGTAGTAATAACAGTAGTAATAACAGTAGTAGTAACAATAGTAGTAGTAATAATAATAATAATAATAATAATAATAATAATAATAATAATAATAATAATAAGAATAATAATAACAACAACAACAACAACAACAACAACAACAACAACAACAACAACAACAACAACAACAACAACAACAACAACAACAACAACAACAACAACAACAACAATCTCAATTATTGACGGTGCACTCATTATAATCTCAACTATCGATCACTCCAAAATAACCTCAATTTTATGGACCTTCAGCTAATACTGGTCCGACGTGACCGGCTACCTGTTTAATTAATTAAAAAAGAAATATCAGATTATATTAAATCGAATTATTATTTGTGGAATTTTGTTGGAAACAAAAAAATAAATTAAAATTTTTTACATAAATATATAAAAGGTTAAAAAAGATTATAAGAATGAAAAAATTGATAATAATAATAATATCAACTATTGGTAATCTGCTCATAATATTCTCAACTATCCATTATTTCAGAATACGGAAATTGTCCTAAATAGGACTAATGAGTTCCTAAAAAGCAAAAAATAGGACTACTACTTTTTAAATTTCCTAAATACGACTAAACATTGATTTTCTACCCTAATTACCTCTAAGAGTATTAATTCATAATGAAATGATTTAATTCATAATAAAATCATAAAAAACGTAAAAAAAAATGTTTAAAAAACGTAAATGTTTTTTAAAAAAATTAGAAAAAATTTATAAAATAAAAAATTTAATTTTTTATTAATTTTTTTAAAAAATAATAAAAAATAGTAAAACCCATAAAAAATGAAAACAATTATGGATACCTTTCCCACCGCCTCCTAGCACCACCACCTCCGATTGGTGAAATTTCTTCCACTTTTGGTAAAACAATGTCATCTTTTTCTGAAAATGCCAAAAAGATGGCATAATTTTTCTTCAATATGCCAACATTTTCATTGAATATGCCATCATTATGGCACTATTTAGAATGTTGCCATATTTTTCTCCGGTGATGGGAGCTGGTGGTTCTGGGGGTGGCAGGGGTGGTAATGTTTTTTAATTTTATTTTTTTTATTTTTTTTGTTTTTTGAAAAAAATATTTTTTTTTATTTTTGAAAAAATATTTTTATTAATTTTATATTATTGTTTTACGATTTTTAGTATTTTTTTCGATTTTTTATTATTTTTTATGATTTTATTATTAATTAAAACATTTCACAAGTTACAAGGGTATATTTGTCCAAACACACATAAATAGTCCTATTAAGGGAATTTTTAAAATGTAGTCCTATTTGTGCAATTATGCCACTTTTTAGTCCAATTTAGGGAATTGACTCTTCGGAATAATCTCAAAATTAGAGACCTTCCTCTAATAATAATCTGACACGACCAACAACATGTTCAATCAATTCAAAAAGAAATATCATATATAATAATCCAAACTATTATCTGACGACTTTTGTTGGAACCAAAAATAAATTAAAATTTCCATAAATGTATAAAAAGGGTAAAAAAAAGATTATAAAATTTTGGTTTTACTTAATTAGCTTTATTAGATAGTTTGTGGAAATAAAGAATATAAAATATGTACCTATAAAATTTGGAAAAACATATACACCAAATAAATTTCAAAATTCATGTGAGATATTATAAATATAGAACTAAGATAAAAATATATAAATAAAGAGAGTAAAAAGCTCAATTTAAAAACCTTCAAGGAAAAATGAAATTCAAATTAAGTACAAATTCAAATTAATAAAATGAAAAACTTGACTTTTAAGTTTAAGAAAGTGCAAACAGATACAAATACTAATACTTTTTTTAAAATATTCCAAAAAAAAAATAAAATCTAATCACCCTAAAATATTAAATCATTTTAAATTAGTTAAAATCAATAAAAATCATGAATTTGTAAAAGAATCCAAAAAACGATTATTTATCAAAAAAATTATTTTTTTTGAAAATAAAAAGAAATATCATATTTTTATTTCTAAAACGCAATATGCTTTTAGATTTAGTTAAACATTCATTCATAAAATTCAAATTTGAAATTTAAATAAATATTTCTACTTTGTATAAAAACAGTATATGAGTTGACGGTTGAGATTATTAAAAGAGCATAATTCAGATTATTTATACAATATACTAAGTTTCTATTTAAAATTGATCTGTTATAACATATTATATGCGGTTATGAACAATTATTGACAGATCGTCTATAGGATTAGGATTCTACATAAGTAATTAAGGATGCTATTGCTTGTATTGTTGTTAGTTCCAGGCCAGATTTAGACAATTATAAAATGGGAAAAGGGGCAAATAAGCCTCAAACTACAAAAAAAAGTGCAAATCACCCCTTAAATAGGCGGCTCTGTCCGGCCATCGTTATTTGGGGAGGTTCCCGGTAAAAATTTTCGAAGGAATTTTTTATGCATCTTCTTCATTAAGTCTAGTTTACTCATACCAAATTTCAGCTAAAAATAAAACCGGTAAGGCACTTGAATGATTTTCTGAAATATGCTGTGTTGTTTAACTGCATAGTTACATTCAAAAATTCATTTGAGTTCCTTCCCAATTGAATATTTATCTGAAATTTGGTATGAGTAAACTCAATTTAATGAAGAAAATGCTTAAAAAATTTCATCAAAAAATTCCACCGGGAACCTGCCCAAATGACGATGATCGGACAGAGGCTCCTATGTAAGAAGTGATTTACACTTTTTTAATTAGTTCTAGGGTTTATTTGTCCCTTTCCCCTTATAAAATACACAGATTTTTATCCCTGTACAAAGATTTCTTGTAATGTGTACGATTTGACTGGGATTAAATTCGGAGTTGCCTAAAATCTTACGGGTAACCAATTTTGGTTGCCGTATTCCTATTGTGATTCAACTTCTCGTTTCTTTCCTAATACCGTCCCACATATTGAGTTCCCATAATCCGCACACAATTACGAGTAAATGTATTCATTCCTTGCTCTTCTCACTTACTACAATTGCCCATTTTTTCCTTCTCTGAGAGATTTGTGATTAATGAAGATGACGGTCAGTTCAGAAAGCTTGCGATATTCGCCGTCACTGCCGCCCACACAGAAAGAGAACTGCATGACTAAGCCGTTGTCTCTCTCGGGACCGACCCAGGCTGACAATCGGAGGACCCAGGAATTGAAGCAGTTTTTGGAAGATGCCGGCCTTTATGAGAGTGCAGAGGAGACTGCCAAGAGAGAACATGTTCTTTCCCGCCTGAAACAGATTTTGAAGGACTGGGTCAAAGGGGTTTCTCGCTCGAGAGGGTTCAGTAATCACATGGCTGAGGATGCGAATGCGGCTCTGTTCACTTTTGGTTCATACCGGCTTGGGGTTCATGGGCCTGGATCAGATATTGATGCACTTTGTGTTGGTCCTTCATATGTGAACCGGGAGGAAGACTTCTTTTTTGGGCTGTACAATGTTCTTTCAGAAATGGAAGAAGTCACTGAATTGCAAGCAGTGCCAGATGCTCATGTACCAGTTATGAAATTGAAGTTTGATAATGTATCAATTGATCTGCTGTTTGCTAGTATTTCCTTACTGGTTGTGCCTGATGATTTGGACATATCCAATGTGTCTGTGCTGTACAATGTTGATGAGCCAACTGCCCGGAGCCTTAATGGGTGCAGGGTTGCGGATCAAATTCTCAAGCTTGTTCCGAGTGTTGAAAATTTCAGGATAACTCTGAGATGTGTGAAGTTCTGGGCTAAGAAGCGTGGGATTTATTCAAATGTGATTGGGTTTCTTGGTGGAATCAATTGGGCTCTTCTCGTTGCTCGGGTTTGTCAGCTGTATCCCAATGCATCCCCGAGTATGCTTATTTCTCGTTTCTTCCGGGTATACACTCTTTGGAAATGGACAAATCCCGTGATGCTTTGCGAGATAGAGGATTTCGGGCTTGGATTTTCAGTATGGGATCCTCGTAAGAACCCCTTGGATAGAACACATCAGATGGCAATTATAACCCCAGTCTACCCATGCATGAATTCTAGCTACAATGTCTCCCCAAGTACACTTCGGATTCTGACAGAAGAGTTCCAGCGTGGTAACCGGATATCTGAGCGAATTGAGCTAGATAAAGTTCATTGGAGTGATTTGTTTGAGGCATTCTTGTTCTTTGAAAACTATAAGAGCTTTCTGCAAATTGATGTACTTGCAGCAAACATGGAAGGGTTGCTTGTTTGGAAAGGCCGGGTTGGGTCCAGGATCAGGCAGTTGAGTTCAATGGTAGAACGAGACACAAAAGGGAAGTTACAATGCCATCCACATCCCCAGGAGTACATAGATCCTCTTAAACAATGCGCCCATTGTTCCTTCTTTATCGGGGTGCAGAAGAAACAAGGGGTGGTCATCGAAGAGGCAGAGCAATTCGATCTCCGCGGCACAGTTGATGAGTTTCAACATAAGGCGGGAATGTATGCTTATTGGCAACCAGGGATGGAAATATGTGTATCTCATATTCGCAGAAAGCAGATCCCTCCTTATGTATTTGCAGAGAGGCAATCCACATCAGGTGATAAGTGTTTGAAGAAGAGAAGGGAGCATGGAGTTGCAGAGGAGGAGAACAAGAGTAGAAACAAAAGACAACATGTTGGTTCCCAAAAGGCGGATACAGTTTCTCCTGAAATACTTGCCAGGCAAAGAAGTGGCAACAGATTATGTCAAGCTGGAGGAGAATTAGCTTCAAGAGCATTTTCAAGTATGCTGGCCATGAAATGAAACAATTTGATGTTATGAGATTGAGGCAATGTAGGGCTCTCTAAGTAATCTGGAGTATTAAAAGAAAGCTTGTGGGCTAATGTGTGCATATCTCATGCACTGGTGGAAGACGGGGAATCGGAGGTTGCAATGCTAATTCACCCAATGAATAGTGCAAGGACTGATAATGCAGTGCTGGGAAGCTGGACTCAATGAATTCCCATCTGGAGAGTTCAATATCCAATACACTAACTGCAACTTCCCTACAAACGAGTACAGTCTCATTTACCATCGCCCCTCGCAATGCTGAGTATTTCTGAGGGCCTGAGGGTCTTCTCTATGCCCTATGGTGCTTCCCAAAGGAAATGATCTTTGCTGGTTTTCATGCAACTGGGAGATTCAATAAAAAATTGACAGAATTTTCACTTGGCTAGGCAGGGAGTGGACACTTCAAAGTGATGCTGTCATATGCTTCAGGGTTGCATTCCGATTACGTTTACATTGCAGCGTGGAAATTCAAGCACAGAGAAATCAAGTCATTTTGAGTGAGTCATAATTGTCATTCTGGCTATCACTTTATGTTTTCCAGGCAGAAGACATAACACTTGAAAGAGCTGTTTAATGAATGAAATAGAGGAGTGATGATTAAAGTGTTTCTACTATGGTTTTAGTGGTTGACTGGTTGTCTTTGTGTCTTTGAGCATATTGCTTCTGCTGGAGATATATCATATATGGTGCTCATAGTATGTGTAGGATTTTATGAAGTTCAAGAATGAAGCATTGAAATATTCTCTAATGTATGTAAGTTTCACACATACTCCCTCCATCCCAATTTGTTTTGCAAAGTCAACAATTTTTGGTCAACAATTTTTGGTCAACAATTTTTGGTCAACCAATAATAAAAGTCAACCATCCCTATAGATAATTAATTTAATTTTTAATAATTAAAATTTACATATTCAAAAATTACATTAAAATCTCTTCAAATTTGTAAACTCTAAATTAGAAAATAATTAAAAATTGACATTCTAATTAAGTAAACAAAATGAGATTGTTTGACTAAGAAAAGTCAAATTCGCATCTCTTTTTGGGACGGAGGTAGTATTGTTAATAAATTAGTTTTTGATAATGTTTGTAAAGCGTTAACACTTACTGCGTATAATTTGATATGGAGCGTGACAACTGACATAGGCTGTTTTAAAATTTGAAAAAATGACATAAATTTACCTCCATAGTATTGAAAGACTAAATTTTGATTAGTTTTTTGAAAAATTGTAACTACCTTTGTATAATTAATTTAAATTTCTCTAATTTTAATAGCTATCCAACTGCCCATCCCTTGCTCCACTATCACCTCCGTCAACCCCTGCTTCTCGAAATCATTGCCGTCCACCAGCGCTGGAAGAATTAAAGTTATGTTTTTCATATTTTTCTGTAAAATCATCGAAAATATATTCTAACGGTCACATATATTTGACCGGGGCGGAGGTAGTTGACACAAGCATTAGGTCACTAACGTATAGTAGGAGTGGACTGGGCCCGGGTTGACCGGCCCGGCCCGGCACTGTACGGGATCGGCCCGACCCGGTAGCCCGGTACCGGGACCGGGACTTTGAGCCCGAATCGGGGTTTGGGGGGGGGGGGACGGGTCTCCAAAATAGGCGACCGGCCCGGCCGGTCTGGGACCGGTCCGGGCCTAACGATCAGTTTAAAAAAACTGTTTAAAACATTTTGAATGACCCGGCCCGACCCAAGACCCGGGCGGGTTGACCGGACCGGTCCCGATAACATCCCGGGCCGGTACGCACCGGGCCTTGTGCCCAAAAATTTTGAACCGCTAGTGACCGGCCCGGGCCCGATCCATGCATAACGTATAGTTGCACAACAAACTAGTGTTCACATAAAAAACTGTCAATTACACAATAGACTAATAGTAACATTAATTATTTTCTAATTTTATTATTTTATTAATCACATATTTCCAACTATCGAGGGATTAAGCTTATGAGTCACACCATGAAACTTTGGGAGCGAGTGATTGAGCAAAGACTTCGAAGAACTGTGAAGATTTCAGAGAATCAATTCGGTTTTATGTCTAGTCGCTCAACAACTGAGGCCATTCACCTTCTTCGACAACTTATGGAGAAGTATAGAGACGCTCACAAGGGTCTGCATTTGGTGTTCATTGACTTAGAAAAGGCTTATGATAGGGTACCTCGAGAAGTTCTTTGGTGGGCCTTAACTAGAAAAGGCATATCACGCAAGTATATCAGCATCATGATGGATATGTATGAGGATTGTACTACAAGTGTCCGTACTAGTGTAGGGAGGACTGCGGAGTTCCCTATTACTATCGGAGTGCACCAAGGATCGGCTCTAAGCCCTTTCTTATTTGCCATAGTCATGGATGAACTTACGAAGTCAATTCAATACGAAATACCGTGGTGCATGATGTTTGCCGACGATATTGTATTGATTGATGAGACGCAATCAGGTCTTAAAGCAAAGTTGGAAGTATGGCGAGAAACATTGGAGAACAAGGGTTTTAGACTAAGTCGGAGCAAGACAGAGTACATGGAGTGCAAGTTTGGTGGAGGTAGATGTCGGTCAGCGATATGTTCCGTTACTTGAGCTCCATGATTCAGAAGGACGGTGAGTTAGATAGAGATGTATCCCATAGAATTAGAACATGGTGGATGAAGTGGAAGAGTGCGTCAGGATTTCTATGCGATAGATGTATGCCGACTAGACTGAAGGGTAAATTTTATAGGACAACAATTAGGTCTGCATTACTGTATGGTGTACAGTGTTGGGCGGTGAAACAATGTCACATTCAAAAGATGCGTGTGGCGAAGATGCGCATGCTACGTTGGATGTGTGGGCATACAAGGAAGGACCACATGAGGAATGAGACAATCAGACAAAGAGTGGGAGTAGCACCTATTGAAGACAAGATGCGGGAGTCGCGCCTACGGTGGTTTGGTCATGTGCATAGAAGACCGAGTGATGCACCTGTCAGACGAGTTGAGATGTGTGGAGATAAAGAGGCAGGGAAGAGAGGGAGAGGAAGGCCCAAACAGACGTGGGTTAGGGGAGTCCGAAGTGATATGCTTCTTCTTGGGTTAGATGAGGATATGACTTTGGACAGAGCAAAGTGGAGGACGAGTATTCATGTGGAGGAGTGATATCGTATTATCGTTTCCCTTCATCTTTTTTTCCTTTTTTCTTGTTTTTTTATACTTTTATCCTTATATATATACACTATTTTTGTCCTTTTTATATTATCATTTTTAGGTATATTCATCTCTTTTTATATTATCTTTTTCATAATAGCTTATCTTTTTTATCTTTATTTTCTTTCTTTTCATTTTGGTGGTGATATCATGTATCGATTCATAATAGCCGACCCAATATCTTTTGGGACTAAGGCTTGGATGTTGTTGTTGTATATTTCCAATATGTAAATGTCATTACTTTTTAAATTGAGATTCAATAACCAAGCATTCCAGCCCAGCTGGTTTTGAGGTTATCGTGCCTAGCTAACTAGAGGTCTCGAGTTCGAAACCCGCTAGACACATAAGGGTTTGAGACTCAATGGAGTGAGTTTCAGTTCTGATTACTCCAGGCTCCCCCCCCCCCCCCAGACCTCCCCCGGAGTAAAAAAAATACTACCTCTGTCCAACTTAAGTTTCTCATTGAATAATGACACAATCGATTGGACAATAACTAAATAAGATTATTCGAGTATACTTTGAGATGTAATTTTGATGAGTATACAATATAATTAGTTCATTGGATGATAATTGTAATATTATAGGTGTATTATTTTTAATTTTGACAAGTGAGTGATCATTTAAGATTGATAATTATTTTCTAAAATACACATAAGAATTTTTAGCTGAGACAACTAAAAGAAGCAAGTGGGAAATTTAAGCGAGCAAGCAGAATGCCCTCGATAGAGCGTACCTAAGAGCATCTCCCATGCAAAGTTGTTAACGGTGCACGCATGGCAAAAGAGATATAGACACAAAAACAATTAGTTAGTAGAAAGTATGTCATATTCTTTTCAAGGTGTAATAATTTTGATTACTTTTTATACACAATTTCAAACACAATGGCTTGACATTGTGAAAAGAAAACAATTGAAATTTTATAACACTATGAAAAGAACGTGATAATTAATTAAAGAGACCCTTAAATTTTTTTTTTTTAATAAAGAGGCTCTTAAAATCTGAATCAGCAATGTTTACATAAACTATAACGTGTGCTATTACTATTTATTACGCGTACGTGTGCGGTTAGTTTTTATATGTACATAAAATATAGGATTATTTTATTTTAACGCAAGTTACCCACAGACAATGTGGGACTATATATGGTCGGCTCAACGCGTCTAAAATTCAAATTAAGCGCTGAATTTGAAAGTAGCATGGCGTCAAGGCTAAGTTTGAACGTAAAAACGTTTTTTATTTTTTTATTTTTTTGAAGAAAAAGAGATTAACTATCGTTAATAGAATCAATGTTCAGTACATGAGAAATGAAACTAGGAGGAGATCCACTCCAACAAATATAATCAGATAAAGAACACACAGTCTGAGCTAATTTATGAGTCGCCTTGTTAGCTGATCATTTAACATGATAAAAAAAATATTAGAAAAATCATCTTTTATCTCACGAATATCACCGGCAATGATAATGTTTTTTTAATTTTAATTCACATTAATTGTCAATTTGTCATAATGACCTAGAGAGGGGGCTAGTGATTAATTACAGGGGTATCAATTTTTATTCTAAATACTACTTCTATGCCATAATAATTGATAATTACGGAGTATAAGTTCTCAAATATAATTCAAGTCAATTTTAATTTTCAAGTCTCAAAATTGGGAGAGTAATTTTACATGATATCAATTATCACTAGTACTAATACACATTATTACGCAGCTACAAATATATAATATAATTGATACAAATTCACTTTATAGTCTCAAATTCATTCAAATTATCAAAGACTTAATACAATTCATTAAATAAAGTTTATTTGATAG
Organism: Cuscuta epithymum; assembly: GCA_945859915.1. Taxonomy (NCBI): domain Eukaryota; kingdom Viridiplantae; phylum Streptophyta; class Magnoliopsida; order Solanales; family Convolvulaceae; genus Cuscuta; species Cuscuta epithymum. The sequence continues at coordinate 1,149,060 of CAMAPF010000980.1, read as the reverse complement.
TCAAATACTCCATTACGTTTTATAGTTATGATAGCATAGGCTGCATAGCTCTGTAATTTACTCATCATTGTGAAAGTTCAAGCGTTATATAGATAACAATGTTAATTTCATGATAGCTAAAGAACAAAATAACTCTACGATAATAAATTTATTAAGTATAACGTATGTAGATGTTAGATAGTTCTCATATGAAAGAATGAATATATAATTTTTTATGTTAATACATGTTATACTTATTTAAATTTAGAGTCTAATTTGTCAATTCTTCCTCTTATGGCCTTAATCATAATTTATTTGCCAACTTCTAAATTTAAGAATTATTATCTTTGTCTTGAATAAATATTCTAGTGAATCACTAATTAAAAATGATTAAACAGTTATTAACCGTGACTATATTTTATTACATGTAAATTTATATTAGTTTAATAAATACTACTGTATATTTAGAGGGTTTTTATAAAAAAATTACTGGAATAAAAGTTATTTAAATAAAAATATGGCTAAAAGTTACTATTTTTTTTTTGAGAAAATGATTTATATTAAAATCATAAAATTCAAACAAACACCAACAAGACCAAACATAGGACACATAGGATTGGGCCTAGATTCAGAAACTATCAATACTCGGGAGCGATAGGATTCGCTAAACCCCACTTGAGCAACTGTAAGCAAATAATGATCGACGATGTATTCTCGTCACTTATCCTATATGTTGTACTTGCCACGTACCAAAAGTAAAAAACGAACAAGAGCCACCATGGGTAAACACAACCCGGTAAAAAAAATCCAAACGACTTAAATGAAATGACATAAATAAAAACATAGTAGTGCAACATAAAAGCTTGCCAAGAAGACTCGGGCAACCTAAATTTACAGGTCCGTCACTTCCCCGTTTTTTAACGCATTCATCGTCATATCCTCTACATGCATATCTTCCGCATCTGGAGTCTCTGCAACCCCGCCTTCTCTTTGGCTCCCCTTTACGGCTATTGATAAGTTTGTATTACAACACGCATTTGATGCGTGTTGGGTTCGGATTTTATTGGTTTTCCTTGCTTTAAGGCGTTGCAAGTATCAATTTTAGCTCAAGTTGTGATTACCAGGCGTTGGATCGAGTTTTGTTGCATTTGGAGTCAAATTGAAGAAGTTAGAGTCCGGCAATCGGTGCTTAAGAGGCAATTGGAAAGAGTTAGAGAACATTAGAGAGAGATTTGAGAGATTTGGAGGTCACCGGGTGATTCACGGCAAGATTTCGATGAAGAAAGAGCATTTGAATCGACCTCGTTTGCATCCGGGAGCGTTTGGAGCAAGAAAACAGGAGAAAAAGCTGAAAAACACGGACGCACGACCGTGCGTAGAGGTACGCACGATCGTGCCTAAGAGCAAAAAAACTGAGGAGCATTCTGCCTGCTACGCACGATCGTGTGTAGCAAGGGACGCACGATCGTGCGTAGCCCCGTTTTACGCGAACCTGAATCCCAAATCGACCAGAATTGATATTTTTTCCCCTTTTTCTATAAATAAGGCCTCCCTAACCCTTTTTGGGGATTACGAACATTACGGAGAGGCCTAGGGACGACTTTACCTGCATTTTTACGTTATTTTACTCTAGGAACCTGGGATTCTTTGTAAGTTCATTCTTTTTAATTGATGACAATTTATTCTATTCATCCCAATTCGGTTGATTCTTCAATTATGAATTGTGAGTAGTTTAATTAGGGAGTTGGGGTTGATGAAGGGGTTAATCATGATGTATGGCTAGATTCTTGATGGATTAATTGCATGAATGCCATTTAATTTGTGTTTGAATAATTTAACTGATATCTCTTGTAACCTAGACTGCAGCTAGAATTACAATTGCATGTAGAATAAATTAAGAGAGATCTAGTTTATTCTAGGACACATTCACACACACTTAATCGCTCGCTAAGAGATTAGTAGCGATTAAGAGGCCGTAAGCTCGCTCGTTTTGGAAATAATTTAGGATCATGTCGCATGAGAGATCAGCCCGGCCCCTTAAATTATTGTACTCTACACCGCGAGAGCGGTAAGAACTTGGTAATGATTAGCTAGGCTCAATTAAATTAAATTCATATATTTAAGCCTGATCTGCCAGAAATCTGGTTACCCCGGAATCAATCCTTGTTCCCTTCGTTGTTAATTAAGAAGAAACCAATCTTTTATTTTTATCGTTCATTCACATTAGTTTAATTTTAATTCACCAATCAATCTCGCACAATTGCATTTTATTTTATTTATTTCTTTTTAAATCACTGAATTTAGTTAATTCTTGATTCCCCTTTTCCGTCCCTGTGGAGACGATACTCGTACTTTCAACCACTTTTCTACAACCTTTTTATTTGCGAGAAAACTCACATCAGTTTTTGGCGCTGTTGCCGGGGACGGTGTCGGATTTGAGGGTTAATTAATATCAGCGACTTGTTTTTCATAGGATTTTTGTCTGCTAACCTTGCAGGTCAGATCTGTTTATGCATACAAGCTCTAAGAAGGGAGAACCATCAGTCCCTCTTAATCCTAAGATTGAGAAGTTTGCTAGAGAGAACCGTAAGGCTTTTTTGGAGAAGAACGCAACCATGGAACAACCAACATCATCTGGAACAGCTGGGACGTCTGAGGTCCAAACCACTTCTGGTAACCTTGATTTCTATGTCAATACCTCTCCCCAGACTTCACCCGAAACTTCACCTAGAAATTCCTTTGGATTTCAGAATTTCCGTAATCCATTATCCCGTCAAAATCAGACCACTCCACAATTAAATCTTCCTCCATTATACCAACTCTTCCAAAATACCTCTACTGCTCCCGAAACCACTTTTCAAAACCAAACTTATGGGATGCAAGGTATAGGGCAAACCAATCCGTTCTTTCAGCCCAGACAGAACCCACCCCCAGTCACCCAAAATCCACCCCTGACTCAACCGCAAACTCAGCCTTTCCAAAACCAATTTCACCAGTTCCGTCAGCCCCAAGTGCAGCCCCAACTGCAACCAAACATCATCCGACTGCACCCTATTAGACCACAGCCAGTTCTTCAGCCTAGGCAGCAGGCTCCCCCATTCTAGAATTATGTCCCGCATGACAACCCTCTCTATCAAGGAGAGAACATGGTCTTGAATAATTAGTTTGGAGGGAGCCCGACAGAAGATCCAGTGGCACACATTACAAAATTCTTGAGGATGTGCGAGACATTCAAGATTCCTGGGCTAGATGACGATCAGGTACGGATGTTATTGTTCCCTTTCTCATTGAGGGATGACGCGCAGAGGTGGTTGGATAGCAATCCACATCACCATATTCAGACTTGGGATCAGCTGCACAAGGCCTTCATAAAAGAATACTTTCCGACATCAAAGGCTATAAAGTTAAAGAAGCATCTGCAAGACTTCAAGCAAGGTTCGTTGGAGACATTGGCTGAAGCATGGAAGAGGTTCAAGGTGCTGAGAAGAGCTTTCCCTCAAGGCAAGATGAGCGATTGTGAGATTCTATTTTTCTTCTACGGTGGACTCACTAATGAAGGAAAGATGATGCTGGATGCTTCGGGTGGTGGAGCTTTTCCTCACTTACCATCTGAGGTGGGGTAAGAACTAATAGAGAAGATTGTTTCAAATAATGCATCATGGTACAGCTCTCGGGACACACCTCACCAGAAGGCCCCGGGCTTATATGAGACCAGTGATACTTCTGCCCTTTTTGCAAGGGTGGATACATTGGCTAGCATGTTTCAGAAGCTCACTACTAGCGTGGAGGATATGGGAAAGAAGATGGAACTCGCTCTCTTGGTGCCCAGTGTTAATATGGTAGCCCCCGGTCCCATTAGTCCCTCTTGTACTTTGTATGGGGGACTCCAGTCGCAGCATGAATGCACTATGATGGCACGCTCGGCAGCCCCTGGAGTAGATCAAGTTGATGCGATGTATTATCAGCGGGCAGGGCTACTACAATCAGCCCTACGGACAGCAGCAACAAGGGAATTATGGGCAAGGAAATCAGCAGCAGCAGTCTAGAAACTATAATCAGCCCCAAGCAACAAGCATCTCAGCCGGGGCAAGGGAGTTTCAGAAGAGAGACTGAGCAAAAGTTTGCTAGCTTGGAGGAAACCCTCAAACGTTTCATACAAACTGCTGAAGTAAATAATCAACAAGCGAATTCAAGGATGCAGAACATAGAAAATCAATTGGGGCATCTTACAAAGGCCATGTCTGAGAGGCCTAAGGGATCCCTCCCTAGTAACACCGAGAATAACCCAAGAGAACATGTTCAGGCAGTCACCTTGAGGAGTGGTAAAGAGTTAGAACCCGTTGTCATGACAAAGAAGCCCGATGAAAGTGATGATGTACCTGCTGCCCGGGAAGAAGAAAAGGAGAAAGAAGTGGGAAGAGAGGTGGCGGCTGGACCAAAACAGCCCGTTCCGGTCAAGAATTACAGCCCACCTCTCCTCTATCCTGCGCGATTGACAAGGAAGAACGACAGTGACCAGTTTGGTAAGTTTCTGCATCTCATGAAACAAGTGCAGATTAACTTACCATTCGTGGATGCAGTAACACAAATGCCGAAGTACGCGAAGTTTATGAAGGATCTGCTTACGAACAAGAGGAAGCTGGAAGAAGCGTCAACTGTGACGCTTAATGGGGAGTGCTCAGCTGTGATACGGACAGGTCTGCCGAAGAAGCTTAAGGATCCAGGTTGTTTTACTATTCCCTGCTTTATAGGAGATCTTACTTTTGATATGGCCCTGGCTGACTTGGGTGCAAGGATTAATTTGATGCCTTATGCTTTGTATGAAAAGCCTGCACTCGGTCCACTTAAATCAACATGTATGTGCATTCAGCTGGCTGATCATTCAGTCAAATATCCCCAAGGGATTGTTGAAGACGTGTTGGTTAAAGTGGACAAATTTATTTTTCCGGTGGACTTTGTTATTTTGGACATGGATCAGGATCGGGAAGTACCATTGATATTGGGTAGACCATTCTTGGCAACTGCCCGAGCACTTATTGATGTTGGAGACGGCAAACTTTTCCTCCGCGTTGGGGATGTGTCTGCCACCTTTGACATGTCCAAAATAATGAAGAGGCCCTATCAACATAGTGGAAAGTGTTTTTACATGGATGTGGTGGATTCTTTGGTGGAGGATTGCATTCCTAACATGCTTTCTGATGAAGCCTTCTATCTTCAATCAGCAGGCGTGTGAGGCATGTTGGTGGAACCTAGTGGGAGTACAATAACATCGTGCCCAATTTTCAACACCTACCTCATACAATTTTTGGGTCTACTAGTAAGATTTCTTATTGTGGCCACCTTTCTTGCACCAAGAACAACGCCAATGAGATGCAAATTCACCAGATGAGGGTATGCTCTTCATTTTGTCCAAATAAGATTTCTTGGTGTGGCCATTTTTTGCACCGGAACATGTCATTTCCTTCAATTAGTAACAAATAGGGGTGGGTTCGGTTCTTGCAGTTCGGTTTTTATCTAAAATCAAATATTGAATCAAAGTAAAAAGCTCGGTTCGGATTCGGTTCGGTTTTACAGTCCAAAACTTGGAACCACAGTTTGATTGGTTCGGTTTGATATAGTTGAGATGAATATTTATTGTTTTATCAATATAAAATCTTTAAGTTATCTAAAAATAAAAGTTAATTACTACTAATAACTAGTAAACACATATTATCATCATTCAATGTAGCTATATTATTACAGACAATGAATGTGTAAATGAATTTATAAACTAAATTAAATTAAACATAACACAAACATTATTTCTCTAACACAAGAAAACCAAAAACTATTGATGAGATTAAGATTAATTAGAATTAATGCTTAACAATTAACATATAAATTTCATACTTTAAATAGTTCGGTTTGTTCGGTTCGGTTCGGTTCAGTTTTGAAGGGTCAAAACTAGAACCGAACCAAACAACTTCGGTTCGGTTCGGTTTTTACATTCGGTTTCGGTTTCTTAGCGGTTCGGTTTTATTTGGCTGCGGTTCGATTTAATTTGATTCGGTTTTCAGTTTTCAGTTTTTCGGACCCAGCCCTAGTAACAAAGCTTCAAGACATCTTATAAACAACCTCAAAATTAGTAACAAAGCTTCATATTAGTAACAAAGCTTCAAGACATCTTATCATCTTAGTAGCAGGCTTCATGGATGAACAATCAATAATAATAACTGGAAAATAATGTTTCTAGTCCTCAATCCATGGATTGAACGACATAAAAAAGCAGTTAAAACGTGCATCATCACCAATAATCAATGAGATCATTGAATCTGGATTCTTTTGACCCAAAACATAGGAAAGAGATGACATAAGGTGGTAAGACTCCTCATCTGAACCCATTTTTTAGCCTTTAGATTTACATTCCAAGCTTTTTGTAAGGAAACATCACACCATAATCTCTATTCATGTCTACCACTATATGATTAAGAGCATAAGGTTTTCTCGATGAATTGGCATAGTAATGCTTTATAAGTTATGCAATAATTTCATATGTGGCTTGACAATGAAGACCTTGTCTAGAATCAATGGAACATGAATGATCAAAATAAAACATGAAAACAAGAACACAAAATATTGGACAAGTGTAGACATTAAATAGTCCTTAAAGAATTACAGAGAGACACTAAATCCAATAAAGAAAGTATATGAAGTTAAGATCATAACATGTGACTTCTAAAAGAAAATCATGTACCTTCTAATATGGAACATATGACTTCCAGAAAAGTATCACTACAAGAACAATCCAGAAGCAACCATCATCAACACAAACAACATGCAATACTTTAGGTTTGAAGTATTTATCTTATATTGAAAATGATTTGGAATTGCATACATCTTATCATATATAGATTGTAATTGAAAAACATCAAAATCGGGAACAACACACGAAGAATTGAACGGCATTATATCTTCTTCTTCAAGGAGAAAACATCATCCCCAAAGGGTGGGAAATACTTGAGTTGCATACCCTGAGTAGTATCTTTGTTGTTGTGAAACAGACTGGCCCAGGTTTTTCTGGAGACTGCACTGGTTTATGGTTCAGGATTTTGTTGAACACTTTATCTGCATCAGTTGAACCCTCCATTTCAGCAAGTTCTTGGACTACAACCAACTGTATATGGTTCACCATAAGATGATCAAAGAACTATTTGAAGTAGAAATAACAGAACAGATGTTAGAAACTAAAAATAGAGAAGACAAATGCTTTGAATTGTAATTTCAAGGTCACAATGAGAAATCAAACTTGAAGATGACAAAATTGATACAGAATATGTATAAGCAAAATTCATTTATAAATTAAAACATCAAACAATAACAAATTTGTAGAAAAAATGAGTAATAAACTTACCAAAAAGTGCAGAAAAATTCACACATCATATGAAGCTCAATGAACGACTAAATGACACTTCAGAACAATTCGTGAACCATACGAGCACGATCGAAACTGGAGAAGTGTGAAGGGATGATTAAAAAGGCAAAGAAGTTGAGCTTCGATAATTACACAGACAAAGAACGAAAGAAGAAGAAGAAGAAGAAGAAGTTCGTCTTTAAAACACAGCCTAAAGTCGTGGGTAAAAACGGAAACTAAAAATTAAGTTTCCTAAGATAGGAGTAAATAAAGCTTACTAATGGAAAAAACTTAACTAAGTCCTAGTTCTGTAAACTTTGTATGATTTAATCTTAGCAACAACAATTTTTTCTTCTATTTTTCCTTGGGAAAATTCCCAAAATAGCAATAAACATGTATCGAGATTCTAAAATAAAACTATTACGTAGTATTAGGGAAAAAAACACTTCAACAATTTTATTTTGAAATTTCAAAACATATCTATTCAACAATTACATGTATATGGATGGGAACTTCGATGTTTCAAAATTGGTGATAGGGAGGTAATTTTTGGGTTAATGTGTGGTGTGATATTGCAAATTTGCAATTATAAAATATCTTGGGACTTTGGGAGGTTTTGGCATAACGTGAAGGGTAAAACTAATGTAAATACGGACAACCGCAAGGGTAAAAAGGGATTTACAAAATACGAGAAATGTCGCGCTCCAATAAAGGAAAGACAAATGTAGCAAATATACTCTCAGCCAATAGATTCGTTTTACAGGAAACACCGCCGCGGTTTCCACCTCTCTTCAAAGCCCCATTTCTTTATATATTGCCCCCCTTACCCCCATCTTCCATTTCTTCTCTTCAAACTCTCCCAAAACTTCCATACCCATCATCAGAATCTGCAGATGGAGTCTCCCACTCAACAAGCAGCCAGGAGAAAGCATTGTTTCATGGAGGAAGATGATGGGCTGGCCTCCATAGTCCCAGATCTAGAGTCTGGGTGCTCTGAAACTCAGACTAGTCATATGAATGTTAAGATCAGTAATGGTAGTCTGATCTCTAGGCCTCTCTATTTGCAGAGAAGGAGCAGTTTCAGAAACCTCTCATCTTACTTTGTCCCTTCACCTAGATATGGTGGTGGTGCTGGAACTGGTGGGAGATTCTTCATGACTGAGGCCAGATTTGAAGGGGTTCATCAGCCACATTTCCTGGACTCTTGTTTTCTCTGCAGAAAGCCCCTCGGGAACAGAGATATCTTCATGTACAGGTTTGTTGATTGACTGATTCATCAACTGTTGTTAGAATTCCAAAATTTTCTGCTAATATTTTGTTGGGACATTTCCCCTTTTCTATTTGAATGCTAAATTTGAGATCTTTACATAAAAGTTTTAGGAAAGACTGGATTTTTACATCTTGTTGATTTGCCCTGATTTTGTGCTTCTAGGATTTTGAAAGAATCATATCATTTTGATTTCGTAGGCGTATTAAGAATCTTTTTGGAAATGAAATTGAAACTTTATTTTCGACAGACAATAGAGGAAAACAAAACAAAAGATTTATATGATTGTTATCAGGATTTCTATTTAAACAAAAACGCATCAAACAAAAACTCATTAAACATAGTTTTACTACAAGTTTACCGATCTATGACCAGTTGATCGTTTTTGAGGGCGAGGTTCTAAAATTTAAATTCACACTTTTGTCCAAAAAGAATAAATTAGGGAATCTTTTACACATGATTTCAGTCTGGATGGTGTTTATTGTGGGTTTTTATTAATTCTTTGCTAATGTCAACATAATTGAAACAAAATTTTCATTTTAATTGCACCCTCATTTATAGATTGAAATTGAAAATTTTCAGTTTTTACCCTTTTAATATTGAGAATTCTAAAAAAGATTTGATTTTTAGTGTGAAAGAATTGATAAAATCAAGAATCTGTGGTTTTTGCAGAGGGGACATACCATTCTGCAGTGAAGAGTGTAGACAAGAACAGATAGATATGGATGAAGCAAAGGAGAAAAGTTTGAACCTTTCAGCATCCATGAAGGCCTTAAGGAACAAGGACCAGAAAAAATCTTCTTCTCCTACCAAATCCTCTCCCCAGGGCTACAATTTAGGCACAGTAGCTGCTGCTTACGCATGAGTATAGGAAAGTAATTAATTCCCTTGCAGGAAGGAAGAAGCTACTAGACTAATGAGGAAGTTTCTTTTTTTTACAGTAGTATTTTTTATATGCTGGAAACTTTTCCCAGATCAGTAAAATATTGTAAAATATACATGCTGGGATGAGGAGGGCTATTTTGGCTGTGAAGAAAAGTGTGATGGCCCTCTTCAATGGTGGTCTGCCAAAGTATTTTTTCTTCTTTGGTTCCCTATGTAGGTTTCTATGATGCATATGTGAAGCAATTATATATAATAGAACTTCCACTTTGTTTATCTCAGAGCACAAGTTTTATTACTGTGATTTTTGATTCATGATTACGAATGTTTAATTTGTTGAAGTTTTGTTACTGTGCTTTTTTATTCATGATTTTGAATGTTTAATTTGTTGAAGTTTTTCACTCCAACCAAACACGGTATGATCCGGATCACTCTTGTTCGCCGGTTGATCTCCGGCGGTGAAGAAAAGTTTTTTTTTATCTTATGTAACATTGTTAGGGTTGGACTCGGGCCGGGTGGCCTGAACTGGAACTGGCCCGGCCCGGTCACTGTTTGAACCGGCCCGGCCCGGCGGCCCGGACCATGGGCGGTTCGGGTCGATCCGGCCCGGTGGTTACCAGTTCCGGACTCGGGCCTTCATTTTGGTGAACTGGCCCGGCCGGTTTGGGCCCGGTTCGGGTCGGATTTAATTTTTTTTTTTGAATTTTTTTTAAGTTTTGGGTTGGATTGGGTATTTTGGGCCATTTGAGATGGTTTGTGGTGGTTTGGGGTTGAGGGGGAGGGTAGGGGGTTGATTAGGAAAACCAAAAAAAAAAATTATATAGAACCGAACCGGAACCGGGGTTACCCGGGCTGGTTCCTGGCCTCCCCTACCTTGAACCGAGGCCTGGCCGGTTCAAGGCCCGAACCGGGTCCGGCCCGGAACCGGTCCACCCCTAAATATTGTAGCCACAAACAATAATCATAATTTTGTCTCAAAGTTAGTTTCAAAGGTCAAAAACACCCCAACATATAAAGATAATTTGACTATTATCTTGAGAAAGTTTTTTAAATTAAAATATTTTTCTTTCCGCACATTTTAATTTTGGGAAAATTACTATTAACCCCTGAGGTTAGGTCATAACTATTAATGGAACCTTGCATTTTCAAAAATCAATTAGTTACCCCTTAGTTTTGATCATTCTCACTATATGCCCCCTCATGTTAATATTTGTTAAATTAAGTTTAATATAACTCTTAAAATCAATGAAATTGTCTACACAATTATATTTTAGAGTAAAATACAATTTTATTTATCATGATTATAAATCATTGTTCTTGATCGTTATGTTTTACTTAGGTACTCGATCGTGGAATAAATATTAATAAAAGTAGTTAAGTTTGATGACTCACGAGCTGCATAATTTTTATGAGATATATCAAATAAAGTTGTAGAAATATTGTGATCAAAATTCTTGACACCTCTTCATCATGAATATAAAAGTCTTGTTTGTAAATTGTAATTCATTCGGCTAAATTTATTGCAATGACATTTTTTCGTGTGTAGCAAAGAAGAAATACCAAGAAAAAAGGAATTTTATCAATCCATGACCTAAAAGATTGGTCTAGTACTAATAACGAACCTAAAAAAATGTTCGATATAGGGTGGAAATAATTGTAAGTTGTCAATCCATCTAAGACCTAAAATATAGATAGTATATACTCCGTAATAGATTTTGATTTTTTATTAATTCTATTAGTATTTTTTATAATTTTTTTCTTCACAAAAAGTTTATTAGTTTACAAGATAAAGTGATACTAGCATTTATTTTTTAAATAAAAAAAAATCATGATATTTTATATCTTACTCGGGAGTCTTCCCTCTTAACTACATTCAGTCATTCATTAATATTTATTACATGATCGAGTTGATAAGTAAAAAAAATCACGATCAACAACAATTACTTATATATAATTATGATATTAAATTTTATTTTACTTTGAAATTTAATTTCATAGACAACTTTCATTAAATTTAAGAGTTATATTGAATTTAATTTAACAAATATTAACGTAAGGGGGCAAACAGTGAGAATAATAAAAACTCAGGGGTTAAGTAATTGATTTTTGAACATGCAAAGTTGCATTAGTAATTATGGCATAACCTTAAGGGGTTAATAGCGATTTTCCCTTTAATGCTTTCCTCACAAGTCCTAATAAATACAGTACTTCGTATTACCCTTTTCTTCTCATAAAATTCTTCCAAGACACTTTTTCGAGACGTTCCAAAAGATGTTTTCTAGGGATGCGCAAAAATCCCGGTCCCGGTGTCCCAAACCGAAAAATCCCGATACCGTTCCGAAACTATCCTGATTGATTTAGGATGCAATTTTTCATCCCGAACCGGTCCAATACTGATACTAACCGGAACGGGACCGTGATAACTATAGAATATCATGTCCCGTCCCGGGGTCCTGTTTCAAAATAGTACTAGTAGGTTATTTTAAATTTCTAATGATATGTAAAAGCTAAACCCAATTAAAACTTTCTAGCCCTTAGTCTCCCTAATGTCATTTTATCGTATTTCATGTCTCTCTTCCTCTCGTTTCTTTTGTTTCTTTTATTACATTTATAATGATGGAATAACTACTCCAAACTATAGTGTTGTTACTTGTTATAGATTTAATATTTTCCAAAACAACAACTAGTAAATATATATAGTCCTTATAGATATGATATTTAATTTAATGTGATATTGAAAAGTTACAAGTGTACTACAAAGTGTAAAAATATTTTGCGCTACTATTCTATGAGGAAACATAAGAATAGGGGGGACCAAAAAAAGTTATAAAAAAATAATTAAAAATAGTTAATTAGAAGTTTTACTTAACTTTTTAGATAAGCTAAATTTGCAAAAATAGTTACATCTTTATTTTGATGTTATGCTTATTTTTATATCACATTTCATAAATGTATATTTTATAGGACGTCCCGAACCGTCCCGGTTTTTCTCAGGATGTCCCGGTCCCGTTTTAAATGGGACAACATTGGGATAATGACTTATCCCGAACCATGCATACTAGACCGTTATTATATACCGGGTCGGGACCAGGATAAGTCAAATCCTGAACCGTCCCGCGCTCACCCCTAATGTTTTCCATTTCCTCTTTTGGAATGTTTTGTGACCAATATTCACTTCATTTTTATTCAATAACAATCATACATTTTGATTTTATTATCACTTTCTTAACTTTGATCTGATCCAAGTCAAATAGAAAAAAAATTGAATGAGACGAATGGAATATTGAGTACTACCATAGTACTCCGTTTTACTTGGTCTATGCTCTAGTCCTTGTACAGATACTTCGGATGAACAACTTTTTTAATATGTACACATTTTTCTACAAGTAATCAGATATGACGCATTTGGTCTTATTAAATCAAAAGAATTTAAAAATATAAAGATTCGGATCCAATACCATTATTAGTAGCCTAATTAGAAAAAGTTAAGTTTTATGAATGGAGATCCAGAATCAGAATCTGGAATGGGAGCTAGCACGATGTTTATTTAAAAGAATACAACATACAGAGAATTAGATTCAACACCATTTGTAGCTTAACTTGAAAAAGTTAACAATTTATAATATATTAATAGAAATCATACCATATGTCCATATGAGACAAAAGGATTTGTGAAGTGCAAAAACAAGACCATGCATATTTTATTCCTCACATAGAACTCATTTAGGCCCTATTTGTTTTTTGGCGGAACCGGACCAAACCACTGCAAAATGCAGCGTTTTCATTTGTGTAAACGGCGGATTGAAGCTCATCCACTATTATCCAAACACACTCTTAATCTTATTAAGAGAATAGGTTGAATAAAATTTCCTCAAATAGGAGTGAATGAGTCATATTTTGAGAATAAAACAATGACACTCTTAATCTTATTATCATTGTTTCACTCTTCCCGTTTCATTTCAAAATTATATGGTTTGTTTATAATTGTTGATCAATGATAAAGTAAATTAAACCCTCCTAAAATATATGCCGGTGCATATCTTGAATTTACATATTGAGAATACTAAATCATAATGTTTTTATTTGGACTGCAATCCGTCTCAGGTCAGACCAGACCAGACAAGATCAGACCAATTAAGATCAGACCAGATCAGACTTAAATATTTATAAAAATACAAAGAGACCTGACATTACCAGACCAGATCAGACCAAACCAGATGACTAGACCAGCAAAGTACGGTTTAAGTAAAATCATCTTTACTGCGGGTACTACTCCCTCCGTCCCTGAAAATTGTTCCCTGTTTCCTTTTTGGGTCGTCCCAAAAAGTTGTTCCTCTTTCCCCTTTTGGAAAGTTTTTTGTGGCTACAATTCATTTACCTTTTTCTTACTCAACCACAACCATACATTTCCACTTTATTCTCACTTTCTTAAACTCCGTTCCAAGTCAATGCGGGAACAATTTTCCGGGACGGAGGGAATAATCAATTATTATGTGAAATTAGAAATTAAAATAAAGTAAATTTAAATTAGAAATTAGTACGAGGAATGTAGGGTATAAAAGTAAAGGATATTTTGTGATTTACGATCGAGTAACAGTTAAGAGGTGGAAAAGTGTGTGCACTCATTAATGGAGTCATAAAGAGGTAGCCATCGTTTGACATGTAAAGCAGGTACGTCTTTCGCCAGAAACAGGGAAGGGTGAAGACTTGGTATTGACCAAAGAGTTGGTGGTTGTCTCACGGACGTTTGGTATTGAGTTTAGCATAGAAGGAGAGCTGAGACTTTGCTTTACCTTTCTATTATTTGTACAACAATTATTAAAAGATTGAGATTTTTCCTTTCAAAAAAAAGATTGAGATTTTTCAATTTTGATTGTATATATATGAATAATAGATATACTAAATATAGTGTATGCATGAAGTTCATAATAGATCTTAATAGTACGTCTTGTTTGATTACTATCAGATTTTTTTGTGATCAATTATTTTGCATATTAAGTATTTTTAAGTTCAAATTAATTAAGATTGTCTTCTTTCTCGCCTCAAAGATGTACGAAACTTTAAAATGACGTATGCTAGAGCTGTCTAGGTGACACCATTTTTCGCCTTTTAAAATATTATTTTTATATTAAAATAACAATGACTCATTTAATAAAGCAATTATCCGTGGTTATACGCGTTACCCGTTGAGACGGTTATGGTTTTGGTAAAAATTACTCGTTGGGTAATGAGGCGGTTACGGGGAGGGGCACTTACCCAACGGAGCGGGTACGGTTATATGTAAAACTGTCCCCGATCAACACCGTTGTCATCCCTAAATTGGTATAATAATCAAAATAGGTATGATGGAGTATATGGCCCAGGGACCCCCGCCCCATAGACTCTTACTTCTCCTACACAGGCCCATCAAGTCCAATATGCACACAAAGTCATAGTATGGCGGCCCGAGTATCAAGAAGCCCATAGTGCACATACAGGTGCCTTCGGCCCAATAGCCGAGGGCTCCAAATTCCACGAAGCAGCTTCATTTGAGAATACAACGCCACTGGGAGAAAAAGGCAGAAAATGAGAGCCTTCGGCATCTAGACGCCTTCGGCACATGTGTAGCCTTCGGCTACATAGAGCCTTCGGCTACACAAAACCTTCGCCTACAGCACAATCAGCGAAGATTCCCTTTGGAGATAGGCAACCACCGCATTTAATGCGGCGTCACGTCCAACCACCGCATTTAATATGGTGCACATGCATATGCCGGTGCCACCCCGATTGAGGTGACCCTCGGCCGTCAGATGTTTGACACATGTACTCCCCTAGCATTTATGGCTGCTATAAATAGCAGACCTTATTCTCCTTATAAAGCACACTGAGTTCATTTAATACATTTGACTCTCTCTCTCTCTTGCTCGCTTGCTCTGACTTCTCTCTAGGTTATTCCCCGCAATAACCCCTCGAATAAGCTACCCTCCGGGTACGCTGTCCATCAAGGTATGTCATTCTAACTATATTTATGCCAATCTTATCAATAGCTTTTCTACATATATTCTTACATATGGTATAATAACCAAAATAGGTATGCCATTCTAACTATATTTATGTCACTCTTATCAATAGCTTTTCTACATATATTGTTTTATTTATTAATAAAAGTTATTTTTAACATGTAGTATGTATTTTTTAGTTCTCTATAGATTTGACCAACTCAATCATTCTACTTTAAGTTTCGGCACATTCAACCAATTTCAATAGTACTATATAATCTCAAGAACTTGTGAGAACCTAAAGCATGCATGTTTAATATAGTTTGAATTAATAATTTCATTTGTGATAATTTATTTAGTTTTGATTGAATTTTATGTTATACGATGTCATATTTTATTTTATTTTAGCTTTCATGAATATGGTTTCATAATATCTATGAGAAGTTGTTAAGACACGGGGTTCCATCCTAAAAGGTCAACCTGTTAGGGGGAGTAGCCCGAAGCTTAATATAGCACTCTAATGCTTCTCAATTTTCCAGTGTGGGACATTTAACAGAAGTACACCTTACCAAAAAGTATAAGATTTTACACTGTTCAAAGAGCAACTTTTTGAAAAACTTGGTTCTAACATTTTCGTTTTACAAATTACTTGTAATATGTACAGATTCATTCCCGTGAATAACCAAGAATTTCTGCTTTTCTTCTCTCATTGGGCATGATAGCCCGATGTATCAGTAATTAATATCACATGGCGAAACTCCAAAATGCTGCTAATTTCTTCTTCCATCGCTTCACTCATGTTGAGGCTAATGGAAATTGAAGATTTGATCAAACAAATTTGCTGACTTGATTTGAAAGCATAAGAACATAGAATCCTTCGGATCTCATCACATTCCCTTTTTCGTGCCCTAAAATTGAAAAAAAAAACTATCAACTCAAAAAAATTCGTGAAAAACTTTGGATCTCCTCTTGCAAACGATACGCCTTGAGTTATACACAAATTTTCATGTTGTCTAATTAACAAGTTGGGACCTTCCGCTACTAGGACTGAATAAGGGGATAATGGTATCAAGTATTCAACAGATTGCATACATTCCCAAATCTAGTCGAGTCAATTTGGGCGTAAAGTTCATCACTTTCATCACCTTAAATGAAAAGTCCCGCTCAACCTGGTCTTATGTGTTACTCATATCTAATTTAAGTGCTACAACTCCTTCACCCTGAGTTTTGCGTTTCAGATAGTGATGAGTTTCGAGGATAATCATGATGTTATGAATTATAGATCTCTGAGGGATAAACAAACTCTGATTACATGACACGAAATTATATAAGCATCCTTTCCAAAGATTAGCTAATAACTTAGAAAAAAAAGTTATATATCACCACACACAAATTAAAGCAACACGACACCAATTACAATCACCTAAGCTCTCGGCACAAAGTACAAAGGTGTTGCATAGAGCACACACCCTAATCCAAAACCATGCTCCATGCCGCGGCACCCAAGATGCAACACCCTGAAGCTACAGACAGAAAGAATGATCAAAAGAGGGGTGTTCCAGGAGGTTTTACCAACTGATGCACCATTTTTCTCTGCAAATTCTACAGAACTTACTGCCTCTAGTGCTGAGCCATGCATTGAGGGTTTGGAACTTCATGCTTCTGCAACCGAAATAGTGAGTGTTGAGGCCAATTCTATGGCCGGGGGTCTTTATGCAATTGCTACTGAATCTCCTAAAGAGGGGGGGCCTGGAGTGCTTGATAAGTCATTGCTCCTGACTAATTCTAGTGTTGGGCCTCTAGCTACTGCTGAGTGCATAGCTAAGGAGGTGGCTTCATCTCCAAAAACCATGCCCACACTTGAAACTGCTGGCCAGATTCTTCCAACTACACCTGCGGCTATTGCCACCAAAATTGCAGCTTCCCAGGACTCTGGGGGGGCTGCTTCGTATGTTGAGGCTCTGTTGGGGATGGGTTCGGCATCTTCTTCTGCAAAGGAACATCCAGAATTATCACTTGCTCTCAAACCTCCCAATTTTGGGAAGTTACATATTGCTGAAACTTCAGAAGCAACTACAGGACAACCAGAACTCTCGTATGTCAATAAACCGGGTAACATTGTGGATGAATCAATCCTTGAGGCCTCGGCTGAAACTAATGGAGATGTCAGTGATGTACCCGAGGGGTCTATCTCACTGGGATCCCAAGATACAGTCCCTTTTATGACTGTTGCTACAAAAGCTTTGGAGGAGAAGAATAATAATGAAAAAAAGCAATGGAGTGCCCTTTTCAGAGATAACCATGCACCTAGCAATGGACTCAAATTGGAGTACTTCCCTCGTACCGGGGAGACACTTGACTTCTCCCATCTTAAGGTACCTACGTTGATTGGAATTTGGGGCCACTGTCTGGTTGGTTATTTTACTGGAAGGTTCCCGGGCTTGAAAGCAATTCATGAGATGACTGCCAAGTGGAAGGTCGATGTTCAAGTTAAATCCCACAGCAAAGGATGGGTGATTTTTAAACTAAAGAGTGAAGAGGACAGAATGCAAGTACTGGCTGAGGGACCGTATGTCCTCTTTGGGAAGACTATGTACCTCAAAGAGCTTTCTGATGACTTCTCAACTGACAGTGAAGAATTCCTTAAACAACCAATTTGGGTAAAATTCCCCAAACTATCCATGAGGCTATGGAAATCAAAAGAGATCGGTATGATAGCGTCACAAGTGGGAATTCCAATCACAACGGATAAAGTCACTCAAGATACAGTCTACCCCCACTTTGCGCGTGTGCGCATTGAAGTTGATGTCTCTAAACCCCCTGTTTTGCAATTCCCAATTATTCCACCCTCGGGTAAGGAATATATGCAACAAGTGGTTTATGAGACCTATCCGGAGTACTGTTTTCATTACAAAAAATTTGGGCACTATCCCTTCTCTTGCATTGTACTCAACCCTCCAAAGGAAGTGAACAAGGTGGTTCCTACGGCTCAAACTAAAGGGAAAGTGGCTGCAGATCCTTCTACTGATCTGATTGATACCATTGAACCTCCCTTTGTGGTGGTTGACCGAAATAAAAGAAAGGGGATCTATGTTCGTAAGGATCCAAGTGTACTGGATGGGGCTCTGCCTTCTAAACATGCTGGACCGAGAGATCCTCAACTGGGCAGTACTAATGCAAATGATGGTGCGTCTTCCTCCAATGCTGCTGGTCTGAGGGCTCAAGTGAATGCTACTCACCAAAGTGCCAGACCTGCTGCCAGGTTAACTGCCAAAGAAACCCAACCGGATGATCCACAGACTGATGCCACGCCATTAGCCAGACCTGCTGCACCTAAACCTAAACCGAAGGGTCACCAGCCTGCTGCCACACCAATGGATGAACCTGCTGCACCTACTGCATCCGAGATCAATGGTGAAAGTGACTGGGAAGGCCGCCGGGTTTTTAGTATGCATGAATTGGAACAATATGATATTGTCAACAAATTTATTACTAGAGAAGATGGAGCTCACATTGCATTTGTCAAAAAGAGACATCAAATTAAGAGCTTTATTCCGGTGGCTAGGCTTGGGCGAAATTTTCAGAGGCAGGACGACCCGAATATCCCAGCCATTTCTTTCACAGATCCATTCTTAGTGGCCCTTCCCGGAGTGAAGAGAACCAAATCATGGTATTATTTTAATAAAGAAATTTTTTGCCTTAATGTTGGTTGTTTCTTTGATCCACAGGCCAAACTCAATGTTGATTTTTGGAACTCCAAAAAATTATCAACCATTGATGAGTCCACCACCCCTCCCACGGCTTATGTTGAAACCAGAGGTGACCAAGCAATTAATGAGGGCAAAGGATACTTGGTGACCAACATGTACGAGATGGGTTATGACGATGTTATTACTACATTTGATGTGAATGAGAATGGCAGAACTATTGCCTATGCATGGGAAACTGACCAAGTACCGAAAGGTGTCAATATTGTCAAGTTGGGACCTATTTTGGAAGAACTCAATGGTGATGATACTGGAATTAACTTCACTGAAGAGTTTTTACTTAGCTGCCCGGAGGTCAAGAAGGATGGTGAATGGTATGAATTTGACAAACCTACTTTTATTAAGCGGGTTTTATCATTCTTTGATCCTAACCTAGACAGAAACAAGAAGTACTTGAAAGAGATGAGGAGAAGAGCTAGAAAAGAACAAAAGGACAAAAAAGGGATAGACCTGGATGACACGGCGTTTACCCCAGACTTCTATTTATCTTGACAGCCCACTGGTTTGAGTCTTTTTGGGGTACCTTCTTCGCGCCTTTTTATTTTAAATGGTTAAAATCCTTGTTTGGAATGTCCGAGGTTTGAATAAAACCTCAAAACATAATTTAATTGCTAGTTATATTGTTGCAAATAATGTGAGTTTGTGTTGTTTTCTTGAAACAAAAATGACCACGGCTAATTTTAATAACTATGTTTTAAATAAATGGCCGGGGTGGGTGTGTGAAACTAATTTTAATAAAATAAATGGTGGTCGTATGGCGTTGATGTGGAACCCGAATGTTTTAAATTGTGTTTTTAATGCGGTGGAGACACAATACATGCACCTTAAATGTGTGTGTCGTATCTTCCAAATCAGTTTTTTAGCTACCTTGGTGTATCCGTTATATACCGTTTTGGAGCGCAAGGCATTATGGGAAGAACTTGCTATCCTAGGGGATGGTTTTACCAAACCTTGGGTTATAGCGGGGGACTTTAATTGCGTGTGTGCTCCAAATGAAAGGGTGGGGAGTTCCCCACCTACGGCATATATGATGCGACACTTGTTTGATTTTAAAGTTCGAGCTAGCCTAGAGGATGCACCTTCTACGGGTGAATTCTACACGTGGAATAAAGGTGCACTTTGGGCTAAGCTTGATCGTGTGTTAGTGAATGATATTTGGAGCCAAAATGGCTTAAATGTTACGGCCCATTTCCATGAAATGGAGGTTGAGTTTGATCATACGGTCTCCGTAATATCAATACTTAATAATTCCTCTTTAAGGCCTAAACCTTTCAAGTTCTTTAACATGTGGATTAAACATCCCGAGTTTGCTAATTTAGTAGCGCAGAGTCGGAGACATGACATTGATGGCACGGCACAATACTCGATGGTAAGGAATCTTAAGTTGCTCAAATGGCCACTTAAAGAACTAAATACCAAAGAGTTTGGCCACATTTCAAATAAGGTGAAGAGGGCTAAAGAAGATTATAAGAGATTACACAAACTTGCTCTCCAGAATCCGTTGGACGAGGATAATCGGAGCCAGTTGATGGAAGCTAGGAAAAGAGCAAAGTTCCTTACTGAGGCCGAAACTAGTTTCTACCAACAAAAGGCGAAGGCAAACCACATTCTTGAAGCGGACAAAGGGACAAAGTACTTCCATGCGATTATGAGGAAGAAGACTACGAAGAACACCATTTCTTCTATCACGCTCGAGGATGGTAGCCTCACTACCTCTCTAGAACAAGTTGGAAATGAATTTGTAAAATTTTTTGTTGATTTGTTTGGTACCTATTCCGAGTGCCAACCCTTAGACCATGCGGTCTTGGGAACCGGTCCTATGATTGAGCCAAGTGCTCATGATAGCCTACTTGCTCCGATTGACACAATAGAGATTAAGAATGCTCTATTTGCCATCGACAATGACAAGGCACCGGGACCGGATGGATACTCATCTGCATTTTTTAAGGAAAATTGGAACTTTATTGGGGATGATATAGTCCGGTCCATCAAAGAGTTTTTTCATTCGGGAAAGCTCCTTAAGCAAATAAATCATACGGTTATTGCGCTTATCCCAAAAACGAATCACTCACCGAAGGTGTCGGACTATAGACCTATATCTTGTACGAATGTGATGTATAAAATTATTACAAAAATCCTTGCGGCTAGAATATCTCAATGCCTTCCTGGCTTGATTGATTTAGCCCAAGGTGCTTTTGTTGATGGCCGCCTCATGTTTGATAACATTTTTCTTGCCCAAGAACTTGTTAGAGGATACACGAGGAAGCGTATCTCACCTAGATGCATGATCAAGGTAGATTTGCGTAAGGCATATGACACGATCTCTTGGGAATTTCTTAATGAGGTCTTGAGGGGTTTGGGCTTCCCCGCTAGATTTATTGGGTGGATTATGGAGTGCGTAACCACGGCTTCATTTTCCATATCTTTGAATGGATGTTTGTATGGTCATTTTGAGGGCAAGAGAGGCATCCGACAAGGAGATCCAATGTCTCCGTTGTTATTTGTCATTTGCTTAGAATATTTTTCCCGATTAATTAATTTGAAAACCAAAGGGCCAAATTTTAATTTTCACCCACAATGTGCAAAACTTGGATTGACTCACTTGGCCTATGCAGATGATTTAATACTCTTTTCTCGGGGTGACATGTATTCAATCGAAATACTTGTCAAGGCCCTTGAAGAGTTTGGGGATGCTTCGGGCCTTAAGGTGAATCATGATAAATCAAACATTTTTGTAGGGGGAGTTAATGAAAATGATCTCCAGGAGATCATGGCCCTTGTGGACTTTGGACGTGGCACATTCCCGGTTAAATACCTCGGAATTCCACTTGCCCCTCTTAAGATTTCTGTGGCGCAATACTCACCGTTGCTTGACACAATCTCGGACTTTTTAAAAGCTTGGAACACGAAAACATTATCCTATGCCGGAAAACTCGAGTTGATAAGATCTGTGATCCAAGGGGTCCAATCTTTTTGGCTACAAGTTTTCCTGGTCCCCCAAACAATCCTTGATAGGATCGTGTCTATTTGCCGAATTTTTCTATGGGGTGAGAAATATTCTAAAGTGGCTTGGGATGACATTTGTCTACCAAAAGAGGAGGGGGGCCTTGGCATTCATAATGCCAAGATTTGGAATCATGCTCTCCTCTCTCGAACACTTTGGGATGTCCATAGGAAGAAAGACACCCTTTGGGTAAGGTGGGTCAATGGGGTCTACTTCAAAGGTAGGAGCGTGTGGGATTTTATCCCACACAATCGTGACTCAATGTTCATGAAGAAATTGAGTCACATCCGGGACCATATTTTGCGATGTTTTAACAATTTGAATGATACCATTATGGGCCTAAATAGTAGATCCTTAAATGGTAAACTCTGTTCCGGAAAGATCTATGAGTTGTTGAGAATTAAGGGAACACCGAGAGTGTGGATGAGCTTCATTTGGAAGTCTTATATCCCTCCGAAGTTCTCATTCAATGTTTGGCTTGCTATGAGGAACCGGCTACCTACACAGGATAGCCTTGGTTACTTACATATTGTTAATCATTGTGACCTGTGCAAGGGTGGTTTGGAAACAATACCACACCTGTTTTTTCGTTGTTCTTACGCTTGTAGGGTTTGGGAAAGAGTAAAGGGATGGTTGGATATGACACGAGAAATGACCACGCTATTTAGCTCGGTCAAATGGATATTAAAAGATCACAAAGGATCAAAAATCAAGGGGAAAGCGGTTCGGATAGCATTTAGCGCCCCAGTCTACTACCTATGGCACGCTAGGAATTCAAATCGTTTTGATGAGACAGACATAAGGGAAGAAGACGTCGTCGCAAAAATTAAGCATGTGGTGTATAAAATACTTTTCAAATTATACCCACATGACTTGATTACATTTTGACTTGATTGGATAGACTGCTACATGACCTTTGTTAAGCCGAGGCATGGTTTGTTGGATGCCGTGACGTGACGACACGAGACACCGCGGTATGGACATCTTGGGTGCCGCGGCATGGAGCATGGTTTTTTATTAGGGTGTGTGCTCTTTGAAACACCTTTGTACTTTGTCATCTGATTTTTTAGCCTCTGATCTGTGTGCGAGTAAATGCTGCACCGATGTATTTTTTGAACTTCTTGATGGGCCGGGTATTATACCGGGTTTTTATTTGGCATAGAATAGATCGAATAAAAACATCCTTTCACCCCCGCACTATGTGGGGGTGGGGGAGGTTTTAGGAGATCTAGGACATGTGATGTATAGTTTTCTGGGTGTTAATATATTTACATTTCATCCAAAAAAAAAACCTAAACTCTCGGGTTTGTCTTTCTTTGGAATATAAGTGCAAGGTTAGTATTGTTTACCTCTCTAGGTAGCCGTCCTCAAAAATTGATTGACAATATTTAAAAATATTTTGGCCCACTATATCCCAAAAATGTTGGGAAAATCTGGGTTCAAGCCTTCTAGATGAAGCGCCTTATCAAGATGCATGCCAAAAACAGCCTTCTTAACTTCCAAAAAGGAGATTGGGCGGAGAAGAAATTGTTCTCTATGTTGAAAACCACAGCAGATTCCCTTAACGTGTGTAACAATTCATCAGAACTCGGCCTAGCCTCAGACGAGCTAAATAAGTATTGAAAATAATTTGCCAACATGTCCCCTATCTGTTACCCAAGTACCTTCATCAGTTTGTAAGCCAACCATCTTGTTCCTTAGACGTCTTTGTTTCATCGCATTGTGAAAATCTTTGGTGTTAGCATCTCCATTCGAACTTACAATACTCATTTCGTGGAATAAATACTCTAGCAATACCAAGGATTGCTAACAAAAAGTGTTGCGACTTGCGAGTGAGACTAGGTGCAACCGCAACCCAATATATAGCCTACAAGGCCGCTACAAAGAGCTAGGCGTCGCTGCGTTTTTACCACGGAAGAGATCGAATACTACTCAATTCCTACATTTTATTTATAAGTCCTTACAAATATAATTTGATAAAAATGCTTGAATCTCCAAAATCAAACTAAAATTTATATTTTTACTTTGATTTTGGAGATTCAAGCATTTTTATGTAATGAATAGTCATTTTTATGTAAATAAGTTTTATTTTAGTAATATTCTTGTAAAAACCCCACTTTGGTCCTTACATGCATACTTAAGGAATGTCTGTCGGTCTATCCCTTCTCATTCTGCCTTATAGATGAAGACAAGTTTGCCACATTTGGCTGAATTCTTGCGACATCCTCACACATCTATATCTACATCTATAAAAAGAAATACACTATTTTTTATCAATAAAATATACTCTGTATGGAGTAATTTAAATAGAATTTTTTTCATAGCTCAACAAATTCGGCCTTTTCAGCTAAAATTTCGACAATTACACTAAATGCCAACTTATTCTGATAATTAAAGTGTTACCAAAACGGCTTATTTAAACTATCCTATAATTTTGAAGGAAAATGACAATTTTATTCTGTCTTTTTGTAGGCGATCTGCTAATCGTGCCGCTCATGCACTTGTACGGACTAGCGTTTTAAATCCAAGTTGTAAGCCAATTGGCAAATGATTTACTTAATTAATTGAAGGAGGCTATTTACCATTAAAAAAAACCATCCTATGAGTTACCATAAAATAAAAGAAAAACTATCCTATGAGTTTTGAATATGAGTTATTCTTTTCTTTGTCAAAAATAGTCCAACAATACATATTTCCCATAGTACTGGTACCAAGAAAATGCAAGACATCAAGATATTATATAGACAGGTGCCATAGCGTGTGATACTCATATATGCATTATGTGGTTTGCGTAGAGGAAACCACTTTACCATCAAAGTGTCCCAACCGCCAAATGTTACAATTTCATTAGAAAAAAATTGAATGAACAAAGTATGATATCTGACTTTTAATGGAAAAGTAAGACCACATTTAATACATTTCCCTTCCGTCCCAAAAATGTCACTAAATTGACTTCTTTTGGTTAACGAAAATCAACTTTAATCAATAATATTTTCAATACAAAATTATTTTAAATATGAAAATTGTATCAAAATTTTCTTTATTCAAAATATTTTCATAAAAGTATAAAATTTTTAAATTATATACAAGTATAATAATGAGAATCATTGTCCAACGATTAAAAATATTGACAAAAAAAAAATCAATATGATAAACCTTTCCAAGACAGAGGTAGTATCAAATAAGATTAAACTTCTCAAATTATATATTATTTTTATCTTTTTTCACCAAGTATCTTGTGATCTAATGAGAAGTCACATATTCAAATCTTATTTCTATAATATACAATAGAAATATTGAATATAAAAAAATTACTATCCTTCTCTCCCCTCACCAAACTTTCAATTCTTTAGAAAGATATACGGAGTATAAGATAGGGAGAAGTACATAAAAGGTACTTGTGGTTGGCTCCGTTTTCAGATAGGGTCATGTGTTTCATTCTTTATCAAAGCGGTTCATGTGTTTGCATTACGTTATCACAAGAGGGTCACGCCGTTAAAAACGTCTGAAAAAGAACGTTAAAAGTAACTCCGGTTTTCAAAAGTGCCCGAAAAATTAAAATAAAAATACCGGAAGGTGCGCCATCAATAAGACGACCGCTAGGCCATCTTTTTTTTGTTTTCAACCACCCTTGTCACCGGAAAGTCCACCGAAAAGTGATATTCTCAAAATCATTTTAAAAAAATAATTCAAACAGATCTAAAAAATCCAAAGGCGAAGGTGGTTTGGAGGTCATCTTGATGAAGCTCACCTTTCGATACTTTTCTTTTAATTTCCGTGCACTTTTGAAAATCGGAATTACTTTTTACGGCTTTTTTCAGACGCTTTTAACGGCATGACCCTCTTGTGATAACGGTATTCAAACACATGAACCACTTTGATAAAGAATGAAACACATGACCCTATCTGAAAACGGGTTCAACCACAAGTACCTTTCCCTACTTTTCCCTATAAAATATTACTATCATTCTCTCCAAACTTAAACTTTCCATTCACTATATTGACTGCTTATTGACAAAATAATTCGAGAGTTTTCCTAAAATATTAATGAAATAAAAATTATACGAGTAAATAAATGTGCAACTAAAGTCATTGAGTACAACTTCAGTCACTAAAGTGCAATATTGTACACGATTATAGTCAATAATAATTATTAACATAGTTACCTGGTACTATAAATAAAAGGCAACATTTTTATCGATCTATCAATTCATTTTACTTGTATGTGTGTGTAATTATTTCATATATAGAATGGCATTACATGTTTGTCCGTGAACATTGTTTTTGTAAAACATTTATTTAGTAATATTGGAAGAAAACCTATAAAAAACCTTAATATTCACATAATCACATTCTAGATAATAACTACAATACCGATACTACAAAATTAACACCCAAGTGCTACCCAAGTGCATTCCGCTACAACAGTCTCTTTCATTTCCGGTCCATTCATGATCTTCTCTTTCGAAGAAACATCCAAAAATGCGAAGAGCTCATCTTGACTATATCTTATTGTATATTACGAAAAGACGTGGAAAGCTGAGAGTCTTCTCTTGTATTGGGTCGACATTTCATCTCATTGCACTATTAATCAAGCCTGTCAAAGTTCCAGAATAAGAATAGTTAGGCAACAATACATTATCTACATTTTTAATCCCCCTACTATCTTTAGGACTCTATTTAATCCAAAACATGCAACGCTGACTCAACTTTGTACGCTTATTTAGTAATTTAACAAGGGTATTTTCATACGGTAATGACTAAATTGTGTCTAATTCATGGTTGAGGACCAAATTGAATCATAAACAGGGGACTTGGGGACTTGTACTTGTTCCATTATTCCACTCTCAAATCTAACATAACAAGACTACGCCAAACCGACTAAATCAGGCAAGACTAGACTTATGGCCTGTTTGTTTGGGGGTTAACCTAGGTTATTGCAGGTTTAATTTTTAGTTAACCTCGTTTGTTTGTGTTTTTGCAACAAGAACTTAGGTTATAATGAAATACAACTATAACATACCTATAACGAATTTAATTGTAGCCAAGACTTAAACGAATCAAACTAGTCAAAATAAACCAGTCATAGACCTAGATTTAGTAAACATAGGGAAACAAACTTCATATTCACAACAAAATTCGTATAAGAACTTATTTAGGACCAAATTTCATAGCCCGAGGACACAATTGAGTAACGAAGTATATTGATAGCCTATGGTGGGTATTAAGTCTTAATTTTCAATATTAGAAGACTTCACACGTTGCAGGTAACTTGCCTTGGCAATTGGAGTCATTTGTGTAGGAGATTCAGGTAATGACTTCTTTGAGAACAGTCTATGCGAGGGAATAGCCCTTTGGGTCCTTAATGGTTCAGAATCTTTAACGGATGACACTTCATCCATATCTCGTATAATTTGCCCCAAACCTCCAACCACCTGGCTCATTGATGGTCTATTACTAGCAGTCTTGTTTAAGCATGTATCTGCAAGGTTTGCAATTTGCCTTGCAGCTTTAAGAGAATATTGACCCTGAAGCCGTGGGTCAACTATCATTCTGAACTTGTTGCTTTCAGTTGGGAAATGTTTAATCCAATCAAGAAGTTTCTGTTCTGAAGTAGGACGGCTTCTTTCTATGACACGCCTCCCTGTAATTATTTCATATAGAACAACGCCGAAGCTCCATATGTCACTCTTGATTGTCAAGTGGCCAGTATTGACGTATTCCGGAGCAGCATATCCCAATGTGCCAACAGGCTAATATGGCGGAAACAGGGTTAAAGGAACTGATTAGACACTTGAGACAATTGAAAAATGAACTCAACCTAACTAAAGTTATAGTACCAAACACACTTAAGCAGAAACTCCTTAGACATTGTAGAACCTAGCAAAAGAGTAGTACTGCACGCAAACTACCTAACAAAATGACCTTGCTAAAACTCTACCAGTATTTAAGTTTAACATTAAATGCATTTCATTTCTTTCAACATACGGAGTAAAAAACATTTAATGTAAGCAAAGTTAGTATAGAAAATGCGGAAGTTGATAAAAATGCTGTGAATTCTTAAAACAATGATTTACTCATACGAAGTATTTTTTATAACTTCTAAGGTTTTACAAGAAAGTTGGTATTATATGGTCTTTTTATTATATAAAGCAACATTTTTGGGTCTTTTTTGCATAACAAAAAATGACAACCATTGAGAAACAAGGTAATGTTGTATTACAAGTGATCCCAACAGACACATGAAAAGTGTTTACTTACCGCTGTAGACACATGAGATCTGTCACCCACTGGCCCTTCTCTTGCAAGCCCGAAGTCTGAAAGCTTTGGGTTGAAATTCTCATCCAAGAGCACATTTGATGATTTAAAATCCCGATATATCACCTAGCATTTTAAAACAAGCACAACATATCAACACCATTGGGAGTGAAATATTATCACGATCTGAATGAAACTGCAGAAAATACCTTTGCTACTCTTACTAGCAAATCTTGCAAATCTTACAATGTACAAAAGCTTGCAAATTTTGCATTAACTTGAACAAATTTGTCTTCCAGATTCTAATGTTCTATATAGTTAGATGCCTATGAATCTCAATGAATGAGATTATATAAAGCAAAAACGCGCAAAATTCAACTGCTTGAGGGGTGTGGGATTTAAGAATGTAAGACATAAACAAATGGAACACTCAAAATCGAAGGTAATATTTTACCAACTATATGCCTATAACACACTAAATTCTTTTCACCTGTACCGATTGGGTATGATAGTGTTTGAATTTGCTTGTGAAAAGTGATTTATTTTAGAAATTATAGAGAAAGTGCTTGATTGTAAAAGTTAGTACAGTTTGATAATGAAAGTAATCTTAGAAAATTAGAACTTGGGTGTTGGCATAAGGTCCTTTTTGGTGCATTAGTTAAATAAAATTTTATAGAGAAGGTGAAAAGCAGTAAGTTAGCTTAAAAGTATTTAAACTTAAAAGAAACACCTATTTGGATTTTTTATAACACCATTAGATTTTTTAAGGAAAAATTGCAAAAAAATCCTATTTAAAGCAACTCCAAACACTCCTTAACTTTGGAACATGGTAAGTTCGAGAAAGTACAAATATTGATTCGTCAACTTTGAAGCAATTTTAAATCTTCTCCCACATTTTATTTCATTCTAACCTTCATCCATAACCCCCCCCCCCCCCCCCCAGCATTTCTGAGGGTCCAACAGACCTTAAAATGATACCTGGATGTCTAGGCCCTCATGCAAATAGGCCATTCCTTCAGCTGCACCAAGGATAATGTTCAACCTTGTCCTCCAAGGAATGACAGCCTTAGTTTTGCTAAAAAGATGATCCTCTAAGCTTTTATTCTGCATATACTCATACACCAATAGACGTTGGATCCCCCTTTCCCCATCGGTGGCACAATATCCAAGAAGCTTAACAAGGTTAGGGTGCTCCAGGACACCAAGGAACTGGACTTCAGCAATCCATTGTTTGTGACCCTAAAATTGTATATATTTGTACTGTAAATATCATCATTTATCTCAAGATCCAAAACGAAGCATATACCGAAACCATAAACAATTCATGATTGTGCCGCAGTCGCTCAAGAGGTTTATAATGCACGTTTGTTAAAAAAAAACTACAAGTTGTGGACGCAATATTTTACCTTTAGGGGGGATGAGTACTTAATGTTAAATCTTTCCACAAATCAGATTTCACTCGCATATAAAAAGGGGAGCAGCCTGGTGCACATTGGCGTCCCCACAAAACGAGGGTCCTGGAAAAGGTCCACCCACAAGGGTCTATAAGAGCAAACTTTCCCTTGTCGTTTTAACAAGAGGCTGCTATCAACACTTGTACCTGTGACCTCTTGGTCAAACAACGATGCTGTATTTGGTGCGCCAAAGCTCCTTTTCATATAAGGCTTCATATTACTCTTCTTAACTAGTTAAGACAGAAATCAGAGTCTTAATGTGTTTTTTGAGCCCATTGCATTCAAACGACCAACACAGTCTGAATAAAACTCACAAAGAGCACAAGGATTTCATGATTGTCTAAAGGGAAAATTCCCGAAATAGGAATAAAAACGTTTTGGAATTCCAAAATAGACCTGACGTGTTTTTATTCTCTAAATAGGAGTAACTACTAGTAAGCTTGAAAAATACTACCCCTCCCCTCCCTAAATTATCTTCCGAAGTACATTTGACACGGGGATTAAGATAGTGAGTATTATATGGTGGAGACTTGTGCAGAGGAGAGAGAAATGTACTCCCTCCGTCCCAAATAGGTTGGCCAAAGTTGACTTTCACGTGGATTAATAAAGTAAAAATTGTGTGCCTATGTGGTTGAAATTTGTGCAAAGGAGAGATAATTAACTTTAGCCACATATTTCTTACTTTAAATTGAAATGGCAAATCTTTTTGGGACATCCAAAAAAGTAAATTTAGCCAACCTTTTCGGGACAGAGGGAGTATAAGAAATGTTGTGAACCACAAATTTTTTGCCTGAAAGGGAAATGAAAGATTATTTTGGGATGGGCGAAAAAGGAAATTCAGAAGATAATTCAAGGGCATAGGGAGTACCATGTTTAAAATCAATTAATGCCAAAACATGGCCCTAATTACACCTATTTAGGAATAAAATCATGACAATCCTATTTTGGAATTCAAAAACATTTTTGGGGGCGGATACATATAAAAACTGCATACCTACTTTCTATATCCTGCAAATCTAAGAATATGTTGAAGAACCTTTTTTATTATAAGAACAGGACACAACTGCATAGGTCAAAATCTAAAAGACGCCTCATTTAGTCTTAAATTTGCCAGCTCAATTCACATTGACCTTTTTTTTTTTGAAAAAAAAAATCACATTGACTTTTAAATTTAATTAATAAATATTTCCTCAATTCAGATATTCTGCACAGAACATATTCTTATGGGCGCTTAATTAGTCTGAATAGTATAAATCATAACTGCCACGGGTTACTCGATCTGACCATAATGCACATGGAAGAAACCTCAAGATTGAGAGCCCGTTTGGAGAACTCTGTTTTCGGCTTATCAGGCTTATCAGCCAGCTTTTTCACCAAACACGTAACTTTTACTTTCGCGCGCTGAATTGTGTAATAAGCCGAAAAAGTAAGGTTGGAGTTACTTTTCTGGCTGTATTGGCTGAAGTTACTGTAGAGGACCATTTTAGCTATTTTTACATATAATTTTTTCTTTAATTTATTAATAAAATATATTTTTAAAATATTTTTTTCTTAAATCAGCAGAATCAGCCAAAACAGCCACTCCAGCCAGAATATCATAAATTTCAACAGAATCAGCCAAAACAGCCGATTTTGGTGCTACCAAACGGGCTCTGAAATTCATAAATCCATATGTTCTTTACACACATAATTAATTAAAAGACAAAACCTCATAAAAATTGGAGATTGGAGTTTATAAAATTGCCAAAAAAGGACTAGAAAACTAGGGTTTACCTGCATCCCCTGAGTGTTGAGCTTCTTAATGGCAACAACCGTAGATGGCGCACCCTTAGCATCAGAAGCCTTGATAGAGCCCTTATAAACACTCCCAAACCCTCCTTCACCGACCTTTAACATCCTATTGAAATTGGAAGTGGCCTCCCTGAGCTCAGTCAGAGAGAAATCCCTGAGCGTCGGTGGCTTTTCTCTGTACAATTTGGGAATGCTTTTTGGGGAAGACATTGAACCGGTGGACCGAGTGGCTCTGCTAGAGGTCGCGGAGGAAGTGTCCGGTTTGCTGCCTCCTCCTCTGTCGGTCAGCTCAGGCGCTGACTTTCCTGACGACCTCTTTGACCTCGATTTCTCCTTGAACACGTGGAAGCAGGACATCATCTTCCCCCAAAACTCCAGACCTTCAATTGTAAGACCTTAATTTCTTCTTCTTCTTCTCCTTTGTCAATAATGGAGCAGTAGCTCTATGAGCATTTCTTCTGACTCTCTCTCCGCGTATATATTTAATTGATGATTGATTTTATGCGGGCGTGGGTGGGTGTGAAAGCTAGAAAAACCTTAAAGATGACGCGGAAACTATGGGAGCAGAGTAAAAAGCTACGCAGAGGAGGCCATGACTACAGAATTGGCTCAGATATACGGAGTAGTAACAATCTGAGAAAGGAATGCGTGCTTTCATGGGAAGAGAAAAGTCAATTCAACGGTCAGGATATGGTACGATGAAAAATCAAAAGATTAAAAATGATGGACAAAGTAATATGATGATGCTGTAATAATACTACAACAAGTAATTGGATGCTCGCAATGGCAGCTCAAATGAGTAAGGTCATTGGAATGAGGTCTTATATTCCATTCTTGGCCATCCATACTTTGAATCTTTTCACGGGAAAATCGTTTGAGATCATATCGTAAATTACTTAATTATCATTATTTTGTCGTTGTATGATCGCGTGGACGATTTCACCTTTTTTTACTTTAGTGGTTGAGTAATTGAAGTGAAATGAGGCTACCATAAAGTTAAGTTTGGAGTATCAAACCAATCAATGATGGACAATTGGGCAGAGATTGGGGATCATTGAGCCTCGATTGACCCTAAATTTAAATACGGAGTAAATTTTTAAAAAAATGTGTAAAAATTTATTTGAAAAAATATTTATATCGGTTGAGTCAAACTTTTGTTCATGTGTACGCCCTCGGAGCCAATTGAGATCACAGGTTTCTATGCAAATAGCTAAATACTTGAATCAGAATCTCACTCACTATCAATGAATCAGTTGTTAAAATTCAATTTACATCTCTCAACTAATTATGGGACCCTCAAGAGGGATGTCATTCTTGAGGGCTAAAATAGTGAGAGGATGAAATTTTACTCCCTATTTCTCAAATTTAAGTTCTCACTTCAATTTTACGGATTTTTTGGCGGAATAATATTTTGCAATTACTTTCTCTTATACCTTGACCACAAAATGTTAAAGAGGGGTAAATCAAAGGAAAAGGTAAATCATCAAGAGTAAGTTGGGAATATAAATGTCTTTTCCATACGAATATTATCTCTAGTTGAGGTGTGCAGTTTAATAAGTAGTGCGAAGTATGAAACGTCATAAGGAAAGTTGAAACTTAAATACAAGGAAGGTAATATAAATATTTTCAATCACAAAATTTTTACTTTTCTTATTTTTTTACGTCCCAAAAAATTCTTCGCACTTACTTTTTTGTGATGTCCCAAAAAATTCTTCATATTTTTCTTTTTAGAAAGTTTTTGTGGCTAACATCAATTTACATTTTTCTTACTCAACTACAATCATAAATTTCCACTTTGTACTCACTTTCTTAAACTCTGATTCAAGTCATACCGGGAAGTATTTTATTGGACGAAGAGAGTATATATTATGTAGTACTATGGGAGTGTTTGCAATTGCTTCAACTTTAAAAAAGTGATTTTTTAAAGTGATTTTGGGAAAAGTGATTAATAGTAAAAGTTGGTAGTGTTTGAGAAAAAAGTGATTCTGAAAAAGTAAAAGTTGGTAGTGTTTGGTAAAATAAGTACTTTTGTGTAATAGAAAAAGTGAGAAGCAGTTTAAAGCACCCTTCTACCTGCTTCCAGCTTTTAGCTTTTAAATGATTAATTTAAGAAGAAGCTATCATTTGAAAACACCCTTTTCAGCTTTTTTTAAGCCAAGACATAGTAAATGCTATGCATTTGGTGTCAAGCACCAAATTGTTGATCCAAAAGTTAAGGGAGGGTGGATGGGATAACTTCTTAGAAATTGTTAAAGAATTTTGCACAAAGCATGAAATTGAAGTTCCTAATATGAAGTCTCCTTATGCAGTAAAACGCAAACACCATGATCAAGAAGGGTTTGATATTGAACGTCACTATCGGGTTGATATGTTTTACGCAGCCATAGATTCATAATTGTTGGAGCTGAATAGCAGATTCGGTGAACAGATAATGGATCTTCTTACTCTTAGTGGTGCTTTGGATCCTAAGGACTCATATAAGTCTTTTAACATTGATGATATCTGTTCTTTAGTGGATAAATATTACCCCTTTGATTTTATTGAGCAGGAGAAGGTGAGCTTGAGGTTTCAATTGCAACATTATAAGCTCAATGTTCTGAACCATCCAAAGTTTGGCGAATTTTTCTACAATGGGTGAACTTTGTCAAAGATTAGCGGAGACGGAGATGTCAAAAGTGTACTTTCTTAGCTTGTTGATAAATTGATCCGACTTTTGTTGACTCTACCGGTTTCAACAACAACAACCGAAAGGACTTTTTCCATGAAAATTATAAAAACAAGGCTTCGCAATAAAATGGAGGATGAGTATGTTGCAGACAACCTTATTGTTTATATTGAAAGAGAAATTGCTAAAA
Source organism: Cuscuta epithymum (assembly GCA_945859915.1). NCBI lineage: Eukaryota > Viridiplantae > Streptophyta > Magnoliopsida > Solanales > Convolvulaceae > Cuscuta > Cuscuta epithymum. Next base: position 1,114,435 of record CAMAPF010000980.1, on the reverse strand, counting down.
CTTTTGACTAAAAAGCCGTGATTGAGAAATTTATCTCGTTGAAGAAGCGTTGGGTACATTTTTAAGGTACTAACTTTAACTATTTTGTAATAATATATTTGTTTCTTCTTCTATTATAATGCTTCATTTAATTACTACTCCGTGTTATATTAAGGTTATAACTTATAATAATAATCGCCTAGATTTTTTTTGTTTAAATTATCACTCCCCAATATCAATTTCCTGGGTCCGGCCCCTGGATCTTTCATATTGGTGTCGCAGCCTTTGAAATCAGAAAGAATATGGTGTGTACCATGATTGGGAATCGTTCACTCTATTATACACAAGCATTATGATTGAAATTATTTTCTTTAGATGGTGATAGTTAAATAATATTGGCAAAAGTTATACGTAGTATAATTATATAAACATAAAGTAGCAAGGGCTAATGAGACCGCACATGTATGGAATCTAGTAAAGCAAGTGAGCCAATTTATCTTTTTAATAACCAATTGATGAAAACAGAATACAATTTGTCCATGTGAATCCAATTTTGTCACCGTTGACTGTTGTGAGTTATGGTCGTTTTTCCAGCTATTACACTGGTGTATCAGTGTATGATTAAACGGATGTGCTTCGTGTACACAAAAATGTGTACACTTTTTATAGATTCGTCTGTCTCACGCATAAACAATTGTTTGTCTACAGAGAATTCTACAGAATTGTCTGTGGACAGACAATTGTTTGTGCTTGAGACAGATGAATGTACAAAAGGTGTACACATTTTTGTGTACACCGAGCATTTTTCATGATTAAAAGTCCAAAATGTTTAAGTTGGAGATTCTAGACTCCAATTTAGTGTAGTGGTGGGTTAAATGAGGGGTTAAAGTGGGGAAAGGGATGGAGGAGTAAAAATAGAAGGTGGGCTGAGAAAAGGAAAAAGAAAAGAAAAAAGGGTTTAATGCAACAAACCTTTGTGATATATAGAAATTTTGCGCATTAGCCTATTGTGATTTAAAAAATGCGTCAAACGCACTCGTGTTATAATTAATCATGCCTAAAATCTGTTCTATGCAGGGAAAGATCTAGGATTTCGAGTCAAGGTGTGAGAAATTTTTTCGTTAGTGTAGGGGGGATTTTTTTTAAGCTGTGTAGCGGGGCGATTTTTTTTTGAAATAATGACAAGAACAATACTACCAGGTTTTGAATAGACAAAAATAGAACCAACTTCTATTCTGGACAAAAAAGAGATTAAAAAATATTGAAAATTCTAAAATACCCCCACCCATCTTCCTCCGCCGTTTTACCGCAACAACCCAGACATCTAGATGGAGATGCGCGCAGTTGGAGCTTAGGGGCCGCCGCCGATTTGCTTCCGTTGAAGGACTCGCCAACACCTCTGCACCGTCGTCGCCTCTGCAACGCCGTCTCCGTCACCTCTGCACCGTCATCGCCTCTGCAACGCCGTCGCCGTCCTCTCCTCTTAGATCTAAACTCTGAGATTCTGGAATGTTGTATTCGGCCAGATCCATCGACGTCATCTTACGCCAGATCGGTCGACGTCTTCGGACAGATCCACAGTCATCTTTGATGGAGCAGATGTCGCAGGGTGAGCTACGGCCGCGGCTAGGGTTGCAGGTTCATCAGCGCCGCGGTTGTGGGGCTGGGTTGGGGCTAGGGATGTGCAGGGGCTGTCGCTGGGGAGGGGGGCTGTCGCTAAGGAGTAGCTGCGATTTTTGAACGGTCCAGTGGTGGTAGCTGGAGGTGTTCGCCAGAGGTGATGGTCGCTGGTAGTGGCCGGAGGTGAAAGTCGGCGGTGGTCATTTTTAGGCTGAGTCATTGTAAATGATTGTTTTGGGTAATTGGTCAAATCGGGCAACCGTAAGTGACAAATCGGGTAAGTATAATTGAACGAATCAGATAACTGGAACTCGAGGGATCAAGTAACTGTAAATGGATGGGTTGAGTAACTATAACTGGACGAGTCAGGTAACTGTAACTGGACGAGACAGATAATTGTAACTGGACGGGTGAATTTCGGATGTTTGGTCACTAATAATTTTTGGTCACTGGTGAATTTCGGATGTTTGGTCACTAATGATTTTTGGTCACTGGTGAATTTTGGATGTTTGGTCACTAATATTTTTTTGTTACTGGTGAATTTTGGATGTTTGGTCACTAATAATTTTTGGTCACTGGTAAATTTCGGATGTTTGGTCACTAATGATTTTTGGTCACTGAGGAATTTTGGATGTTTGGTCACTAATTATTTTTGGTCACTGGATGAATTTTGTAACTATGTCATTGGTAACTGTAACATTGGTCACTGTGACGAGTTACTGTAGCAGGCCAATGGGTTTGGGCTTAGTAAGGGTGTAATAGTCCCTTAAGTATTATTTGGTCTTATTTTTGGAACTTAAAAGAAAAGTCTCTTTTTTGTCCAAATGCTTTTAATTAGTATTATTTGAGGACAAACCCCTTTTTTTTTTTGCTTTGTAGGGCTTTGCGGCTATTTTTTATTCAAAAATATCCATTAATACATACATGACGACATTCAAACTAAGTTTAGACAATGAAAAGTAACTTTGATTTTATAATTGAAAGTGGTTTAGGAAAAAAAACAATGATACTCCGTATATTAAAGGGTAAGAAATGGCAAATCAAATGGGAAATTATTTGAAAATAAAAATGGATATATAATATTTTATCAAATTATTTGAATATAAAAAGTTTGAAAGGTATACATCCACCAATACTTTTTAATTAACTTCTGATTTGTTTAATCACGTGAATCTTATCTAAATAAATGATTAATTTTTGAATTGCAATTTTTGCCTACCAAGGAGGGTGTTCGTGATTCACGAGATGTTTTCTTAATATTACAATAGTATGTATGAGATTATTATTTTTAGAATCATATTATATTGCAGATTCATATATATGGTGCATATATTATATTTGTATTATTGCTAAAATAAGTTATAGTTTATTATCTATGCAATAAACTGATTTTAGAAAGTAAGAAGTAAATTGATTGGGAGATTTACCTAAATAGGAGTAAATAAATCTTTAATTGTTAAAATAGAATCAAAGTTTAAAAATTCCCTAAATAGGAGTTATCTAGGTAGCATGGAAACTCTTAGGAAAGAGTACGTTCCCCGTTTCGATAACTCTCGGAAACTCTTTGGAAACTCTCCAAATAAGCCTTTTTTTAGGAGTAAAGGGTCAGTTTGGTCCTCGAAGTTGCAAAAAAGGGGTCAAATAAGTCCTTATATAGAAGATTCTGTCCGGACGTGCCATTTGAGGTGGCTCCCGGTGGAATTTTTTGATGAAAATTTTTGAGCATCTTATTCATTAAGTCTTGTTTACTCATACCAAATTTCAGCTAAAAATTCAATCGGGGAAACATTCAAATGAATTCTTGAAGATAACTGCGCTTTTAACGGCACAGTTATCTTCAAGAATTCATTTGAATGTCTTCCCGATTGAATTTTTAGATGAAATTTGGTATGAGTAAACTAGACTTAATGAATAAGATGCTCAAAAAATTTCATCAAAAAATTCCACCGGGAGCCATCTCAAATGGCACGTCCGGACAGAATCTTCTATATAAGGACTTATTTGACCCCTTTTTTGCAACTTCGAGGACCAAATTGACCCTTATCCCCTTTTTTTTTAGCAAAAGTGACGTTTCTCGTTTCTCGTTTACTCATGATTTTTGTGTTTCCGTGCAACATAGAGAGTTATTATTTGTACATGGACAGAAACACCCTTGAAGATTAAAAATACATTGTCACCGGTAGGACGCCGGGCCACCACTAGCCGCCAGCCGCCGCTGCAACCGCAGATCTGGCCATCGCCGTCGCAGATCTAACCGCCGCCACTGTGGATCTACCCAAATCTTGCCGCCGCCTTCCAGCCACCCCTGCAGATTCGACCATCGCCGATGCAGATCCGAACCCGGCCGCTGCAGATCCGGCCAAGGCCTCTGCCGATCTAGCCGATGCCGACTCTAATGCCATCATTTTGATCTGAATGCCAACTAATTGCATTTTCAAAGCAAAACATGACATTTTTGAAGAGAAATAAAGCCATCTCCATGGCATTCTAAAACAAAATTTGACATTTTTTAAAACTCAAAGATGAAACACAAAGCGAGATCTGCAATGACATTGAAGGAGATTTGCAATAAACTAAACAAGAGGAGAAAATCAGAAGAGCAAGAGAAATGAAGGAAGAAGAAAACGATGACAGAAGAAGAGGGGGGAAAATGACCTACTTCAACTCAGTCACTGCTCTCTGCCGCTGATTCACGACTCGTGGATGCTCCGCCGCTGCTCGATGACGTTCTCCGTTGCGCGCTAGTCCCTTCTGCTCTCTGCCGCTGATTGTTGCTCGCTGCCGCAACCTCAGCTCAAAGGTCGCCGCTGCTGCGCAACAATTGTAGAAGATGAACGAGAGAAGAAGTTGGGGCACGACTTGAAAACATTTACTCCGTAAATTAAAGGGGAGGGTAAATGTGGAACAAAACTCCTATTTAGGGAATAGAATGACACATACTCCTATTTAGGGATTTCAACAATAATTTAGTCTTATTTAGGGTAATAACTCAAATCAATTGTGTAATTTAATGTTGAGTGTCATCAACAAACATTTATATTTTGAATTCAATTCACATGATTAAAAACTACTCCGTATTTAACTAGTGTGTCTAATAATTAATTAAACATTACAAAACTAGGAATTTTATATAATAAGTATCATAAGTCTTGAACAACGAGTTACTCTATTGTTTATTTGTTTAAATTATGTAAATTATTTTAGATGCTATATAAAATTTTGAAAACTAAAAGTTAAGGGGGGGCGAACACATATATATCTAATTAAAGCATAAAACTTTTATGAATATATTAATAAGAAATTTTGAAAGTCCAAAGGCGGTTGGCCATTGGTCTGGTCTGATCTGGTCTCAACTGGTCTGGTCTGGTCTGATTTCTTTGTATTTTTATAACTACTCAAGTCTGGTCTAGTCTGATCTGGTCTGGGACAAATTACAGTCCAAGTAAAAACATCCTAAGTGATCCACAAGTGGTATCAGAGCCAAAGGTCACGGGTTCGACCCTCGGCAACAACATGCTGCTCAGGAGTAGGCTGCAGGTGCTGGGTGAGATTGTTGGGTTGCGAGTATGCGGTGCCAGCAGTCTGCTAGCCTGCCGGTGCAATCGAAACGTGGCACTTTCCTAAAAAAAGGGATGACACCCCATCCCTGAGGGCCCCCCAACACCGACCGGACAGCACGATGGGAGGATGTAAATTGGACTATAATCACAATCTGACAGATAGAGAGTGGGGCTCTGTCCCCGGTACTTGCAGAAGCCCTATGCATTTTGCAGCATAGTAACCCCTCATCGCAGTTGTCGAGATTCGAACTCGAGACCTAACCCTTGTGGCACTCCCTCGCTACCAGTTGAGCTACGCCCGCCGGTAAAAAACTAAGGTATGGGTAAACTTTTTATAGTGACTAGCTCCACCGCTTTCACGGCCCCTTACTCCAGAAACCTAACTTTGGCTTGGCCCTACGGGTTAGTATACACCGCTTGGTCCTACCACTTGAAGGGTTTTTTGGGAGAGCATAGTTCCACTGGTGCTAGTGGGACTCGAACACGAAACCTCTCCTATGCAAGGATAACCTCACAACCAGCTAGGCTGGAAGCGATGGTTAAACGTGGCACTTTCCTTGTTCTATAAAGGGGGGAGGGCGTGCTCCGTCAACAATTGCTTTTAGTGTAGCAGTAAGCACAACGATCCACAAGAAAATTTATTTTTTTTACATCGAAATGTATTTTTCATTTCATAATTATTCAGGGGAAAAATTAAAAGGAAAATGCTACTTGTAATAATTTAATTAATGTTTTCCAAAATTGATGTTTAAAAAAATATGTCAAGAATATTTTATTAACGGTACTGGAATGCAGGAAAATAGGAGCCTAAATTCTAAACAGTGGTTTCATATGGATGTAGTCCATTTTTGACATTTTGGCCTCTCCATTACTAAAAATGGTCTTAACCTTACATAAGACTAATATTTGCAACAATAGGACTGTAACTTTTTTTATTTCCATATGCATTTCATATATAGATTATCGAGTTAAGGAATTGAAATATTATTGATCAAATATACACTACGTAATATAATATGTTAATTGTGAGCACATACACATCGTAAGATTCTCCAATTAAATATAATAATAAATTTTCTTATTGTTTTATTCTTCATAATATTCTTTATAATAAATAAATTGAGTTCTTTTTAAATTTATCTATTCGGAATTTTTCTAATCAATATGTTTGCATTGTGAAATAATTTTTTCATAAAACTTGATTTATACCTTGTGAGATAATTTTCAATAATGGTCAAAGACGTCTTAAACTCTTAATATAATCATATGTTTAAAAGAAATAAATTTCTTCATCAAGGCGATGAATGTGATTTATAAGGAGATTTCCCAAAACCTAACAATGTGATTGTTTATATTCTTATAACCCTTTTTGAGAAAACATTTATTTAAAGTAAAATGACAAATTATTTATATACTGTATAGATACATACCTTACAAAATATTCAAACATTGTCAAAAATCCGCCTAGGACAACACTAGGGTAAATTGGTAAAACGCTAGTCTATTCATTAAATGATGATAACAAAGATACAAGTGAAAGAACAACCTAATGCTACACTAGAATAAGACAGAAATAAGGGGATTACAGATTTTGATTAGATTCCATTACACATGTAAACTTTGATTTCGCGAATGTGGAGTTGTGGACCTTTGATTAGGTTCCAGACCAGACCAACTTCTGTAGTTATAAAATACACAAAGACCTGACATTTACTAGACTCAAACCAGACCAGTTCAGATCAGACTTAAACAGACCAGACCAGACCAGCAAATTACAATCCAAGTAAAAGCATCCTGTGTAATAATCAAAATAAGTAAAGTTAAAGTTACTTTTCTGACTGAATTGATTGAAGTTACCGTAGACAATCATTTTAACTATTTTTCATGTAATTTTTTCTTTGTTTTATTTATAAAACACGGAGTATATTTTAAATATAAATTTTTCATAATTCAGCAGAATCAACCAAACCAACCACTTCAATCAGAACTTCATAAATTTCAACAGAATCAACCAATTCAACCAATTTCAGTGTTACACTGTTACCAAATGGGCTCTAATTTTTTTAGTCTTAAGACTCTTAACCGAACTGATTTCATGGCTTGTCCTTTTTTACACGTTTCTACCGGTTTCAACTTTCAAGGGGAACCAAACGGATCCCAAGCCGAAAAGTGGAGGTGAAGAAGCAAAATAAAAAGAAAGGTGATGAAGATGATAGGCTCGAATTATTTCGAAAACATTTGTCTGAAAAAGGTCACATAATCACATATGATCTTTACTTGCCAAAGCAGGTAACTGCTAATTCTTCTGCTAAAAACAGCAACAGTAACAGATGCTTGAATCAATTTCAAGCCACAGACAAAGTTAGGAGATGTAGGCAGTATCTTGATTGAACACACACACAAAAAGGAACAAGTTTAAGGTACAAGCATTCATAGAATAGTGCAGTGTACAAGCATTCACGTGACATTTTTCATGCCAAAGTATTAGAAAATGAAGGGATACCATCTCAGTTCTTCTTCTCAGTGTCGTTGCTTTCCAACTCTCTCCTTAGTTGAAGAGAGAAGTCATCAGTGACGTCGTCATCGTCCCAATCATCTTCCCACTGTTGGGTTATCTCTTTTGTCTCTTTAGTATCATCTTCCGCTGTTATTTTTCATATTTACAATGTAAAAACACGAGGATGAACAAATATCCCACAAATATGAACAGTAAAATCGACGCAAATGGCTCTTGTAAAATCAAAAGGTATAGCAAAGCTCATGATCTGTTGACCAAATCTGTACATATATTCACGGATTATTGGCCTCCAACTGTATGTAAGGAACAAGGATCTCAAGTGTAATCGGACTATTTTTTGTTCTAGGAGTAATGAAGATTCTCTTTTAAAATTCAAAACATACAAGCCACATCACAATTGTGGAGAGCAGTTTAAAAACAAATTGATAAAATCTAGTTTCCTTGCAAATTTATGCCTGAGCGAACTCAAAAAAAAAACAGTAAATAGGGTGGAAAACAGTTTCAGCAACACATCCCGCAAATATTACTTCTAAACTATCAAAGTACCAATCGCGTAGAACGAGGGGAGGGAACTACTACTTGTAAACTGAATGTCCCATATTACAAATTACTCCATATTACATTATCAGGCTTTCACCTTGCTATGTGAAAATAAAGTTGACTTGCTGGGATTTAAAATTCTCCCATGAATTTTATACGGAGTAATTAACAGAGCTGAGCACCGTTTAAGAACAAGTTATTGAGTGTCCAAATGTGATGAAAAAAGGTCAATTATGTGTTAATTTGGTCCACTTAAAAGCTTAATGCCTAATCTGACCTTCATAAATAACCATGGTGTCCATTTTGGTCTTTGTCCCAATAATAGTATGGAGTAGGTCATAACAAACTCACGCATCAAGATGTTTCAGAAACTTATAATCAAGCAGGTCATGAAATATTTTAAAACAATAGCAACTAGTACTAATACAAATCTCGTTTTGGAAAAGAGTTATATTCCTAGCAAGAGACAAGTATGTTATGTTTTAAAGGTATATTAACAGTACGGGTGCGGCAAAATAGGGATACAATAAAGCAATTTCCCTTGAAGATTTGCCCTAAACTTTGTGAACGCTCTTGAAGGGGGAAAATGGAAAGCAAGAAAAGACATTAGAAAGTATTCCTTACAAATCTAATGAGGATCACTAATTCACTATCAGATTGAAAACTGCAATCCTGAGATTGTTTAAAGTGGGCTTGATTCAGATGCATTCTTCGGGTAGAAGGTGGTTTCTCATTGGGAAATTGTGGCACTAAATACAAGGCATGATCAGGCAGACCTACTAACCTTAGAAAGGGGTTCTAATGGGGGAAGAAGTAGCACAAAGAAAACTGGGCTAGAAGGGTGTTAAAAAGTGATTTACACTCTGTGGTCCAAAAAGGCCACAACGAAATTAGACATCAAAAGTACTTACAAGCAACAACAAAAATGATAGAATACATTGCATTTTCTTCTTCTCTTCGTTATGTTTGCCTTCTTAGATGTATGTTACACTTAATGTTACTGCAGACTTTTAAAAAAGCAATCCATCCCCAACCACCAACTGTGGGAAGCCAGCCAATCTACCCAGTCTCAACCATACTTGTGAGAAACAAATTTATCCAATCTTACCCACCAGTTATTGGAAGCCAAATCACCCAAACTCAACTCACAGTCCAGGGAAACCATTTTATCCGGGCTCAAAATGTATGCTATTCCAGATAGCTTGACAGACTTGGCATACAATTAAACTTAAATACTAGAATGGCCAGTATACAAAAATATTTGGCAAATTTATTTAACAATATAAATTTCATACAAGACCAAACTGTTTAAAGGAATAAATTTCACCTAATATAAATAAACGAATAACAGCAAAAGAAAGGAAGGATAAATTACTTTGTGGCATCTCAAACTCCTCAAACTCGTCATCGTCTTCAAACAAATTTATCTTAGGTTCAGCAGTGTTCTTTGGTTGCTCTGTAGCCATTCTACAATCAATCCCTAACCACACAAGTACAGAGCATAAGTCACTAAGATCAGAAACATAAAGCAGGTATAAATAAGACAACAACAATAACATCCAAGCCTTAATCCCTAAAGATTTTGGGGTCGGCTACAGTTATAAATAAGACGTGTGTATAAATTAGCATTCCTTAAATAGAGTTTGTCCATGAACACTTTTAAAAAAACAATCATGTGATTATCCAAACTGTTGCAGCCTCAGTTTTTGACAGTGGAAATCCAAGTTGCTAAGTTCGCTTAGTAAAAGTGCCTGAGGCATACATTCCATTTATATTAAGCTTCCACTATCGTACTATAAGGATCATCACACCAGCGGTTGTTAACTAATTCAATTTTTATATTAACTGTATCATATTCAATAGTTCTCTTCCCCTTTATTTTACCTTTCCAGTGTGCATACATTAAGAATTGGTCTTATAGTGTTACAATTGATAGCACGCATCACCTGCACTTGGAATATGCAAGCCTTAACTTAAGTAAATACCTGCATCAGGTTGGTTTGATGTCTAATTTATATTAGGCGGTCTTATTTATAAGAATTAACAAGTACTTTAGTAGTATCTTTGTGATTTGCAGGTATATTACTAGAGACAAAGAGAAAACACAGTGGAAGGAATAAAGGATGGATTGGATTCTCTCTGTTATACTACGTGGGAATAACTGGAGATGAAAGAAAACTCAAGCAGAAGATTCACAACTCACAAATAGACCCACAAATCTTCACCTTCACAATTTGAGCACATATTTTACATTTTCAGGAAAAACAAGAGCAACGAGAACGGCTCTGTAAAATAGCATAACCCAATTTTTGAAATAATGAATGGAATGACAATTGACAAGAAATAGGAAGGGGATAAAAAAAAACCTATACTCTTTTGGCAGATCGATGAAGTAACGAAATCCAAATAAATAGATGGAGCACCAGTTCTGAAAATGTACCTGAAACCAAGTAGGAAGCTGCGGCAGTTCTTCGGTTCGGCGGACTACCCAAGCAAATTCAGAAATCTCACGATCTGGGGCTGTATTTTGATACGATAGTACTCCGTATGTGTTTCCTTTTATAAATACAAGGTCGGTTTGCAAAAACTTTTTTTTCTCGTAAATGGGGAAAAGTAAAGGAAAAATTCTCTTAGACTATTTGGAGTGATGCAAGAGTCCAAATGTCAAAAATGGACTCCGTCAATATAAAAACAGTGTTTTGACTCCTATTTCTCTGCATTTCAGCACCGTCAATAAAGTACACTCTAGACATTTTTTTTACATATCAATTTAGTACGGAGTAATACATTAATTAAATTATTATAAGTAATGTTTTCTTTTTAATTTTTTCTCTGATTAATCATAAAATAAAAGAGACACATTTCGATGTAAAAATAAATACATTTCATTACTATTTTTTCCAGCAAAATTTTAATTAAAAATAATTGAAAAATAAAATAAATTATTTTAACTGTTGGATTTCAATTTCAGCTGTTGGATCAATCTTTTTCCCGTTCAAACAGTGTCCAAATGATCACAACCGTTGTCCGTTGGATCTACTAATTCTTTAAAATAAAAAAGCGAGATGCCATTGTGAGTGCCACGTGACACAAGCATGACGCCATCATGATGTCATGCAATTAGTTTATATCTTGCGCACCATGCCCAGATGGCATCTTTCCCTCTGCGCAACCAAACTGTCCGTCCCCACCCTTTTTACTTTTTCTTTTCCATTTAATTTTAGACCACTTGGAGTGGTGTAGGATTAGGAGTCCAAAATGTTAAAAGTGGAATTTTTGGACTCCTAATTCCTTGTAGTAGTTGGTAAAGTGGGGGAGTAAGAGAGTGTTTGCAACTGCTTCTGCTTAAAAAAGCACTTTTGGAGATGTAAGGAAAAAGTGATTAGTAGTAAAAGTTGATAGTATTTGAGAAAAAAGTGATTTTGAAAAGTAAAAGTTGGTAGTGTTTGGTAAAATAAGTGTTTTTTGTGTAATAGAAAAGGGAAAGCACTTTTCACACGCAAGCCGAGAAAAAGTAAAAATTGATACTGTTTGGTAAATAAGTGCTTTTTAAGCCAAAAGCTGAGAAGTGCTTTTTTTAAGTGGTTGCAAACACTCCCTAAAAATGAGTAATGGGATGGAGGGTTCTATATTTGAAGGGTGGAGTTGACTCCCTAAAATTAAATGGAAAAGAAAAAGTAAAAAGGGTGGGGACGAACAGTTTGGTTGCGCAGAGGGAAAGATGCCATCTGGGCATGGTGCGCAAGATATAAACTAATTGCATGACATCATGATGGCATCATGCTTGTCTCACGTGGCACTCACAATGGCATCTCGCTTTTTTATTTTAAAGAATTGGTAGTTCCAAACGGTTGTGATCATTTGGACACTGTTTGAACAGGAAAAAGATTGATCCAACAGCTGAAATTGAAATCCAACAGTTAAAATAATTTATTTTATTTTTCAATTATTTTTAATTAAAATTTTGCTGGAAAAAATAGTACTCCCTCCGTCCCTAAATGTTGTTCCAATTGCGGATTACGAAGGTTGACCAACGATAAAATTAAATGATCCCTGTGAAAACTCAGATTATTTTTAGTAAATAAAATTTACATATTTAGAAACTACATTAAACCCGCTACAAATCCTGAAAAAAATAATTCAACTTTTATAAAATTTTGATATAAAAAGTAAGAGTTTAAGAGTGATTTAAGTTTACCCTCGATAAGCGAAATGGAACTTCTTTTAGGGACAGAGGGAGTAATAAAATGTATTTATTTTTACATCGAATGTGTCTCTTTTATTTTATGATTAATCAGAGAAAAAATTAAAAAGGAAAACATTACTTATAATAATTTAATTAATGTTTTACTAAATTGATATGTAAAAAAATGTCCAGAGTGTATTTTATTGAAGGTGCTGGAATGCAGAGAAATAGGAGTCAAAACACTGTTTTTATATCGACAGAGTTCATTTTTGACATTTGGACTCTTGCACCACTCCAAATGGTCTTAGGGAGTCAACTCCACCCTTCAAATATAGAACCCTCCATCCCATTACCCACTTTTACTCCCCCACTTTGCCAACCACTACAAGGAATTAGGAGTCCAAAATTTCCACTTTTAACATTTTGGACTCCTAATCCTACACCACTCCAAGTGGTCTTAAGGGGCCATTTTCACTTAAATATATTGTCTTTCGTTTCTTACCAAAAAAACTAACAATTATTCTTCTTCTACACACTTTTATACTCACCTTATACACCTCATATTTGTGAAGGTCTTTTGTCTGTGATCGTGATTCACAGGGGAAAAAAACTTTGCACAAACATTGTGGGTATAAAAGTGGGTATAAAGGTAGGTACAAACAGTTTTTTTTAAACTAATGCCACTAAAAAGTTTTTCGTGTTTTAACTTTTTAATTTCGTTTGAAATGGTCCGACACCTAACGCTATTAAAAACTATTGGAGGAAGAGGATGAATAATAATCTTGATTTTTTAAAGTGTCTGAAAATTAAAAGAAAATTACTGGAGGTGCAACTCGTCAAGATAACTCCAAATCATCTTCCTTTTTTGGATCTTTCGGTGCCTTTTGATAATTTAAAAAAACAAAGAATTCACTATATCAATTTTTCGATACACTTTCCAGTGACAAGTGTGACTGAAAATAATAAAAAAGGACATGTGGTTGTCTTGACAAGGTGCACACCTCCCAATATTTTTCTTATAAATTTATAGGCATTTTGAATCTTGAAGTTATTGTTCATTGTGTTACTCTGGTGATATCGAGTGATAACAAAATCAAGAGGAACTACTTTGATACGAAATGAAACATAGGTCCCTATATGAATACGCCTTCAACCACATGTACTTATTCTTTACTTTTCTCTATATTAAAATACCAGAATTCAGGCGAGCTGCATTAAGACAAAAAGTCACACACCGGTAACCAGTACTCGAACCAGATTTAGCGTCAATTACCTTCCAAGAAGCAATATAACTACTTGGTCCTAAATTAGGCACAAATTTTCCAAATGTGATCAAATTTGACTTGTCATCATCCACTCTGATATGCAACGTATTAGTGCAAACAAGAGAAAACCAAACCAAACCAAACAATGTCTAAATAAAAAATAAAAGCAACAACTAAAAAAACAAGAACTCAAATTTAAGGACCACTCCACAAACAAGAGTGACTTGAAACTGCAGCTCATAGCCTCAAACATGAGAAAAAGTTCAAATACCTAGGCAAGTTGTTTTCAAATGACACGATTCATGTCAAACATGGTATAAGGTAAAGAGATACTTGCGACCATCAATTTCTTTAATAGAACTTCCTCTAATTGAGCGCCAAATCTTAGCCATTATCTCTCAACAAATCTGAAATTTTATCATTTTTTGGTAATTAGGAAGTCGACCATCAGAAAGCTCGGTTGAAGGCCCTCTCCCCTTGCGTTGTTGCCTTTTGATTCGAATATCAATCCTTCCTCCTCTCCTTCAATCGCCAACTTGTGGTACTGTGTCTCTAGATGTTCCATCGAAGAATCCAAAAACGAGTTCGATGTCTTGTTGCGCCGAAAGATCTTGGACACGCACAAGGCGGTTACGTAGTCTTGACTCACAATGATGCGAGAAGTCCGAGCGGACCGTCGAGCAAGGTTAGCAAAAACTTGAAAAATGTCTTCCATGTTTTGGCTTAAAAAGATGAAATAAGTGTTTTCAAGTATCCCTTTCTAATTAAATTAAGCATTTAGAAGCCAAAAAAAAGTATCCCTTTCTGATTAAATTAAGCATTTAGAAGCCAAAAGATGGAAGCATATGGAGTACTTTTAACTGCTTTTCACTTTTTTTATTATACAAAAAAAAACACATCTTTACAAAACACTACTAATTTTTACTTTTTTTAAAGCACTTTTTTTCTCAAACACTACACCTACCAATAATTATTAAGTATGTTCTCTAAAATCACTTTGAAAAATAAGTTTTAACATAGAAGCAACGCAAACTCCTAAGTGACCTTTAAATCTTTAATGAATTGATAGATCCAATTTGATAATAGAATCCAATATTCAGCGTATAATAGGGAGTATGAATACATAGATGTTGGGTTAAGGGCCCAAGCCGAGGTCCGGCCCACTAACCCATATTGCCAGACGCACGTCCAGTTAGAACACCAGGCCAGCCCACAGGCCCATGTCCCTTGAGGATGGACGAACGTCTGATGTTGGGGGCTCAGGCCCAGCAGACTCATCCCGACGAACGGCTGTGCGGGGACAAGGAGCAGGACCACGGGCCACCAGGGATGGCGACGAACGTCCCCGGGGCAAGCCTGTAGTCATCGGAGGGGACCCAGTTCACATGGTGAATATCTACAAGGCCAGGAGACGAACAGCCGATATCTTTCGAGGGTCACTTGGAGCAATCCAACTCACTTCCCGGGAGGACGAACGTCCCCACTAATCAGGCGGGAAACCTAGATTCTGGCGGGAAGTGCATTTAATGCTGAAGATTTGGTAGTTGGGACACCAGCGGTCCACAGGCTGCCACGTCAGTACAGCCACCTGCCCATTGGTGGGTATAAATAGAAGCATTTATTTCATTGTAAAGGGTTGGCAACTTTCTATTCTTAGCATTCTGGCTATTGTATTCTTACTCGCAGCATCTCTACTGCCTTGTAAGACGAACGGCCGACGTGCCCTTTTTAGCAAGTAGATTGTACTTAGGGGAGTTGTTACGGAGTTAATAATACCTATTTACATTGCCTGCTATTACTTTTGTTTCCTGATCCATCTCATAGTTGTTGGGCTAGATATCCTTACACTTACTCCACTCGAAATCTTTGGGCTTACGTGTTGGGTCCAAGGGTTGAAGGAATAAACCTCAACACTGGCGCCGTCTGTGGGAAACTGAGCAAAAAGTTTCCAGAAACTCTCCCAAACAGCTACTAAGTCTACCTACAGCAAACACGATGTCAGGAAGCAACAACCAGCGTGATCTCTCCGAGCGTCTGGAGTCGAGCCGCCGGAATCGCGACCAGAACTCGGAACTATCCGCAACGATATGGACCTCTGGAGGAAACGGGGGAATCACTGACCTCATTCCCCTGGAGGCCAGGCAGGATCCCCGCCTCATGCGGGAACTCGCAGACACCATGCGTCGCATGGCGGACGAACGGGAGGCCCGAGATCAGGTGTACTCTGCAAGCACCCAGCGAACACCCCTCTCTCCCATACGCCGCATGCAGTCGTATGACGATACGACGGGATCCAGCGACCACCGGCCCTCAGTCCACGAGCGGCTAGGTGGGGGTTCAGGCTCCCGTGAGACGGGAGGGCGAACCAGGGTCAGCATCGCTGCATCCAGGGCTCTCACGCCATCGGTTCCTCGCCAGATCCCGCAGGGAGACGAGACCCCAAGGGTCAACACCGTTGGACAACGTTTCCAACGGCGAGGAGCGCAGATCTTCAGGCGGCCGCACGATGCTGTGGCCGCTCAGCAGAACGTCACCCCCCGAAGCCGCGCCCCCTGTGTCCCCCGGAAGGGCCACACAGGACGCACGGCTGGAAGCCATGGAGAGGCAGATAGCCGAGATGAATAGGCGGGCGGACGTCGGCTCGGCCACACCCTCCTTCTCACTCACATCACCCTTTACTCCACGGGTGATGAGCGTCGAGATCCCCCGGGATTGCAGACCCCCGGGAAACTTGGTGTATAATGGGGCTGGCGATCCTAAGGCCCATCTGATAAGCTACCAAGGTGTAAGGAATAAATGTAATTAGATTTTGATGATGCTATAGGATTAGAAAGTTAGAGTACCCCCAAGTTAGATTTTATGTATTAGATTTTTTAATTGTAAGTATTAGTGTAGTCGACGATCAGAGTTGCTCTATTTTGGATCAGATCAGAAGTGCATCAGAACTGCTCGACCAGACTTCCTCTATGAGAACTGCTCCATCAGAGTTCTCTTACCAGAAGTCCATCAGAGTTGCATCATGAGAGTTGCTGATAAGCCTGGACATCTGATAGCCTATGAGAACTACAGATCAGAAGCACTCATCAGCGGACCTATCAGAGTCAGAGTTCAGTCAGAGATCAGAAGACCATCAGAACTCAACTCATCAGATAGCCATCAGAATCCAACATATCAGAAGAACCTGATCAGAGCTCGACGAACACTCAGACGATTTCAAGCAACATCCAACAGCTATGAATTCAACGGGTAAAAACATCCAACGGCTAGAAGACTGTGCATGAAAGGAAAGCATTTAATGCACATTAAATGAGCCTGATACGCTGAAGGATTGATTGCAAATGATTGACCAAGGAATCCGGGAAGATATATTATAAAAATAGAAACCTTCCAAAACGGCGGTCAAGTCAACTGTACGCACATTTAATGCAGTTGTCTCCTCCTCCAACGGGCAGACAACCTCAGTATATAAGCTACACACCGAAGAACAGAAAAACAACTTTGCTACAACTTTTGCTCATCATCATTCAAGCTCTCTTGAGATTCAAATTCTAACAACCTTCAACAAGACAAGCTTACGTTGGGAAGATTCAAACTCCAAATCTCTCATCCCCAACAAACAAGCAAAGTTCATCCTGTTCTTCAACACTTCAAAAACTTCATCAAACATCCTTTGTAACGAAGCAAGTTGGAGGAAAAACTCTGTTTTTCAAAGGATCTTCTGAAAAGAAGGGCGTCCAAGTAACTGCAGTAGTGAAGTGGTGATACTTCCGGGAAGCTGAGTGAAAGGACCAGCCATCAGGACGTGGAATTGCATCCTGGGTGGCAGCTAGACTTGAAGAAGGCGTGGAGAACTTCTTAAGTGCTAGGAACTAAGCTTTGTAACCGATCTACTTCAAAGCTAGTGGAACAGTGGACTAGAGGAACGTGTTGTTCCTTGAACCACTATAAAATATCCGGTGTCATTTACTTTACTGCAATTTTCATTTCTGCACTTAGGATATTAACTGATTAACTCTAAGACTTGGAATCTGTGTTCAGCAGATCTTGTTTTAAGAGTTATCAGAAAGGCATTTGCCTTAGTGTTTCTGAGGCTACCCGGACAGATCAGAATCCGCTGCCAAGGCCAGTTCTGATATCAGAACCAGCCTTTCTCTGTCATCAGAATCAGACCTTCTCTGATAAGTCACTTCGGACTTAGAGAAAATTTGAAAAACCGACCAGTCTATTCACCCCCCCCCCCCTCTAGACTGGTTACCATATTTAACGGGACCAACAAGTGGTATCAGAGCCTCCTTGTTCTTGTAATCTTTTAGGTTACTCTCTGAACAAAGATCCACTTGTTCTTAGCCTCTCTTTATTTATTATAATGGATAATTCTCTTGCAAAGCATCTTATGTTCACAGATCAGAAATATGATGATTGGAAGATCAGAATGAAGGCACATCTATGTGCCCTACATGATGAAATGTGGGAAGTCTTGGAGAATGGACCCTTTATCCAGTTCATGAAGATCAATCCTGCTCACTCCATTGATAACTCTCAGCCCCAGATGATTGAGAAAGCCCGGTCAGAATGGACCAAGGAAGAGAAAAGACAGTATAACCTTGACAACATTGCCAAGGACATTCTCTACAAAGCTATTGATGAAAGATATTTCAATAGAATAAAGAAGTGCAGAACTGCCAAAGAAATCTGGGATAAGCTGGATGAGATTGGAGCAGGAGATGAACAAGAAAGAGACAACAAGCTGACCATTGCAATGAAGAAGTTTGATGACTTCAAACTCCTACCAGAAGAATGCATTGCTAAGATGCATGAGAGATTGCTGATTCTCATCAGTGAGATTTCTGAGCTTGGGAAGGAGCTCACCATCAAAGAGGTCAACATGAAGATCCTCAGGGGACTGCCTTCAGCTTGGAAGATGAAGGTGATTGCAGTCCAGGAAAGCAAGAACATCAAGACTTATGCCACTGAAAGACTCATCTCTGATCTCAAGGCTTATGAGTTTGAGATGCATGAAGAGAAGGAAGAAGTTCCTGATGAGAAGACCACCACTGCTCTCACTGCTAGCACCTCAAAGGTAAGTGACTTTGACCCTTCTACTCTGTTATCTGATGAGTATATGGCTGCTTTTGCCAGAAAGTTTAAGAAGTTTATGAAGAAAGATGGAAGGAGTCCATCTTCCATCAGAAGACCACATCAGAAGACCAAGTCCTCTGAAAGCAATGGAGAGTACCTCTGTTACAACTGCAGACAGCCTGGGCACTTCAAAGCAAACTGCCCCTATCCAAGAGTGTCCAAGAAGCAAGGACATGAAGATGAAAAGAAACCAGATGATCAACACAGAAGAAGAAGAGCATTTGTCTCAGAACAAGCTGAGAGAGATCCACTCTCTGAATCAGAGTCTAGCTCAGACTCCGACTCTGATGAAGCATTCTGCTGCCTGGATGCAGAAACTGAAGATCTTTGCCTCATGGCACAATCAGATGATGAGGTATGCTCTACTTCTAATTCTATTTCCTCTTCGGTAGGCACAGCCTTAAATGATGATCCAATGTCATCATTCTGGGAAGAGTTCCAAACTATCCAAGCCACTTATTCTTTTGTTAAAGAAGAGAACAGTAGGCTGAAAGTTGATATCTCTGATCTAAGGAAAGAGACTGAGTGTAAACTTAATCTCTTAACTGAGGAAAGAGATAGACTGAAAGCTGAAAATGAGTCTCTTCTGAAAAGAATAAGAGACATTGAGGAACTTGAGAATAGATATAATAGCCTTCTGAAGATGCAATCTTCCATGAAGAATATTGGTGACTCTCATAACCTCACCTCTGGTCTTGGATATGTCGAACCAGAGTCTGGTGAGCCTTCTGTAAGGCCTAGCACCCGAGTTGCTAAGGCTAAAAAGGTCATAGTGCCACAGACTCTGAGCCCCAATTGCCATGCTAGTACTTCTGGTACTAAAGTTGTTCATGAAAAGGTCATACCAGAGAAACAAACTCTAAAGGCCAAACCAAAACAAAGTTTGAAAACTAATGAACCTGGCAGACACTCTAACAAAAGGAAAAGTTTTCAGAACAATAATAATCAAAGGCCTAACCCTATCAGACAATCTCATGACAATGGTATCAGAAACTGCTATCAGAAAGGCAGATATCAAGAGAAGATTAACTATAGGCAGAAGAGGTTGTCTGGTCAACCTCAGAAGTCTAAAGTTAAGCGCTCCTCTGATCTTGATAGTATATGGGACTTCTTTCCAACAAAGAAGGCTATGCAGAAGTATGCAAACAGAAAGCATGATCCTCACAAGCATCTGCCCAAAGTGAATCATACATCTGTTTACTACAACTACCAGGTGGACAATGGGTATCATCCACCAAGGTTTCAGTTGATGAGACCAAAATGGTACCAACTACCAAGACTGCATTACCCCCCAGGACCCAACATTGCTTGGGTACCTAAATCTTCCTTTTGATCTTGCAGGAACAGTGTGCTGGAGCTATCTCAGAACAAGAATGGTATATTGATAGTGGATGCTCCAGACACATGACAGGTGACAAGAGTTGCCTATCAGAGTTCCAGAAAATCAATGGACCCAGAGTCACTTTCGGTGGAAATGACAAGGAAGGGCAAACAAAAGGAAGAGGGAAGCTGATCAAGAAACAGATAATCATTGAAGATGTCTCATATGTCAAAGGTCTAAAGTTCAACTTGCTGAGTGCTAGCCAATTCTGTGACAAAGGCTACACAGTTGAATTCACCAAGACCTTATGCTATGTCAAGCATGATAGCCAAGAGAAGGAAGAACATCTATGTTGTTGACTGGCAAACAGCAAAAGATGGAACTTGCCTGATAGCTAAGGACAATTCAAAGCTAAGCTGGGACTGGCACAAGAAGCTTAGCCATCTGAATTTCAAAACCATCAACAAACTGGCAAGAGAACACATTGTAGATGGTCTGCCTGACATTGTCTACAAGAAGGAGACCCTCTGCAGTGCTTGTCAAAAAGGAAAACAAGTGAAGACCTCATTCAAACCCATAGCTGGAGATCTTTCTACTTGTCCTCTAAATCTGATCCATATGGATTTATTGGACCAGTTGAAACTCCCAGTGTTGGTGGAAAAAGATACACTCTTGTTATGGTTGATGACTACTCAAGATACACTTGGACTGTGTTCCTAACCAAGAAGAATGAAACTTTTCAGAAGTTGCCATCTCTGCTAAAGCAACTCCAAACTGAGAAAAATATGAAGGTCAGAACAATCAGATCTGACAGAGGAACTGAATTTGTCAACAAAGTGATCAAAGACTTCTGTGATCAGAATGGTACATTCCATCAACTTTCTGCTGCCAGAACACCCCAACAAAATGGTGTTGCAGAAAGAAGGAACAGAACTCTGAAGGAAGCTGCAAGAACTATGATTGCAGAATCAGGATTGCCCATCAGATACTGGGCTGAAGCTATCAACACTGCATGCTACACTCAGAATAGAAGCATGATCCACAAGAATCATCAGAAGACCCCCTACGAGCTGTGGAAAGGAAGAAAACCAAACATCAGCTACTTCCATGTGTTTGGATGCAAGTGCTACATTCTAAACAATGGAAAGGATAATCTGAAGGTATTTCAAGAAAAGGCTGATGAAGGTGTGTTCCTAGGCTACTCAAGTTCAAGCAAAGCCTATAGAATACTCAACAGAAGATCTCTACAAGTTGAAGAATCCATTCATGTCAAGTTTGATGACAGCACCTCTGCAGAAGAACTATCAGAGACCTTGCAGAAAATCAATCTTGAAGATAAGGGTTCAGAACTATCAGAAGAGGCCATCAACAATCCTGTATTCTCAACTCCTCCTGCCAATCCAATTCTGATAGACAAAGATTAAGATGAAGATGATGTATCAGAAGATGAACCATCAGAGTTGCCTAGACAGCAACTGTCAGAACCTGATCTAACTTGGTTGAGAGATCATCCTCCTAATCAAGTGATAGGTCAAGTCACCAGTGGTGTTAGAACCAGATCTGCATCAAGAAGAGAAGCCATGTTCACCTGCTGCATATCCCAGATGGAACCAATGTGTGTAGAAGAAGCTCTAGAAGATTCAGATTGGATCAATGCAATGCAAGAAGAGCTGACACAGTTTGAAAGGAATGAAGTATGGAAACTTGTTCCCAGACCAAAGCATCAGAATGTCATTGGAACCAAGTGGGTATTCAAAAACAAAGCAGATGAAGAAGGCAACATTGTAAGGAATAAAGCAAGGCTTGTAGCAAAGGGATACTGTCAAGAAGAAGGCATAGATTTTGATGAAACCTTTGCACCTGTTGCAAGACTGGAAGCAATCAGGATATTCCTAGCCTATGCTGCTTACAACGACATCAAAGTATACCAAATGGATGTCAAGAGTGCATTTCTGAATGGAGAACTTGAAGAGGAAGTTTATGTTGAACAACCTCCAGGTTTTGTCATTCCTACTCAATCCTCTTGTGTCTACAAGCTCAGAAAGGCCCTCTATGGTCTTAAGCAAGCTCCCAGAGCCTGGTATGACACATTGTCCCTATTCCTAGTAAACCATGGGTTCACTAAAGGAAAGGTTGACAAGACCCTGTTTAAAATTTCTGTTGCTAATCATATTCTGTTAGTGCAAATTTATGTTGATGACATTATATTTGGAAGCACTAATCCAGAATTATGCAAGAAATTCTCTCAATTTATGCAGAAGAAGTTTGAAATGAGCATGATGGGAGAACTCAGTTATTTCCTTGGATTGCAAGTCAAACAAGTTCCTGAAGGCATCTTTATCAACCAAGGGAAGTACACCAGAGATCTCATCAAGAAGTTTGGGATTGATGGAAAATCTTCAGTCAAAATTCCTATGAATGCATCTCAAGGCATTGGACCAGATGATGAAGGCAAAGATGTTGATGCAACAACTTATAGAGGAATCATTGGATCTCTCCTCTATCTGACTGCAAGCAGACCAGACATAGCTTTTGCAGTAGGAATCTGTGCCAGATACCAATCAAAGCCCAAGGAGAGCCATCTAGTTGCTGCTAAGAAAATTATCAGATATATCAAAGGAAACCCAAATGCAGGACTGTGGTATCCCAAGGGAGGTAATTTTGAACTAATTGGCTATTCTGATTCAGATTTTGCAGGTTGCAGATTGGACAGGAAGAGCACTTCTGGTCATTGTCAATTGCTAGGTGGGAGACTTGTCTCCTGGTTTAGCAAGAAGCAGAATTCAATCTCAACTAGCACTGCTGAAGCTGAATATATTGCGGCTGGAAGCTGCTGTGCTCAATTGCTCTGGATGAAGCAACAACTCAAGGATTATGGAGTGCAAGCAAAGGAGATCAAGCTGTTATGTGATAACACAAGTGCCATTGCCATCACTCAGAATCCTGTGCTGCATTCAAGAACCAAGCATATTGAGATCAGACATCACTTCATCAGAGATCATGTGGAGAAGAAGCACATCTCAATTGAGCATGTCCCAACTGAAGACCAGCTTGCAGATATCTTGACCAAACCTCTCTCTGAGGCAAGGTTTAACAAGTTGAGAGAAGAATTGGGAATGATGGATGATCTTCCCAGAGAAACATGAATCAGAGTTGCAGAAGTATCAGATGTGGATTCATCAGAACATCCCATTTCTGATACCTAAGCCCTTATCCATCAGAAGCTTGAATCAGAATTGCAAGGTTCAGACTTGCAAAAGTCAGAGTTGCAGGAAGGATCAGACTTGGTATTCATCAGAGGTCCTCATATCAGAACATCTCTATCTCTGATACAAGGGCTAATACCTATCAGAGTGGCTGTGGACTTAGAAAAATTTTCTAAATTTCAGACGAGACTATTCAATAAACCGGAAGTTACTATTTTACCCCCGGTAGTTATTACCACTTTTGGAAAACGGCTTTCCGCCCGCATTCCATTAAATGCAACCTCGAAACCGTAAATTATATCAAACGTCCACTAACCCAAACTCATATTTACCCCGTCTGAAAACCTAAATCGCTACTGCAATTGTATTCCTCGTCTTCAAGCTTTATCTCTCTAAAACTCTCAAATCTCAGACCTCTCAAACTCTTCACTAAACAAAAATGAAGTTCATCAACATCAACGAACTCTCCAAGGAGGAAATCAAGACTCTTGTGAACAACATCGTCACTGGCATGCGCGTTGACATGTCCTCACTGCCTCTATTGGCAGAAAATCAGAAGCGTATGAAGAAAATCATCCAAGGAATGCATGATTCCCAGCTGAGCAAGATTGTTGCTCATCCTTATGAACAATACAGCACGAAGGACGTTGCTGAGTTCTACTTAAATGCCATCATTACCACTGAGGCCATCCACTCGCAGGTTCAGGGCAAGGACCTGAAAATAGATGCTGATGCTCTCAATGAGTTCTTCGACATCAAACTCGATCCTCAAGAAGAGGATACTACCAGCCTCATTGAGCTTGACGATGTGAATATCTCTGTCCAAACTTTTGCTGAAACCTACTGCCGGGAGGATGCAACCGGAGTAGATAAGCTCTACATGAAGAAAAACCAGCTGAAGAAGGACTATGAACGTCTGATGAGCATAATGCACCGGTGCCTGTGGTGCAAAACCGGCTCAACTGATCAGATGAACAACACAAATGCTAAGGCCATCTATGCTGTTCATCGGGGCATGAACATCAACTGGGGAAGGGTACTATTCCAGTCCCTCTCTGAGTCTGTGGCTAAGAAAGACAAAAAGACTGGCCAATTCTCAACCAAGATGGGTCATGGACTTCTCATTTCAAGACTGATTTCCAATATCAACATATCGCTCCGAGAAGCTGCTGATGTCAATCACACAAAGACCATCTTCCTCACAGCCTCTCCCAAATTCAATGTAGCCATTGCTGCAGAATTAAAGAAAGCCAAGAAACAAGAACAACTGAGGGAGAAACCAGCTACCGCAATTGAGGTTGATGATGAACAACCCAAGGGCAAGAAGAAGAAACCTCAGAAGAAGCTTGAAACCACCACTGAGGAGGTTGCATCAGAGGTGGAAGCATCAGAGGAGGATGCACCCGCTATGGCCCCTGTCAAAGTGTTGAGACAGAAGAGGAGAAGAAAAGCTGTGATTCAGAGTGACTCTGATAGCTCCCAATCTCATATCAAAATCCAGAAGAAGAAGAAGAAGCAGACCAACTCTCCCCCCAAGGAATCAGAACCTCAGGGGGAACCAGCACCAGAGCTGGCTACTGCACTGGTGATCTCTGATGCTCAGGGGGAACCTGAATCAGAGATCCAGCCCATCTCTGAATCAGCACTGCAAGTCACCATCTCTCCACCAGAGCACCCAACTTCCTCAACTGGGATTCCTGATGTAGATCCCATCTCTGCTCTCGAGAGACAATTTCAAAGGGTGCTAACATGGAGAAAGTGGAGAATGGGACCACTGCAACAGATTCTTGCTCAGGCTGCCACCTTTGAATCTGAGGAAGCTGAAGTCCTCAAATGGGCAGACACTGATGATATCTCCTTGTGCTTTGACCTCCAATATCTGCACTCTATCCTTGAAAAGAAGAAGGCAATCTACAAAGGAAAGGAGAAGGTACCTACAACCTCACCAGAGAGACCTGTCAAGGCTCTAGAAGATCATGAGAGGGATGCCTTTGATGCCTGGCTGATGGAAAAGAAAAGGAGGGAGTCTCTAATCAAGATGAAACCGATTCCAGGTACAGAGGGAGAGCCATCAACTGCCAATGACCTATCTCTGGCAATGATGAACCTTATCAGAGAATGGAGAGACTCTCAGTTTGAAGAAACTGTTCTTGAGGTAATTCCTAACTCTCCTGTCCCAATCCCATCACCTCCCAAATCCCCCTCACCTAAACCAGTCACACCAACCACAACTCCACCCCCCTCTCCTCCTCAACCTCAGCAAATCCCATCTCCAACACCCAAGAAATCCTCCACACCAAAACAACCCTCACCCTGCCATCAGATAACCCCCATCAGAAGCCGATCACCCTCACCTCCTCCTCCATCACATCATCAGAGAACCCCTATCCCTCAGACTTCACCCCATCAGAGCCCCAACCATCAGAAATCCAAATCTCCCTCTCCTCAGCAGAAGCCTACATCTAACTGTCCCTCCCCTCAGCATTCTGCTGCCTCAGCACAAAAGAGAGAGCCAGTTGTAAGGATTCTTTCCTCAACTGAAGATAATGATGGGTTTCTCACAGCTTCAATGGCTGGTGATCTTCAATCTGCAAAGAGAAAGACTCCTACTCCTCCTCTATCTCCTGCTCAGCCTCAACCGCAGGTCAACCAAGTACCTCAGCCAGAACCACCCAAAGCTGTCCTCATTCCCTTCCAGGAATTTGTGGAATCAGCAGAGGACTTTGGAGATCAGATGGTGGCTGGACTGAACAAGCTACTTGTACTAAATCAGAAGCATGATGCTCATCTGGATTTGGTACAGTACAACATTGAGTCAGGACTTGAGAAAATTGCCAACGCCCTCTCACAACTGTCGACTACCTTCTTCAGCTACATGAAGACATCCAATGAGAAGGTTGATGACATTGCTTCCGAGGTTGCCAGTCTGCACACAGTCCTGTTCTCACAATCTCAGACTCTCTCTGCTCAAGACAAGGCTATTCAAGACCTATCTGATGCTGTGGATGATCTTCAATGGTCCTCTGATAAGCATGCTGAGCAGCTCACAGATGTAGAGGACATCTGCAAAACCTTGAAGGAATTTGACATCAAATTGATAAACAGTGGAAAGGACAGGGATCACAAGTTGACCCTCCTTGAAGCTACTACCAAGGATATTCAGTCGGCTGTGGGCAAGCAAAAGGAGCTGATAGAAGGGCTGGCTTCTGTAACTCAGACTCTGCCAGGTACCCTTGAAGCTATAAAAGAGAACAATGCTACAGAATTCTCGAAAATTGGACTCCTACTTGGTGATCTTGTTGATGCCAAAAAGGGGGAAGATAGCAGAGAACCTGTCCCACTTCCCAGAGAAGCAGAAGGTCCAAGCTCCAGAGCCATTAACCCTGCTAGGTACTTTGAAAGAGCAAGGCAAAAGAGGCTAGCTGCTGGTATTCAAAGACCTCCTCCTCCTCGGTCCAAGAAAGGAAAGAAGACAGCCTCCACTTTCACTTTGGCCCAATGGCTTAACAGTGACTTAGCTACTCCTGATGCTGCTCAATTCAGAGAGATGAAGAAGCATATGACCCCTACTCAACAAGAGAATCTCATTCTGGATAAAGATGGACTAATAATAATTAACCATGGTGGGTCTATGCAAGAAGCAGAAGACTGGTGGCGATTGAAAGTGATCCCTGGCAAGGACCTATCTGAAGCCATCAGAAACTATCTAGATTGCCAGCTTGAACCTGCCTGGTCAGAATATCAGAATCCCAGGAATCTTGCTACAATCAGAGCTAGGGTCAATGCTGATCTGAAGGAAATTGAGGCAAAGGAAGCTGATCTAGAAGAGGAAGATATCTAAACTCTATCCTCTTGTTGCTTTAAATATCTTTCATTAATAAGATAACCAGCTTGCCTCTATTTTGCATGGCAATTTCAAATTATCTCTATTTGCACTCTGACTTTCTATGCTCTGATTTCTTATGTTAGTTCTTATCTTATTTATTTGATTATATTGTATCTCACTCTTACTGCTTTCCTATGCTAAGTGCCCACCAAGTTTTTAAATGAAAGTTTATTTTTTACTTATTTTCTTTATGGTGAAAGGCACTTCTCTGGAAATAGTTTAAGGGTTTTGGCATCATCAAAAAGGGGGAAATTGTAAGGAATAAATGTAATTAGATTTTGATGATGCTATAGGATTAGAAAGTTAGAGTACCCCCAAGTTAGATTTTATGTATTAGATTTTTTAATTGTAAGTATTAGTGTAGTCGACGATCAGAGTTGCTCTATTTTGGATCAGATCAGAAGTGCATCAGAACTGCTCGACCAGACTTCCTCTATGAGAACTGCTCCATCAGAGTTCTCTTACCAGAAGTCCATCAGAGTTGCATCATGAGAGTTGCTGATAAGCCTGGACATCTGATAGCCTATGAGAACTACAGATCAGAAGCACTCATCAGCGGACCTATCAGAGTCAGAGTTCAGTCAGAGATCAGAAGACCATCAGAACTCAACTCATCAGATAGCCATCAGAATCCAACATATCAGAAGAACCTGATCAGAGCTCGACGAACACTCAGACGATTTCAAGCAACATCCAACAGCTATGAATTCAACGGGTAAAAACATCCAACGGCTAGAAGACTGTGCATGAAAGGAAAGCATTTAATGCACATTAAATGAGCCTGATACGCTGAAGGATTGATTGCAAATGATTGACCAAGGAATCCGGGAAGATATATTATAAAAATAGAAACCTTCCAAAACGGCGGTCAAGTCAACTGTACGCACATTTAATGCAGTTGTCTCCTCCTCCAACGGGCAGACAACCTCAGTATATAAGCTACACACCGAAGAACAGAAAAACAACTTTGCTACAACTTTTGCTCATCATCATTCAAGCTCTCTTGAGATTCAAATTCTAACAACCTTCAACAAGACAAGCTTACGTTGGGAAGATTCAAACTCCAAATCTCTCATCCCCAACAAACAAGCAAAGTTCATCCTGTTCTTCAACACTTCAAAAACTTCATCAAACATCCTTTGTAACGAAGCAAGTTGGAGGAAAAACTCTGTTTTTCAAAGGATCTTCTGAAAAGAAGGGCGTCCAAGTAACTGCAGTAGTGAAGTGGTGATACTTCCGGGAAGCTGAGTGAAAGGACCAGCCATCAGGACGTGGAATTGCATCCTGGGTGGCAGCTAGACTTGAAGAAGGCGTGGAGAACTTCTTAAGTGCTAGGAACTAAGCTTTGTAACCGATCTACTTCAAAGCTAGTGGAACAGTGGACTAGAGGAACGTGTTGTTCCTTGAACCACTATAAAATATCCGGTGTCATTTACTTTACTGCAATTTTCATTTCTGCACTTAGGATATTAACTGATTAACTCTAAGACTTGGAATCTGTGTTCAGCAGATCTTGTTTTAAGAGTTATCAGAAAGGCATTTGCCTTAGTGTTTCTGAGGCTACCCGGACAGATCAGAATCCGCTGCCAAGGCCAGTTCTGATATCAGAACCAGCCTTTCTCTGTCATCAGAATCAGACCTTCTCTGATAAGTCACTTCGGACTTAGAGAAAATTTGAAAAACCGACCAGTCTATTCACCCCCCCCCCTCTAGACTGGTTACCATATTTAACGGGACCAACACAAGGGAACCTCTCCATGCTGGGAGCATCGGACGAGGCCATCTGCAGATTGTTCTTCAGCACCCTCAGGGGGCCAGCTCAGGAATGGTTCGGCCAGTTGAGACCGGGCACCATTGACTCATACGAACAGCTTTCCCGGCAGTTCATGGCACAGTTTGCTGCCAGTACCACCCCCAGGAAGGACGTCACGGCTCTCGCCCACATCAAACAAGGGCGAGACGAACCGCTGGCTAGGTTCCTGGTAAGGTGGAGGGACGAGGTACTACAGGTCGACGATCTGGACGAACGTCTGGCCACCAACATGTTCACCAGTGCGCTGGCCACAGGGGATCTATACCGGGACCTGAGGAGGAATCCCGGCACCAGCTACACCGAGGTTTTGGCTCGGGCACAAAAGTATGCCTCCATTGAGGAGGAGATCAGGCAGCGGGACGGAGTTCCCGCGGCCCAGCCTAGGAAAATGGCGGACAGGCTCGGACCTAGACCGGGACCCAGACCCTCACCCCCAAGCAAAAAGAAGAGGATGGACGGAGCGATGATCCCGTGGAAGGCTCCCTCCGGAGACAGCCAGACGCGGCCGGACGACCGCTATATCCCATTGGCCTATCCGGTGAGCCAAATCTTCGAGGCCATCAAAGATAAAGGCCTCCTGACGGAGCCCCAGGATATGAAGAAGCATATGGGGCTTGACCAATCGGCCTACTGTGAGTACCATCAGAGGGTCGGCCACCTGACGGACAATTGCAGCCAATTAAAGAAAGCAATCGACGAGCTGATCCGTCAGGGGTACTTGGGCGAATTCACCCAGCTGCTGAACAAAAACAGTCAGTAGAAGCCGAACCCAAGACACAAGACATGGCGCCGCGACGACCGGCGCGAGGCGGAACCTCAGGACGTGGATTATCGGAGTGCAGATAAACGTCCGGAGGGGTCCCTCGGCCCGAAGGGCAAGAAGAAGAAGTTGGAGATCAAGGTGATCTTCGGAGGCGCTGAGACTGGGGATACACCCGCCGAGCGGAAAACATTTGAGAGATCACTCTATGTGGGTTCCATATCAGCACCCCCCACCAAACGCAATAAGATCGAGGCAATTACCTTCGGCCCCGCTGACCTGCCAATGTCACCGGCGCCGCACAGAGACGAGCTGGTGATCAGCATGGACGTGAACGATGCCATCGTCCGCCGCGTCCTTGTTGATACCGGGAGCAGTGTGAACGTCCTCTACTGGGAGGCTTTCGAAGGAATGAAACTCAGGAAGGACATGCTGCACCCCCTACGCACCCCGCTGTCCGGCTTCACCGGGGATTGCATTGACGCCGAGGGCACCATCATCTTGCCGGTAGAGATCGGCGACGGCCCTCACACTGCCCGGATCAGCATGACGTTCGTCGTGGTCCGCCTAAAATGCGCCCACAACGCCATTTTGGGCCGACCCGGCTTGGAAGACTTGGGGGCCATATGCTCTGTACGGCACTCATGCATCAAATTCCCTACCGACACCGGAGTGGGGGTAGCACGTACGGACCCGCATATGGCCAGGGCCTGCTACACGAAAGCCATGGAGAAGCTCAACGAGCGGGAGGCTCGGGTCAACAACATCTCCGAGAAGGCCAAGCAGGCCGACTTGGACGCTCATCTGGAACCAGCAACCCTGCTGGAAGAAATCGAGCTCGACGACCCGACGGACAGGAGGGTGTCCATCGGTGCAGATCTAGAGCCGGAAATCAGAGCAGGGGTCATAGCCGTCCTCCGAAGGTTCAGCATCTTGTTCGCCAGAGGGCCGGAGGACATGCCGGGCATCGACCCCAACCTCATATGCCATAAACTCGCCGTGCGGCCGGACGCCAAGCCTGTACAGCAGAAGAAAAGGTATATGGCGGCCGACCGACGCGATTTCATCAGGAAGGAGACGACGACTCTCCTCAGCATTAAACACATTAGGCCGGTCATCCACGTGGAGTGGCTGGCCAACGTGGTACTAGCCCCGAAGGGCGACACTTGGCGGATGTGCGTCGATTACTCGGACCTCAACAAAGCTTGTCCGATGGATCCTTACCCTGTTCTGAGGATCGACTTGCTGGTGGATGAGACGGCAGGCTGCGAACTGCTCAGCTTCATGGACGCATTCAGGGGCTACCACCAGGTGTTCATGCACCCCGATGATGCCGAAAAAACGGCATTCGTTACGGCGGACGGCGTGTACTGCTACATCGTCATGCCGTTCGGCCTGCGGAACGCCATGGCTACTTTTCAGAGGATGATTGGGATGTTGTTCAAGGACGTACTTGGGAAGACAATGGAAGCTTACGTGGATGACATCCTGATCAAAAGCAAGAAAAAGGAGGACCATGTCCAGGACATGGAGAGGGTCTTCAGCATCATGGAGAGGGCCAGCATGAGGCTCAATCCGAAGAAGTGTGCTTTCGCCGTCAGGGGCGGCAAGTTCCTCGGCTACATGATGAGCGAGCGGGGGATCGAGCCTAATCCGGAGAAGGTGAAGGCATTTATGGACATGGAGGCCCCAAAGAACCTAAAAGACGTGCAGCGGCTCACCGGACGTTTGGCGGCCCTGAGCAGGTTCTTATCCAAGCTGGCTGATAAGGCGATCCCCTTTTTCCAGATCATGAAGAAGGCCAATCCCTTTGAATGGACCCCGGAGTGTCAAGCTGCTTTCGAGGATTTCAAGGTATATCTCTCCTCTCCGCTCGTCCTCACGAAGGCGGATCCCGGGGAGAGATTGTACATGTATTTGGCGGTGGCCGATCTGGCCATAAGTGCCGTGCTGCTGAAAGAGTCTGAAGGCGTTCAACGACCAATATACTTTGTGAGTAAAGCGCTGAACGGCCCCGAGACGAGATACACACTGATGGAGAAGACGATCCTCGCCTTGATTGCATCCATCAAGCGCCTGGCGCCATATTTTCAAGCACACCCGGTGACCGTCTACACAACGCAACCCCTCGCCACCATCCTCAGAAATCCAATGGTGAGCGGGAGGATAATCAAGTGGTCCTTGATGATCGGCCAGTATGACGTGGACTTCAAACCAAGGCCGACGATCAAGGGACAGGCACTGGCGGACTTCATT
The DNA here is from genome assembly GCA_945859915.1 of Cuscuta epithymum. Lineage (NCBI taxonomy): Eukaryota > Viridiplantae > Streptophyta > Magnoliopsida > Solanales > Convolvulaceae > Cuscuta > Cuscuta epithymum. The sequence continues at coordinate 1,082,386 of CAMAPF010000980.1, read as the reverse complement.
GCAGAATGCACCGCGCGCACCGAGGACGAAACCCATGACAGCAACGACTTCAACAATTGGTGGGAGATGTACACCGATGGGGCCTCGAGTGCGCGGGGCTGTGGCGGGGGAGCGGTGATCACTTCCCCCGAGGGTTTCAAGGCCTACTACTCTATGAAATTCGAGTTCAAGGTCACCAACAACGAGGCTGAATACGAGGCGCTTATCGCAGGGCTGAAATGCGCGAAAGCCCTCGGAGCAGCTCGTCTGAAGGTGAGAATGGACAGCCAGCTGGTGGTAACCCAGATGAACGGCACTGCAGAAACCAGGGAAGAGAGGATGAAGGTCTACAAAGAACTGGCGGAGGAACAGACCGCACAATTTGAGCAGGTATCGCGGGTGGAGAATGCGGAAGCAGACATACTGTCAAAACTAAGCAACCCCCCGACCGATGACCCGGCATCAAGCATCCCCCGATACATCAGAGGCTTCGTTAGGCAGGAGGTATTCCCAGCACCGGCGACGGACGTCATCCGGGTGGAGGTTATCTCCGTTGCCGAACCTAACTGGGCAAAGGAGATAGCAGATTATCTCAGAGATGGAACACTCCCTGAGCCCGAAGGTGATGACAATACAGGAAGAGCCGCGTGGATAAAGAGGCGTGCCCCTAACTTTGAACTTATCGACGGGCAGCTCTACAAGAAGACGTTCGGTGGACCCTACCTCAGATGCCTCCCGCCGAGCCTGGCAGCGGCGGTGATCGAGGAAATACATGAAGGGATCTGCTCCAGCCACCAGGGCCCCCGGACCTTGGCCAGAAAAATCATCCTGCAGGGCTATTACTGGCCGACCATACAGCAAGATTGCTTCAACCACACTCGGAAGTGCGCAGTATGCCAACAGTATGCACCTGTCCCGGGTCGTCCAGCGAGTTTCTACACCCCGATGACCATCGCACTACCCTTTGCTCGGTGGGGTGTAGACCTGCTGGGCCCTTTGCCCACGGCTGCTGGTGGGAGGAAGTTCGTCATCGTGGCGATTGATTATTTCACCAAGTGGGTAGAGGCCGAACCATTGGCTTCCATCACTGAATTCCAGTGCCAGAAGTTCGTCTGGCAGAACATCATTTGCCGCTTCGGGATCCCGGAGCAGATCATCACAGATAACGGTCGACAATTCGTCGGCAGAGGCTTTGAGGCATACTTGACAAAGTGGGGCATCAGGCACTCTAAGGCCTCGGTGGCCTACCCGCAAGCCAACGGCCAAGTGGAGAACATGAACCGGACCATCATGGATGGGATCAAGAAGAAGTTGGAAGACTACGCCTCCACCTGGCCGGAACAGCTGAATTATGTCTTGTGGACGTATAGGACAACGCCCAGAACGGCGACTGGGGAAACCCCTTTCGCCTTAGCTTATGGGTTCCAAGCTAAAGTACCGACGGAAGTATTGGTACCTACACACCGCACCAAGCACTTCCAGCCGGAGGACAACGAAACCAACCTACGAGCGGAGCTCCATTTCATTGAGGAACGGAGGGACCTAGCGGCTCGCCGCATGGAAGAATATCACAGGGCCACCCAGAGATACTTCAACAAGGCCGTGAAATTCCGCGAAATAGAGGCCGGGGACCTCGTACTCAGGAAAAGAGAGAAAAGCAAGCCGCTCGAAGGTGGCAAAATGGCGAAGAACTGGGAAGGACCTTACCGGGTCATCAGAAGATACAATCAGGGGACGTTCCTCCTCCATACCCTGGAGGGGAACCATGCCGGGATGTGGAACGTAGAACACCTGAAGAAGTTCTACCAATAGTTAGAGGATAATGTTCCTGTTTTTATTCCCACTCCCATGTAATGTGACCGGACGTCGTCAATAACGAGGCCCCCTGTTTTTAATCACTTCTGTTCTTGCCAACGACCGTTAAAGAGGGGAATCTCGATGCAGATAAACCTGTTCCTCCTTGCGATGTCTGCGGATACCGAACGTCTCCTCGAAGTAGGGACGCCGGTAGGACCAAGGACCAAGGACGAACGAAGAACCAGGGAATCTCGATGCAGATAAACCTGTTCCTCCTTGCGATGTCTGCGGATACCGAACGTCTCCTCGAAGTAGGGACGCCGGTAGGACCAAGGACCAAGGACGAACGAAGAACCAGGGAATCTCGATGCAGATAAACCTGTTCCTCATTGAGATGTCGGCGGATACCGGACGTCTCCTCGAAGTAGGGACGCCGGTAGGGCCAGGGACCAATGACGAACGAAGACCATAGATTACCTCCCTCAAAAAAAAAAAAAAAAAAAAAAAAAAAGAGAAGATAGGGAGAAGAGGAGAGTAGCTCCTATGCGAAAGGGAATCTTGCCCGGGTGTGCCAGATCTTCCCCCACCGCCGAAGACGAACGCCTCTCGAGATAGAGGTTAGTAGAGACGTGGAGGGGGCTAGACGAACCAAGGGAGCCTGCCAAGATAAACCTGTTTATCCCACAAATGACCATGGATCGATGGACGTGGGATAACAAAGACGGGAACCCGTGAGGGTAAACCTGTTCGTCCCTGCGAGTTCCTTGGGTACCGAACGTCTTCTTCGAAGCAAGAGACGCCGGTAAGACTAAAAGGGCCACGGACGAACGAAGAAAGGGGGAATCTCGATGTAGATAAACCTGTTCTTCCTTGCGGTGTCTACGGATACCGAACGTCTCCTCGAAGTAGGGACGCCGGTAGGACCAAGGACCAAGGACGAACGAAGACTAAAAGACTCCAAAAAAAAAAAAAAAAAAAAAAAAAGATGCCAGAAGAGCACGGAGCAAAGAATGATTTTTATTCCTCGGCACTATTGGCCGGAAAATTACAATGTGTAAGGACACAATACAAGTAATGGAAAAGCCAAGTACAAGATAATGAACGGAGAATCACGACCGATCGACGTCCGGAGCTGGGGCTTTGGGAGGGGCCTGCTCGGATTTGTCACTGGCTGCGGTTTCCTCCTGCTCCTTCAGCAGCTCAAGGGCTCCCGCATGGGCATCAGCCATCAGGACGTCGAAGCCAGCCGCCTCCGGATCGAAGGGAGCCCCGAAGTGACGCTCGAACGTCGGGAGATTCTCCGCTACGAGCCCAACCATGCCCTTGCGATAGGTATCATCGGCAAGATCATCAAGGAAACGCCGCCCGGTGGGGGTGGCCTGAAGCAATTTGACCCCATCCAGATAGGCGTCCGGGCAGGTGGCTAGAAATTCTCCGACGAGCCTCGGGAGAAACTTCATGGCCATGGTGTGGATGGCACCGGTGTAAGCTTTGGATTTCTGGAAGGCAATGGAACCAGACTCCTTGATTTTGGCAACATCGGCCTCGTAAATAGGGACATGATTGTCCACGCCCGTCTGGCGAAGCTCCACCTTGGCCTTCTCCACGGCCCACATCCGGCTGCGGAGATCCACGAGCTCGGCCTCCTGCTTCTTAAGGAGCTCCTTCTGAGAGGCATTCTCCTGAACGAGCTTATCATAGGCATCGGCCTTCTCTTGAAGAGTGCCAGCCCTGCCTTTTGCATTCCTCAGAAGGGCGTCGCATTCGGCCCGCACCCTGGCCATCTCCCTGCCTTGGTGCTCGAAAGCCATCCGGGCCCTGTGAAAATAAAGCCCGGCCTTGTCCAAGGTGCTCTGACCGCACTCCAAGAGATCCTCAGGGGCCTCCTGAGCAGCGAAATCTTGCGGGACCTTGAGATTCAGCCCGCACCAGATGGAGGACGCTGTCTGGCCGAAGAGCATCATTGACTCTTTGCGGGGACCAACCCCGGAGAACTCAATCAGGCCAAGAGAAGACCCACTGGCTTCGGGGGGAGAGGTTGGACGGGCGTCGTCAGAACCTCTGGCGGTTGTGGCATCATCATCCCGGAGACGGCGGACGTCGGAATTCCTCGGAGGAGAGGCACGGAGATTGGTCCGAGAAATGCGCTTCCGTTTGAGGGGACTTCCGGGCTCCCCATCAGAGTCGTCGGCCACTATAATGGCCTTGGAGGCAGTACCCTCGGCACGCAGCCTCTTGGAGGCGCCAGCTCCCGAATCATCCTCCGCCCGTGCCCTGGTCACCCGAGTTTCGACCTTAGGGACGAGCGGAGTCCCGGATTTATCACGCCCCTTGTACTCACGGCCGGTGGCGGTCGAAGTAGCGTTGACTCGGCTCATGGCGGACGTGGATGGAAAAACTCCTGCACAAAGGGAACCAAGACGTTCAGAACCATAACAGCGGAGAGATGTTAAAACAATACAAGTACAAACGGACGCACCTAATCCAGCCCGAGCTTTAAAGGGCTCGGCCACCAGCAACCGGAGGTTCTGGATGCCAAGTCCGGCTATGCGCTTGGCATATCCAAGCTCCTCGTCCGTCATGGGCGGCGGGATCGTCTTCACGGGGTAAGCGTTCCACCGATCAGAGAATGGCATCGGTGAGCCTACTCCGGCCAGGAAGAAGCGTTCTTCCCAACCGTCTGGATTCCCGGCATTGTTCGAGAATAGAACCATGGACGGACGGGCAATCAGGGTCAAATACCCCGTGCGTCCGAAGGTGGACAGACGGAAGAAGTAGTGCAGCAGGTCCACGGTGGGGGTCACACCGACGCTGTGGCATCTGATGATGAAGCCAGCGATTATCCGATAGGCGGCAGGGACGAGCTGCGCAGGCACAATCTCAAGGGCCCTGAAAAGTTCCAAGTGGAAGCTGTGCAGGGGGAAGTTCAGCCCGGCTATCACCGAATCTAGGTGAACCACCACATAGCCGGGCAAATGGCGCATGGGGTTCCGAAGACGCCGATCGTCGTAGGTCCTTGGGGGATAAAACCATTGACTGATCAGTCGCTTGTCAGCGTTCGTCAGGCGTTGGACTTGACGCCGAACGCACGAGAAGCTGAGGCTATAACGGGGAGGCCGGGGTGGCATTCCCCGCTCATAATATTCCAGGTCATCACCGGAAGAACATCCATCGTCAAGGCGACTTTCTGAAGACATGACAACGAACGGTACCTTTGGGGTTCGAGATTTCCGATACTGTTTGAGAGAAATCTAGAGAGAGAAGACTATTGTGCAGCGTAAGGAGAAATATGAATGAACTACATGGGTTCAGAGTACTTATAGGCAGCACCGCGGGAACACACCAACCGAAGTGGGACACGTGGCGCCTGGGTACCGGTACCTACCACGACATTTAAGGTGCCTCGATTCCGTCGCCGCATAATCTTGGCAAAGGTGGCTGGATCGAAGCCACGAACGTCCAGCGAGGAACTCGGGATGCCCGGAGATCACGACCATCGGCTGTCCCTAATATAGGCGGCTAGTGGGGGACATATGCATCAACGGGCTACGTGCGTCCCTCCATACTTCATGCCATTTGGACATGTAGAACAGACGAACGTCCCCGTACGTAGCTAGAGTATTCATGCCACGCAGCGACAGACGAGCGTCGTCACCGAGCGCTAATTCTGGGAAGTACGTTCATACGTCCACACCTTGAGTATGCATCATAAGCCACCAACGGACGTCGTTTCATGGATTAGAGTACCTTGAGGACGGTAAGCCGGCGTCAGAGCCCAGCATCGACGCCCGAAGACCGGCTTGGGCGGTACTTCCGCACACTTGAGCACGAACGGAGGTTTGGCAAGGAAACGCCCTTGCCTTAAGCAAGGTACGGATACGAACGTCCTCGCGGACTTTAGCCGTTGTGGCAAAATGTATCGAGGCTCCGAAGGGGTTCTCATACAACAGACGATGGAGGAAGCGAAAGTAAAAATAAAGAAGTAAAGATCATGAACGTAGAGACAATTTGGGCAAAAGTTGTATATATTCTTCGGCTCTAACGGCCGGGCATTACAAACGCAAAATGAGAAGGTTACAATTTACATTTACACCATGAAAGGGGACTCCGGCCGGCTGCCTCCCGGGATCTGCTCCTCCTCCTCGGCTTCGGGCTCGGGGGTCGGGGGTTCCGGAATTTCCCCTCTAGCCTTGGCCTCCTCCCGCCGTTGGTCCCTCCTCAGCTTCCCCAAAGCTTGGATTAGCAGATCATCATCGGTGTTGGCGGCCAAATCAAAGTCAGCACCCTGCAGCTTGGCAAATATCGGGAGAGTGGCCTTAATCCCCTCGTTATAGCCGGCGGCGAAGGTGCTGTCGCCGACCTCATAGAGGAACTTGTGGGACAGAGGAGAGCTCTCGAGGATCCGGACGCCGCAGGCCAGACGCTGGCGAGGCGGTATCTTTTCCAAGGCCGCAGAAAACACGTCACCGAAGGCCCCGGCGCAGTAATCTCTGGCAGAGTCCATGAACTCCCCGGTGTTCTTGAAGCCGGAGGTGTCAACCAGCCACTCTGGGTCGGCGCCCTTCTCAACGGGGAGCACCGGAACAAGCTTGAAGCCGGCTCTCTCAAGACCGGCTAATTGACTGCGAGATTCAGCCTGCAAGGCTGCAATCTCCCTTCCCTTGGCTGCTGCCTCTGCCTCAGCTCGACGAGCGGCCTCCCGGGCCGTAGCAGCGACCTCCCGGGCCGTAGCGACGGCCGCGTCGGCCTTAGACTTGACCTCCCTCAGGTCAGCCTCCCTGGCGGCCTCAGCTTGAAGGACTAGAAGCCCAGACTGGATAACAGACAGAAAAATAAAGGCGATGGTCAGAAGATGAACATCAAGGGAAAGAGGTACTCGGATCTGGTAAAGAAGGGGTACCTGAAGAGCGGTGGCCAGGGCAGCGCTGGTCGCCTCGGACGACGAACGGCGGGGCAGCTCGAGACCGGCCTTGAGGGCCATCTCCCTCCAAAGCTCCTCCGCCGGGCAGCTCAAAGGCAGGGAGCTGGCGTCTTCAAGCGGGGGGGGGGGGGGGGCAGTAGAGCCTGCCTCACGGCCCCTTTTCTGCTTCTTCTCGGGGACCTTCTCTGTCCCCTTCTGTGGAGCCGCCTTCGTGGGGACGACCGGCGGTGGAAGGGCAGCTTCAAGGGCAGGGGCCCCGGAACCCTGAGCCAGCACGGTGGCGATCAAGTGCTGCTCACCCTCAGCCGTTCGTCGGGCAGCATCAGAGGCCGAAGAGTTGGAATCCGATGCGGGGGCGTTCTTGGCCTTCATCAGTGCGGCTTTAGCAGCGGCCGCCTTGGCCTTCCTCGTTTTCAGACACTCAGCGTGATTCATCTGAGCTCTGTCTGGCGGAGAACCTGCAGGAGAACGATAAAGGGTTAGAAGACGAACAGAGAATGCCAAAGGACACTCACCTCGAAGGACAGGACCGCCCGGTGCCCCGAGACGAGCGTCGAAGGGTGGAAGGAGTCCAAGGACACGGGCGGTACCTATGCCTGCCCCCGAGAGTGCCTCGAAGGTCAGATAGCCAGCTATGGGGCGAATGCCGCCCTGCAGGATGCCTTCCACGGCCTCACTCAGATCGTCGGTCAACTCCGGCGACTCTATCTTCGGGGGATAGCCATTCCAACGAACTGGGAGGGGAGGACCATCATAGCGAAGGAAGTAGAACCGGTTTTTCCAGTCATGGATGGAGGAGGGGTAGCTCTTAAACAGCCTCCTCCCCGGACGAGCGGCCACGCTCAGATACCCGTCGGAGTTCTGGGGAGTGATCCGGTAAAAGTAGTGGAACAGATCCAGGCTGGCTTCGACCCCCGCAAGTTTGCAGCGCACCAAGAAGGCTGATATGAACCTATAGGAGTTTGGCATGAATTGCGCCGGGGCCACTTGGAAGCAGTGGAAGAACTCCACATAAAATGCGTGAAGGGGAAACCGCAGCCCAGCTTCGACGGAGTCCAAGTGAAGCATGATCATCCCTGGACGTCTCCTCATCACGTGCTCAGCGCCCCTCACGCTCCAGACGAACGGCGGGGGGAAGAAGGTGCAGATTTTGTTGAGGGCCACACGGGAGAGGACCTGGTCATGGTCAAGGGCGCTCCTGATCGGGCAGATGTGGCGCTCCATATCCGTAGGGATGCCCAGGTCATACACCTCCATATCGGAACCGGATTCGGCCTCCTCTCCAGAATCATAATCAGCAGGACGCTCATTCAGGGGGACTGCGTCAATAACATCTACTGCCCCGTCAGCGCCCCCGTCCCCGGCGTCGCTCCCACTACTTTGAGACACATCATCCGGCTCGCCATCAGCCCGGATGGTCCCCACCGTCGTGGCCGAACCAGAGGTCCCGGAAATGCTGGCCTTCCCGGGGGAGCGAGCACTCACATCGACCGAAGAGGAGCCCGAGGAGGAACCCGACGAACCGGAATCAGAGCTTGACGAAATCTCCATCGAGGTCATTTCGGCTGAGAATCAGAACAAGAAAAGGAGCAGAGGGGGGAAATTACCTTACAAAGGGGTTAGCCGGATTCAGAAGAAGACTTGAAGAGCTGCGGAAAATCGAGAGCAAGAGAGCAGAAATTGGGAACCCTAATTCAGAGGGAAAACCCGGCATTTAAAGGAGAAAACACCGATGGGGAAGCCAACGAGGGGCTGACACGTGACAAGGAGCGTATTCCGGCCACGCGCTGTGCGTGGGGCAAAAACGTAATGATGACATTTCCTCGGGAAATGCTCCGCCGCAACATCAGCCGTCACCTCGTTTCCTGAACCGTCGACAGCTGTCAAGCACCATGACCACGAGCGTACGCTTCCCACGGGTGCAGAAAACACAAAGTATCAAGACACGAACGTCTACCTTGAGGGGATTCCTACTTCCTTATGTCCTGCGCGAGCCCAGAACATCAGAAGTGGGGGACTTGTGTTGGGTTAAGGGCCCAAGCCGAGGTCCGGCCCACTAACCCATATTGCCAGACGCACGTCCAGTTAGAACACCAGGCCAGCCCACAGGCCCATGTCCCTTGAGGATGGACGAACGTCTGATGTTGGGGGCTCAGGCCCAGCAGACTCATCCCGACGAACGGCTGTGCGGGGACAAGGAGCAGGACCACGGGCCACCAGGGATGGCGACGAACGTCCCCGGGGCAAGCCTGTAGTCATCGGAGGGGACCCAGTTCACATGGTGAATATCTACAAGGCCAGGAGACGAACAGCCGATATCTTTCGAGGGTCACTTGGAGCAATCCAACTCACTTCCCGGGAGGACGAACGTCCCCACTAATCAGGCGGGAAACCTAGATTCTGGCGGGAAGTGCATTTAATGCTGAAGATTTGGTAGTTGGGACACCAGCGGTCCACAGGCTGCCACGTCAGTCCAGCCACCTGCCCATTGGTGGGTATAAATAGAAGCATTTATTTCATTGTAAAGGGTTGGCAACTTTCTATTCTTAGCATTCTGGCTATTGTATTCTTACTCGCAGCATCTCTACTGCCTTGTAAGACGAACGGCCGACGTGCCCTTTTTAGCAAGTAGATTGTACTTAGGGGAGTTGTTACGGAGTTAATAATACCTATTTACATTGCCTGCTATTACTTTTGTTTCCTGATCCATCTCATAGTTGTTGGGCTAGATATCCTTACACTTACTCCACTCGAAATCTTTGGGCTTACGTGTTGGGTCCAAGGGTTGAAGGAATAAACCTCAACAATAGACATTTTTAGAATTTCAAATGTCTTTTTTGTTTTTTTATCGTGTTTCAAATGTCTTTATTAAATACCCAAAAACTTGAAGGGGTTTAAAATATTTTACTTAAATATGGTAGTAGCGGGACAAAAAAATCATTATGTACTTTTCCATAGATCAAAGATACACAATTAAAGTTGGATAGAACTTGGGTTTGTTTAAGTAATTGTGATTTGAATTCATAAGAACTACAAACTCTACAATCATCAGGCATTGACAAAACGTTTTAGACAGAGTCCGAAAAATCATCTATTAAAGCAGCATGCAATTTTTTTTATGTCGAACATTTGTTGATTGTAAAATCGTGCCGGACATGCTTTTTGGATTTCAATGTCCTACGTAACTCCAATAAGAGGTATCAATAACTATCATGTGTAAAAATTTATTCAATGTTAAAGAATCTCGTCTCTTGGAACAATGCAATTGACTCGTGTTTATTCGTTTAACAAAAAATCCACATACTTTAATACAAGAATGCTAGAAAGAATGCACATGAGAATCTTTAGCATTAAAATTTTAAAACTAAAATAGATGAATATAGATACAACTCATACAAGATTAACGTGATCTGGATGTACATTCATAGAATGTTGATGTCTATTAGCATAAGGATACATATGTTTTTTTTCATATGCACCACAATTTCAAATCTCCATTGGCCTATGACCTGAAATGCTCTATAAAGAATTAGGGACAACAATAGCTACAATAACATTGTATCATCGGTGAGTTAAAGTTAGAAGATCAAAGTCATGTGCTGGTGGGTTTGATGTACAAAACTCTGTTATAATATATAAATTCACCACATTAATCCCTATGATCTAAAAATTGTGTCAAACCCCCATATGTTGTAATTATTCATGCGCAAAATCTCTTCCCAGAATAAATTTAACAATTTGGAAATCATTTATCTTAATATTATGATTGAATATGCAAGTAAATTTGTCGAGATCTCTAAATTATGCAAAAGATAATAATCATTTTCCATTTATTTGACAATTAAATTTGTACATAGGGGGTTTTGTGCATGAATAATTATAATACCGGGGTTTGACGCATTTTTAAATCACAAGGGTTAATGCGCCAAATTTATATATCACGAGAATGTTTGGTCCATTAAACCCATGTTTTGGTAGACTTTTCCGTCTAGCCTTTGTTAAGAGTTAGGAATTGAGGGCAGGAGCATGGAACATTGAACAATGTCAAAAGATATAGTAAACTTGATATGCCAAACATCAGCATATACTCAAGTAACAATTTGCCGCCCGCTTCAGTTATGATGCCAAAGTAATCTTCTGTTGGGAACAGGAGGAGCTAACCCCGGAATGTCTCTAATGTCTTTGTTATTGGGGTTAACCATCTAGAAAAATGAGAACCGATAAAAATTTCAAATCTCTCTTTGTTTAGTTGGAAACAAAAGACAACAGTAGAGACAACATCAAGTAGTTAATATTTTTTTCATTAAATGGTAGTCTAGATTACGTGGTGTTTGTATAGTGGCTATATACTTTGTGTACTGATTAAGCAGTCTCAATTGGGTTATATTAAGGTCATTTTGGGTTGTCTTGTCAGTAACTAATATCACATATTAACAAACATCTATACCATCACAGTTTCCTCAAGTAAAATAAATGGTTGGGTGTTTCCAATTAGATCGTATGTAAACACGACTTGTGCTGAGGCAGCAGAATGCTGAGGGGAGGGACAGTTAGATGTAGGCTTCTGCTGAGGAGAGGGAGATTTGGATTTCTGATGGTTGGGGCTCTGATGGGGTGAAGTCTGAGGGATAGGGGTTCTCTGATGATGTGATGGAGGAGGAGGTGAGGGTGATCGGCTTCTGATGGGGGTTATCTGATGGCAGGGTGAGGGTTGTTTTGGTGTGGAGGATTTCTTGGGTGTTGGAGATGGGATTTGCTGAGGTTGAGGAGGAGAGGGGGGTGGAGTTGTGGTTGGTGTGACTGGTTTAGGTGAGGGGGATTTGGGAGGTGATGGGATTGGATCAGGAGAGTTAGGAATTACCTCAAGAACAGTTTCTTCAAACTGAGAGTCTCTCCATTCTCTGATAAGGTTCATCATTGCCAGAGATAGGTCATTGGCAGTTGATGGCTCTCCCTCTGTACCTGGAATCGGTTTCATCTTGATTAGAGACTCCCTCCTTTTCTTTTCCATCAGCCAGGCATCAAAGGCATCCCTCTCATGATCTTCTAGAGCCTTGACAGGTCTCTCTGGTGAGGTTGTAGGTACCTTCTCCTTTCCTTTGTAGATTGCCTTCTTCTTTTCAAGGATAGAGTGCAGATATTGGAGGTCAAAGCACAAGGAGATATCATCAGTGTCTGCCCATTTGAGGACTTCAGCTTCCTCAGATTCAAAGGTGGCAGCCTGAGCAAGAATCTGTTGCAGTGGTCCCATTCTCCACTTTCTCCATGTTAGCACCCTTTGAAATTGTCTCTCGAGAGCAGAGATGGGATCTACTTCAGGAATCCCAGTTGAGGAAGTTGGGTGCTCTTGTGGAGAGATGGTGACTTGCAGTGCTGATTCAGAGATGGGCTGGATCTCTGATTCAGGTTCCCCCTGAGCATCAGAGATCACCAGTGCAGTAGCCAGCTCTGGTGCTGGTTCCCCCTGAGGTTCTGATTCCTTGGGGGGAGAGTTGGTCTGCTTCTTCTTCTTCTTCTGGACTTTGATATGAGATTGGGAGCTATCAGAGTCACTCTGAATCACAGCTTTTCTTCTCCTCTTCTGTCTCAACACTTTGACAGGGGCCATAGCGGGTGCATCCTCCTCTGATGCTTCCACCTCTGATGCAACCTCCTCAGTGGTGGTTTCAAGCTTCTTCTGAGGTTTCTTCTTCTTGCCCTTGGGTTGTTCATCATCAACCTCAATTGCGGTAGCTGGTTTCTCCCTCAGTTGTTCTTGTTTCTTGGCTTTCTTTAATTCTGCAGCAATGGCTACATTGAATTTGGGAGAGGCTGTGAGGAAGATGGTCTTTGTGTGATTGACATCAGCAGCTTCTCGGAGCGATATGTTGATATTGGAAATCAGTCTTGAAATGAGAAGTCCATGACCCATCTTGGTTGAGAATTGGCCAGTCTTTTTGTCTTTCTTAGCCACAGACTCAGAGAGGGACTGGAATAGTACCCTTCCCCAGTTGATGTTCATGCCCCGATGAACAGCATAGATGGCCTTAGCATTTGTGTTGTTCATCTGATCAGTTGAGCCGGTTTTGCACCACAGGCACCGGTGCATTATGCTCATCAGACGTTCATAGTCCTTCTTCAGCTGGTTTTTCTTCATGTAGAGCTTATCTACTCCGGTTGCATCCTCCCGGCAGTAGGTTTCAGCAAAAGTTTGGACAGAGATATTCACATCGTCAAGCTCAATGAGGCTGGTAGTATCCTCTTCTTGAGGATCGAGTTTGATGTCGAAGAACTCATTGAGAGCATCAGCATCTATTTTCAGGTCCTTGCCCTGAACCTGCGAGTGGATGGCCTCAGTGGTAATGATGGCATTTAAGTAGAACTCAGCAACATCCTTCGTGCTGTATTGTTCATAAGGATGAGCAACAATCTTGCTCAGCTGGGAATCATGCATTCCTTGGATGATTTTCTTCATACGCTTCTGATTTTCTGCCAATAGAGGCAGTGAGGACATGTCAACGCGCATGCCAGTGACGATGTTGTTCACAAGAGTCTTGATTTCCTCCTTGGAGAGTTCGTTGATGTTGATGAACTTCATTTTTGTTTAGTGAAGAGTTTGAGAGGTCTGAGATTTGAGAGTTTTAGAGAGATAAAGCTTGAAGACGAGGAATACAAATGCAGTAGCGATTTAGGTTTTCAGACGGGGTAAATATGAATTTGGGTTAGTGGACGTTTGATATAATTTACGGTTTCGAGGTTGCATTTAATGGAATGCGGGCGGAAAGCCGTTTTCCAAAAGTGGTAATAACTACCGGGGGTAAAATAGTAACTTCCGGTTTATTGAATAGTCTCGTCTGAAATTTAGAAAATTTTTCTAAGTCCACAGCCACTCTGATAGGTATTAGCCCTTGTATCAGAGATAGAGATGTTCTGATATGAGGACCTCTGATGAATACCAAGTCTGATCCTTCCTGCAACTCTGACTTTTGCAAGTCTGAACCTTGCAATTCTGATTCAAGCTTCTGATGGATAAGGGCTTAGGTATCAGAAATGGGATGTTCTGATGAATCCACATCTGATACTTCTGCAACTCTGATTCATGTTTCTCTGGGAAGATCATCCATCATTCCCAATTCTTCTCTCAACTTGTTAAACCTTGCCTCAGAGAGAGGTTTGGTCAAGATATCTGCAAGCTGGTCTTCAGTTGGGACATGCTCAATTGAGATGTGCTTCTTCTCCACATGATCTCTGATGAAGTGATGTCTGATCTCAATATGCTTGGTTCTTGAATGCAGCACAGGATTCTGAGTGATGGCAATGGCACTTGTGTTATCACATAACAGCTTGATCTCCTTTGCTTGCACTCCATAATCCTTGAGTTGTTGCTTCATCCAGAGCAATTGAGCACAGCAGCTTCCAGCAGCAATGTATTCAGCTTCAGCAGTGCTAGTTGAGATTGAATTCTGCTTCTTGCTAAACCAGGAGACAAGTCTCCCACCTAACAATTGACAGTGACCAGAAGTACTCTTCCTGTCCAATCTACAACCTGCAAAATCTGAATCAGAATAACCAATTAGTTCAAAATTACCTCCCTTGGGATACCATAGTCCTGCATTTGGATTTCCTTTGATATATCTGATAATTTTCTTAGCAGCAACTAGATGGCTCTCCTTGGGCTTTGATTGGTATCTGGCACAGATTCCTACTGCAAAAGCTATGTCTGGTCTGCTTGCAGTCAGATAGAGGAGAGATCCAATGATTCCTCTATAAGTTGTTGCATCAACATCTTTGCCTTCATCATCTGGTCCAATGCCTTGAGATGCATTCATAGGAATTTTGACTGAAGTTTTTCCATCAATTCCAAACTTCTTGATGAGATCTCTGGTGTACTTCCCTTGGTTGATAAAGATGCCTTCAGGAACTTGTTTGACTTGCAATCCAAGGAAATAACTGAGTTCTCCCATCATGCTCATTTCAAACTTCTTCTGCATAACTTGAGAGAATTTCTTGCATAATTCTGGATTAGTGCTTCCAAATATAATGTCATCAACATAAATTTGCACTAACAGAATATGATTAGCAACAGAAATTTTAAACAGGGTCTTGTCAACCTTTCCTTTAGTGAACCCATGGTTTACTAGGAATAGGGACAATGTGTCATACCAGGCTCTGGGAGCTTGCTTAAGACCATAGAGGGCCTTTCTGAGCTTGTAGACACAAGAGGATTGAGTAGGAATGACAAAACCTGGAGGTTGTTCAACATAAACTTCCTCTTCAAGTTCTCCATTCAGAAATGCACTCTTGACATCCATTTGGTATACTTTGATGTCGTTGTAAGCAGCATAGGCTAGGAATATCCTGATTGCTTCCAGTCTTGCAACAGGTGCAAAGGTTTCATCAAAATCTATGCCTTCTTCTTGACAGTATCCCTTTGCTACAAGCCTTGCTTTATTCCTTACAATGTTGCCTTCTTCATCTGCTTTGTTTTTGAATACCCACTTGGTTCCAATGACATTCTGATGCTTTGGTCTGGGAACAAGTTTCCATACTTCATTCCTTTCAAACTGTGTCAGCTCTTCTTGCATTGCATTGATCCAATCTGAATCTTCTAGAGCTTCTTCTACACACATTGGTTCCATCTGGGATATACAGCAGGTGAACATGGCTTCTCTTCTTGATGCAGATCTGGTTCTAACACCACTGGTGACTTGACCTATCACTTGATTAGGAGGATGATCTCTCAACCAAGTTAGATCAGGTTCTGACAGTTGCTGTCTAGGCAACTCTGATGGTTCATCTTCTGATACATCATCTTCATCTTCATCTTTGTCTATCAGAATTGGATTGGCAGGAGGAGTTGAGAATACAGGATTGTTGATGGCCTCTTCTGATAGTTCTGAACCCTTATCTTCAAGATTGATTTTCTGCAAGGTCTCTGATAGTTCTTCTGCAGAGGTGCTGTCATCAAACTTGACATGAATGGATTCTTCAACTTGTAGAGATCTTCTGTTGAGTATTCTATAGGCTTTGCTTGAACTTGAGTAGCCTAGGAACACACCTTCATCAGCCTTTTCTTGAAATACCTTCAGATTATCCTTTCCATTGTTTAGAATGTAGCACTTGCATCCAAACACATGGAAGTAGCTGATGTTTGGTTTTCTTCCTTTCCACAGCTCGTAGGGGGTCTTCTGATGATTCTTGTGGATCATGCTTCTATTCTGAGTGTAGCATGCAGTGTTGATAGCTTCAGCCCAGTATCTGATGGGCAATCCTGATTCTGCAATCATAGTTCTTGCAGCTTCCTTCAGAGTTCTGTTCCTTCTTTCTGCAACACCATTTTGTTGGGGTGTTCTGGCAGCAGAAAGTTGATGGAATGTACCATTCTGATCACAGAAGTCTTTGATCACTTTGTTGACAAATTCAGTTCCTCTGTCAGATCTGATTGTTCTGACCTTCATATTTTTCTCAGTTTGGAGTTGCTTTAGCAGAGATGGCAACTTCTGAAGAGTTTCATTCTTCTTGGTTAGGAACACAGTCCAAGTATATCTTGAGTAATCATCAACCATAACAAGAGTATATCTTTTTCCACCAACACTGGGAGTTTCAACTGGTCCAAATAAATCCATATGGATCAGATTTAGAGGACAAGTAGAAAGATCTCCAGCTATGGGTTTGAATGAGGTCTTCACTTGTTTTCCTTTTTGGCAAGCACTGCAGAGGGTCTCCTTCTTGTAGACAATGTCAGGCAGACCATCTACAATGTGTTCTCTTGCCAGTTTGTTGATGGTTTTGAAATTCAGATGGCTAAGCTTCTTGTGCCAGTCCCAGCTTAGCTTTGAATTGTCCTTAGCTATCAGGCAAGTTCCATCTTTTGCTGTTTGCCAGTCAACAACATAGATGTTCTTCCTTCTCTTGGCAGTAAGAACCACTTCTTTGGTTGTCTCATGCTTGACATAGCATAGGGTCTTGGTGAATTCAACTGTGTAGCCTTTGTCACAGAATTGGCTAGCACTCAGCAAGTTGAACTTTAGACCTTTGACATATGAGACATCTTCAATGATTATCTGTTTCTTGATCAGCTTCCCTCTTCCTTTTGTTTGCCCTTCCTTGTCATTTCCACCGAAAGTGACTCTGGGTCCATTGATTTTCTGGAACTCTGATAGGCAACTCTTGTCACCTGTCATGTGTCTGGAGCATCCACTATCAATATACCATTCTTGTTCTGAGATAGCTCCAGCACACTGTTCCTGCAAGATCAAAAGGAAGATTTAGGTACCCAAGCAATGTTGGGTCCTGGGGGGTAATGCAGTCTTGGTAGTTGGTACCATTTTGGTCTCATCAACTGAAACCTTGGTGGATGATACCCATTGTCCACCTGGTAGTTGTAGTAAACAGATGTATGATTCACTTTGGGCAGATGCTTGTGAGGATCATGCTTTCTGTTTGCATACTTCTGCATAGCCTTCTTTGTTGGAAAGAAGTCCCATATACTATCAAGATCAGAGGAGCGCTTAACTTTAGACTTCTGAGGTTGACCAGACAACCTCTTCTGCCTATAGTTAATCTTCTCTTGATATCTGCCTTTCTGATAGCAATTTCTGATACCATTGTCATGAGATTGTCTGATAGGGTTAGGCCTTTGATTATTATTGTTCTGAAAACTTTTCCTTTTGTTAGAGTGTCTGCCAGGTTCATTAGTTTTCAAACTTTGTTTTGGTTTGGCCTTTAGAGTTTGTTTCTCTGGTATGACCTTCTCATGAACAACTTTAGTACCAGAAGTACTAGCATGGCAATTGGGGCTCAGAGTCTGTGGCACTATGACCTTTTTAGCTTTAGCAACTCGGGTGCTAGGCCTTACAGAAGGCTCACCAGACTCTGGTTCAACATATCCAAGACCAGAGGTGAAGTTATGAGAGTCACCAATATTCTTCATGGAAGATTGCATCTTCAGAAGGCTATTATATCTACTCTCAAGTTCCTCAATGTCTCTTATTCTTTTCAGAAGAGACTCATTTTCAGCTTTCAGTCTATCTCTTTCCTCAGTTAAGAGATTAAGTTTACACTCAGTCTCTTTCCTTAGATCAGAGATATCAACTTTCAGCCTACTGTTCTCTTCTTTAACAAAAGAATAAGTGGCTTGGATAGTTTGGAACTCTTCCCAGAATGATGACATTGGATCATCATTTAAGGCTGTGCCTACCGAAGAGGAAATAGAATTAGAAGTAGAGCATACCTCATCATCTGATTGTGCCATGAGGCAAAGATCTTTAGTTTCTGCATCCAGGCAGCAGAATGCTTCATCAGAGTCGGAGTCTGAGCTAGACTCTGATTCAGAGAGTGGATCTCTCTCAGCTTGTTCTGAGACAAATGCTCTTCTTCTTCTGTGTTGATCATCTGGTTTCTTTTCATCTTCACGTCCTTGCTTCTTGGACACTCTTGGATAGGGGCAGTTTGCTTTGAAGTGCCCAGGCTGTCTGCAGTTGTAACAGAGGTACTCTCCATTGCTTTCAGAGGACTTGGTCTTCTGATGTGGTCTTCTGATGGAAGATGGACTCCTTCCATCTTTCTTCATAAACTTCTTAAACTTTCTGGCAAAAGCAGCCATATACTCATCAGATAACAGAGTAGAAGGGTCAAAGTCACTTACCTTTGAGGTGCTAGCAGTGAGAGCAGTGGTGGTCCTCTCATCAGGAACTTCTTCCTTCTCTTCATGCATCTCAAACTCATAAGCCTTGAGATCAGAGATGAGTCTTTCAGTGGCATAAGTCTTGATGTTCTTGCTTTCCTGGACTGCAATCACCTTCATCTTCCAAGCTGAAGGCAGTCCCCTGAGGATCTTCATGTTGACCTCTTTGATGGTGAGCTCCTTCCCAAGCTCAGAAATCTCACTGATGAGAATCAGCAATCTCTCATGCATCTTAGCAATGCATTCTTCTGGTAGGAGTTTGAAGTCATCAAACTTCTTCATTGCAATGGTCAGCTTGTTGTCTCTTTCTTGTTCATCTCCTGCTCCAATCTCATCCAGCTTATCCCAGATTTCTTTGGCAGTTCTGCACTTCTTTATTCTATTGAAATATCTTTCATCAATAGCTTTGTAGAGAATGTCCTTGGCAATGTTGTCAAGGTTATACTGTCTTTTCTCTTCCTTGGTCCATTCTGACCGGGCTTTCTCAATCATCTGGGGCTGAGAGTTATCAATGGAGTGAGCAGGATTGATCTTCATGAACTGGATAAAGGGTCCATTCTCCAAGACTTCCCACATTTCATCATGTAGGGCACATAGATGTGCCTTCATTCTGATCTTCCAATCATCATATTTCTGATCTGTGAACATAAGATGCTTTGCAAGAGAATTATCCATTATAATAAATAAAGAGAGGCTAAGAACAAGTGGATCTTTGTTCAGAGAGTAACCTAAAAGATTACAAGAACAAGGAGGCTCTGATACCACTTGTTGGTCCCGTTAAATATGGTAACCAGTCTAGAGGGGGGGGGTGAATAGACTGGTCGGTTTTTCAAATTTTCTCTAAGTCCGAAGTGACTTATCAGAGAAGGTCTGATTCTGATGACAGAGAAAGGCTGGTTCTGATATCAGAACTGGCCTTGGCAGCGGATTCTGATCTGTCCGGGTAGCCTCAGAAACACTAAGGCAAATGCCTTTCTGATAACTCTTAAAACAAGATCTGCTGAACACAGATTCCAAGTCTTAGAGTTAATCAGTTAATATCCTAAGTGCAGAAATGAAAATTGCAGTAAAGTAAATGACACTGGATATTTTATAGTGGTTCAAGGAACAACTCGTTCCTCTAGTCCACTGTTCCACTAGCTTTGAAGTAGATCGGTTACAAAGCTTAGTTCCTAGCACTTAAGAAGTTCTCCACGCCTTCTTCAAGTCTAGCTGCCACCCAGGATGCAATTCCACGTCCTGATGGCTGGTCCTTTCACTCAGCTTCCCGGAAGTATCACCACTTCACTACTGCAGTTACTTGGACGCCCTTCTTTTCAGAAGATCCTTTGAAAAACAGAGTTTTTCCTCCAACTTGCTTCGTTACAAAGGATGTTTGATGAAGTTTTTGAAGTGTTGAAGAACAGGATGAACTTTGCTTGTTTGTTGGGGATGAGAGATTTGGAGTTTGAATCTTCCCAACGTAAGCTTGTCTTGTTGAAGGTTGTTAGAATTTGAATCTCAAGAGAGCTTGAATGATGATGAGCAAAAGTTGTAGCAAAGTTGTTTTTCTGTAGCTTATATACTGAGGTTGTCTGCCCGTTGGAGGAGGAGACAACTGCATTAAATGTGCGTACAGTTGACTTGACCGCCGTTTTGGAAGGTTTCTATTTTTATAATATATCTTCCCGGATTCCTTGGTCAATCATTTGCAATCAATCCTTCAGCGTATCAGGCTCATTTAATGTGCATTAAATGCTTTCCTTTCATGCACAGTCTTCTAGCCGTTGGATGTTTTTACCCGTTGAATTCATAGCTGTTGGATGTTGCTTGAAATCGTCTGAGTGTTCGTCGAGCTCTGATCAGGTTCTTCTGATATGTTGGATTCTGATGGCTATCTGATGAGTTGAGTTCTGATGGTCTTCTGATCTCTGACTGAACTCTGACTCTGATAGGTCCGCTGATGAGTGCTTCTGATCTGTAGTTCTCATAGGCTATCAGATGTCCAGGCTTATCAGCAACTCTCATGATGCAACTCTGATGGACTTCTGGTAAGAGAACTCTGATGGAGCAGTTCTCATAGAGGAAGTCTGGTCGAGCAGTTCTGATGCACTTCTGATCTGATCCAAAATAGAGCAACTCTGATCGTCGACTACACTAATACTTACAATTAAAAAATCTAATACATAAAATCTGACTTGGGGGTACTCTAACTTTCTAATCCTATAGCATCATCAAAATCTAATTACATTTATTCCTTACATAAGAGTGCATCATACGCAATGTTTTAAAAAGCGCCACGTGCTAGAAGGGTTGCCGGATGGGGTCCAGCTCGTAGGTATGGCTTAAGAGTTAAGACTTGATTTAGACGGCAATAGATACGACTACACTAAAAAGGTTTCCTTTAAAAAAAGATACGATAGACATGTGATTGAATAAAAGGTTTCCTTAAAAAAAATAAAAATAGATACGACTAGACATCTAAGCAGGGTTAATTCAGAGAAAAAACATAGACAGCCATGGAAACTCTAACGTCTTCTTGGTGGCAAGTCTAGAACTGAGCCCACACCTAAGTCACACACTTAAATGCATCTTCTAACTATAGGCTATTCTTACCAAAGCTAATGGAAACAGAAGTAGGAGTATGGCCACGCATAATACAAGTAGAATTAAATTTTAGTCAACAATATGTGATCAGTTTACATCCTGGAGTATATGCTAAGACTATTTTCCTAATCGTTTGATTTCTCACCCCAAAGATCATTGAATGCAAAATTAAAAAGAAAAAAGTAAATTGAATGTAAGGTATAGCATATGGGGTGGTAAAACCTCTTGATTATAAGATGCCTAAAATGTATAGAAATATCTCTACGCGTATGACACTTTTAACCAATAATAATCTCTTTTTGGAGCCCTGAATTATAGAGAAGCAAAGCGTACTAGAAGAATTCCAGACCAAAAGAAAAGTATTCCTTTTGTAACAACTTAAGAAGTATTCAATAAAAAAAATAAAAGAGGAAAGCAACCACCTACCTTCACAATAATTATTGCGATGACCCCCAGCACAATCATGAAAAGCATTGACATAATACAACGGTCAGTTGCAACCTAATTAAAGAAGTTCAAGTCAGCACAAGAGAACAGCAAGAGAATATACAAATTCATGTGTGCATGCATCATGCATGCATGCATGTTTGTAAGTACTCCCATCTCTTATAGGGTTTGCCGGTTTTGACTTTTTATTTATCAAAGATGTTAAATCTTGATCCACAATATACTTTTACACAAAACAATTTATAGTCTGAAAGTAATATATATAAAAATGTTAAACATACTCTCATAGACCTATAAGATGTATAATTTTCAGTAAAATATATGTGTTGAGAACATTGGTTAAAATTGAATATCATCGACCAAAAAGAAAATATGAAAAATCTTTATGGGATGGGGGGTATATATGGGTAGGTTTCAATAGGTTCCATACAAAAAATACCTAGGACACACATATCAGAAATCCTCCAAAACCCACCATCTAGCACCTTAGACTTTAACAAAATCTAACCTCTAAGAACTGAAAACATACCCTTGAGGGGTAGGTATGGTAAGAGGATGGATAAGGGTCACGCTAAGGGGATGTTAAGGGGGGTAAGTACTTTAAGGGAGTATTCCCAATGTGGTAGTGGATATGTTAAGGGAGTATTCCCAATGTCGGGTGCCTTAGTGCCTAAGCAGGATTCTACACACACACAACACTAGAGGGATCATCTGAAAATTTGAGTCGTTGACCTGCCTACCAAGTTCCTTGACAAGCTTGGAAGCCTTCTTGATAGAGAAGTCAATCGTGTCCAGCTCATTAACAATTCTACTCATTTGTTCTGTCTGGATACAAGAAATGGGTTAGAGAAAGGAAACATATAATGCATCTAAGACATTTAACTTTTAAATAGACATAATCTCCTTTATTAGATATGTAAAAAGTCACCTGCTCCTTGAGTGTTGCCGCAGTTTCTGTTCCAACATTAATAGTCTCCTGGACCACCTGTAACAACATTGCACGTGGACAGTCATGCTTTAGTAAGACTAAAGATCAACTCAAAAGACACAAGTCATTAAAAGAACATTTGATAAAAGAAGATGAACTATCGGTGTCCAATAAAGGAGAATCTTATTTATGTAAGTTTTAACTTTAGTGTGAGGTACAACTCTTGCAAATTATAAATTATAGTTATAATGTTAATATTTTTTCTTTGTAAACTAAATTTGGCATACTGAACTAGTGTGGAAAGAGTGCATTAAATTCAATCAAATTGGCTTCTTGGTTTGAAATATACTCAATATTTCTTTTTTTGGGGGGGGGGAGTGTTGAAAGTTTGAAACAGGGCTCGCTTTAGGCGGCAGATCTAATCTTCTTTATCAAAAAAAGAGTTGTCTTAAATTCTTAACAGCCGAGCAATTACACTTCAAAAAAAATCAATTATCTACAACCCAATGTGCTCATTTAGAAATCCCCAAGAAGACTATCTTAGTATCACTGGCTGGAGAGACTAACTCTACACTAATTTGGTTTGTTAGTGACAGATAAAAGAAGATGAACTATCAGTGTCCAGTAAAGGAGAATCTTATTTATGTAAGTTTTAGCTTTAGTGTGAGGTACAACTCTTGCAAATTATAAATTATAGTTGTAATGTTAATATTGTTTCTTTGTAAACTAAATTTGGCATACTTAACTAGTGTGGAACACTTTCTTTTGGAAAGAGTACATTAAATTCAATCAAATTTGCTTCTTGGTTTGAAATATACTCAATATTTCTTCTTTTAGGGGGAAGTGTTGAAAGTTTGAAACATGACTCGCTTTTCGCGGCAGAATTAATCCTCTTTATCAACAAAAGAGTTGTCTTAAATTCGTAACAGCCAAGCAATTACACTTAAAAAAATCAATTATATGCAACTCAGTGTGCTCTAACAAACCAATTACACTAAATTGGTTTGTTAATGACAGAATTGAATGAGAACCTTTTGTGCTCTATCTATGGCCTGATCTGTCTCGTCCATCATTTGATTCCCGTGATCTATTAGCTGTTGTTTAGTCAAAGCTGCATTATTAAGCTTTTAATTAGATATTTGTATATAGAAAGCGAGGTTACTTAATTTTAACTGGCCATTAAACTTCAGTTTTTAGAGCACATTTGAAGAGAATAAGTCAGAAAAAAATACTTAAAGTGACTTGTTTCTTTGGTAGTGAAGTGGACTATAGAGAGAGCTAATAACCCATACAACCTTCATGAATCAGCTATAGTAAAATGTAGAAAGGGATAAAGTAGATATTCACATGATTATACATTATGAATGTATTCAAACACAATGCCCATAAAAGGAAAATATTATATGGGAATCACGCAAAAATATACATACATGACCAAACGGTGACAGTTCAAGACACTGACAAAGAGAATGTCGAGTACGCATACCTGAAGCTAGCAAGACATTTTCTTCAGTAGAAGCTTCTGCAGGGTCTTCAAAGAGATCTACACGCCTATTTTCAAGATTGGTTGCATATCTGTAACATCATCACAGATTCGCAGAAAACGGAAAAAAGAGTGAAAAATAAAGTGGGAACACAAAACTAGAAAATATAGAATGATTGGCATCCCTACTTTGTTGTTCACTGCTTTTTTGTTTCAGTTCTCTATTAATTGTTCTCAAACTGAGATTATGATGCATAATGTTCTTCGAAACAGTTTGACGATGTCTTTAAACTTCATAAGATTGGTTTGCTAACTATACAATATTTTAGTACATTATACAATAGTGACAATTCTCAAAAGGACTGGTCCCAAAAATATGGAGGCTCATGTGATAAATATAGTGTAGCCTTTATTCTATTTTAAGGAATTAATTGATTTAACATTAGATTATTGTTAGCGGATCAGTAATAGTTGGGATTATTATTAGCAGATCAGCAATAGTCGGAATTAATTTTAGGAAAAATTGAAAATAATAATCCCAACTATTGCTAATCCGCTAACAATAATCCCAACTATTGATTATTTTTGTATAATCCCAACTATATGGACCATCCGCCAATAATGGTCCATGACCGGATATTACCTGTTATAAGAGGTGAATTTAAATAGAAATTAAGCGTAAAAATTAAAAATTGGGATTATTTATAGGGATTACCTGTTACTCCGTATATCTCTACTCATCCACTTTAGAAACTATAAGAATGTATTTATAACCGGTCACGTCGGACCATTATTGGCGGACAGTCCCTAAAGTTGGGATTGTTCTGAAATAATCAATAGTTGGGATTATTATGAGCGGACCGCCAATAATTGGGATTATTAATATCAATTTTTTCTAATAAAATTAATATAGAAAGATGACGATAGCATATGTATGACACACATATCTACTAATACACATAATCTACACTTTTTGATCCAGTTGAATTAACCTTAGTCAAAACAATGCACATATACATATACCATGCCATATAATTGTGGCCTCTTTTTTTCAAAATTGTGTGGCCCGATGCAATTGTTTGAGCAGCTTGTGCACAGGGCCGGCCCTGCTTCTCATTTTTGGAAAGGAATGTTTTCTAGAGAGATGTACAAGTCAAAAGGCATGGTGGCATACATAAATGTAATACTATAAAAAAAAGGAATGAATAATAAAGGACACCCAATGATGTAAGCAAAAAGGACATACTTTTTTTTCATAGCAACATATGAGTTCAACTCTTTGATCTGCAGATACGGAATCAGTTTGGGGTGGAGAAAAAGACAAAATGGGGATACTAAGCCAAAATAAATATTTTAAAATGTCTGCACACCATATATTGCTTTTTCTCAGTTAGAATCTTGTTTGTCTCGGCATCATTCCGAAACTTTAAATCCTTTACTTCTGTATCAAAGTCTTTAATAAGCCTGTCAAGGTAAAACACCATTAGTGCAAATTAGATTATGTATTGCAGTGCATGAACACACATAAAACAGAGTATAACCGGCCAATACTTGATGCAATTGTTTAATCCATCAACAATGAACTATCACAGACCTTACACAACCTCAAATACATAGTTCATGAATGACTCATTGAACTAAGCATACCTACGAAGATCATAAAGATCACATTGAGTCGTCACTCACTATCAATCAAATTTTCTGAAGTGTTTATCTGCACCATGCTACCTCAAAAAGTAATGTTGTGTTGCATCTGCCTCTTAGAAAGCCTAAATCCCAAATTGCAGTATAACAGAGATACAAACTACTTAATCACAACATACTACTTCTATAGTATTAGGGACATGCAAATATATAGTGCTGAACTCGTTTACAATGAACCCTTGAACTTCTTTATTTCCGTTTCGTTTTTTCTGCCCTACAATATGACTCTCATGCAATGATACAGGAAATAAGTAATTACGGAGTATATTTTTATTATACTTAAATCTTATTTTATTTAATATTTTAGGCGTACACCTTTTAAAAGAAGCCTTTTTATAAGGCCTTAATTGATATTTTTCTATTGATAATAACGTCTTCATGTTTACCATTTAAAAGTATTTATTTAGAGTCATAGTAAAAGAAGGTAAGAGTAAAATATCATATTCTTTATGAATTTAAAAATAATACCTACTTCAATTGGGTCCTCTAATTTGATCAATTGTGCCTTATAATAAGGACCAGAGAGAATATTAAACATACAAATGAAATTTTAAAAATATAAGAAATTTGTAAATATAGTAAATGAAGAGAAAGAATGAATGGTTTGAGCAGGTGTTTGGCAATTGGCTGTTAGCTGTTGCCGGTTGGCTGATTTATAACAGCGGGTTCTGTTGGCTGTTTTGATTAGCTGATAGTATTGTCAGTTCCTAAAATCATGTTTGGTTAAATGGTTGTTTACAATCAGCTGATAACTTGTTAAATGACTATTAAGGACATTAATAGATTTTTAGTTAATGCTTCATACGAGTATATAATTGCCTAAACCGTTTTATGGTTCAAAAAATATAAAATTTACTTTACACCAATTGTTGTTGTTGTTGTTATTATTATTAAGTACATAGTACGTATTAATCAGTATTTTATAACAAAACTTCCAATACCTTTTCTTCAATGGACATGTCGTGCCATAAGTGATAATAAGACGAAGCAAAACTGAAGAAAAAGCTATAAAAAAAGATCATGCACACTTGCTCTCTTATTGTTGTTTTCTCTTTGACCGGAAAGTTTTTTTAATAATCTTTGACCGGCAAGTTAATTAATCGGGTGTGGCCTGTGGGAGGAAGCAGCGAAAAGAAGGATATAGGCAGTGGGTAATAAAGGAAAATACGGAAAGATGAGAAAACGCCACCCATGAAACGCTGGGTTCCGTAGCTTTTGGGAATTTGGCTGTTTGGAATAAAAAGCCAAATGAAAAAGCTATTTAACCAAACACTTTGTTAGCTCATTAATCTGGTCAAAATGCCAAATATTAGTCAAATCAGCCAAAAAATGGCCGATAGGCTGCTAACCAAACACCCCCATTAACCTGGACAGATAAAATGGAAAGGATCATGGATGTAATGATTTTGATTTAGGATAAATTCAAAGTTTTGAAAAACAAAAACAAAATCTTAACGATTTCATTTTGTCACTTTCAAATCGGCGAACACTTTTTTATGTAAGTTACTTGGAAACACAAATGGCAAAGTTTGCAACGAATGGAGTACCTTTTACATTCTCGCATATCATTAGTAAGATCCTCCAGCTGCCTGCTCTGCCTATTGGTGTCCTTAATCTTCTCCAATTTCTGAAACCCATTCCTGTATTACAAGAATTATAATAATAAATGTCTGAATAAATATTTTAAATAAGCTACGAATTTAGCATTTATAATTTTATATGGAAATGACTTTTGCTCAATTCCCGAATACTAGTTGAGCATGCATATTACATAATACAAATTAAAACACAAATTTATTTACGAGAGAGCTCGAAATTTATCCGAAATATGTCCCTCTATTTCTGCCAGCTCTACGCTTATTGCCGATAGCGAAGCCATTGCTCAAAGCTCAAATTGTAACTTCGCAGACTGTTCCGGCTGAGATGATTTTGAAAGAAAATTTGTAGATATTATATCGATTGAATTGGAAAGAAGAAAATTAAAAGGGTGGTTTTCCGATCAACCACCGGCAAATGACGTTTGTTGAGCCGGTGGATTAATCGGTTATTGCAGAGAAAGCTGAGAATGGAGACCAAATCCATGGTCTCGCGATTTTGCATCTGAATTTTCTTATTTAGAATTTTTGCATTTTCCTCCAAAAATAAAGAAATTGCGGTTAACCGCTCATTATGTCATAATAATTCATAAGTTGTTCCCTGAAGGATGAAGAGAATGTTAAGACTTGAGAGATAGAGAAGAATTGTTTCATTTTGAGATTTTTTTTAATCATCAAAACAAAACGTTTATATTAATATCATTAGAAATCAGATCATTACAACAAACTCAAAAAGGCCAACATTAACAATAACTATCCCTAACCAACAAGCACTATCAACCATGCGGCTAAACTCAGAGACGATCACACATGTAAGAGCAATACGAATCGCTAACCACCAAAAGGGTGTGACCCAGCAATGTGACACAATAATATTTAGCAAAATTGTCAATCATTATTATAGACCTAAAATTAAAAACATCAACAAAAACAGAGCAACACAAAACATAACGCAGAAATAAAACCATGAAAAATTAAATAACTAATAAATCTTCCAAAACCTAGCCCCTCGATTGCCCCAAGGCGGGGTTCAGGTGGGGGGGGGGGGGGGGCAGACCGTCGATCTGTCTTCTCTCTTGCTCAACCCTTCACTTATCCCCGTCTTCTGGCCGCTCGTTCCGCCTCCAATGCCACCACCGCCCTCTATCCATGTTGATTCGCCAGAAACTAACCCTTCGACCTCCTCCTCAATTGCATGATAGAGACAACGCTGCTATATATCATCCATAAAAGCTGGAGTCGCACTCACGCCTCCTAAATCCCAAAACTAGAACCAACAATCAAAAGCACTCTCGAAACCTAAAGAAGAAAAGCCGCACAAACAATTGGCGGATTGAAAACCCTACGCGACGGCAAAGCCACTAGGGAGACAAAACCCTACGCGATGGCTAAGCCGCTAGGGAGGAGCGACTATATGGATAACTTGTTTCATTTTGAGATTTATTACTCCATACTAGTTAGCGCAACGCGCGTTGCGCGATGGAAATGGTGCCCAATGTTTTTTGTTTTTTTGTAAGAGGAAAAATGTGCAATATGTAGTAGGGTTTATTTTTTTTATTTTGAAGAAATATTGAGCAAGTGCAATTGTATAATAAGTCGATTAATTTGTTCATGTGTAATAT
This sequence comes from Cuscuta epithymum, assembly GCA_945859915.1. NCBI lineage: Eukaryota > Viridiplantae > Streptophyta > Magnoliopsida > Solanales > Convolvulaceae > Cuscuta > Cuscuta epithymum. The sequence continues at coordinate 1,053,659 of CAMAPF010000980.1, read as the reverse complement.
GATAATGTTTGTACATCTTGAATTTCATGTTTAGAAAAACTTTTGAAATTGAATTCGTAAAATGAATGAGGTGAAATATCATGATTGCATTAGTGTTCTTTAATTTTTTTAAAATGGGATGAAGCAAACCTAACATTGTATCATGGAAATAGATATATAATTGTATCAAGGAAATCTCTTCAACTTAACTGGGAGGTGGCGGCGCCGGCCGGCCACCGTAGTGGTAGGTTGTGGTAGGGGCATTTTTGTCCAATCAGAAAAAACTCCTATTTTGGCATTTTCAAGCAATCAATCCAATTTGTGAATTTTGGTCATTTTTACACCTATTTAGGTAATTCAATCTATTTTTTTCCCACTTTACGTACCCACTTTACGTACAAATGACTATTATTTCAATGACCATTTTGATACTTGTCATAACATTTATCCACTTTACCCTTAGGGCAGCCACATTTATGAGATTTTTTTGGGACCATTTTAATGATGTGGAAGATCTTTTTTGAAATTATAGTTGGGAAGATGATATTGTTTTCAAAGATTATTTAGCTAAAAATATGGTATCAAATTTTAAATTATTCAAGATTATTCCCAAGTTTCAACAAACACATTTAATGCAACTATGTCTTTTTATTTGGAATGGCTAAAATACCTCTTTGAAAATAACAAAAAAAACTCCATAAAACTAAATAAATAGAGATCATGGTTAAGGGGAATTAATAAATTTTGATGTTATATATGTGGCAATGACATAAGAGAAAAACATAAAAAAAAATTGAATATTTGAAGATCATGGATGGAGATGCTATTGCAATTGAATCTTGAAAGAGAGACACTTTAGTATTTCAATATTATCACAAACTTATTGTCCTATAAAATGTGACAATAACACTTTTGATTCTCTAGCTACCGTGTCAAAATTAAAAATGAGCCCCCAAAGCTACATTGTGTTATAGGAGAAAAAGAGAAAAAATCAAATATATATACTACAAGTGGAAGAAGGTTCTAAGTTTATGTTACATAACTGCCAATAAAAACGATGTTAAATCCAAAACATCACGAGATTCGAAACAGGGAAGGAGGAAATCAAACACCCCAACCCCGTATATTGCAAAAATCACAAATTGGTCTGTGTTTGTTAATATGCCTTCGTGTCACATCAGGCATATAAATGAGTTCAAAATGCTTCACACAGTGGGTCGCCAAAGGCTCCAGACATTGCAAGGCCTGGGAATTCCTCAATGCGTAGCCAGACTCAATGCACCCCGGGTTCATAGAAAGAGCAAAACCACATTATAAATAACTCCACATATGATGATAATGTGTTAAGTCAGTTCACATAAGCCAAATACAAAAGCCAAACCACATTATAAATAACTCAGATAGTCAGATGACTCCCCATATACGTTTGACCTTTAAGATAGAATTCTAGGTTATATTCTTTTTTAAATGAGAACACTTACATAGTTAGAAAGGAAGGCGGCAAGGTGGGAGAGGGAGAGCGAGAGACTTACGGATTAGGCTTAAAATCAACCGTGAGCTGAACTGCCACAACGTTTCCAACATCACTGGTAGCCTATGCAACGTAACACAGGAATCTCCAACATTAGCACTAAAAATCTCTTCTCCCTACAAAGTTACAAATTTATAAACCTCAATACTGTGAGGTCAAGATACCAAGGGGTGGGAGCAAGAACATGGAGTTCAATTTATTTAGTCTGAAAAATCAATTCTGCAAAGCTATTTGCAATTTTCTGAGTAAAGACATAATACCTGCCAGTTTTTCAGATTTTCCATGAAGTGCCACAATTCATTACCAAAATCAATATGCAGAAGGGGCTATAAAGCAATTCATTACAAGCAAGGATAAAATTGTACAAGGGACTATATGCAACTACTATATTATGGATTTCATGTAGCACAAAATTTACGGAGCCTTACACATATAAAGTGAAAGAAAATAATCTGATTTTTTAAATTTAGTCTCATACTCAAAATGAACCGTAGCCATGCACATAGTTTTTTGTTATTATGTTGATATTGAGTTAGCTACTTAATCCATCAAGTGAATCAAAGCCTCATACAATCAAGATCAAATGAGGTCATAAGTTGTTGAAGCCAAACTATACTAAAAGATTAAATCTAATCGGTTAGCTTGTTCAAATAAACGTTTCATTAACCCATTACTCTTTAATTTTTCAATTCAAAGTCTTATTAATCATTATTCTCTCGATCTTTAATTTTGTGATGTGAGATTTTATCACCCTCCATGAAATTCAAAATACTCATTCGGTCATAAGGCGCTTGGACCAAATGACACTAAAAGATTGAGTGTATAATCTATTAGAAAGTTCAACTCAAAGTCTTATCAACTCATTGTGAGGTGATTCTAACAAAGCCCATTTTGGCAATGGAAATAATTTCTGACATGGCGGCTAGTAAGATAATTTGCACTTCATCATAGACAACAAGAAAATGTATGGCTTTCAAGAATTTGAGGAATGACCTGTCTGACAACAATTAAGGCAGTCATTCCACTATAGAATGAATTCCAGGGTGGTGCCTCAGTTCATGATCTACAGTTGCACAAGCCTTTAGGTAAGACTGTAAGAGTTCTTCCATATGTTAAACTTACTTAGCAATTGCAAAGCAGGGTTTATGGCATTGATTCTCGAACCAACTTTGCCGCAAAATGTCCCCAAGGACAGTAACCATCAAATAAACCTCATAATATCATGTCCTCTTGGCATCTAAAGTCCTATTATCGGCATAAAATTTATCAAAACAGCTTAAAAGACAGCTTCGTGAATTCTAGAGTAATGAACATTTAAACAAATAAAAAACAAAACTTACAGAGCGAGAGACGCTTAAGAAGACAAAAGATGCGAGCCACGGGGATGTGCGACGGACTAAAGACAAAGCGACAAGATTTGATGCGGAGACAAACTGAGACGAAGCGAATGTGCTTACACAACCCTTGGGAATATTAACGGAGACAAACTGGCGGTAGGGAGAGAAGCTATGTTAAATTAAAAGTGTACAAACATTTAAACATGGTGTACATGTCAATTAAGCTTACAATTACAACCAACAAATTTTTTATACCCAAAATACTCTAACCTTCATTCAGCCTTATTAGATTGTAGAGATTAAATAAAACTTATTTAAATATTATTAATAGTTGCAGAGTATTAAAATACAATAGAAGTCTGAGCGGAATGGTCTAACATCTAAGTCTAGGGTTTGGTTTGGTTGAACAAGCGCGACACCCTAGGAATAGGGATGTTCTGATTTTCAGGTTCGGCGAGTTGAGGATCTTTCGTTTAGCGGTTAATCCTGTATGATTGCATTTCGATCATTGCGGTTGTACTGCGCGTTTCTTCTTCTGGTTATGGGAAACAAACGCTTCTAATTCATGTTTGCTTACCTGGGGCGAAGAGGTAGCCTATGGTGGGGCTGGGGGATGCATGACTGGGGCGGTATGCTCGTACATGTAGGGGTAGGAGTTATCGCTCAAGAGGAATGGGATGTTAGCTTAGACTCCATGGTGAGGAAGGCGGTGGTATGGTGTTGGAGTGGATGTGATTCCATCGGCGCTATGGTGGTGAAATTACAAAAGGTATTCATCACATGCTATGTTACATGTTTATTATTCATTCTTTAATGTTGGATAGTTGTGGAAGTGGAATCGCATAGATTCGATATTGTCACGCCCTGAACCTCACCGGATACGCTAACAACTGTCGTACAATTTAGATAAGTCAACCACCAGTCAAGCTTATCCAAATTATACAAGGCATCATGAATATCATTTACACATAAGTCATCCATAAACAAACATAATAAGCAATTCAATACGCAACGGAAAATATAGTTTAAAACCAAATGCCACACGGGGCAAACATGAGCACACAGGCTCTAGAGTAAAATATCCATGAGCAATTTTATTGTTGGGACAATAGGCCGGGTGCAAGACTACCGGCCCGTTATATCCGAGCTTTGGCCCAACCTAACTCAGATTACAGCTCGGCTGGCAGAAATCGGTTCGAGATTAATTATTTGCTTATTAGCTGGTCCGGCTGGCTGGCCCATTAGCGTCAGTATTAGTTCTTAAATTGGGTCAACCCCAAGTGACCTTTTATTGTTAAACTTGTTGTAATTGCCTATAAATAGGCCACACAATCCTTCTGTAATCCTAAGCTTTATTCATTATGCTGAAATGCTACTAGTTTCTCTACCCGATTTATTTTCTACCAACATTGATGCTTTCATTGAGAGATGTCTCTCAGATTTTTCGGTAGGAAATTGGGGTGTGAAATCGCTTCAAAAAGAAAATGATACAGAAGTCATCACAATTTCCGAAAAAACATTGAACAGTTTCCAAAAATACATAATTTGGGATTGGTTAAAAACAGGATTTCATGACAACTTTCAGATCTGGAAAATGATGGCACTGTGCCAGCAAAGGAGAAAGCGATGCTCTGCTAGAGTATTCGAAGACCAGTGGTACTTGCTGCCAGAGCATCTTGTTCCCAAATCGTAGCTCGCCCGTCCGCCTCAGTCAAAGCGCACCCAGACGTCAGTTGCTGCTCACTCCGTCACCGGAACAACCTCCAGGGTTTCTGCCGGCCGTCGCCGGCCGATATCGCAGCTCCTTTGCAGCGGACAAATCTCCTCTCCTCTGCCTGCTATAAGCAATAACGACCGGAGGAAATACCAGGCCTTCGAGTCGGGTTCATCTTCGCTGTCACCAGGGTCATCGCACGCCAGCTTCGCTGGAGCCGCCACCGCTCGTAGCTCCGCCTGGCCAGTCGGTCCTCCAAACCGTCGTTGCGTCGCTGGTCTCTGCCTCAGTCTCTCCTCTGTTAGCCAACAAATTGAGGCGGCAGATAGAGATTTGGTTGCATGAGCTAAAACTAGCGAGGTGGACGTAATCACGACCCGGAGGCTTGGTTGCATGAGCTCGCCTTGGCGAGACGGCTGCACGGTCGTCACTAGGAGGCTTGGTTGCACGAGCTCAACCCGACGACGTGAGCATTCGGTCAACACCGAGAGGCTTGGTTGTACGGGCCCGATTTGACGAGATAGGAACACAGTCATCGCCTAGAGACTTGGTTTCCCAAGTTCGACCCAGCAAAGTGGGTACAAAAGTGGGTGTACCGTCTTCGTCGGGAGCCTTGATTGTTGGATTATTTCCAATTAATATGGCCTAAGGACCAATATTAATATGTGTTCTATATTTATGTATTATATATATAATTATGTATTATATATGTGTGTGTATTATTTGATGGAAATAATACTTAAGGGGTACCATTGTGGTAACACCCTTTAGGACAATAAATGAAAGGTTGTGACTATTGATTATTTTCAATATATAACTACTCCTCCCCTTCCCTCATGAAACACACGTATCAACACCATCAAGAGGAGGGAATATCACAACTCTAAAATACTCCATCTATTATTTGTCCTAAAAGGGATTACACATCCATTTCCTTAAAGTAATGGCATCTTCTTCTTCCAAAGTCTCTCAAATGAACATTGGATACTCTCCAAGTAAGTCTCCATAAATTTACAATTATGATTATTTGTGTGATGTTATTTGATCTTGGTTATATATGATGATTAGTTTTTCCATCATTTGGTATCAGAGCTTTTACATAACATCACCGTTAAAATTATATGTTCTCTGCTTTTTAATGATGATGTAAACTTAATACAAAAAGTTACGTTGGTTTCTTCGTTTAAATCTGCTAAACGCATGAGTGGGCAAATTTAGGTTGTTATTAATCTTTATTTCCATATATTCTGTATAAAGTTGGACGTAAAGTTCTGGATTTTTAAGTTTATATCAAATTATTAATTTTCGTGATGTTGTGGCGTATGTGGGTATGTATGTGCATCCTTTCATGGTGTCGGTGTACTGTTATACGGAGTATATATCTACCGGAGTGCTTCATATTAACGAGTATATTAAATCTGTATACTTCGTATTAAAGTCGGAGTATGTGTTGTGGATTACGTGTTGCATTGTAATCAGTTACTACCAAGGATAAACTATTACTTGTAATTTATTTTTTCATATAACTATATTACTTCGTATAATTCTGGAGGATTCTTTTGAATGCCTCAATGCCTGTAGTATAATGATGTAATTTTTTATACATCACATAAATGGAATATACTAGTAATTATTATGATGAAGTACATCATGTAAAACTTTTAGTCTGGAGTATAACTTTAAGTTTGTCATTAAGCGTGCATCTTAAACTGTTATTATGATAGTGTGCATATTATTGTTAAAAAGTTTTAATTAACGTGCCATGCTATGAATTATGATTATATGATTTTGTGTTTTCCTTATAAATTGATTTGAATCCATTGAATTATGAACTTAAATTGTCGGCCCAACGGAAGACATTTAAGTTGATTTGGATAATTTTGCACCCTTTTATGATCTAGAATCAATTTTATGAAAGATAAGATCACATGCTCTAATCTGAGATTTTGTGCAAATTACGTGTAACATTATACAATGAACCCAACGGCTAGTTGTTTGATGGTACATATGATTGTAGTATTGACTTTATGAACATAGACATCGCATTTCTGCCCAAAGGTGACGTGGGATGTCTATGTAGTAAATTATAATGATTATAATGTCATTACGTTTAATGATTGGAATTAGCCAAAGTGAAACCAATGGTTAAACAAGACATTTTAGAATCTATTATTTCGGTGTTGATAATAGATAATTTTACTGACGTATTATTTCGGTGTTGTCAATTATATTTTTTTCTCGTTCAAATCGTTTTTTTTGCATACACTTAAACTTTATAATTTCTCTCCAACCACTTTAACATCAAATTGTGGGATTGAACCCTTAACTGGCACTAATTTTGAGTCATGGAGAGACAATGTCAGACTAACCCTTGGAGTCATGGATCTTGATTATGCCCTAAGACATGATCCTCCCGCTGCACTCACCGCTGAAAGTACTCAAGAGCATAAACGAGTGCATGAACAATGGGAGAGATCAAATCGCATGTCTCTTATGATCATAAAGAATTCCATCTCGGTTGCCATTCGTGGAGCCATACCGGATTCAGACAATGCGAAAACTTACTTGGACTCCGTAGAGGAGCAATTCAAGGGCACCTCCAAGGCTCATGCGAGTACATTAATCTTGCAAATGTTGACAAAGAAATATGATGGTGTGAGTGGTGTGCGTGAGCACATTATGATGATGAGTGACATGGCTAACAAACTTAAGAGCATGGATATGGAGATTAGTGAGGGCTTCTTAGTCCACTTCATTATGACCTCCTTGCCCGCACAATTTGGTCCTTTTAAAATTAACTATAACACTCAAAAGGAAAAATGGAAAATGAGTGAGTTAATTGCAATGTGTGTACAAGAGGAGGAGCGCCTCAAAGTGGAAAGGCCTGATGTCGCTCATCTCACAACCACAAACACTAGCAAGAGAAAGGGCAAGTTCAAGACTGGTGAAAGCTCAAAGGTCCACAAAACTGGTACAAGTGCGCTCGCAGGCTCAACCAATGCCAAGGGTCCTCCTCGTTGTAAATTTTGCCATAAGAAAGGGCATTTTCAACGAGAGTGCTCTAAGTTCAAGGAATGGTTAGCCAAGAAAGGTACACATCTATTTATGATTTATGAGTCCTTTAATATAAGTGTTCCAATAAACACATGGTGGATTGATTCTGGTTCCATGGTTCATGTTACAAACTCCTTACAGGGATTCCATACAATCCGGAGGTTGGAAAGAAACCAAAGGACCATTAAAATCGGGAATGGTGAAGACCTTAATGTTGAAGCTGTCGGTACCTTACCTTTAGTATTGGAAGGTGGCTTCTGCATGTATTTATATGACACATTATATGTACCGAGCATTACTCGGAATTTAGTATCTGTACCTAAGTTAAACAATAATGGCTATGTATTAACTTTTAATAATGGTAAAGTTACTATATGTAAAGATTCCGATGTTGTTGGTTATGGTTGCTTAGAAGACAACCTTTATAAATTATGCTTGGATGATACCTTTTCGAAATCCTTGTTGTCATATAATATCAATGAAAATCCAATCAAAAGAAAACAAGACATGGAAGCTTCATCCATGTTGTGGCATCAACGTTTGGGCCACATTTCACAGGATCGAATGCTAAGGCTCGTGAAGGATGGAATATTACCATCTCTCGATTTTAGTGATTTTGAAACATGTGTAAAATGCCTTAAAGGGAAAATGGCAAAGGGAAATAAAAGAGGCGCCACAAGGAGTTCCGGTTTACTGGAATTAATTCATACTGACATTTGTGGTCCTTTTCCCGCTGGGATAACTGGACATAAGTCATTTATCACTTTCATAGATGATTATTCGCGATATATGTACCTGTACTTAATCAATGAAAAATCTGATGCACTTGACATGTTCAAAACCTTTAAGGCCGAAGTTGAGAATCAACTCGACCGTAAGATAAAGGTAGTGAGATCAGATAGAGGAGGCGAGTATTATGGTCGACATACTGATATAGGTCAGGCTCCCGGACCCTTCTTTGAATTTTGTAAGGAACATGGGATCGTGAATCAATTTACCATGCCGGGTACTCCTCAGCAAAACGGTGTCGCTGAGAGAAGAAATAGGACCCTTATGGACATGGTACGAAGTATGTTAGCCAATACAAGCCTACCTAAGTTTTTATGGACCGAGGCCTTAAAAACGGCAGTTCATATACTCAATAGGGTTCCTTCTAAATCTGTTCCTAAAACCCCTTATGAAATCTGGACGGGAAGGAAACCGAGTCTTAGGTATATGAAAGTATGGGGCTGCCCGGCTGAAGCCAAGCTTTATAATCCCCAACAAAGGAAGCTCGACATGAAAACCGTCAGTTGCTCCTTTATAGGATACCCTGAACGCTCAAAGGGTTATCGATTTTATTGCTCATCTCACACTACTCGCATTGTTGAGACTCGACATGCTGAGTTCCTAGAGAACTCAAACATTAGTGGGAGCAAGTGTATTGATGATGTTGAATTACAAGAAGAAGTGCAAGAGGAGGGGGGAATGTTCTCTATACCTTTTCAACCTCTTGTACCTCTTGTAGATAATACTACCCTGCCAAGTTCATCTGTCGAAGGTAATGCTGCTCCCTATGTGCCACAAAATGAAGAAACATCAGCTTTTGAGGAAAATAATGAAATATCTCAAGCTGGGCAAATCCCCGAAGTTATCACTGATCTTCAAGAGCCCGAACCACCATTGAGAAGATCACAAAGATCTAGACGGCCTACTAATTTTGATGATTATGTTATTTATCTTAATGAGGCCGATCTAGGAAAATGTGATGATCCAACCTCTTATATTGAGGCCATTTGTAGTGACCAATCTACTCAATGGAATGAAGCAATGATTGACGAGCTTGATTCCATGAGTAAAAATGACGTATGGGAACTTGTTGAATTGCCTAACGGTGTAAAACCAGTAGGATGCAAGTGGGTCTTCAAAACAAAATTAGATGCAAATGGAAACGTCGAGCGCTTCAAAGCACGATTGGTCGCCAAAGGCTACACCCAAAAGGAGGGAATTGATTACAAGGAGACTTTCTCTCCTGTTTCAAGAAAAGATTCCCTAAGGATTGTTATGGCCTTAGTAGCTCATTTCGACTTAGAGCTACATCAAATGGATGTTAAGACTGCTTTTCTTAATGGTGATTTACATGAAGATGTATATATGACTCAACCGGAAGGTTTTACGACTAAGGGTCAAGAACATCTGGTGTGCAAACTTAAGAAATCAATATATGGGCTAAAACAAGCATCACGCCAGTGGTATCTAAAATTTGATGAAGTCATGAAAAAGAACAACTTCTATAAAAATCAAGTGGATCAGTGTATCTACCTCAAAATGAGTGGGAGCAATTTTGCGATACTTGTTCTTTACGTTGATGATATCTTCTTGGCAAGTAACAGTGTCGATTTGTTGCATGAGTCAAAACGATTATTTTCACGACACTTTGACATGAAAGATCTCGGAGAGGCCTCTTATGTTATAGGCATCGAAATTCACCGAGATCGGGCCAATAGGACATTAGGACTGTCTCAAAAGGCATACGTGGAACGTATACTCGCACGCTTTAATATGCAACATTGTTCTCCCTCAGTTGCTCCCGTTGTTAAAGGAGATGTTTTTGGCTCATTTCAATGTCCAAAAACGGAATTAGAAAAGGATCAAATGAGGTTGATTCCTTACGCATCCATAGTTGGAAGTTTGATGTATGCTCAAGTTTGTACTCGTCCCGATATCGCTTACATATCCGGTATGTTAGGCCGATATCAGCATAATCCTGGCCTTGATCATTGGAAGGCTGCTAAGAAGGTCTTACGATATCTTCAGGGGACTAAGGATTACAAACTGACTTATAAAGGAACAAACGATTTAGAAGTAACGGGATATTCCGACTCCGATTTCGCTAAATGCAAAGACGATAGAAAATCGACGTCGGGATACATTTTTATGATGGCAGGCGGGCCCATTTCATGGAGGAGTCAGAAACAACAATTGACCACTACCTCTACTATGATGGCTGAATATGTTGCTGTTTATAACGCAACATGTCACGGAATGTTGTTGAGGAATTTGATCAAGGGACTCAAAATAGTTAACTCCATTTCAAGACCGTTGAAGATTTATTGTGATAATTCTGCCGCCGTGAGCTTTTCAAATGGAAATAGTTCGAGCGGGGCCGGATTATATCTCGATACAAAGTTCTTGTTTGTACGTGAACGAGTTGAAGAAAATAATCTTTCTATCGAGTACATTAGCACTCATGATATGCTTGCGGATCCGATGACAAAAGGTCTACCACCCAAGATTTTTCAAGAACATGTGATGAAAATGGGTTTTAGTCGAGACCTCACTTAATTGGCATAGTGCTCTTATGAACAATTCATGTATATAAATAAATACTTGAATTCTTAATTGTCTATTATATGTATACCGTGCGCACTAACTTTGGTATCATGGACAAATTAATATTGATTACCACATTACATTTGATCATTTATGTTTAATGACCTTAATGTCCTAATACATGTGCTATAGTATGATTAGTGGGGGTCCCGTATCTAAATAGATGCGAGTGGCTGTACTTCTCTATTATAGTATAGATATTGGGTATTTAGAACACATGCTTGGCCAACTAATTAGCAATTATTGGTCACTAGGCCAAGTGGGAGAATGTTGGATTATTTCCAATTAATATGGCCTAAGGACCAATATTAATATGTGTTCTATATTTATGTATTATATATATAATTATGTATTATATATGTGTGTGTATTATTTGATGGAAATAATACTTAAGGGGTACCATTGTGGTAACACCCTTTAGGACAATAAATGAAAGGTTGTGACTATTGATTATTTTCAATATATAACTACTCCTCCCCTTCCCTCATGAAACACACGTACCAACACCATCAAGAGGAGGGAATATCACAACTCTCTAAAATACTCCATCTATTATTTGTCCTAAAAGGGATTACACATCCATTTCCTTAAAGTAATGGCATCTTCTTCTTCTTCCAAAGTCTCTCAAATGAACATTGGATACTCTCCAAGTAAGTCTCCATAAATTTACAATTATGATTCTTTGTGTGATGTTATTTGATCTTGGTTATATATGATGATTAGTTTTTCCATCATTGATTGCACAGCCTCGTCATAGCGCGCAAGTCCGAGATGATAATGATGAAAATCATGCTGCCCAAGCTTGCACAGATAGGTCGACCATAAATCAACTCAAGTTCATCCTGCTTTATCCAAAGGAATTTCAGGGCCTCTAAGACAATCCTACACCGAGGGACAAACTCATCACGTCATCGAGGTTGGACAGACCCCCTACGCGGATCGTCATCTCCAAAGGCTATCTCCACCTCGCTCCAGGTGCACCGTTGATGAAGAGGCACAGACCTCGCTCCATGTGCAGCGTGGAAGCACCGTTGACGAAGGGGTATAGACCTTGCAATGCGGAGTTGTTACATGAAGACCCGAAATAAAGCACCGTTATCTAGGTCAACCCTGAGAGACCGAAACAAAACATCAAGTTTGGTGCAAGGCTCCTAACCGATCTTACAAGTTGAAGACCACGACGGGAAAGCTTGTAGATCAAGTGTAGAGCGTAAGACACTTTGTCAAATTCTATAAGCAGAGCACTGCAAGCTTCTAGACCAAATGTAGAGCACAGGGTATCTTCTCAAGTCCTATGAGCGAAGCACTACGAGCTTGTAGATCAAGTGCGGAGCACAGGGCACCTTGTCAAATCATATGAGCGGAGCATCACAAGATTGTAGATCGATCAAGTGCGTAGCGCAGGGCACCTTGTCAAATTTTATGAGCGGAGCACTGCAAGCTTGTAGATCATGTACAGATCATCGCAAATTATAGATCAAGTGTAGAACTCGGAGCAATTCCTCAAGTTCTCAAATTCTTTCATTACTTAAAAAAGTATTTCGTTTTCCAATCTGGAATTTAATGAGGTCCGACCTCACCTTGAAATGAACGGGCGGCGGCAAAAAAAAATATTGTGACGCCCCGCTCTCGGTGTTTAGCCGACCACGGCTCGATCCTCAGGCAAGGACATGATCAAACTATTTTCTAATTCTAGGATTAGTTGCTCGGTCAGGGCGACCGTAAGACCGGCCTCCGGGTCGAAAAGGTATGCGAGAGGTTGTGCCCCGAGCCCCTCTCGTACATTAGTTGTCCGACGTTGCGGTGACTATATGACCTTTCTTTGGGCCAAAGGTATGCGAGAGGTCGTGCTCTGAGCCCCTCTCGTACATCTGATGCCTGACGTTGCTAGGCTTAACAGCCCGCATACTTGTTTGATATGGTCAGCGGTGCGGTGCGATCTGGTCTAATCATGCAAGGCCTTGCCATTACGTTTGGCCGACTTCAGTTTGATTTTCATAAAGGGGCAACCGGATTTTTCCTAGGTATGAAACTAGTTGTACAAGTAAATGTGTAAGACCGGCCTCTGGGTCGAAGGTATGCGAGAGGTCGTGCCTCAAGCCCATGTCATACATCCTGTCTTGGGACATGCATGATACGAAAAATGATCTCATGGCGGAGTTGATATTATATTTACACAAAAAGCAAAGGAAAACACTCCCTTATGCCTCTATTTAGTGAGATGTCTAATTCGGTGTTCTTTGACTTGCTCATGCTTGTCATGAAGACCATTTTTATTAATTTACTTACTATGAGGCGAACCGCAACTCAGCCCCGTCAATAAATATAAAAGTTATAACAACTTTTATATTTATAATCCAAAAGTTATAAAAATTGTCTTGGAAGTGATTTTGGGTTAAAAGTTGAAGCAACCAAATGCATGCTTTTAATAGCTTCTTGGTAGTTTGGTAAGAACATCTTCAATGCTAAAACGTTAACGGTGCATACGTGGCATTAGAGATAGCCAATCAAAAAACGATAAATAAAATATCTCTCTCCTTATTTGAAAGATCTTATATCTTTTGGTAAGTTTTTCTTTACAATGTCAAGCACAATGTCTAGATGTAGACATTGTGATTGACATTGCAGAGAAAAACTTATCAAAAACACATAAGACCGTGGAAAGACGGAGAGAGAAATGTCATAAAATTAATCTTTTGTGTCTATCTCTCTCATGCCACATGTGCACCGTGCACATTGTAGCATTGGAGATGTTCTAAATATTTCAAACTTTATGGATATTTATTAGATTGAATATTTTTTGTAAACCCAAATTACCCTCCCTTCATTCCCCCGTGCTCTGACCTCTCCATACCCTGTAGCTTCTTCAATTCCCAAACCTCACCAGCCATACCTCATCCTTTTTCTGGTATATACCACACATATAGATAAATACTCCGTATATACATATATATATATATATATATATATGTATATATATATATATATGTATTCTTTTTCAATCCCATAGATTTTGAAATGGAATCAAGAGGATAACAAGGAAGCTTCAGATCTCCCCACCGCTGAAAAAAATTATGCCGCCATCGGAGGCCAAACTTGAATCTCACTTGCTGCCGGAAATTCCAGAAAGGTTATCGCCACAATATGGTCGCTGCAACTGAATTCCAGAACGATAATGCGTCGTAGCTATCAAAAAATATACTAGTATACAGAATCAGAATCACTTGTATCTCCCAACTTCTAAAAAAACTGATTCTGGAAGTAAATTAGAACATCAAAAGTGCTTCTGAAATTTCACTCAAACACTCCAGCTTCTGCTTCTGCTCCCTGAAGGAGCAGAATCAATTTTGAGAATCAGATCCAAGCACCCCATAATACTCCTATTTAATTAATGTAAGGGCTTTTTAGTACTTTCAAAAAATTCATATCATCGATCACTTTTTTATCAAACACTCCAACTTTTACCTTACAATTAAAATCACTTCAATTTACAAGCACTATCTACTTTTACTACAAACCACTTTTCGAATAATCACTTCAACAAATCACTTTTGAAAAGCACAAGCAAACATAGCCTAAGTCATAACTAGCGGGTCAATCTAGGTTGCAGCCTACTCCAAAATTTATTTATTTTTAAATTATTATGATAAAAATGTTATATATAAAAAATTTTAAAAATTCTTTATACCAACCCAGCTTAGTATACTACTCGAGCTACGTCACTGTTTCCAAAGATGTTTGTTACAATAATTTTTCCATTCCAACATTTATTATCTCAAAATTTGAAAGTTTATGGTTGATTTATCTATGACCTACTTTATACCCAAAAAAAATCTACACGCTTTTATACATGTCTCATATTTTTCTTCTGCATACAAACAATTTATTTAGAAAATGAATAACTTTTAAAAGTTACTTATAAAAATGTGTTACAAAAAAGTTGTATGAGAGAAATCCAACATTTTTTACTGATTTTTTTTTTCTAAAATAATGCTAAATATAAAATTATTTGCAAAAATTAGGATCCAGTTAAAACTATTACCAAAATACTGCTGCAATAAACCCTAGTTAATGAAAGTCGCCCTTTGGTTTGGCGACTCTAGGTTCAACTCGTTTCTCCCGCAAGAAGGAAGCTACGTACGGAGTATGAGGATCATGAGGTCGCCAATAGGAACTCATCCACAATTAAAAAATCTCTTTTAAAAAAAATTGTTATAACTTTTATATTTATAATCCGATTTTGATAAAAAAAAATTATATCAAAATTTATAAATTTTTAATTTTTTATTATCTTTCATATGACACCAATATTCGACATATAAAAATTAAAATAATTTTGAAGATACAATGACTAGCTGCTTTTAGGCTACAAACATTTTTATGTAGATCGATGTTCTAAAATTAAGATCTCGTAATTTTTTAAAGCCCGTTTGATAACGCTGATATTGATTGAATTGATTAATTATGTTGAAATTTAAGAAATTCTGATTGAAGTTGCTAGATTGACTAGTTCTGCTGATTTATGAAAAAAAAATGTAAGATTTTTTTTATTAATATAAAAATTATTATATGAAGAAATACTTAAAATGATTCTCTACAGTGATTTCAGTCAATACAATCAATAAAGTAACTTCAATCTTACCTTTTCTTATTATACACAACTCAGCGCCGGAAATCAAAAGTTACGTGTTTGGTGAAAAAGTTAGCCGATAAAACAAAAAACAGGGTCATCAACAAGCTCTTAGTATAAAAAACAAAGTTTCCCTAATTACATCAGGAAACTGAACTATATAATTATGCGATCTTGATTTTGGAGCATAGATCTATTTTATAAATCAGAATTGAGCGTAAAAACATCCACACATCGTATTTTTCAGAATTTTTTATATTTTTATGTATTTAATATTGGTGTCATTTGAAAGGTAATAGAAATATGAATTTTGATATAATTTTATAAAAATCAAATTATAAATATAAATTTTTATAAAAAATTTTAAAAATATAATATTGGTGTCATATGAAAGATAATAACTCCTTTTAAGAAAAGATAATAACTATTTCTTTATGTAATTTTTTATTTATCTTATTAATAAAAATCATTTTAAATATATTTTTTCATAGATCAACAGGATTTCAGTCAATCAATCTAGCCATTTCAATTAGAATTTCACAAATTTCATCCTAATTAGTCGATTCAGTCAATTTCAATGTTATCAAAATTTCAGGCAGCCATTCCAGCCAAAAAAAAGTTTGTAGCCTCAAAAACATCTAAGCATCATATCTTCAGATTTATTTTATTTTTATATATCGAATATTGGTGTCATATGAAAGATAATAAAAATTTATAATTTTGATATACATTTTGTGAAAATCGAATTATAAATTATAAATGTAAAAGTTATAACAATTTGAAAAAAAAAGAGGGATTTTTTTATTTTTGATGAGTTCCTATTAGGTGCCTCATAGGCTCATACTCCGTACATAGCTTGCTTCTTGCGCGAGTAATTAGGGTTTATTCCAGCAGTTTTTGCTAAATAGTTTTAACTCGATCCTAATTTTGTAAATAATTTTTTATTTAACATTATTTCTGGGAAAAAACTCTTTTTTACTACACTGGAATATTAGTAGATCAATAGTTCAGATTCGGATCCTCTGCCATAAGGCAGAGTGCCTTGCAGCATCTGACGACAGGGAGGGGATGAGGATGACCTCGAGATCGGGGAAGGAGTAGAGCCCAAGATCCTTGACCGTCGAATTTCCGATCGAACGGCCCCGAAGAGCCAAGCTCCATACTTTGCTTTAAAGGAAGGCAAAGACCTCAGATCCAATAGTTCCACTACAAAAGTACAACTAAGATTTACAGGGCCCATCTATAAAAATACGGTCTTAAACAATTAATTCATTTTCTAGGGCTTCACTTCCGGCGCTTCCTGAACTCTGTCTTTCATCTGTGCAGAGCCTCCACTGCCGATCAGCTCAAATGGTATCTCTCTCTTTCTTCCTGCTTCCATAAAGGCGTTCATTTGCATATATTTGATCAATTTTCTTGCTGTAGTGAACTGTTTAGGTGATAATTGATCGTTGACATTCTACTTCTACAATTCACACGCTCTTTGATAGATCTTTGTATGTGGCTTGTAGGTTTGCCCGCTGTAGTAGATGTTCCTTTTGTGTATTTGTGTCTGCCAAAACCTTTGCTTTAGAAATGTTATTTCTCAAATGGGAGTAAAAAAACAGGTCTTTAAAAGAATACTCACTTGCAATTTTTCCTTGGGGAAATGCTCACGATCACATGCTATGAATTATATGGCCTTTTTAATTATGGATTGTGAGTGGTCTAAAGTGTATTGCATTGTATGGATTACAATCATAAATCGGCTTAAATGTATGGTAAGCATAATTCTTTTTTATGCAACTATGAAGTTTATGAAGATTTAATCCTACAATTCACTTAAATAGGAGTTAAGGCTGATCTAAATTTCCATTTTTCTTTCCCCTTATGGGTAGTTGGGTACTAAGTTGAGTTTTAGTATCTTTAACTAAAGGGTCCATCATCCACTGGGAAGAAGAGCTTAGTTTCCATTGTAGGATGCTCCCTAGAACATTATGCTCAAAGTTGCAACCTTATGTAATATTTGTTTTCTATCATCTAAAGGTGTTCATGTGTATGTTTTGGCTGGTTTTGGCATAGTCAGTTTGTGTTCTTATAATGCCACACTGAAACCTGAAGTGGATAGTTTAAGATGGTTTTAGTCCGTTTGGTTGGATCTCATAGCCTAAACCTTAAAAAGAAGACCAAATCACATAAGTGATGTCAGTTTTCAATGGCTTGTTTGGGTTTAGAGGCTTTTTTTCTTACTCATAATTCATACATATGATTTATCATTGATGCAGACGAAGAGGACAAAGAAAGCTGGTATAGTTGGGAAGTATGGTAAGCTCAACTGTTCTTACTACGCTTTTTACATTACAAGCTTTTATGCATTCTTTAATTTCAACCTTGAAAATATACCAGGTTGAGTTCCGCTAACAATCTTGCCATCTCTGTACAGGCACCCGGTATGGTGCTAGTCTCCGTAAACAAATTAAAAAGATGGAGGTTAGCCAGCACAGTAAGTTCTTCTGTGAGTTTTGTGGCAAGGTACATCCAATTGTCAATATGTTATCCGCAGTTAACCATTTTTAGGGTTATACTGCCTGTTCTTCTCATTATCAGTTTAAACCTCTTATACATGCTCGCACACATACGTAAATACTGCCTCTATTCTTGTTATGGGTGCAGTATGCTGTGAAGAGAAAGGCAGTCGGTATATGGGGCTGCAAAGATTGTGGCAAGGTCAAGGCAGGCGGGGCATATACCTTGAAGTAAGTTTTAATGTGTAAACTTCTTGGTATTTATACACATTCAAGTTTTTAAGGTCCTAATTGGTTTCATTTTTTGCAATAGCACTGCTAGTGCTGTGACGGTCAGAAGCACAATCAGAAGGCTTAGGGAGCAAACTGAGAGTTGAGAGTCTTGAGACCTGCCTGTTTGTTAACCTGATTCAGATTCTTGTCTAAGTTTTGATACTCAGTATTAGACAATCCATTTCTTTTTTAATTTTACTACGGAGTAGCATCTTTTGTGGTCACACTTGTCTGTCTTCAGTTGATTTTTAATGGTTGCGAGTCTTATGACTCATTTCTTTGCTTTAAGCTTTCATGGGTGTACTTCTTTTGGTCCGGCCATCCAAACTTTAGATCAAAGCTTTTAGATTCAACGAATGGTCAACAACCATCCATGACCTGATCAGCCTCCCCACAACAACAACAACATCCAAGCCTTAGTCCCAAAAGATATTGGGGTCAGTTAACATGAATCGATACATGATATCACCACCAAAAGGAAAAGAAAGAAAATAAAGATTAAAAAAATAAGCTAATATAAAAAGATAATATAAAACGACCACTCAGACACGCAATGAACACACACATCAATATGCGAACAACTTATAAGATCACCTATTACAAGCTATCTCAATTCTCAACACTGGACTTTCTGATCTTTGTCATTCATTTTTTACGATTATCCTAAATTCAAATAATAAGAAAAGTGAAATCTGTGCACCTTGTTGAAGCTCCATTGCACTTAGTATTAGACTTTGCACCTTTTCTCTAATGTAGTTGCAAAGTTGCACTTGGTTTACAGTTTTGTCTGTTCTATAAATTCTAAATTATTTTCTCCTTTTATATGGATCCTGAGATTTTCGATCTGCTGTCCATATTGGCTGCTCTGTTGCCTAGCAAGATGTAGGGATGGACTTGGTTCGGGCCGCCCGGCCCGGTACTGTTCAGAACTGGCCCTGTACTGTTTAGAACCGGCCCGGCCTGGGAAACCAGTTCCGGTTCGGGCCTAGGCTCGAGGGGTTAAGCGGTTCCGGGCCCGGGTCAAGCGAAAGGCGAACCGGCCGGTCCGGTTCGGGCCTTTTTTTTTTGTTTTTTTGGGTTTGGGTTGGGTTTAGTTGGGCTGGATTGGGTGTTTCCGAGGGCTTTGGGGGGTGTGGGGGTGGGGGATGAAATAAATAAGAAATCAAAAACAAAAAAAACAATTGAACCGAAACCGCCGCCTACCCGGGCCTGTTCGGGTTCCCCCTTTCCCAAAAAAAAGGCCCGGCCTGGCCCAGGCCCGAACTGGAACCGGCCCGGACCGGGTCCACCCCTAGGAAGATGTCTATTTGATACGAGTGAACATTATGGTTGAATTTGCTTTTGTCCAAACCAAATTGAGTTTAATATAGCAATATGCAAATCTCAAATTTGATACTCCCTCTGTCCCCATTTAAATGTCCCGGAAGAGGGTGACATGAGTTTTAGAAAAAGTCGGTTTGTGTGGTTAATATTAATTGATAAAGTAAGAATAATTTTGAGCCACACAAACTTTAACAAATAAGTTATGAGACAATTAAATAGAGACATCCCAATATGATAAAATGAGACATTTAAAAGGGGACAATGTATAACTGAATAGAACTGAACCAAAATAAAAAGTTCAATAAGACTTTCATATACTACGTAATATATAGGAAATTTTATACTACGTAAGGAATAACAAATCCAAACCGTGAGTCCAATTAAAACACTATAGTTGAGTCCAATTAAAGCAGAATCTATCTATATAATATAATAAAGCAAACCCCTAAAGAACTCTTTAGAGGAATTGTTGACATGTGGCAACATCCTTTGTATAAAAATTGACATGTGGCAAAACAATAAATTAAAGAAAAAACTATTCAACTTCCATAACTCCACTCTTATGTATTCCAATATTATAGACATGTTTTATATTAATATATGTGTATATATTTGTTATAATGTTCAATATAAAATTAGGTAAAATTTTGCGCTCACCGGTATTACAAGATCCAAATACTCAAAAATATAAATAATTAACAATTTTTAGCCACTCTTAAAATAAAAATATTACTTCTATTTCTTTTCTCATCAACTATTGGAGATTCACCCTTATTCGGGAATTTTATAAATTGTTTCTTATTTGTTTTCAAAATATGATAATTATTACATCCCCGTCTCATTAATTTTCTCGGGCATATCCTTTTTCTTTCGTTCACTAAGTTTGTGTAGCTCCGAATAGTATAATGCATATGTAGTTCTAAATCATTCTTACATTAAGTCGCTACTTTTCATTTCAACATTAGCTAGATAAACTCTTTTTTAATAGCTGCACATGTCTCGATCTTAATGGGACAAATTTGATGTTACGTATCTATTTAATAGTTCACAAGGTCTATCAGATCAATCTCTAAAGGTAGATCCATTTTTTGTCTCATATTTATTTATACTTCACAATTTATGTTCAAGTTGTTAAATGGGTTAGCACTCCCCAATTTCATAGCTTGGATCATTTAAATGCCTAATGATCTCAAAATGCACATTATTTTTAATGGGGTGCACAATACACTTATAGCTAAAATAATTCAGACTTTGAAAGGACAGGAAAGGTTGATTTTTTACAAAAATGTCACAACATTTTTAATTTATTATAGCACAAATTTCTATTTCAAATGATGCACAATTTTCAAATCTAACATTTCTGTTCATTCTAATTCACTTTTTACATGTTAAGGTGTCTTCTCATTTGAACTCAACCTTTTATATATACTCCGTAATATATAATTTTCAAATCTAACGTTCGGGTACATATATAGAAATAATGTTAGAGTAATTTATTTGAATAATGATTATATATAGAAATAATAGTTCAACAAGGGTTGTAAATTAATAAGTATATTTGAAATTATTTGGGTAGAATTGTAGAAAAGCATCAATATTGAAGATAATAAAAGTAAAAACTAGATGTTTACATTTTGGTTGACTCGCAACCTACATGGGTCAACTCACTTAACCTGCTACCCGTGCAAGTTGCACCACGAATTGAAACCGGTGAGTTCACAGGATTGAAGAATGGCAACTCTAACCCACCGTGAAATGAAAGGGGCTAGCCATATGGACTTCGACTAATTTTGACAGCTCTATTCATAGTCGATTGAATTTTCTTTTAAACACTAATTGATGAATTCATGTACAATTCATTTTCCTGACAATTTTAATAAAAACTTCACGAACATATTTTCTCGTGCATTGCACGGGTACACATACTAGTATAAGTTATATAGTACTCCGTCTCCCTTTTTAGCTAGCCATTTTTCGCTTTTCAATTAATGATAACTAGATTTTGATCAATAATATATTTATTTGAAATTATTTATAACATAAAAAATGTTCATTGTTACAAGTAGACTATTATAAAAACATAAAGCTTACAACTAATTCTTTTTAAAAAAATATTTTTGGATGAAGTATACGGAGTAAAAGATTGTCATTTGTAATCTGCACATAATATAATTGTCCATTAGATAGTCATGCCAAGATGCATAATAAATACAAAACAAACATGCAGAAGTGCAGAACAGAATAGGGATGGACTCGGGCCGGGCCAACCGGCCCAGAACCGGACCGGCCTGCTACTGTGTGGACCCAGACCGGCCTGGTGAACCGGTTAGTGCCCGGTTCGGGCCACCCGGCCCGGTGGGCTTCAGTTCCGGGCTCAAGCCCTCCATTTGGTGAACCGGCCCGGCCGGTTCGGGCCCGGTCCGGGCCGAATTTAATTTTTTTTTTTTCCTGAATTTTTTTAAGTTTTTGTGTTGAGCTGGGTATTTTGGGCCATTTGAGGTGGTTTGGGGGTGAGGGGGGTGGGTTGGGGGTTAAATAGGAGAAGCCAAAAAACAAAATTACAAACCGGGTGGCCCGGCCCAGCCCGGCCCGGAACCGGACCCGGAACCGGTGGCTACCGGTTCGGGCTCGGGCCCAACAAAACAGAACCGCGAACCGGCCAGGCCCGAACCGGAACCGGTCCACCCCTAGAACAGAAGTGAAACCGTCAAACATTGAAGGAACTCTAGTGCCTCGTCTCCATGGTTTTTGTTAAAAGGTAGTTTTCAGATCAATATTATCAGATATTTAATCGAATACATACACATGTTCAGGCAGGCACGAAGAATAATAAGATCCCTCGCTCAAAAAGGAAAGGAAATATTAATATTAATATTAATGAAGGAAAAATGACATTGAAGCACAGGTACACAATACTACCATAGTATAACACAACATACATAGCCCAGGCCTATTTCCAAAGCGTTCCAAATCCTCTTGAGGAAAAATAAGGCTATCATGCGAAAACTAACCCTTAATTCAAGGATCATGACTTGTGGACCTTGAAACCAAATACTCGAGGAACATAGCTCTGAGAAGACTTTTGTGGCTTCAGGTGTCCGTGACTCATTAGGAAAAGGTGCGGAAATGTTGTTCCAAAATATGCACCATCAATACCTTCATATACAGAGTAAATAAAGGAAACAAAAGAAAAATAATCAAGACTTGGAAACACCATCACGGCAGTTCATGCAACAAATTTCTAATATCAGGTTGGATTGGATGGTATCTACAAGAAGAGCTACTTTTTGGTTCTAATAATCCCTGCCTAGATCCACATAGGCATTAGGCTACCCTTTGCCGCTTCCATTTTTTTAGTATTTCAGCCCAATCTATCCTGCCTGCCTAACCTTGCCCCATCTAACCCGTCCACTGTCTAGTTGACGCTTTTTAGAATAGTGAGCATGATTGGAATCTTTGGATCATGGAAAATGCTAGGTAAAAGGAAGAAAATGAACGTGCTCTTTTCTCATGCTTGCTTTACCTTGTAAAGTGTAAACAAAAATGGAAACTACAAGTGATTAGTTTTTTTCCGAAAATTTTACAAAAACTTAAAATTCTTAGTTTATACGGAGTATTATACTCCCTCCATCCCGAAAAGGTAGGCCAAATTTCCTTTATGGATGTCCCAAAAAGATTTGCCATTTACATTTAAAGTAAGGAACATGTGGCTAAAGTTAATTCTCTCTCCTTTGCACAAATTTCAACAAGAAAATTTTTACTTTATTACTCCACGTAAAAGTCAACTTTGGCCGACCTTTTCGGGACGGAGGGAGTATAAAATAGTCATAAATTATTCAAATCAGTGTCAAAACACATATTCAAAAATCATATTAATTTATCCAATCTTTTATTTATCACCCCCGCCCCACACACACATTTACTTTCCTACTAACTTTCCTATGTTTTTCCTTCCGCTTTTTCCCAAATTTTCCAGGTTCTGACAGGACAAGACAAACTATTGGAAAAATAACTCCTTCAGAGCAAGATTGTTAGACTATGCAATGTTAATTCACTTGAAATTGAATAGCAATTAATTGCCCATGCAAAGGGCATCTGAGTGTGAAATGAAAAGTGAGAAAAGGCATGACTTGTTGATTTGTATCTCAAAAAATGAAAAAGGTTACCGTCTTGATATCGAGAACGAGGAGTGTATATTTCTTCACACTTGGGACAATAAATTTTTACTGTGCTCTGTCGGGGAATGTCTGACTGGCCAACAGGGAGGCATGGTTGACCACAGCAGTGAACTCTTGGGCATCTACCAAATTCAGCATTCTTGTACTTCTCCTGCTGCAAAAATGCATTGACAGTTCCCCACACTGTAAAAGACGTGACATCATGAATTTCTACCATGAAGGAAGATTCAATCTCACCATTGCAGCAATTCCTTTGGTTGTCAGTATGTAGCGGACATGTATTAAACCATAAAGCATCTCAGCTGCTGACTCAACAATTTCATTCTGCTCTTCCGTAAACATATCACCTACATACCACTGCAATCAATCACATTCTCATAGCCTTAAAGGATCACAATCAGGAAATAAAAATTACAATCTACAAATACTCAAGTTAAAGTTCACAAAGTGTTAAATTTTGACAAGTTTGTGAGTTATTATAAAGCCTGCATAACTGAAGTTAAACTGGAGTTGGTGTTGGAACATCAGAGAAAAATATCTGAAACTAGTAAATTACTCCCTCCCTCCCATAAATGCATTGTTTTCTTTTTTGGATTGTCACTAAACTTCCTGGTTTCCTTTGAAGGAATGGCTTATGTGGTTGATATTCTTTACTTCATTCATACATAATTTTCAGTAGACAAGTTCATATTCTTCATGAGCTTTCAAAACCAATCAGGAAGAAAATTATGGGATGATGGAATACAATGGTAGACCATTTAGTGAAGTGTGAACTATAGCAGCTGCAGAAGGCAAGATATTGCTTAAATGTGTAACATATGTTGGCTCTATAAACCTAATTTCTTTAGACTTAAGCTGTTGATATGGGAGAATATGCCTCAACTGCAAATTAAATGCATGTCACAAAGGAAACCTAGACACTGAATATTAAATCATCAGCAAAATACGTCTCATTGCCATCATTTGCAATGGAGCCAAAGATTCACCATTTTTTGGTTTGAGAATGTGATGAAATAAAGCAAAATGGCTCACTAAACTGTCTGCGCTTCTTTGTTATAAAGCAACAGTCAGTCCATGGAATTTTCAACACGATTTTCACCATGGGTCATCCGGAAACAGTCTCTATGTGCTTTAGTACAGGGGTTAGGCTGCGTACATCCGACCCCCCTAACCCCACCGTTGGTGGGAGCCTTTGCGGCACTGGGGTAATGATGATAATGATGAGTAACATCTCATGGTACGCTAATGAGTCAATCATGAAAAGACAAATCCAAACAATTATATATGAAACATGATTATAAAGTATGGTCACTAGAGCTCATTGGATAATATCTACCTCTCAAGTATTAGCACAGTTTTCTTTCAAGCACAAAGGTGAAAAAAGACCAAGGCAGGTGAAAATAAAACTCATCAGAAAAATCATCATTGATAATGGAGAAATTGTCTTTCTTTTTCTTCTAATAGTCCTGTATGACACTTCAATTTTCATCAATTCCCCCATATCTTATTAATTAAAATCATCTATATTGTCGAAGAGATAAATAAATACAAAGGAAAAAGAATCCACTCAAGTTGATAAAGATAAAACATCTCAAAAGATAAATCAGGTCATTGCACATCATACAGCACAAAAGTATACATGTTTATCTCTATGTTTCTATTGAGCCAATCGAAGTAAACCAACCGTGAGAAGATTCAATATCCAAAATCAGATCAAGTGCATAATCGTAATACGGGACTAGACTGCTAAGACCACAGAGGTTAAAGTCATCTTGGATGTAGTCATCATCGACTTCACAGAAGAACTCGTTCCCACGTAGATTGCAATACCATGAAATCCATGAAGTATCTTCACCATCAGAACCACTAACATCTGATCCCTCACTGTCTGTTTCAGATTCAACTGTCAAAGAAAAGAAACAGCCAATGTTAAAACAACCTGGAACATATTTAGCCAAGTGCTCATAATGCAGAAATTATTTCTCCATACATGAATATGCTCATGGATACAATTATACAACCACAAGGTAGGACATACAATTTACTGGGAGTGCCGAGTACATAATTGTCTCAAGCAATGATGAGTAGCAATTTGGAATGCCACAATAGATAACTGAACTGGATATATTTCCCTATACATCTTTATCATCGAACCTAAGCTCTTCAAACTAAAAAATTAGAAAATCCCATCTCTCTTATGGATTTCGAGGTTCACTGTTCATCAAATTGACTGTTAGGGTGTGACCTTTCATGAACTTTTCCACCCTAACATCCTATACTCAACAAGAACCACTGGTAGATCTACATAGTGGAAAGGGGGCATCGGCTCCCCTTAAGTTTGATAACTTATTATTTTATATGCAATTTACTTAAATGTATACATGCACCTCACCTAGATTTAGAACACTACCATATATTTTTTGTTTGAATAAATGTTTTTTGTATTTTAGAAGAAAATACAGATATTTAAGTATTTAGTGGCCTCATTGACAATTATATATGGATATTTAATGTATGTATCAATCAATAATATAAGAGCTCACTTATAGACCCCTTTATTAGTTTAGGAGGCTAGGAGAAACTAAACTAAATACAAAACAAATGAGACAATGAGCAGATACCTAGAACCCACACACAACTACTAGTGTCCGTCAATAAAATTATTTATGCAGAAAATGAAATGTACCATCAAGGTACCATTATACCAAAGAAACAAAGTAGGCTCAAGTATTCATAAATATAACACATAAAAATGCTTTTCAAGCAAGGGAAAACAATGTTTACTCCCTGGAATGTGGCAGCCAGGGTTTCTTAAAAACATATTTCCTATACAAAAGTAACCATATTCCTATTACTAGAAACAGTCAATTGCTAATCAGTAATCAGTAGTTTAGCCTGGCTCCATCATGCAAATTCTCTATGTTTGCTTAAGAAAGGCCACACTTCAGTGTAGCTAAATATTTTAAAATTCCCTTGACGTGTTGGAAACAAAGCAGGTACAGATGAGAAACCTGCTACTTGAAAATTTTATGTATGCCTAATACAGTTGTGATATCAGGCTGAAGAAATTAGAAACCTAAAACATATTTCTGTCAATCAGAACAACACTACAACAGAGTTATCCCAAAGCAAGCTTTTTGTTTAACTGCACTCAATTTTTCAAATGAGAGTTCAAACAGTCCAGCAAATTCAAATCTATGCAAACAAAGGATGCATTGATTTCTACTAAAAACAGACTCAGGCACCCACACATTTTGTTAGAATGCGAGATTACAACCAGAACAATTAAACAAACATCACCGGAAAGCAGTGGCTAAGAAAAGTAAGATTAGGTACACGCATATACAGAGAGACGGTGGAGGAGGAGAGACCGTCGGAGTTGTTGTTGTCCGGTGCGGCAGAGCGAGATGCCGTGTGATGATTTTCCTCCGTTTTATACATCGACAACCGAGGATCCTTGGAGGTGAACACTCTGGTGGGGGCGGTGGTAGAAGTCGACGGGGACGAACGATCCAAGCGCTTGTCCAAAGCTACATTCAACTTCTTTCTATCAGCGGCGTGGCTCATATCTGCCGCCGCCTTAGATCCACCGCCACCACCTTTCTTATGCATGTTGCCGACCCAATTAATGAAGAAGAAACAATAATCAGGGGTGGAAATGAAAAGAGGGGTAAATTTAGGGTTTAGCCGTTGAACTCAAAAATATGAGCAACTTTTGAGATTAATTTTTGGGAGTTGAAATGAAGGGGACAAGTCTTTTATGATTTGTACAGAAGATGCTGTGCAGTGTATATAACAGGAGTGTGCCAATCAATTGTTGCAACCTGTCAACATTAGATACAGATTTGGGAGGTTTTTAGATATGGGATGAGTCACTCATTTGTAAAGGAGATATGAATGTTTGTATTTGTTTTGTTAAAAGTAACTACAATCTAAACAATTATGGTCCTTGTGAAGTATTCATCTTTTAAAATTAAGAATGGCAACAGTTTCTAGTAAAAAGGTGAGTACTTCGCATCTACCAAATCTTTATATAACATGAATTTAGAACACTTATAACAAATCTTTATGGTTTCAATTTCACACAAAAATATGTTGTATTTTAAGGTTCTAAAAAGGTCTCTAATTTTACAACACTTTAACTAGTTGTTGAGGTTTATTCCTTCAACCTAAAGACCCAACACCCTCTCTTGGATTTCGAGTGGAATATGAGGTGGATTAAGGATGTTTTTACTTGGACTGTAATTTGCTGGTCTGGTCTGGTCTGGTCTGAACTAGTCTGGTCTGGTTTCTTTGTATTTTTATAACTATCCAAGTCTGGTCTGGTCTGATTCGGTCTGGTCTGAGACAAATTACAGTCCTAAGTAAAAACATCCTAAGTGGGTAATATGGTGCAAGCAAACAAGGAATGAACAAGTCAAAATGGTAGTGAGTGGGCCTTATCTTATTCAATAAAAATAAGGGTCCGTATACAACACCCTTCACTTCAAGCACTGTGGCGGTTCGTCTATCTCAGTAAGAAGAGCTAGAGATGAGTGCTATTGCTAGAAGGTATTAATTGTCAAATCTTTACAATGAAATAAATGTTACGGAGTACTATTTATACTATCGAGAGCTAGGTAAAAATGATGATGTGGAGGACTGTGAGTGGCTAGCTTCCCAACCACCAAATCTACTGCATTAAATGCGCTTCTCGCTAATATCTTGGTTTCCCGCCAATAGGTTTGGAAGAGCGTCCTCCTGATCTTAGGCACCGGTTCTGGCTGGGCACAAGGGGGAGGCTCCGTTCGGCTCATGCGGGCTACCCTGCCGAATACCATGGATCATCATCTGGCTCATATTGGACCGAGGTTATTGGGGCAGAGCGTCTTCGAGGTATTTACGAGCGTCTGATAGGCACCTTGTCGGATTGAGCACCAACTTGGGCCTTAACGGTTTCCTTGCTAAGGGGTAACGGGTCGATCTGCTATCGGGCCTATTAACCCAACACTAGTGTTAGAACTTGAAATGGTAGCATATAAAAAATCTTTATGGTTTTAAAATTCACACAAAATGGGTTGTATTTCAAGGTCCCATATTTTACCTTCAAGTAAAATGGACACAATATATATTGGTCACAATTGTTTAAACTTGTCTACTTACATTGTTTCATAGTATCCAATGGACTGATATAATTCACCAATTTTTTTCTGGCCGTGAAATAGATTAACCATAAGATTTTGATCACTAAGCTAACGCTGATACCTTTTTGGTATTCCTCTAATGATGATTTTAATTGATCTAAAATTTTATAGTCTAATATGGTCTATTCTAATCCTGTCTGATCTGATCTGGTCTCTTTAAGTCTGGCCTGGTCTAGTAGATGTCTGTTCTATATGTATTAAAATTATCTAAGTCTGGTTTGATGTGGCATGATCTTAATGACCTGTTTAAGTTTGGTTTGGAGTTGAAACCAACCCAATTAAAAATAGGAAAAATTGATAGTAATAATCCCAACTATTGGTGGTCCGCTCATAATAATCTCAACTATCGATTATTTCAGAATAATCTCAACTTTAGGGACCTTCCGCCAATAATGGTCCCACGTGACCGGCAATAAATAAATTTCTATAGTTTCTAAAGTGGATGAGAAGAGATAATAGCAAGTAATCCCTATAAATAATCCCAATTTTTAATTTTTACGCTTAATTTCTATTTGAAATTCACTTTTTATCTGGTCATGGACCATTATTGGCGGATGGTCCATATAATTGGGATTATACAAAAATAATCAATAGTTGAGATTATTGTTAGCGGACCGGCAATAGTTGGGATTATTATTTTCAATTTTCCCTTAAAAATATTCTAAATGTGCCTCCAATATAAGTGCACCGCTAAATAC
Organism: Cuscuta epithymum; assembly: GCA_945859915.1. Classification (NCBI taxonomy): domain Eukaryota; kingdom Viridiplantae; phylum Streptophyta; class Magnoliopsida; order Solanales; family Convolvulaceae; genus Cuscuta; species Cuscuta epithymum. The sequence continues at coordinate 1,023,883 of CAMAPF010000980.1, read as the reverse complement.
GTGGGTGTTCTAGCTTTTTATCATGTAATGATATTTTTTATCACAACTATAAAATTTTTTATACTCTGTATATAATATGTTATTGATACCCTTACCTTCAGGTCTCGTCTAGGATCTGTTATCGTTGGCTTATGCCCAAATAAAAAAATATTGATCTTTAGAACACTAAGCACAACACAGTATAGAAAACAAAATAACACGTCATCCACAAGCTACGGCAAAAAGTAAATCCAAACAAGTTGTCTGGACTAATCCCCCCAGAAAATAAAAATCATTACTGAGTTGACTCCAAACAGGTATAGTATTTGACTTGATCATATATTGATGTATTTTGTTGTGTTTCAAGCGTTTTATATCTCCCCATGGATGGGACCACTCCTTCGCAAGCCTATAGTGAGCACCTACATGCACAAGGTGGAGGGCTCCCAACCCTCACACCCCCTCTATTTGATCCCTTTTTCTCCATCTGAGTCCACCGTTATATTGTTCGCGATTGTGTATTTTATTAGCAATTGAACATCTTCTATGCTTGCCCCTTTCAAAGATCTAATGCCACCGGCTGCCAAAACTACATGTGAACTAGGTAGGGAGTGAGAAATTAAACCAAAGAGAATGAATCTAGTCAACCGCTAATTAACGAACCCAATCACTCACTCATTTTAAAGAATGAGAAAATGCAAAGATTGTATTTTAATTTAGTTAGGGAATAAGAAAGGTGACTGACCTCGCTCTCTTATTTGTAATTTTGTTATGGTTTTTTTTACTTCAAGTGGTTACCACAAAAACATTAGCTTCTTTTCTTCATTGGATCCTTTGTTTACTTTGTTAGTATTATCGAAGTCCAGCCAATGTGGAGGAAATAATTCACTTACATATTGTATATTTGATTTTAAAATTATAAGCACATGACAAATTTTACTTGATTTTTCTGCGAAATAATGACTTAGAATATTACTTCTAACCCATAGGCCTAACTGTTTATATTGTAAGTCTAGCTTAGTTTGACTTATTTGTCCTGAAGGTCCAATTTAGTTACTCACATGTATGTTCAATTTCAATATTCAGCTCGGAGGCCCAATTAATCATTCTATTTATAGGCCCAACTTATTTATATTAATTCAGTCACTATGTTATGCTAAAATATTAAAGAGTACAAATTAAACATTGTTAATTACTGCCGGTCTGGATTCCGACCATCTGGCTTATACGCCAATACCCAAATCTCGTATGAAGATAAGATTTGGACCCGTGTGTTACTACTATCAGAGCCTCATGAGGTTCCTCGAGTCGATGTCCACCCTTCATGTGATCACGTCTCTAGTCTATTCCAAGCAAAGCCTTCACATCTATACATAAGCACTTTGTTCGGACGTGGCCGATATATTATATTTTGTGACCCTTTGTTCATGTATAACTTCATTGATCTTCATAGCTTCTCCAATAATCAAACAAAGCCTCCAATGTCGGTGTCGGGCCCAATTTTCCGATTTCAATGCCAAAAATACCAAACACAAGAGAAAAGCCCGACAAACCATAGCTTGAGTTAAATTGTTACTTTGTGACTCATTTTAGCCAATGAAATTGTATAAAACCAATTCCAACATGTGTATTTGTGTATCAATTAAATTATTAATAATAATAATATAAGTTACAGCTAGATAATCTCATGGAAAACCCTCTAATTATAAGCAAATAAAAACCCAATCCTTAACCTGGATTATAGTCGTGTAGAAGTTGTCCAAATAACATGTTATTGTAGCATTCAATTTGGTCATTGTAGCTATTGTAGCATTCAATTTGGTCATTGTAGCTCAAAATACATCTCATCAATCCAAATGTAGCCCAAAATTGGCCAAAAGCCACCGTTCTTTCACTTGGCACTCATTACGCAACCATTGAATGCAGACTGACGTTTTCAAACGCAAACCGGCTCTCGGCTTCTGTGGATTGCAATTCTTCACTCTTTCTACATATTTTCATTTGACATTCGTCCCCCGATTAGTATTTTTCTTATCTATGATTATATTCAACCCTAAGACATTATCTTACACAAAAAAATCCATATTTATGTCCCTAAGGTCATCATGTGCGAAATATACTCAATAATATTTCATAATGATAACTAATTAAAACATTATTAAAGACTATGTTTTGATTTTCGTGATACCTTTTCCACCTCTCTTCCTCCTCTAATGCATGGAACTCATCTTTCCATTCTTGGTCTCCACCTATTTGTTCCTTATGTATATGAATAAAGTTCCTATTTATATTTTAAGGATTTTCCAACCCAGTGGATAACAGCATGGGTGGAAAGCGCATCCGCTTCAAGTCATGGAAAATAGTATTGGTACTGAGGTCTTATATTGATTACCCATGTCTAATCATAAAAATATTACATAGTATATGTAACACCCCCAAATTCCACCCCAAAATATATATCAAAACAGCAAGTATAAAGATAGTTTTCCCAAAACATTTAAATTTAAAAGAATTTAAATTTATACGGAAGTAAATAATCAATGGGTCTTACCACTACACTCGGTTCTCACATAACCAAATGCACATGCTAAACCACAATCTAAAATAAACATTAGTGCTAAGTTCAAAACTGAAATAAGTAAAACGATATCAAGTTCTGAAATTCCAGATTTAATAAATGTAACTAGTGCTAGTCTATATTATCTAGCGAGGCTCTCTTCATCAAGCATATTCTTCATCACTTGCACCAAATAAAGTGCAGAAAACAAAACAAAGAAAAGGAAACAAAAAATAGCTTTAGAGCTAAGTAAGACTCACCAACCCTGTAAATAATATAGTTTGAGGAAAATAGATGTGATACTTAAACTATAGATTCAAAAATCCATTTAGTTCTCAATATACAATTTTCAAGTTTAAAATCACGTGCATAACTCAAAACAACCTTTGATTCAATATAAAATATTATAAGCTTATCCACTCATGTCTCCCTGAGGAAGAAGAAACACTCTCCACAATTTCACTTTCAATATATCAACTTCCCCAAAATAACATACAAATACTTATCCATATAGATTTCATATTCCAATAAATACTGATCCACAATTAATTCTTCAGAATCATTTACTCTTCAATTCAAAAATATTATCCAAGTCAGGTGAATACTCGAGTTGTCTACCATTATGAACATGTTGTCCATAAATTACTCCAAAGATCATTATGAACATGTTCATAGATTACTCCAAAGATCATTATGAACTTGTAGTTCATAGGTTTACTCAAAATTTCATTATGAACTTGGGGTTCATAGATTACTCCAATTCTCATTATGAACATATGGTTCATAGATTACTCACATATCATTATGAACATGTAGTTCATAGATTAGAGAAATATCATTATGAACATCTGGCTCATAGGTTACTCACATACCATTATGAACATGTAGCTCATAGATTACCCAAATATCGTTATGAACATCTAGTTCATAGGTTACTCACATATCATTTAACTTCAAAATACTTTGTAAAAATATATATATTTAAGATTCAGGTCTCAAAACCATATGCCAAGCATCTCCAATTCAAGGTCAAAGTTCACAAATCAGGCTTTAACCAAAACTAGTTCCAAAATAGTATTTAATACCATATTCGAAATAATCCAATAAGGATATTTGAAATTCAAGTATACATATATAAATATTCATACCAACTTCTACCTTTAAAAATATATAATTGGTCTCATAATAATCTCTAAAATTTTCCAAGTTAATATACCAATTTCTCACAATTCACAATTTCGGCCATAACAAACTGATTTGATAAATTCTCCAAAAATCATATGCTCATAAATTCCCATGAAAAAATAGATCATAATATCCATCATAAAATATCCGAAATACTCATAAAATTTCAGAAAGAAAATCAATTCATAGCTCAAACCCTACTTAATAAATAATAGGGGTAAAATAGTAATTTTGGCTGCAATAGTTCTTACCTCGAGCCTAGCAACGAATCCTAAACTTGGATACTAGCTTGAGAGGTCACACACACGTCCCTAGAATGATATACGGTTGTAGGTTTACAACTTAGGAGAGAGAATTCAAATGAACTAAGAAAACGGGAAGAATCATAATGCACTTACCGGAAGATTAGGTTGATTGATCTCTTTCTTGGTCTCCAAAAATCTTCTTGGATATGTTAGAATTGAAGAGTTGGAAGAAATAGAGTTTAGGAAGTCGGACTTAGGGGTTTTTGGAATGAGGAAATTCGGATTAGGATTTATAGCAAAAATCCAAAGTTGGGTCAAACTGGGTCAAAAGGGCAATCCGGGTGTCTGCACTATCGGCCACACGCCGTGCAAACCATGGTGCGGACCTGGCAGAACCTTGGTCGAAATTTGAAAAAAAATCCGGGCGAGGTGCGGATCTTGCCCGCATGCCATGCGGGGTTCCCAAGCGTCCCAAACTTTAGTTTTTGCTCCTTTTCTTCCCCATTTGGACCTCCCTTTGGTCCCAAACACTAAAACAACCATGACAAACTATTTAGAGATCTCTAAACGGTACGAACCATAATTTCAAATATTTTTCAAAATTCTCTCAAATTTTGCGGGATATTACAGTTTAAGTAATGAGGTCTTATATTTGTGCCCCCGCTTCTGATCTGATTGATTACTATAATATCCTAGGTAAGTGCTTGGACTGAAATGTTATAGATAGAAGGTTTTGGGAAGAAAAATGTTGTGCTGAAAAAGAAGAAAATATCATTGTTCAAAATCCAAACTCGGAACAACATCATTTTGATCTCAAGTTTTCTCAAAGTAACTCGAAATGACATCACTTTAGATGACATAGACGCGAAGCACCACACTATCATCGGTTGAATATGATCATGTTTATTCCACATGAATATAATCAAGCTAAGTTTCTACCATATGATCAAACTGTGTAATGATCAACTACTTTATAATCTCCAACATGAATAGGAGATAATACCCGAAATAGGACTAAAAAAGTTCGAAAATTCCAAAATAGGACTTCCATATTTTTATTTCCAAAATAGGACTAATTACTGTCATGTTTTGGCAGTACCAGACTTCAAACATGGCAGTATTTTCCAAACTTGGCAGTAGTTAGTCCTATTTTGGGAATAAAAACATGACAGTCCTATTTTGGAATTTTCAAACTTTTTTAGTCCTATTTCGGGAACTTAAGTTCCTACCACATATCATATTGATTCAATATATTTACAAGACGCATTTGAATCAAAACTAATGCATCTGTTAGGATTTGAAACATGTTTTCTTCATGAAGGTTGTAAAGTTTTAAGTTATGTATCTTTCAATTGATTTAAAAACGAGGACGAATCCAAAGTACTACACTAATCCAATGAGATAATCAGACAAAAGGTGGGAGTAACATCTACAAAAGATAAGATGCATGAGTCTCATTTGCGGTGGGTTGGTCATGTGCGTAGAAGACCGAGTGATGCACCTATTAGATGACTTGAGAGATGGGGAGAAGAGGCGGGGAGGAGATGGAGGAGAAGACCCAAACAGACTTGCATTAGAGCAATCAGAACTGATATGCGTCTTCTTGGGTTGGACGAGAGTATGGCTTTGGAGAGAGCAAAGTGGAGGGCGCACATTCATGTGGATGATTGATCTATTTTCTATCTTTTCTTTTTCTGGTTCCTTTATCATTTATCTTCATTATCTTTATATATTCTTATGTTATTTTAACTTCTAGCTTTTTTATGCTCTTTTATCCTTTTGTCTTTTTATCTTTTTTATGTTCTTATGTTATTGTTATCTTATATTTATCTTTATCTTATCCGTTTTATCTTTTCCTTTTTTCCTTGTTTTTCTTCTTGTCTGACTTCTCTTTTTTGGCACTTATATCATGGTTCGATTCATGTTAGCCGACCCCAAAATCTTTTGGGATTAAGGCTTGGATGTTGTTGTTGTAGTTGTTGTCACACTGATTGAACATATATATGTGTGTGTGTGTGTGTGTGTGTGTGTGTGTGTGTGAATTTTTTTATCCAAAAAATGATGCACTTGTCACGATTTGAAATATTTATCTTCATGAAAGTTGCATCCCTTAATAAGTTAGCATTCGAGTGATACAAAAATGAGCTCACACAAATAATCCTACATCGAGTTATGGGCGAATTTAACAAATAAAGGGTACTAAAAATATCAAAGTATACATCATTTCATATTTATGACTATTTTAAGACATAGTTTAACTAGTGATTGAGTCAATAACGATGTAGCAACTACCTCACTGGTTGTACGTGGCTGAGTCAGTGTTAGTGAAATTATGGAAGTATTGATGTATGCTAGTTAAATTATCATAGATTGGTATTTTGATTAATGATAAAATAAACTTCGTATAATACTAACTTAAAGATTGGAGAAGCTAGAAATAGTCATTATTTGGAAAATTTTGAGATAATTCAATAAATAGGAGTAAAATAAAGTTAAGTTTCTCAAACACCATCATCATTATTTTCTTCAATTCCTAGGATTCAATCTCTCTTATTTTATTGTTTTCATTCTTTTATTAAGACTAATAAGTACCTCCTATTTTGATAATGAGACGACATAGTTAGTCCTATTTGTAATTTTTTTCTATATTTTTTCAGGTCCCTTAGATTTTAATGATGCTTTTTTCTTTAGACTTTGGTTGTCTTTGAAAATACACATGACTCCTTGTTTCCTTTATTGTTCAATTCTCACATCACCACATTCACATTCGTCTTTACTCTTCTTTAGAACACATTTTTCATCTTTTTGATAACTCAGCAACATACTGCATTGATACAAAAGCCTTTATATACGTAGTCTATTGAATATCATCTCTTGGCAAAAATAAATTAGGGGAAGAGGGTAAGATCCCCTTGAGTTCCTCCCTGTCTCCACTATTGGTGACACAATATGAGAATATTATGATTGGGGTCCATGATCTAATATATACAATATGAATGTGAATTTAAGCCTCTAATTAGTACGTCATTCCATTTTAGTTTATGAAGACATACATTAGTGCATGCATTGCTTAGGTGGAAATCAACTACACCGGCGGAGATAAAACACAACTCGCACATCTAATGCTTTTCTCTATACAAATTTAGAGAAATAATTAAATATACACATCCCCACCAAAGAAAATTTGTTAGAACCATTCTTATTTAATTATAAAATCATTACCACAAATAAAATTTGAGAATTATTACATGATTGAAGTAACGCACATTCAAGGCATATGGTAAACTAAGAGAGAGTATTTTGTGCACTATTGCACATATTTCTCATATTCCATTTATTTAACGAATGTGATACGAAATCTCTCCCTTTGTATATATAATAATGTTATATAACTTTGTATATATGATAATGTTATTTATACTAATAAATGAGTCTCGAGCGTATTTAGGCACTCAAATTCTATATGATATCAGATGGTATCAATAATAAGGTGATCGGATTTAAAGAAGTTCAAATAACATTATGGGCGGGTATCGTGGGTGCATTGAGAGAGACTAATAACAAACAAATTAAATGTTTGGGTATATAAGTGTTTTCAAATCCAAATGACAAGAAAATAGGTTTGTCCTTAAATTTAGAAACATGAAGGTAATGGTTGCACGAGATTAATTGTTTCGTAACTAAAACTAATAACAAAGACATATAGGATGATTGTCAAACATAAGAAATGCGTAAAGATTTGTGCAAGACTCGGAGTATGAATTAATTCACACAAAGAATATATATCCCAGAAGAAAAGTGTGATGTACATGAATTAGCATGATTGATTTGAAATAAACTTTGGCGTTATTATTAGAAAAACATCAAGCCTACAAAAGTTGTACCATTCTCTTAATCTGCAAAGTGATTCACATATCTTTAATTGAAGGACCTGTTTGTCAACTCAATAGATAGATTTTTTATGGTTAATATTTCTTTAGGTTTACGTGCCTTGGGGTTTCTTGGACTTGCTTGAGTTAAAAGGTAGTCAATGACCCTAAAGTGTAAAAATTAAGGAATATGATAAAAAGTCTTATACTATAAGCTATATTTGATTTAATTAAGAAAAAGCGTTTTTGAATTATGTTGTTTCCACGTATTTGAGATGCCTTAAAAACCATTGATCTTACCACTTCCTCATTCCATTACATATAAAAGTACTAATTACATAAGTGTAATTTAATTAATTTGAGGGTAATTGCACTTATAGTCCTTCATTTTTTGAATTATAAATTTAGTTCATGTTTTTAAGATTATTTCTGCCTAAGAACAAAGATTTGGATCATATTTGACCGAAGATTTGACCACGGGCTAGGAGAGGCCGGTTTGGGAAGCATAATTAAGGTGATCGAGGATGGCCGGCTATGTTGCTTATAATTAGCGTGCTAATTCATGAGAATACCTAAATTATAAAAACATGATTTCGTGAACTATAATGCCTAATAACATGTGAAATGATAATATTATTGTCTATGATGAAGAACCGGTGCATGATTAATAAGTCTATGAACAAGTAATGCATGATTACTTGTTATTCTTAAAATGTTGTGCTAATTGAACTAGTGATGAGCTATTGAGGTGAAACGGGCACTCTCATTCGAAAGATGGACTTTTTTAATATAAATATGAATATAAAATGTATCTGAAACGAGTCATGGCTTGGTTGTCATGCTCACTTAGAGAAGGTAAAGCATACACAAATTTAAAGCTCACATGTACTAAGGGCAGACCGGGTAGTATTAGGTGACTAGCATGAGGTTGTAGTTTGAATACTAATAATAAGGATCCTAAGGTTAGGATTGTGAGGTATTGTAATTGGGTATTCATCGCGGATATCCCGAGATGCTCTAAATGATATATATTGATCCTAAGTATTAATTTGTTGATGTTGTTTACTGATTGTTGATGTTGTTTACTGGGGAGTCCTTAGGATAATCTGTAACTAATATTTTGATTGTAGCCATGACCATGGCTTGCCTCTAGTGTAAGGATGCCTGACCACATGGACTTGTTGATGGATAGACGAGGACCATGGCCCGACTAAGTCAAAGGATTGTACCCGACTGCATGGACTCGTATCGTAATAATAGATATCAGGAACATGGCCCCGCTAGACTCTAGAGAGCGTGCCCAGTTGTATGGATTTACGAGATGATTATGTGTAGTAGTGGAATCTTATCTGGATACCCTCTGAGGTTCCTCACTGCGGTAACACTTAAGATAGGATCCCGCATGGGTCTTACCTTCCTACAAGAATAAGGTATGAGTTTAGGGGCGAAATGTTGAACATCAGTCTGAGGACCATAGAAGCGGCCTCCGACTACACATGTGGGTGTGTCAGCTGTGTGTGATTGATGTGCCCTTCGAGTGTTGGAAAGTTTGAAAATATTTCAAATGAATAAAGTTATCCTTAAATTGTTTTCTAGTCCAACCATGAGCATACTTTAATTCTTTAAAGGATTATTTCAACTTTCACTTTTAGGGATTTTCCAACTCCCATACGTTTTGTTTTAGTTAATTTGATTAGTGTTATAAATTATAATTGCTATTAAATTGAATCACTCCGGACATTACATTTTACTATATTAAATTATATTGATTGCTTGTTTCAATCCAAGTCATGCATGCATATAAATTCTACCATGTTTTCCATCTTTTGGGTGAGTAACTTTTGCAAGACACTCATACGGGTACAACGGTGTGTAATATATAATACACACATATATGTACATACAAAGTTATGCATGGATACCTTAAATCGGTAGAGGCCTAAGTGCAGCAACAATACAAAACTATATAAATACTAGTATATATTTTTCATGTACTCGAGTGAGGAAAATCACATAAGCCTTTTGATGCACTGAAATAATATTTTACACCTACAAATTGTTTATACAAAATTTATAAATTTTATTGCTGAGTTCATATACTAATTTCTTGTCGTTATATTACTTCTGTTACTCGTCTTGTACTAAGGCTCGTTATATTCTGGGGGGAATTTCCGTACGCCGAAAATAATTTCTTAGGACAGCGTCTGACGCGTCTCGAGCTACTGATATACCTTTAGTTCTTTTTAGTGATTATTCTGCAGATCAATTCACGGAGCTAGATGGTCAACGAGGTCAACTTATGAGCAACACGGCCAACATGTTGATTTTGGAAGGATAGAGCCAACATCGAGTTGTATGATATGATATGTTGAAGCAATGATAGACCGATGGGTTGTATGACGGGTTTGTTTTAATACACATGGGTCTACGAACCGACTATTTGACTTTATAGATTTACGTATACTTTGAAAGGGATAACTATGGGTCATTGCCTAGATCATAATATCACCCTGTGTGATAAGTCCATATTTAGACACACATTTGATGTGTGTTGGGATTGGATTTTGATGGTTTTCCCAGCTTTAAGGTGTTGCAAGTCTCAATTTTAGCTCAAGTTATGTTTACCGGGCGTTGGTTCGAGTTTTGTGTTGTTTGTAGTCAAAATCAGGGAATTTGAGCCCGGTACCGGCACTTGAGGAACAATCGGGATAATTTGAGAAGCATTTGAGAATGATTTGATAGCTTTGGAGGTCACCGGAAGATTCACGATGAAGATTTGAAGGAAAAAGAGCTCTAGGATTGGCTACGGGGTCAAAAGAAGATGAATGAAGCTTGAAAACGACGATCAGGATGACCTTCTGTCAATCGTTCAAGCATATCTCTTTGTAGCAACATCCAATGTACACGATTAAAGTTCCATATGAAAGCTAACTTCAAGGGCTACAAATCATATGAAGACAACTTTGCGAGAATCTGAAAGGAAGAAGGTGAAAACAGACGTTGAAGTCAGATGATCTCTGCTGCGATTTCAGAAAGACACCTTCCACCGTTTTGATCATATCTCTTGATTGGATGATTCAAATCACATTCGGCAACTTGGGGTGGATAGAGGACTTCATTATCTACAACTTTCATGAAGGAAGCATTCGGAAGTTAAGTAGGCACGATCGTGCCCTCAAAGTCAGACACAATCGTGCCTGAAGAGAAAAGTACCGCGGAGTTACTGCCAGCCAGGCATGATCGTGCCTGCCCAAAATGCGCGTTTTTGCTCCGGAGGCACGATCGAAGGCACGATCGTGCCTGACATCGTGCCTGGCTCCGAAAATCCTAATTCAGCTCAAATTTCACCCGATTTTTCTATTTAAACAGCCTGTAAACCCCCGTTTTCAGGGGGAGCTTAGAGAGAGTGCCTAACACGAATTTTAGAGGGCTTTTCAGCCTTGTTCATCAATCTTTTGGGATTCTTTGTAAGTTCCACCTTTTTAATTAATGACGATTAATATTTTATTCCAATTCTATTGATTCTTCAATTATGAATTGTGAGTAGTTTAATTAGGGATTGGGATTGATGAAGGGGTTGATCATGATGTATGGCTAGTTTCTTGATGGATTAATTGCATGAATGCCGTTTAATTTGTGGTTGAATAATTTAACTAATATCTTTTGTAACCTAGAACGCGCGCTAGAATTACAATTGCTTGTAGAATAAATTAAGAGAGATCTAGTTTATTCTAGGACACCTTCACACACACTTAATCGTTCGCTAAGAGATTAGTAGCGATTAAGGGGCCGTAAGCTCGCTCGTCTTGGCAATAATTTAGGATCCTGTCGCATGAGAGATCAGTCTGGTCCCCTAAATTATTGTACTCTACGCCGCGAGAGCGGTAAGAACTTAGTAATGATTAGCTAGGCTCAATTGAATTAATTTCATGTAATTAGGCCTGATCTGCCAGAAATCTGGTTACCCCGGAATCAATCCTTGTTCCCTTCGTCATTAATTAGAGAGAACCCATTTATTTTAATCGTTTAATTGCATTTTAATTTTTCATACCAATCATATCTCGCACGACGCATTTATTTTATTTATTTTTAATCGCTGAATTTAATTAATTCTTGATTCCCTTATGTCCGTCCCTGTGGAGACGATACTCGTACTTACACCACTATATTACGATCTATTTTAAGTGCGAGAAACCACACATCACTGTGCTAAGGGTTTATAGGTTGAAGCATTGATTATATACTGTGTATTTGCCATTATACTTTTCAAATGCTTCAAAGTACTGACCTCTCTCTGGGGGGGACCCCACCAGTTTTAGGAAGAAACTAGAGCTTACTTCATGTGCCCGTTATTTCGGGAAATCTTAGAGAGAAGACGTGGTTCATGCGTCCTCCCTTTCTGTTTTACAAACAATGTTCATGGATATTATTTTCTTATGAACTGTTCAGGAGCTTGTGTGCTCAAGTTTGCCCGGTGTGTCTTTGATTCCAAGTATATTGTTTCTGCTTCTTCTTTGAAACTTTACATTATGTTAGTTTATGAATGATCTATGTGTAAATGATATCATGATACCTTGTATGATTCGGGTAAGATTGAATGTGGTTGGCTTATCCGAATTGAATTAATTCCACTTTTGGTCATGTGAGTTTTATGTCATTTCCACATTTGGTCCACGTCTTTGACTTTGACCACTTTTGGTACATGAGTATTGTGTTTTCACCCATACATGGTCCTTCCGGCAACAATTCCGGTGGTTAAAATTGCCGGAGAAGGACAACAAATGGTCAAGAAACATTAGTCAAGTTCTAAAAGTGGACAAACTGAAAGACATGGACTACATGTGAAAATGACATAAAACTCATAGGACCAAAAGTGGAAATAATTATACGTCGGCTGTTGACATGTTTGGGAAGGTCCAAGGCATGACATAGTATAATTCAATTCAAAGATTGAAGATGCATGCACAATATTTTATTGAATGATAGACATAACCATTAGAATTCTGATTTTGTCAAAAATCAAATTGTAATCCAATGCAACAATTGTTTATAGATCTACTATGAATAGTAGATCTAGTTGTTGCTAAGGCAATGAAGTTTTCAAAATTGAACATTCTTAATAATTATTATTGTCAATCATTGCTGAAGAGAGGTTGAATGGATCAGTAATATTTAAGCATGAAATGCTAGAAAAGATTAATTTTGAAATTGTACGTTACTGATGACTTAATTATATTTTGTGAGAAATGTTGTCAGGCAACATCTATATATAGACATATAGTTGATACATTTACTCAATACTTGAATGATATTTTTGTTTAAATACACGACTGAAACATTTAAGTGTAAAATAATGTTTGTCATTGTTATGTCTGAACTATAAAAAAGTGAAAATAAATTCGTATTGGAGTTGGTCATACACCGTGCAAAATTATGGGTTAGTTATAACTATGTGTAATTGTAATTTTAAACTGAAGTTTTCTATATATAATGCACTACAAAAAATAACGTTATTGGCACAGAATTGACAGAGTTTGGCACGGACGGAAACATATTTTTTGCGCAGCTCCGTACCAAATAACTCGTGACAAAACGGTGTTGGCACGGAATTTGGCTCGGATTTGATGTATTTGTGTCAACCTCCTCGAGGGGTATATATATATATATCACAAAATGGGCAAATCCAAACCAAAACTAATAAACTTAGCACAAGCTTTGAACTGCAAGTGTTCAGTATGGGTCATCCATGAAGATAAAACACCAGGCCAGCTACCCCGTCGATCATAAATTCCTAGATAGAGCTGCTACCCGTCTTAAAAACATGATAAGATAACTGAAGAAATCTATGACATGAACTTGATTTTATTTTTATTTTTTATTGTTTTTTGATAATTCAGATATCGAGATTTATTCTCTCATAATCCTGGAGTTTATGAATTACTCTTCAAAGCCCCCTAGAAAGATAAATCTGGATCTAACTTCATCAGTACTGTCACCAAAGAACGAATCCAACATGACTAATATCACCTGCTCTCACAAGGGAGAGACTTGGGAGTGTATAGTCATCCATTAGACTACACCCTCCTCCATGAACTTGATTTTACATTAAAGCGATCATGAAGAAAAAATGTACGTAGTAGTATTTATTCAAAACATTTTTTGGAAATTATTTATTCAAAACATAGTCACAGATTTTTAAATATAAATATTAATATGGTAATATAATTTGGTGTTGTGGTTTATCAATTATCATGTTTGACGTCTAACACCGTAGAAAAATCCCAGTAACAACTGACAAATGCGTATTGATCGATATGATGGATGGAACTTCATTAAAATCAAGATCTAACAGTATATAATATGGTTAGTCAATATAACGTACATGAATTTAACTATATAGTAGGTATTTTTCCTTCACTTGTGACCATTTATTTGTTTTTTGGAATGTTGTCACTGGTTATTAAACATTTAAACCCCGTATTTAATCATATTATATCTTTTTTCTATTATACTACGTTGAATATCTTTCGACCAAAGTACACGTCAAAAGTATTAAACAATCATCACAGTTCTTTTTTTTTCACATAGTCAAACCTGATTGGAATTGGCTACACATGAGACAATCTAAAGTTTATGCAAGTATTACAGTAATAGATAATAGATATGACTAATATCATTTAAAAATGAAAAGAATGGAATATCACAATTCACAAACCGTGTATTTTAGTTCCTAGGGGTGTCTTGATTAAAACAGATATTGATTTTTTAAAATATTACTACGTACGTATGGAATCTATGAATTGAATTCTAATACAACTCCATAGATTCTACCACTTCTATTAATGCTGCAATGAAGTTATAGAAAGTAGACCATTAAGGGCCTCCTCATTGGTAGGATTATTATGAGATTAAGTTGGTGACATGGCAGGATTTTTAGAAAATTATCATTGAGTGACATAGATTATTTAATGGAATTATTTGCTACAATAATCCGGGATCAAAATATGAATTCATATTATTTTAAGATTATTTGAAAAGTATATGTAATAGAGATTAATTCAGGACAGAGGAAAAAAAGATTATTTGAAGATGATGATTGAGAGACGTAAACGAATTTTGAGATTATTTTAAAATTAATTGCATAACAATATTTAAAGGGTAAGAATCATAGAAAAATTGATTATTAGAGATCATAAATGGAGACGCTCTAATGGATTGGAAGAATAATTGTCGGGAGGAAATTTTCTAATAATTTAAAGTGATAATTAGGAAGAGATAAGAATAATTGAAGCTTTGAAAATACGAAAAATTTGTAAAGATCGAAGAAATAGAAAGTCATTTTGAAATTGAAATCATCGCATAAATATTGAACATGTTCGATAAAACAAACACCTGGATGATTAGAAGGAATCGTTTTCATTTTTCAATATCTTCTACTTGAATACCCGATGGTTTGAATCCCGGAAAAAGTTGCATACCCCACCGCCCCACGTTAATTTTGAAAGTTGAACATAAAAAACAGAAAAATTGACCCTTTTAATATTCCAAATTTTTATTTTATTTTCAAAAACACAAAGAATTGAAGTTGCAAGGCTAATAGCATTTCCAACACTTTGTGGATAACTTGGAATTTCTGAAAGTCAGTGAGTCATATACGTACGGAGTAGTAATTGTTGCTACTTATTGGATATTTGGCGCACAAGGGAAAGCCAGTGTTTGTTTTAGATTTTATTTTTTTTGGTAAAAATGAATCTAGAGCAAAAGCAATATTTATAACTTTAATTTCACATTCTATTATCTACTGTACTGTACCTGTTAACATCCGTGTGTTATGCTTTTTTATAACATGTACTTGCTAAAAAAAGAACAAAGTTTGTAGAGATTATAGAAAAGTGCTTTAACGTAAATTTCTCATTTAATAGGAATTCTGGATAAAAAATTAGGTTCTATCTAACTAAAAAGATTTTTTTGTCAGTATAAATATATGATTTTAATAAAGTATACAAAAAGCATATTTGTATGTGGTAGTGTGGTACCAATTCAAGATTAAGGAAAAAGTTGTATGTAAACGTAATGGAGACTTGCAGTGGCTCTAAGAGACTAAGACCGCCCTTAACAGTTAGCATAAGCTATGCGTGAAAACCTTATATTCATCTTCAGAACTTGCAAGTAAAAACATACGGAGTATATATATACTCCGTATCTGTTAAGAACATAGATAGGAAGAAAGAAACTAATGAAGTGAGATTCCCGAATTCTATTACAGGCTCAAACAATTGTCGTGTCGGCCAAAATTCATGAAACCGCATCACAATTTCCCTAACCGTAACAGACGCCATATGGCCCCTAAGTGATTCATTCAATAATATACAATTCTCCTAATCGTTAGAGCAGCTTGCCGGTTGACTCACACAGCGACATTCCGCTCTCCACACGCCATGTCTAAAGAAAACTACGTCTTCTGCCTCACGCCAATACACAATACATTGCTGCCTTTCTATGGTTATAAAAATTTCGCTTCAAAATATGCAAGTAGCACAGCTGAAACTACATATGGAGTATTTCTTCTTGCTCTTCTTAATCATCAGGTAGCAACTTCATCAACTTCAGAATGGAAAACAAAGCTTGGAAATGTTGTCGTTATATCCCTGCATCATAGTCAAACTCATAACATTGTTGGTTTGAGGAACTTGATCAATTCTGCCTTATAATAAGCCAACAGGATAGAGTATAAACTAACATTGTGGCAACATACCTTAAATATGGAAGCGTCATTATTTTAAGCAATGAAGGGTTTTTTGCGACAAAGGAGTGCCATTCGCACTTATCGATCTTCCCGTCCTGATTTGTGTCCGCCTCCAAGAATGTCTGTCCACATAAATAATATGAAAATATTAATGTCTATATAGCATGTCACAAGCAAAGCAAGAAAGCTGAAGTCCATAGAGAATCGGAGAAGCTATGTGTAATGAGAGGTTTCCCCATCTCCAAAGCCATAAATTGGCATTGTTATAAATACTCCCACCTAGCTCGGATAATTACAATTAAGCACCCTCATACAACATCAAAATTTTCTCAGAATTGAAGTACAGATAACTGATATGAATTGAATAATTCAATTGAGGATTTGAGGTCAATAGGATGCATGTTTGTTGATCCAGAAAAATAATTTAAATTAAAATTGAAGTCATTATTAATCAGCAAATTACCTTATCCAGTATGATCTCAACAGTCTCATCAGCCAACTTCATTTCAGACTCACATAGAAGTGCAATCAACATTTGTTTAACCTACAAAAATCAAACATAGATAAAAGAACCATTCACCCAAAGCAACAAAATTAACTAAAGGCGCCCTAAAGTTCAAGTAGAATGGCCATTTAACCTGGCAAATTTGTCTTGTTTATTAAAAAATAGACTACGGATTAAATAATAAACAGTGACACATTGCTCAATATTTAATCAGACGGGTCAGCCAACAATAATACTCCTTTAAACAGTGAAAAATAGTTTGCTTAGAAAGAATAACAGACATGAACGCATATAATTTTATTGCAGTTGTAAATGTTTGAGACTTTTTATCACAAAAACACTTCAAACTTCGATTCCAATAGCCTTATTAAATAAGTTTTGCAGATGCTCAATAGCCTAACATGAGGGAGGAATCGAATAAGGAGAATATCAAACACCTCTTGGCGCTCAATGAACCCTGTGCCATCCAAATCATAAAGCCTATATGAAACTGCAAAAACACAACCAGTGTCCAGTTTATTTTATGGACATAGTTTTACCATAGAAAAGACAGAGCAGTGTGCCAGATATTATTGTAGATCTAATAAAGCATTTATTTCACTCACAGTTGATCTTATCCTCTTGTGGGGCATTTGGGTGGAAAACGTTAAGCCCTCTAACAAAATCACCAAAATCAATGACTCCTTTTTGCTTCACATCAAAGAGGTCAAAAATCTGCAAGCAGAACAACTTCTAGATGCATTAGAATTTTATTCTTCTAAAGTAAGAAACTGCATTGACATAAGAATGGGCGTCATATGTAACAAATACAAGCTCTAACGCCACACAGAGCATCTGGCATAAAAAAAAAATCACCACTATGATTTTGCGTGAACTTAGAGTTGAAATCGATTTCATACCATTGATAGGCACTATAAATTTAATGCCACCAACCTCATCTGGTTGCGATTAAGGTACTGATAATGATGATGATATTCAAGTTCACTTGATGTTTTTAATATTTGTATGACATTGAAACTCCTTTTCCATGACCATAATATGATTGAATTTATTAAAACTCATACTCTAAACATAACGCAAATTATACCATACCCGATTAGCAAAAAGGTTCTCTTTCTTCCTGTTCTTAAATAAAGCCAACTGAAACTCTTCCTGCATATGCAACATGGTTTTTTGTCACCAAGAGAATATAAACCACAATATGCGATTGAAACAAATCAATGCTCGTGTGGGATGCCAAAGATTCAAAGACAACAAATATGTGATGTAGGATCTACTCAATTTTTCAATTTTGCATGAATTACTTTCACATATTAATAACGGATCACAAAGCAGACTTAGTCAAACCATTGCTTCTAATTCTTTTGTTTAGAACATTTTATTTTCAAATATTAACACACTCTTCTACGTAACTACTATTAAAATACAATTACTAAAAATAAAACAAAAACAGAGAACTATAAAAGCTTTTTAACAGACTTGTGCAGAGATACTATTAGCAGATTAATAGCTAGCCATCTCTAAAAGTCAAAAATATCGATGTAAAGGTGCTCATGGTTCGGGGTATTCATATTCTCCGGTTTAAACAGTACAGCACTGCCACAGCACTACATACCTTGCTTATTAGCCCATCATCAATCACTGAACTACTGATACTCTTGAACAGCTCAAATAAAGCTTCCACTTCGCTAACACTAACTGCATGTATAGTGTGGGCCAAACATATTCAGTACAAAGTACAGAGAGCTTCCACATAAATTAAATAAACGATGAGATTACAGTTGTGGAGCAACAACAAAGACTTTTTGTGAACATTGTATTGGATCTATAGATCGGTGAATATTAGACACAGTCTCTGGTTAAGCCTGGAGCTTAAAAATAACGATAGGTGCTACATATTCATCTCTAAATCTAGACAAAACAAAAGAGATGTGTTGTTCATTTATGATTACTTTAATCTTCCAATGGAACACAAAACTAGACATTAGAAGAGTGAAACTTTAATCACTTTAAAGACCAAAGTTGGAAGATGGACATTGTTACTTAGAAAAGGTTGGGGAGAAAGAGATAAGCACCCTAGAGGCCCCCAGTAAATGGAAAGCATCTTTCGTGTTTGCTGGGGTGTGCTTGTCCCTCTAGACTCGCCCAATCCGAGACTGGGCAATGCAGACTCCCCCAACAGGCAAACACCACCCATCTTGGTGACTACCTAGCCCATGAACATCACGCAGAATTGCAGCACAAAGCATGCAACAACATTGTGATATTTTATTGGGAAATTCTTAGATGATACATGCAGCAAACTTCACCAATGCCTCCAATTTCTTGATCCACATCTCCAAAGGTACACCCCATAAAGACTGCTTGGTTGTTAGGAATTCAAAAGCAAAACTTACCCAATTCTTCAACCCAAGCACTAAAAGATCTGACTAATATCCAAAAGAAGCGATAAAGCAAGACTATTTTAGAGAATAGAGGGTATCAAACGTAGAATAGACACTAAATTAATGTGACTTGAACCATTGACTTTTAAAGTCCCACAAATCTGAAATCAGCAATGACGCCAGTTTATTTAGCTAATCAGTGAATGATAGCAAAAGGAAAATGAGAAATCAAATAGATAAAAAAAAATGGCTTACAAGCTGTTTGAGAAGCAAGAACTACAGGATTTTCATGTCCAGGAAACTGCTTTGTTGCTGTAGACTGAAAACAGCCCATCTAATGGAATGTGATGGAGCAAGCAGAGAAGCTGTCTGGATGGCCGCCTAATGTCTAGGCCTTTTCGCTACAATATATCATCAAAACCATCTTAACCTTGCAAATTACGAAAGGGCAGTATTCACAACACCAATTGTGGAATAATTAGTGATTTGGGTATCAATTCACATTAAAAAACGTAAATACAAGATGAAATCACACTGTTTTGGAAGAGTAAATGCAATAGCATTGGTATCCATCTCAATAAACTTTACGTTTCGAATATTTCACCGCATTCACACTAAACCGGAAAAAAACGGAAACAAAAAAGAGAGAAATCTTTTTTTGGAAAAACAATTATTAATAACTCGAGGAAAAACTTAATGCTCCCAAAAAAGCGCAAAATGACGAAAAAATGCTACATTCAATTCCTCGATTGCCGTTTCCGAAGCAAACGAATCAGCGCAATGCAAAAACAAATTATTGAAAATAGTAATCAAAGAGCTCTCCATTCCATTTTCAAACAATATTAGGAACCTGAGCACGCAAATTTTCCTCTCAAAATTTGGAAAATTCGCGGATAAAGGAACGTCGAAAAAAGTTCAAAGCCTCTCCCCCCTCCCATCAACATAACGAGCAAATCAAAAAATGGCAGAAAACGCAAAATAACGAGCACCGGAAACTTGAAACATACCGATGAGCAAAGGTCACCGGAATAATTTGACCTGGAGAGAGAGAGAGAGAGAGAGAGAGAGAGTTTTGGAGAGGTTTATGGAGCCTGGAAAGCCGGTGATTTTTCCTTGCAAGTCCGTTGTAATTTATTCCTGATTTCCAAGGACTTATCGGTAATTTAACGACTCTGCGGCGCAATCATAGCCCCATGTGTCATTCAATGGACGGTCAGGATTTGATGCCCACAGCTTTTGAAAACTCGGGCCCTCTCTACTTGAAAAGTTCTGATGGGTTATTTTGGACTCGGGTTAGGGTGAGGGATCGTGGAAGTCACACGTGAGGTCAGCACAATGGTCAATACCGGACACGATCGAAATTCGAATTTGATAGCTCCGGACTACTCCGTATTTCGGATATGATCGGATCGAACCCATTTTGGGCACCAAATGCATATGGTAGAGCCGTGTTGTGACTATATTTTTGGGTTTATCAACAAATTTTTTAAGTAAACATGTAAGTTTGATTTTTTTTTTAAACAAGTTTTTATTGATATAATAAAATAAGAGTACAATGCGAGCATGAAAGAAATAAAAAAAAAAGTACATGAAAGAAAAAATAAAAGTACTAAATCAAAGGAAAAGCATTGCAAAAAGCAAAAAGCGTTAATCCCATGAAAAATCTCTTGATTGGGACCTGGTTGTCATGCTGTGACGCCTTTTGTTCTTTTGAGACTTTCTGTAGATTCTTAGTTGCGTGTTCAAGTTCTCAGTTGGCAAACATGTAAGTTTGATTTCGCTCGCATAATAATTGTGTAATAATAAGAAAAAATAAAATTGCAGTTATTTTTCCGACGGTATAGGGTGAAGTTGCCGTACATGATCATTCTAACTATTTTCATATCATTGTTTCTTTATTTTATCAATAAAATATATTTTAAATATAATTTTTCATAAATCAGTAGAATCAATCAATACAGCCACTTCAATTATAACTTCAAATTTTCAACAGAATCAGTCCATTTAATCGATTTGAACGTTACCAAATGGGCTCTTAATTTAAAAAAATTACGGAAGTCACTTTTCTAGTTATTCCTCCTTTTTAAACATTAACGTTTCTTGTATAAACATGTAAAAATTGTTGATTGAGATTAAGTCCTAACATATACGTAATATTTCGATCTAATCGGTCTAGAACAATCCAGGTTTTGGTCAGGACAGAAGAAATCTAATATATCATGTTCCACACACCAAGCAAATGAGCAAGTACTACGTATGTATAGGCTATGTTTGGAAGGCATAAGTCATTGCCTTTTAGATTTTGTATTACTACCTCCGTCCCCCTAAATTTGGGACAATAGAAGGTGGCACGGTTATTAATAAAAGTGAGTTTATGTGGTTAATTTTGAATTGATAAAGTAAGAATAAAGTATGAATGATTTAGAACCACACAAACTTTGCCAAATAAGATATGGGACAATCTTAGTGGGACGAACCTAAATGGTAAAATGACACAATCATAGCGGAACGGAGGGAGTATTTAAAAAGTCTCTAAATGCTTCTAGTTGTATATTTGGTGTGACAACCTTTAAGAGCTTTTCAAAAAATAAAATATCTTTTTTGAGATGCTACAAGGAGTAGCATCTGAGAAAAGTTTGTGACTTTTAGTATTAATAAGTCCCAACAGTTTATACCAAACAGAACTAAATCAAGCAATCAGTTTTTACCAAACAGCTACCACCTTTTATTTTTAAAACCTTTTCAGTCACTAAAAACTAATAGTTACTAAAACGTCTATACAAATATCTTTTCAGGTAGTTATGTTAAACATACTCATAGTAAGAAACAAAATGGTGATTGAGATTTCACTTTCAAAAACGGGGTCGTGCCTCGCATTATGGAACATGCCTGTTTGAACTCCTTCAAGGAGCCTTAGATAGTAATGGTAGGTTGTATCTGAGCAAAGGAAGTAAGAGATGCACTTGATCATATCGTGGGGAGGTGATGATAGTGGAGGTGATCATAGCGTGCTTGTGATTTATTGTTTTTATGTGGTGTCTTAATTAGTTATTACTACTCCTTTCATTAAGTCTTCTTTTAGCGACATGAATATTGGTTTTTAAAGTGGTGGGCGTAGCTCAACTGGTAGATAGAGGATGCCTCAAGGGGTAAGTCTCGAGTTCGAATCTCGGCCTTCCTGTAAAGTGGAGTAACATGATATAAAAACAGCTAAAATTGGATTTAAGTCACCCGTTTCATATCTAGCAAACTGAGTCGCTTATTCAAGAGTGCTCGATTCTGAGTCTATGTACTTCTTTGCTTCTCAAGCCGGTTGATCTCATGTGATTGTAACATCATATTTAAATAGTGAGTACTTCTTTATACAATGTGCATTCTGACATTTTTTACAGAAAAAATGGCATGCGTATGATTGATAAGTATGTAATTTCCGTGTGTATGTTTACGTTTTTAGTTAGTTTTGGTTGTTTAATATTTTGGAAATTACACACTTTTGGTGTAATAGTTATGTTTTGTAATTTAGTTGTAATTCATTTAGATTAGGATCATTCTGAGCTTAAACAGGTCCAAGATCAGTCAAATGATTATTGGTGAAGGAAGGTGCAAGAGTTCAAGACAAAAAGGAGGCAAAATCCTGATTTTTGACCTGTACCCGGTCGAGTATACCATATACTCGATCGGGTACCAACTGTACTTTCAATCAGATCAATCAGGAGACAAAAGGGTGTGCAGGGGAAGATTTGGCCACGATCAATTGTAATACCCGATCGGGTACACCTATATACCCGATCGGGTATACCTTTTATTTTCACTCCGAATTCGATCGAGTAAGCCTCAAAACTGCACTTTTTACACAAACCCGATCGGGTATCTATATATACTCGATCGGGTACCCGAACTGCACTCCCAAAAAGCCTATAAATACACCCCCTTCCCTTCACAATTAGATACCAATTCCTTTATACTCTTAGGCTCAGTTTAGAATAGCATTTCTTTATATTTCTTTTAGCATGTTTAGTCTCCAAATGAGGAGCTAAACTTCCATTTCTTGGTATTGCTCTTGAAGCTTGTTGATTATTAAAGTTGTGAGTTATTTTCTTAACTTCTTTCCTTGAATATTAATTCTTCCTTTAAATACTATTTCTATATCAATGTTGGGGAGTGTTACTAAGATGACAATTAGTTAACATCTTGACATTGGTCTTAGTAATAGCTATTCCTTCCTCTATGTTAATATTGGGGAGTGTTACTAAGATGACAATTAGTTAACATCTTGATATTAACTATAGTAGGGTTCATTTTCTTTAATATTCTTCCTTGAGTATTAATTAATTCCTATTCGTATTTCATATTAATATTTTGAACATTACTTAAAGGATCAACTAGTTTTGTTTCACATATTAATTATTACTAGAAACGATCAACGAACCGATGGTTAATCGTTGATGGTTTCACAAATAAGTAACTTCGCTTTATTAATGCACGGTCGTGGTTAATAAACTTAAGAGGGATTAATTTTGTTGGTTAAATCGAAACCGTTGTGTTGAGGTTATCAATCTCAATTGATTTCATCAAGGAGTTAAGAGATTAAATGCTACTATCAAGTCGGTATATGGCGTTGCTCTATACTTGACTAATAGTAAGAGTTATTAATGAACGGTCGTTGTTAATAACTATCCTCGATGAATTGGATATACTCCTCGATTGAGTATTCGAGAGGAGATAAGTTATAGATATAACAGTTATCGACTAAAATATATCAACAACTGGAAAGTAGCAATGCCAAGTCCCTTTTATCTTTGAATTAAAACCCATATAACTTGTTCATCTTCGTGTTTAATTTTAATCAAATCACTCAATCAAAACCCCCCTTTATTTACTAGTTACATAAAAAGAGAGTTATTCCTTTCCCTGTGGATACGAACTCTACTTCACCTATACTACGTATAAGTGTTAGTATCGATTTATTTTGACGCACCATGACAAAGTGCACGTCAATGATTACCAGACTTTTCTTTTCCACAAATATAACAAATTTGACCTTTTTCAAAAATGTGACCTCCGTCTTCGCACAAGCCCAACCCACTTAACAGATTTGCCGACTCATCTGCGTATTATCTTCTCCGCCCAATGCAATCCATCTGTATCAATCGAAGGAGAAGACCTAGACCAGACCTCTTCCCCCTATCCTACCGCCGTCGTCGTCGCTCTCCTGTCTCCACCGTTGTCGCTCTTCTGCCGCCACCACCGTCGCACAACTTCTGTTTCTTCTCATTTCTACTTCGCCCCTTCTTATTCTCCACCGCCTTTAACTGAAATCGGTGGCTTCTCCGTCGTCTTCAATGGACGTGCCTCCGCTGTGTTAGCAAATAATTTATCATTGTTACATTTATTATTGTTGTCACATATATTTATCTTAGTACGTAGAGGCGTGTATGCATGTATCTTGTTAGTCAATCCACTAACTTAGATCTTAGCCAGTAGTTACCGAATGTATAGCTAATATTTATGGTCGTGCTTATCTCTTCGGTATAAGCTACACTATATAATCCATGTTATGCAATTGTAATTATTAAGGTGAATATATCATTCTTCATGGTATCAAGAGCCAATCTCTAACGAGCCTTGTATTCATGTATTTTTTTCCCGTCTCTTCCCTTCATCATCCTCACGATGACCATTTCGGAAACCACCACGGAATATTACCTGCGCCAAACATAATAGTCCAAAAACGAATGTATGCACACCCTAAAACCATACTCCTCATTTGCGAACGTTTTTTGAGAGAAGAGATTAGAGCCACTCCTCCCAAGCCTAAATCAGCCGGCATCTCTGAAGAATCCGACGCTGTTTTTGTCGTTGTAGAAGGCTTTCTTTGCTCTGGATGGAAGAAGGTCTAACGTGTAGTTGGTGAATGACAAGGTGTTGAGGTTGGACTGTGCGAGGAAATGGGCGATGAAGTTTGTTTGACGTGGACGGTGAAGGAAGCTGGCCTGAGAGTTAACCATCGCCAATTGAAGCCTGACGATTGGTTGCCTGAGGAAAGTCGGCACTCGAATAGATCCTTCGATCATCTGAATGCAAACTTTGGAGTCGTTTTGAACCTGGAATTTTTTGTGACCTTTTTCTTTGATGATGTGAATCGAGGTGTCCCATGGACAGTATTTCTGCTTGTAGCAGGTTGTGTGCCATCAACGGGAACCCAAAGGCTTGGAGCAGATCTCCATTGAAGTTTCGGAGGATGGCTCCTCCAGCCCCTATTCCATTTTTGAAGGCTGCGTCGGTGTAAACCTGTTTTCCACTTAATATGTACTTTGTATCTTTCTCTGTGTTTGATGTATGGCATGAGACCATCTGTGTGTAGCTCGGCATCAAAATTGTAGAATTTTTTGTTAATATTTGAGTAGCACCAGTTACGTGTGTACCCCTGAAATTATGTTGTTTCTGCAAAATGGTTTGTCTTCCCAAATGCATGAGTTGTAGGACTTCCATATGTGCCACATGATTATTCCCGGCATTGCTTGACGTAGTGTGCTTATAGTGTTGTTTGATTGCCTCCCCATCCACCAAATAAATAGTGTTTGTTTCAGTTCCTCTTGTTGAGCATTCCTCACCTGCAAAACACAAGAAAAGTATCTCCATATAGATCTTATTAGTGGGCAACTGAAAAGGGCATGGTTTAGTGTGTATTGATGGTTTAGACAGAAGGGGCATCTGGTAACAAGGTTTAGTTTGAAGCGAATTAGGTTGTCTGGAAAGGGTAGAGAGCTGGTCAGAAATTTCCAAATGAAAAATTTTGATTTTAAGTTGTACAGGGGCTGCCCAATTTTGAGAGAAGGAGAATGTGGTGGGGTGTTGTGGCCTAAAGTGGTGATAAGCACTGTTTAAGGTAAAATGGCCATTTTTTTTCAAAGACCACCAAGGGTTGTCATTGACTGAAAGAATGAGGGGTGGGTTGTGCTGGATCATTTTGCAAATTTGCTTCCATATTGGCGAATCTGCCGGTTTAGAAGTCATTGTACCTTTTCTAGAGTATCTGGTGAACATGTACTTTGCCTAAATTGACTGTTGTTCATTATACTTCCACCATATTTTGAGTTGTAGTGCATCTTGGATATGTGTTAATGACCTGATGTTGAGACCCCCCCTACTTTCCTTCTCTGCATATGTGACTCCAACTTTTCCAATGATATTTGTGCTTTTCACCTGATGGTCCACAAAAGAAATTACTCATGAGCCTGTGTAGACTTAAGATGATTTTTCTTGGGAATCTGGTAACTGCCATTTGATGTGTTGGTATTGAATTAAGCACGTGTTTTATCAGTATGAGTCTCCCAGATGATTTAACTGTTTCTTTTTCGAGGACTGCAGTTTGTTTTCAAAGCTCCGTAGGATGTTGGTACAGTGGGTGGGTCTGGTTATGCCTTGGTGAAGAACAGCTCCTAGATAAGTCAATGGGAGGTTTTTGACCTTCATTCCCGTGTCTTTGGTCAAGCTTCTTTTCCTTGCCAGTTGCATCTTTTTGCTAACCAGTACCGTGCTTTTTTTTGTAGTTAATAAGTGACCGGGCTAAACTTGCAAGTGTACAAGTGCCGATATAGTAATAAATTCCGGTAAAATACCGGGTCGAATCCACAGGGAAACGTTGTTCAATTTAGTCCGAGAGTAGATGACTTTTAAATAAATAAATGAGTAAAGTGTAGGGATTTTGATTTGTGTTTTGTATTTTTGGTTTTTCACTTTTAATTCAAGGAAATAACCTTGATTAATTCGGATTTAAGATGAATGATAACAACGGCTAAGGCTTCGGGAATCACTTAAATGGTTTAATAGGGTTGAATATTAGTTCTTTACCAATAATTATGAATACGATGTCGCTAATATATTCTCAACTCCGGTTAAGGCAGCGAGAGCGTGGTTTTCGTTACGTGTAAGTCCCGTTACGGCTTACATTCATCTACCGAAAACCTCGTTGAATATCAAGACATCACACCCGTATCATATAATACCGGATATATTTCTATTCTCGGTAATATATATGTTTATCCTTTAGTGTTCATAGTTAAGACTTCAACGTTAATTGCAAGCATAAACTAAATTTAACATACTTCTATGTTGTACACCATAGTCATAAACAATCAAAATGTAAAGGATAAATCACAATTTATTGGTTTAGAACTTTTATCAAACATCTAGTGGGCATAGAAGTTCATCCCTAGCCTTAGCTAAGAACTTAGCCTCTAATGCTCATATTAATTACAAAAGTGTAACTAAGAACAATGAAATACAATAACATACAAGAAATAATACCTAGAACCAATTGTAGAGGAGAGAAATGGCTTCTTCTCCAACACTTCAAGAAAATGCAAAAAGGAAATATAAAACTGAAATTTAATCTTCAAGAATGGAATGATGATCTTGTTTGATGAATTGGGGGCTTTATATAGGCTAAAGATTGGCATCTTTTAGTCTATTCAAGCCCAGCAATTAGGCATGGAAGATATATTTGATCAGATCATAAGGAAAGTGGATTTTTCCCATCAAAATATGGCTGCACGTCTTTGTGTTTTATGCAGATTTGGGCTTAACCGGCGCCGGTTTTAGGCTTGACCGGCGCCGGTTTTACTTCGGGGATGGAATAATAGTGAAAAACACCATAACCGGCGCCGGTTATAGGGTAAAACCGGCGCCGGTTATACTTCGGCCGACCGGGAGAATGACGGATTAAATGCAACCGGCGCCGGTTTGGTGAAATTCCGGCGCCGGTTTTGTCCTGGGATTTTGGGGATGTTCCGCTATAAATTTGGACATGAGTCCTTCATCAAAGTTGTAGCTAATGAAGTCTTCTATCTATCAAAACTTGAATGACGTGATTTTATTCAGCCAATCAAACGATATGGATAAAACACTGAGAGGTATGCATCCTGAAATCCCACCAGCAACATCTGACTTTGTTGGTTGATTGAGTCTTGTTCCCTTCATATTTTGGCCATGACGTCTTCATAACATTTGTACCTTATTGAGTTAGCATTCACATGAAACTCGAATCGAGTGATTTCGAGTTCTCTACAATACGTTATACTCGAATTATGGACATAACGTCATTCTCTTGGTCCAAAAAGCCATGCATCGCAATGTTTTATGCTCTAGCTCTCATTCTGGAGGTATTTGCCCGATTTCTCTTCTTTTCTTCAACAAATACTTATAAATACTTATGTTAAACACAAGTAAATATAACGGCTATCAATAAGCTGCCCGGTTACTGCTGTGAATAGGTTGAGGAAATTCTGAAGGTTTCGGATGGAGGAGGCCGAGCCATTAAGGAAGAGGATCACATCATCCGCGTACCCAAGCTGGGAGACAGGACTGGGATAATTACCAATAAGATAGTGCTTTATGAGGTTGTTATCATACTAGTTTTGTAAAGCTATTGTAAAACATTCAGTTGCTAACAGGAATAGGTAGGGGGAAGGGGGTCCCCCTGTTTGACCGCCCTTCGTGGCTTGAAGAAGCCATGGGGTTGTCCGTTGACCAAGACAGAAATATGTGTGGAGGCCAGGTTGGTTAAAATTAGGTGGCAAAACCTCCTGTCAAAACCTAACTTTAAAAGTGTCGCCTCCAAAAGAACCCATGAGACCCTGTCAAACGCTTGTGCTAAATCAAGCTTGATTGCAATGTTCCTGCACCTGACCCGCTTGTCAAGGTGGTGGAGGATTTCATTTGCAAGGAGAATGTGATGGTGGATATCCTCCCCTTCCATAAACCCAATTTGCACATTTGAGATAATCTTTGGAAGAATTGACTTGAGTCGAGTAGTCAAAATTTCTGTGCAAACTTTATTTATGAAATTTGATAGGCTAATAGGTCGAAAATGGGTGAAGCTTTTGGGATTTGGGATTTTAGGAATCAATGCTATAAGGGTGCTAGAGAGGGCCTTTGGCATAGGTAACCCCAGAAAGAATTCCTGAATAGCTGTGAGCATGTCATTCTCAATAATGTGCCAACAGGTCCGATAGAATTGCCCGTTGAACCCGTCAGGGCCGGGGCTGCTATCTTGATTGAGGGCCCATACTGTGTCTTTGATCTTCTGTTTAGTCGGCATGTTTGTTAGGAACAGATTCTCTTCACTAGAAACGGTAGGATGTAAGTGGTCAAGGAGAGCATCCATATTGGATGTTGTTAGGAACAGATTCTCTTCACTAGAAACGGTAGGATGTAAGTGGTCAAGGAGAGCATCCATATTAGATGGGGCTCCTTTGACATCATTGTAAAGTTCTGAGAAATGAGCGACCGCTGCTCCTGCAATGGACACCTGATCTGTGTAGGATTGACCTGTGGCGTCCTCTATGTACCTTATAGATAGTTTCCACCATTTTTGGCGCACATAATTATGGTAAAATTTAGTGTTGGCCTCCCTTCGGCCAACCATTTAATTTTTGCCCTTTGTTTCCAAAAGTGTTCTTCCTGCTTGAGTTTAAGGAGGAGGTCTGGCTGGGTTTTAGACCAAAGGGACCTGGTTTCCGGGTTTGGATCAATAACATACGACTCTTCCGCCTGCACAGCTTCCTTTTCTGCTAGCTTGACTCCCGTAAAGATGTCCCCAAATGTGACTTTATTCCAGTCCTTTAGAGTCTTCTCTAGTTTCTGAAGCTTGCTGTAGAAGTATCTCATTCCCTCTCCTGAAGGGGGGGAATTCCAACTATTTGCAACTGTCTCTAAAAAACGGTGGTGGCTTGTCCACATGTTTTGGAACCGAAAGGGTTTAGGTCCTGATATTTTTGTTGAGTCACAAGATAAGAGGATAGGGGTGTGATCAGAAGAGGCCTTGCATAGGGATGTTCAATCACAGATTCGTAGAGATTTTTTAATTGGTCGTTAGCTAGATACCTATCCACCGGAACAAATCATGGGAACTTGTTCCTCGTGTGGGACACACTCCTATCTCATGTAGGTGGGTTTTCCGAATAAAACGTAATGTTGATGGATCTATTGTCCGGTTTAAAGCATGTCTTGTTGCTCGCGGGTTTCTTCAATAATATGGGCGTGATTACACTGAGACATTCAGTCCGGTTACCAAACCGGCCACTGTTCGCATCATTTTGACTATTGCTTTGTCTCGTCGGTGGGATCTTCGTCAACTTGACGTAAACAATGCATTTTTCCATGGTACATTGCATGAACAAGTTTACATGACCCAGACGTCCGGGTATGTTGATACTTCCCACCCTACACATAAATGTCGTCTCCGCAAAGCACTCTATGGTCTGAAGCAAGCACCACGTGCGTGGTACCAAGAATTGTCCAACTTTCTCCTCTCCGCCGGATTTTGTAGGTCACATGCAGATAATTCGTTATTCATCTACTCCCATGGGGATACACTACTCTATTTTTTTAGTGTATGTTGATATTGTGGTTACTCGCAATTCTACTTCGAACATCAATCATTTTATCAAATATCTCACTGCTCGGTTCTCGGTAAAGGATTTACGCTCTCTTTATCATTTTTTGGGAATTGAAGTTATTCCCACATCAACTGGGTTATTCTTATCTCAAAAACAGTACATCACTAATATTCTTGAGACATGTCATATGTCTAGTGCGAAGCCCTCTCCCACCCCTATGAGCTCGGTCATTACACCATCTGATTCTCTTACTGTTTCTATGAGTGAACCCTCCTTATATTGTCGGGCCCTTGGTCTCTTGCAATATTTGGCATTTACACGTCCAGACATTTCGTTTGCTGTTAATAGGCTCTCTCAACATATGCACAATCCTTTGGAAACACACTAGCAAGCGATCAAACGCATCATGCGATATTTAAAAGGCACAGCTCATTTTGGTCTTGTTATCAAACCTGCTCCATCACTTTCTCTCATGGTCTTCTCAGAATCTAATTGGGGAAACATCCAAGATGAAGGCCGCTCTACAACTGCATGCGTCGTATATCTTGGCCCGAATATTATTTCATGGAAGTCCGCTAAACAAAAGTGTGTCTCTCGTTCTTCCATTGAGGCGGAATATCGGGCCGTTGCTCATGCAAGTGCTGAACTATTATGGGTACGTAATGTTCTTAAAGAACTACGAGTTTCCACTCCTTCTACTCATACACTCTACTGTGATAACCTTGATGCTACCTACGTTTGTGTCAACCCGGTATTCCATTCACGCATGAAACATTTGGCATTGGATTTCTATTTTGTTCGTGATCTTGTCGCCCAAGGACAACTCAAAGTTCAACATATCTCTACAAAGTTACAAATTGCCGATATCTTGACAAAACCACTCGGTCGAGAGCCATTTGAAAAGTTTCGTTCCAAGATGGGAGTTACCGACGACACCTCCATCTTGCGGGGGCGTATTAGCAAATATTTTATTATTGTTACATTTATTATTGTTGTCACATTTATTTATCTTAGTACGTAGAGGCGTGTATGCATGTATCTTGTTAGGCAATCCACTAACTTAGATCTTAGCCAGTAGTTACCGAATGTATAGCTAATATTTATGGTCATGCTTATCTCTTCGATATAAGCTACGGTATATAATCGATGTTATGCAATTGTAATTATTAAGGTGAATATATTATTCTCGATGGAGTGTCGCAGATACTGGATCCTCTGTCCTCGGTGAACAACGACTTCGATATGGAGCTGCCGGTGCCAGATCTCCAACCTCTATGTTGGTGGGTGCGGCGAGGATTCCAGATCTATGGTGAAGTTTCTGGCGGCGAATGTGCAGGGCTGGGTTGGGGTGTTATGGGGCTGGGGTGCGGTGGCTGGCCGGAGTGGTCGCGACGGAGGCGAGGTGGTTCGTTGGAGAGGCGGGGGTAGAGTATTGAGCCACGATTGTGCAGGGCTACTTTGTGGTGGGGTTGGGGCGGGGTGTGGTGGACTGGGGTTTGGGTTGGGGTGCGGTGGCTGCATGCCTAGTCGGCTAGGGCGGTTGGTTTGAGGTGGTTTAATGGAAGGGGCCGATAGAGGCAGTCAGTGACCGGAGTCACTTTTAACGGAGTCACGGTGACCGGTGGGACAGTCACTGTGGCCGGTAGGACAGTCACTATGGCCGGTGGGGCAGTCACTGTAGTCGGCGGGGCATTCACGGTGGCGGTGGGGCAGTCACTGTGGCGGTGGGGCAGTCACTGTGGCCGGTGGACAGTCACTTGGCCGGAGTCACTTTGGATTGCAGGGGCTAATTTGATGTTGGTCACATTTTTAAAATTTTTAAAAACGTTTCACTTTTTTGTCTTTTATTCTATTTTTAGTAATATCCAGGCAAAAAAGCCTTATTTACAGTTACATAAAGGAAGTACGGGAGTATTTTTGAGGTGAAAATTGCGACACATGTAACATACGAGATTAGAGATTCCATTCGTAACTTGATCTATTATCTTCCATGTTTATTCTTGACTAAACACTTAAAAAATGCGCTTCTAGGTGATATATTATTAAGCAACAACTCAGCAAATTATGATTTCTTTAATCACAAATCCACCAAATAGAAAGTTATTCTTATAACAGTTTAATCCTAAAGAAATTAAAAATAATTATTTAGCCCGATTTAAATATTACAATTGTTAGTGGTGCCACCTCCACGCACTACAAAAAAAACACGAGATTGGCAGGGATTGTTGGAAGGGATTTCTCAAAATTGGCATGGATTTTGATAGGGATATGTCAAATCTGTGTCAAAAAAAGTTTGACACGAGCTATTTGGCACGGATTTTTCGATAAATCTATGTCAAATCTGTGTCAATTCCATAATTTTTTTTGTAGTGAGGTACATGCATTTTTTTGTGGTTCATTTGTTTATGAGTCATATCATCGTATGTATTTCACTAATGTGTTGTGTGGCTACATGTCGTGTCTAAGAGGGCGTGAGGTTGAAGTTCGAGTATGATGCTTTAATAGCGTTTCACCAATTCGTGCTCATATGGTAATGATGTTGGAGTCAAACGATCCATCATAAAGAGGGATGGGTGTTGGATCATGTTCATGTGTGGTTTGTGTGTCTATACAAATTTCCCTATTTTATTTATTCCTGCAATCATGTAAATTAATTAGAGAAGTGTTGCTTAAACTTGTCAAAGAAATTGGCATTGGGTACTTGGTTGTGTGGAAGCATTTAGTTGCATAGGGTATGTTTGAGAGTTGAGTTTTGGAGGGGAGAGAAAGGTTGATGGGGTTTATGACCATCCTTTTCATATTTGGGAGTTATATGGAACTTGCAACGCATCTATTTGTGTCTAAAAAATTGGAGGGAATGATTTTGGAGGCCTTTTGTAACCCTTCAAAACCTTCTAATTACTCAATTTTTAAGTTCCCCAATTTTGAGGGTTTTGGAGGATAATTAACAAGAAGGTAATTTAAGTTAAGTTAAAAATGAATATCAGCTCAATGATTTAAATTCATTATATCTCAAAGTGATTTTAATTATAATTCCTTCAAAATCTCCTCCTTCCAATTTTATTACTCTCAAATACGAAGAGTTTTGTCGCATTCCCCTACCTTTCCCCTCTAACAAAATACCTTCAAAGTCTTGCCCTCTCCTTCCAAACTCCCAAACATACCCATATAGAACATATGTCTAAAGTCTACAATATACATTCATTATATAATGACCAGTAAAGCTCAACTAGTTCATCGAAACTTTAATTTTTCGTTCATTGTCTATTATCGCATGTCAAACCCCAGAACAACTACTAACCAATATTTGAAATATCAAATTATCGCTCTTACAAGTTCGAACATAGATCGAGTGATCAAAAAGTGTCAAACTTAAACATTAAAGCGATCATTTCTTCAACATT
Source organism: Cuscuta epithymum (assembly GCA_945859915.1). Lineage (NCBI taxonomy): Eukaryota > Viridiplantae > Streptophyta > Magnoliopsida > Solanales > Convolvulaceae > Cuscuta > Cuscuta epithymum. Next base: position 989,607 of record CAMAPF010000980.1, on the reverse strand, counting down.
CAAATACCACACATGCCATCATATGAAGTTAGGGTAACTTAGTTATATTACGTGTGATGTCCCTTCCTCTCTTGGCTCTCAATGATTTCTTCGTAAACTGAGGTTTTAGCAATCAACTAGGCAACTAGCTGCATATTATGTACGTAGTTGTTATGGGCCATATTGAAAGACTATAAGTGACCTAACCAAGTCTACATAAAAGATGGACATATCATATCAATAAAAAACATTCAAATCAAATTAGATCACGCCTCAAAAAAATCAGATCGAAAACAGCTGATAAACACTGTTTTTCGGCTTATCAGACTTATCAATCAACTTTTTCACCAAACACGTAACTTTTTGCCCGCGCGCTAAATTGTGTAATAATAAGAAAATGTAAGGATGAAGTTACTTTTGTGACTGTATTGGCTGAAGCTACTGTAGATGATCATTTTAGCTATTTTACATATAAAATTTTCTTTATTTTATTAATAAAATATATTTAAAACATAATTTTTTCTTAAATCAGCAAAATTAGCCAATACAGTCACTTGATACAGAACTTCATAAATTTTAGCCGAATAAGCCGATTTTCGTGTTACCAAAGGAGCTGTTAAATTAGGTGAACCGTGAACGTAACAACTTCTTAATCCACTTTTTGGAATTTTTAAAACTAGTCCTATTTTAGTTCATAGCTTCTCTTTTGATACTCCGTATTATTTATGATAAAATACCCAATCGTTAATACTACCCAAAGGTTTTTCTGTTCATAGCTTCCTCTATTTTGATATAATTTATGACAAAATATCTACTCTTTAATACCCAAATTAAATGTTTTTTCAATGATTAGTCCTTCAATTAACGCGCCATTGTTGATTTGTTGTGCATTAGAGCTTGTTAGTCTTTATTCCAAATCTATTCAATATGAACAATGATATAAGATTAACATGCATGTCTGCATCACACAGAGAGCTTATAAATTCAATTTTTTGAGAGCACAAAATATTGTGAAACTTTTTGTGCCTTTGATCTTATACGGCAGCTCCCTTTGAATTTTTAGCTAGCCTTTTTATTGAGTTTTAGGAATGACGTTTATTCAAATATTTTTTCTTCAAAAGAAATTCCTTTAAGATTTTTTTATGTGGGGAGGGGCCGGGGGTTTCCACAATGGCATAGGCAAAAGAGGTGTTAATGGGAAATTCCCTGGAATAATCCAATTTTGTTCCTTTTAGGTGCGTTATTGGCCTTTACAGTTTGGAGTTGTTCTTCCCTTTCTTGAGCACGCCTCATGTTTAATTTTTTCTTTTCTGCATCATTCGAAACATAAACTTGAGAAATTTGTTCATCTATATTATGAATGGAACTGTTTGTATATTTGATCAAGTTTGTTCATCTTTTGATTTTGATTTTAAACTTGAATACCAAACTTTGTGAATAAAAAACAAAGGTTCTTGAGAGAACTTTCATTTTATCATCAAACGGGGATAATCGAAATATTTTTTTTGTGAATTGAGAATGAAAGTTTGGATTATATTTTTAAATTCAATATTAAATGGTTGAGCAGATAATTTGCGAATAATAATAATAATAATAATAATAATAATAATTCAATATTAAATGGGGAAAATGCAGATAATTTAATCATAATAAATAATTAGATGGAGCTTTCTTAAATACAAGTTAACACACATTTCCATTGAGAATTGCAAACTTTAAGTGGTGGGCTAGTCATAATAGCTCGTTCAATTCCTTTAGTGCACATGGTCTCAAGAACATATAAAGATTTACACTACTTAATAATACTAGTATATTATTGCTTTATTTTAAGAATATTCTCTGTAACTAGTTACTAACGTTTGGATTGTAAAAACAATTACTAACATTTCAATGGGCAGCACGCTTTTTACTAGGCGACAAAACAACGCTATGTGTCAAAATAAAACTTTCAATAGTTGTTAAAACTTTATCAATTTGATTGATACGATAAATAATAAACTAAAACGTTATGTGTTTGACATTTGTGTAAATGAGAAAAAAAAATAAGAACCATAAATTCATTGATGACATCTAAAAAAAGACTAAAATTTATAAGAAACGGAGGGAGTACTTTGTTTATACTAACTTGTTACAATTTTAGAAATTTATTATTATTATTGTTATTATTATTATTATTATTACATGTTTCTTTTTCAAGTATTCATTAAAGAGTATTTTTATATTTAAGATAGAAATTTGTTCGACATATTTGTCAATCACTTTGTGGTTCGATGACATTATTGCGACACTTTCAATGAAAGTCGCAAGTTTAAGAGCATCTCCAATGCAAAATAAAATCAATACTCAGACTAATACCGTAATGTAGAGTAATAAGGTTCGCATCCACAAAGAAATGTGTTTTTCTTTGTGAAATTGTAACAAAGGAGGGATTTACGCTTGTTTGACTTGGTAATATTTAAATACTTAGATGAATGACTAATATGATTTAAATAAATGTGATGTATAAAAAGATTTGGCTTTGTTACTTTCCACTTGTTGAGATGTTTGTTGATTTTGGTTATATCTTTAACTTTTCCCCTTTTGAATTTTCAATCATCTAGCATCTCTAATTCATCGGAGGTAGTTATTAATAACGAGACCGTTCATTAAAAACACTTATAATTAGCCAAGTTTAGAACACCATCATATACCGACTTGATAGTAGCATTTAATATATTAACTTTTTGATGAAATCAATTGATATTGATAACCTCAATTCAACGGTTTAACAAACACAATTAATCCCTTGTAAGATTTCTAACTATAAGATCATCCATTAATAACTCAAAGTTACTTGTGAAATCACCAATGATTAACTATTGGTTCATTGATTGTTTATAGTAGTAATTAATGTCAAAGCGTTCACTATTCGTCACTTACCAACAACTCAATTTTAATATAGAGATAGACTAAGGGAGAAATTCATATTCAAGGAAAAGTGTTTAAGAAAATAACTCGCAGCTTTAATATTAACAAATTTCAAGAACAAAACTAAGAATAACAGGGTTAGCTCCTTATTTGGAAACTAAAGATGCTAGAAAATATAAAAGAAATATTATTCTAAATTGAGTTTAAGTATATGGAAGAATGTATATCAAAATGGGAATGAATAAGGTGTATGTATAGGTGTTTTGATGAGGTTGGGTCGAATACCCGATCGAGTATTCTGGACAGTATCTACGAAAGTGCTGAAATCTAGTTATATCGGATCTGGTATGTCAATATACTTTATTTGATCTTGTATCCCTTCTTTGATCCTTTGTTGGTCTTGATTGATTCTTGTTCAAAATCATTCTAAAGTTACTTAGTACAACAAACTAAAAAATAAAATGATTGCACAGTAAATGTGCAATTACAACAACAAGCCGTAAAAACTAATTAAAAATAAAAGCATAAACATGAAAAACAAATGCAATTGCGGTGCAAACGTAGCAGGAGGGACATAGACACAAAAGAATTAATCAATAAAAAGTTTCTCTTTTTTTTACGGTGTAATAAATTTTAGTTACTTTTATTTACAATACTAAGTGCGATGTCTAGATCTAGATGATGTGCTTGATATTGTGAACATTAAACAACTAAATATTTATTACAGCATGGAAAAATGTGAACGACTCTCTATTAATTACGTAGTAATTTTTTGTATCTATATTTCTCTTGCCATGTGTGTACCATTAATACTTCACATTTAATGGTTTAAATGGTATCTATACAAGACGTTACAATTAAATGGTATCTATACAAAAAATATAGATACCATTTAATTGTAATATGTGTCATATTACAATTAAATAATATATTATTATTTAATTGTTTAATATGTGTCTATATTTAGGTGCTGTTCTGTTCGTCTTATTCTTATTACTTATTGCTTATTCTTATTTTATTCAGATCAGATCAGATCAGATCAGAAAAATTCAGATCAGATCAGATCAGATCAGATCAGAAAGATTCAGATCAGATCAGATCAGATCAGAAAGATTCAGATCAGATCAGAAAGATTCAGATCAGATCAGACCAGATCAGAAACATTCAGATCAGATCAGAAACATCCAGATCAGATCAGATCAGAAAAGTTCAAACATGATTTATCATTTTTATCATTATATTAAATATTAATTATTATTACTAATATTGTTATTACTATTATGATTGTTATTATATAATAATTAATAATAATAATAATAATAATAATATGATAAAAAAGATATTAATAATAGTTATAATATTTTAATATAATAATAGTAATATAAATGCAATTGTTAAGAAGACTATTATTATTATTATTACAATATTATAATAATAATAATAATAATAATAATAATATGATTAATATTATTATAATATTATATTATAATTATATGTAATTATAATTATAATTACAATTACAATTCTTATAATTATAAGTATAATCAATTGTAATTATTATAATTATATCTATAATTAATTATAAATATAATTGTAATTAATTATAATAATAATATTTATAATCATAATTACAATCATAATTATAATTATGATTATAATTATAATTATAATATAATATTATAATAATATAATACTAATTATGATAATAATCATATTATTATTATTATTATATTATTGTAATAATAATATTATTATATTATTGTAATAATAATATTAATATAATAATGTCGTTATAATAATATTAATTGTATTTATATTACTATTATTAAATTATAATATTATAATTAATGTTAATATAATTATAATTATTATTAATTATAATTATAATTATACTTATAATTATATTATAATTATAATTTATGATTATAATTATTATTTTTATTATAATTATTAATATTATTATTATTATTATTACTATTGTAATTATTTTACAGAGTAATTATAATATATTGATAACTATAGTTACAATTATAGAGATAAATATTGTAATTATAATTACAATTATAATTATAATTTTATTTAAATTATATTTGTAATTGCAATTATAATAATTATAATTATAATTATAATTATAATTATAATTATAATCATAGAAATATTCGAATCAGATCAGATCAGAAAGATTCAGATCAGATCAGAAACATTCAGATCAGATCAGACCAGATCAGAAACATTCAGATCAGATCAGAAAGATTCAGATCAGATCAGATCAGAAAGATTCAGATCAGATCAGATCAGATCAGACAGATTCAGATCAGATCAGATCTGATCAGAAAAATTCAGATCAGATCAGATCAGAACTTAAAAAATTCAGATCAGAAACATTCAGATCAGGCGAAGAGAACAGCTTCTTAGTTTTAATGATATACGGTCTGTTTAGGAAGTAGTATTTGGTACGTAGATCGTTTTGGTGAGTTCTATTTTCATTGAAATTATTTTTTATATGCAGCAATCTTGCCAACAAGTCCAAGTTGTGATCAATTTCTTAGTGCCACAGGTATTACATTTGCACCCTAAACACTTATAGTAGTTCATCTATTGTGCTATCTACAAATGTTGTATTTTATCCATGAATGTGGATAAACCAATATAAATTTTTTATGTGTGTTGTTTCCGCACTCTGTTTAGACTCTTTTTTAGTCTTAAAGAGAACAATTAAAGTTCATATGTATTTTCTAAGCTCTTACGGATTTCAATGTTAAATTCGGCTTACCCCGAATTTCTTGTATTCATTCTAGGGGTCGAATGATTTAAATCAAAGATTGGTTTTTAGTTTTAGCCTTCGAAGAGTGTGTGATGAAGAGGATTTCAATTGCAGTTCTATTAATTATTTGTCAATGGCTTATCTCACATTCTCACACCTGTTTATATAACCTGTATGTTGCCACATAAAATATAGGCATATCAATCTTATATTATTTGGGCATAATTGCTATTTAGTTTGCCTGCATAACTGCATTGTTTCACAAATCTCAATTATATTAACAGAGAACTTTCAATACCTTTTACCCTAACAAACTCATATTGGGCATTTACACTTTCGCGCATTGCGCGTCACAAAACTAGTAACAATATAATTAATAATCTCATGGTTGAACTGGTCGTGAAGATGTGGTTTGACTTTCATTTTTATAAAGTTATATTACGATTACGTGCAAATTAGGATTGCACAAAGCAACCGGTGGACATAGCTCAACTGGTAGCAAGGGAGTGCCACAAGGGTTAGGTCCCGGGTTCGACTTCCGCCAACTGCGATGAGAGGTTATTCAATAGAGCGCCTCTGCAAGTATCGGGGACGGAGCCTCACTCTTTATCTGTCAAATTGTGATTATAGTCCAATTTACATCCTATCCAGTTCTCACCAAGTACCGACCGCAAGTATCAATGCCATCAAGAAACAAAAAAGAATGACGATGCAAATGATCAACAGTTGTCCTTTTTGCGAGGGTGTCAAATATTAATTACCACCTCAATATAAATACGACTAGGAGAATTAAATAAACATAAAGTGTTTATCTGTTCATTGAAACTTTATCATTTTGATTTTTCGACCGATTGATCGAGTTAAACTTGATTGGTGATTTACTTTTATATAAAATTATTTATAATATAAAAATGATATAGAAATGATACAAACAATCCATAAAAGTATATTTTTTCTAAACATCATAACATTATACTAATAAAAAAATTGCCCAAATTTTACCAAGTCATTGTTCAAAATCAAGTCAAACACGACAAAGTTTCAAGGGTAGTAAGTTTTCACTAGCTACTAAATTTTAGTAAAATGATACTACGTACTATCGTATAAAATAGTGTGCTGAACTTTCATGCTACTCTTTCCATTAGAGAAATAATACATATTACTATACAATTCAGATTCTTTAATATGATCATTTTCAATTGTTAAAAGTCGTTAACTCGTTAATCCCTTTTATATATTTGGGACATACACTGTAAAATGAATATAGCTTCTTTTAGAACTTATAAAGTACGTTGTGATTCTTTAATATGATCATTTTCAATTGTTAAAAGTCATTAATCCCTCTTATATATCATTTTCATGGCGTGGATACTAAAAATGAGTCACATAATCACATTTTCTAGTGCCAATCAAATACAATGGGATTTGAGATGTATCCTCATTCAATGCAAGTCCACTGTGACAACTTAAACTCATGTCTCTATGGTCTGATGCTCGTGTTGTATTACACCCTCTTAGATATCAATGTCAACCTTACAAACAACATTTTGTATCGATAAACTAATATTGTTGCGCAGGCAAGTAAATAGCAAGGATTATTTAAAGTTGGATTAGATTTTTTGTAACTTATTTGATGGCCCCTATCACCGGCCAGCCAGTTATTAACTGGGAGAATGTTAATTGAATTTTAATTAGAAGTTGACAGATAGCGAGTGAGCTGAGGCTCTCTGACTCAGGTACTTGTAGAGTTGTAGAGATCATGTGCATTTTTATATAGTAATCTTTTATCGCAGTTGACAGGACTCGAGCTCGAGACTACCTCCTTGTGGCACCCATATCTAGTAGTTGAGCTACCTACGCCTACTGGTGATTTTTTTCACTATTATGAGTTTACAACATGGGGGCAATATAATGTGATGATGACTAGATGAATACTAATGTCTCTTTCCTAGTTCAAGAGAAAATAAAAGAAGAGGCTGCTGAAATCAGAATGTTTGGCACAAATTTTATGATGATTTTTCCTTGTTAATTTTGTTTGATATAGGGATTCTTCTTGCACTGGTTTTATATTTTCTTTTAAACCTAGCTATAATAAGGGCCCGTCGTTTGATAGCTTCTAATCTTCAACCTTTTAACCTCATCAGTCAATTTTTTACTAAACATAGATTTTTTTATTTCACGTAGTAAACTATGCAATAATCACCCTTGATTATTTCCTGGGGGTTTTGTGGATTTAAAATTGAAACCTTAAACATATAATAGTAGTATCAGATCAAGGATTTTGATGTTGAAATTCATCAATTTATAACATGGAGGATAAACTTTTGTACTCTAGGAAACCCTAGGCGGCGAACTGCTCGACGAATCTAATCTTATGGCTTTCTCTTCTCCGATTGGCAACAATCTTTGATGATGACGACGTTCTCTGAGTAGTAGTGAATCAAAAGTTTTCTTATGTTGCTCTTTTTTTATTTCTACCTTTTAGGGTTTTGGTTTTGGTCCAGCTTCTTCTATGATTGAGAGTTATGTCTGCTTCAGGTGAGCGTGCGTTTTGTTCTTCTCCTAGCAATGTCTACACGTTTTGCCTTCCCCGTCGGTGTAACCGATCGAGTGATTCATTATTCATGGTTGGGAAGACATGTTCAACCTAGTTCTTTTGAAGCTTCAACTACTTGCGCCCCCCATGAACCACCGTCTCACTCTACGAAAAAGATAGCGCTCAGCTACATCTCCTTTTCAGTGGTTGGTCAAACGGATCATATCGATGATCCGGACAATTTCTGCTCAATTGAGTTTTCTTTGTTGGTTGCTCGTCAAATCAATTCTCTCTTTCCTGATGATTGGTGAAACCGGATCTTTTAGTACTCACTTTCAAATACCGACTGCAAATATCGATGCCATCAAGAAAGAAAAAAGAATGACGATGGAAATGAAAAGTTGTCCGTTTTTTGAGGGTGTCAAAATTCGATTACCACCTCAATACGAGTAAGGAAACAAAGAAATGTATTAATTCATTTGTCCTTAAAATTTTATCATTATTGAATTTCTTGATCAACCAAGTTAAACTTTGATAATGATATATTTTTATACAAAATTATTTATAATATAAAAATGATATGGAAATGTTATTTGTTAAAAACACTTTCATAAAAGTATATATAAAATTATTGTCCAGACTTTACCAAATTTGTTTTAGGTCTCCTCAGCTCATTCCTTAGCTTTGACCTCAAAAAACGAATCTGAAGTCCATCCCCCCCCCCCCCCCCCCGTCGAGCTCGTCTATCGTCGTTGGCCATCCACCACTGCTAGTCATCCGCTGTCGCAGGTCGTGTGTCGCTGCAATAGGACCGCCGTTGCATCTCATTCTTCGTTGCAACTCGTCGTCCGCTGCTCACTCGCCGTTTACTGCCGCCGCTCAGGCTTTGTTGATTATGAGTCTGTTTCCGGTTATCCCTTAACTCCATTCTCACCTATTTTTATAGTAGTTTATGTATTTATCATTTAATTTTTGTGTGTGTAAGTTTGATTCATTTTAGAGAAAATTTTCCTATGTATGACTAGAACTTATTCCCTTTCCCAATCTATGACCTCATTACTATTTGTTTTCAAAATAATATTTAAATTCGTAACAATTAATTAATAAATAAATAATTTTATGTGCTAATATGCCCTTAGATTGATATTACAAAACCCTAATGTTCTATTCATTTTCTCAAAAACCTACCCTTACTTGTTCTCCTTTACTCTCCGACCACCGCTTCACCCATCGCCCTCGTCGCTGCGGCACCCGTCGCCTTTGTCACCGCATCCCCCTGCCGCCCATGTCGCCGGCCCCATCGTTGCAGCACTCGCCTCCCCAGTCGCCGCGGCACCCACATCCCCAGTCGCCGCGGTACTCGCCTCCCCCGTTGGAACAACCATCCTCATGCGCCGCCGCCGCCCCATGTCGTGGCGCCGCAGGCGTCCCCATGCCTATGTGCTTAACTGCCGCCTCCATGTATGCTTATCGTGGTCGTCCTCATGCCACAACACCACATCCGTCTCCATTTCGCAGCACCACGACCATCCTCATGCCGCCTACGCGCCTACCCGCAACAGTTGCCACCCGTCTCTATACATGCTTGCCACGCCACCACCTCCTTCCCCATGCCTACACGACAGTGCCTCCGTCCCCATGTCGTGGCGATGACTATATTTTTAATTAAATTAGGGTTTGTGAGATTAGGATTTGTGAATTTAGGATTTGTGAGCACGGGCAGTAAATGACATTGTAGTAATTTCTATTTGCATGTTTGCACTTTTTATTAGTTTTGTTGTTTGCTATGTTGAAAATTATACACTTTTGGTGCAATAATTTAGTTTGTTGGATATTTGTAATTTGTTTAGATTAAGATTATTCTGAGCTTAAAACAGATCAAAGTCAACCAAAGGATCAAAGAATGGATCCCAAAGACCAAAGAATGTGCAAAGGGACAAGATCAATTTAAGATTTGGAAAATTGTTTGTGTACCCGGTCTGGTAGATGCTATAACCGGGGTATTGCTCGAATTTTTGTGTCAAAATCAAATTCGGAGAATAAGAGATCGTGGCTAAGTATTTTTGAAGATTTGGTCTCATACCCCAGATCGGTAGACCGACATACTCGGTCGGGTATGAGTGATTTTCGTAGCTTCCGGGGAATTGCCTTTTGTACCCGATCGAGTACATGACCCTTCCACCCCCAAACACCTATAAATACACCCCTTTAATTTTCCTTCACATTAAATTCACCAATTCCTATATATTTCTAAGCTCAGTTTAGTCAAGTACTTCCTTTATATATTTCTAGTATGTTTAGTCTCCAAATGAGGAGCTAAACTTTTCCTTCTTGGTTTTGCCCTCGAAGCTTGTTGAATGTTTAAGTTGTGTGTAATTTTTCTTAATTTCTTCTCTTAAATATTAATTTTTACCTTGATCTTATTTCTATATTAATGTTGGAGTGTTGCTAAGTGACGGTTAGTTAACGCTTCGACATTAATTACTATTAAAAACGATCAATGAACTAATGGTTAATCATTAATGGTTTTATAAGTAACTGCAGGTTATTAATGCATGGTCGTGATTAATAATCTTAGGAGAGATTAATTATGTCGGTAAAACCGAAACCGTTGTGTTGAGGTTATAAATCTCAGTTGATTTCATCAAGGAGTTAAAAAGATTAAATGCTACTATTAAGTCGGTATATGACGGTGTTCTATATTTCGCTAATAGCAAAGCCAAGTCTTCTATCTCATTGAATTAAAACTCATATAAGTTGTTCATCTTTGTGTTTAATTAATTAAAATCAACAATCTTAAGAGAAAAACATTCCTTCCGATGTTGCCGACGGCTTAACATCTGGCCTTGAACGATGAAAACAAACGCGAGAGAATGTTAATGGATAGATCCAACCATGTTCGATGCTCTTTGTATTTGGAATCCAATGAGATAAATTATTGGGACAAACCAATTATGAATGTAGACGTTTCTGGATCATGCTAAACTACTGATGTACTACCAGATATCAATATTGAGCCCATTACCTAATTTTTTTTACAGAATAAAAGTCTGGCCCAAAAAAGAATAGATTACATGCCTGATACATATGGAGTATTAACTTTTTTAGATAATAAAATCCGAGTCAAGTACAATGCTGGAACAAAACAAAGATAATTACACGCGTAAATGATTATGAAAAATCATTTTTCTCAAACCCTGTTAATAAAATATAAAACATAGAAGTAAGAAGTGATGGTTCAATTATAACATGTTTAGAAGGATGTGCGGAAAAAAATCAGAAGCTTTAGCATCAAACAATATGTAGATGTGTAGAATGGACTACGGATAGATTAATCTTTGATAGATAAGGATTAATCTTTTGATATTTAATAACATAAAATATTAGATAGATAAGCATAAAAAATCCATGCTCATAACACACGTCTACATAGATAGATTAGATCAATCTTTTTGATATTTAATATATAAGGATACAGTATTAACTTTGTTTAACTTGTCATACATGTGAGTTTAGTGTTTTTTATATCATTACTATAATTATTTTTTTGAAGGGTAATAATTTATCTATGAAGGTTTAATCAATCTATGTAGACACATTTACGAGTTTGGATTATTTGTATTGACTTTTTCAGTAGAGATTATTATGGTAGAAACACTAAAAGTACGGATTATTGGTATGAATTTCTTTTTATTTTTGCTTTTCAGACGTACAAATGTCTAAAAACGTAACATAGCTAGTCATATTTAGAGAAATTCAATGTTTTAGGCATATCTTGGGAAATTACCCTTCATTTTAATCACAAAGGATTATTCATATTTGAAATTGGTGTTATTAGTATTGTTCATGGTATGGTATTAGCAATAAATTGAATTTTAATCTAATGTAATGAGTGGAAAACAACCATTTTTTGGAAAGGTTGAGCCTAACTCAAAAGAGAAGTTTAAAGTTTCTGTTGGATTTTCAGGTACAATTGTTGTTTAATAACTATAGAGATCTCACATACTCATATTAAAGTATTCTTCATTAAAATTTGGTATAGATTAAATTGATTTCATTAAAGTAAGCATGCTTGTATCCCCCAACAAGGGAATTTTTTGTGTTTGTCAAATGCACTTAGCATATATTTCCTTAAATTATATTCTTTATTGAAACATAAATTTAGTTGATGTTGTTATGAGTCATAATACTTTTTTTGCTTTATAAAAATACTATTATGGGTTTCTAAGTGTTATCTCTCTTTTATTGATAAAGACGAGTCGAAGTTGGATGTATGGTAAATGAAACATGATGAAAGTTCATGAACAGATCAGAGCTGCTAAATTTTGTAAACAAGCCCTAGAATAGCGAGTGGTGATGAGGTCTGAGGAGTGCTATTACCCATGCGTAGACGGTAGATTTCCTAAAATTAAGTCAACGAGAGAGCATGTAATTCATCGTGGATTTAGACAACAATATTATGTGTGAATATGGCACGGCAAGAAAGGAGTATATGTGGAAGATGCAAACAATGTGATTGATGAGATGCCAAATGATCGGCCAAACCATGTCTTGCTCTTTTGTTGAATGTGATAATGATGAGAATATTGAAACTGAAGATGAAGATTAATTCAAAGATGATAAAGTAGATCAAATTGATGAAATGATGTGTGAAGTCAAAGACCAATAGTGGACGACACCAGATTTTCGAAAGTTTGTCACTCGACGTAGAAAAACCATTGTACCCCGGGTGTACAAAGTACACTAAGTTATATGTTTTCTGTTAACACTTTACAACGTGAAAAACAAATAATAATTGGAGCAACACAAGTTTCACGTCTCTGTTCGAAGTGTTACACGATATGTTAAGAAGGTTCACGTCTTTGTTCGAAGTGTTACACGATATGTTTCCTAATGGAAATGAAATGCCTAAGTCAAATTATTATGTAAGGAAGTTAATGTGTCCTTTGAGGTTTAGAGTACACAAATTTTGACGCATGTCCAAATGATTTCATTTTGTATTGAAATGAATGCAAAATGTTGGATAAGTGTCCACGATGTGGTAATTAAATTAGTTTCGATACAAGTGTGACAATGAGTCAAACAATATATGGTGGAAAAGGTCCACCAGCAAAAGTGTTGTGGTATCTCCCCACAATTCTGAGATTTAAGCGTCTTTTTTTGCTTAAAACAACTGCAAAATACTTGAGGTCACATGAAGATCAATGAAAGAAATATGAGATGCTTATACATCTCACTTATTCTCCTCAATTGAAATTTGTTGATAAATCATTTCCATAATTCAGAAAAGAAGTGTGAAATTTAAGGTCTGCATTGTGTCCAGATGACATGAATCCATATGGGAGCACGCTTTAGCCGTCAACATAGTACATGGTCGGTTCTTCTAGTCATATATATCTTGTCACCTTGATTATGTATGAAGCACAAATTCATTATATTGTAGCTTCTCATATCTGGGCCTAAAAAACCCGGAAATGTCATAGATGTCTACCTTGCTCCTCTCATTGATGATTTAAAAATGATGTGGGATGAAGGACTTTGGTCTTTGATGCACATGATAATGGGTACTTCATAGTTCATACTGTGGGCAATACCCTTTTGCACTATTAATGACTTTCCGACATATGTTGACTTGTTGGGATATAAAGTGAAGGGACCGAAACCATGTCTCATTTGTGATGGACAGTGCACTCCAAATACCTAACTCATTGGGGGAGTATGTGTACATGAAGACTTGAAGATTCTTTCCTAAGCAGCACCTGCATTGCAAAAAGAAAACACCATTTGATGGAGAAGTTGAGTTGAGATCTCCTCCTAGACCCTTGACTGGAAGGGAAGTTTATGATTGTAATAAGGGCATTGCACTTGCCTTTGGCAAGAGTGATTAAAAAACAAGAGAGACGACTTCTCTATGAAACAAAAATAGTTCATGTTATGGAAACTTCCTTATTGATAACACTTACTGATTAGACATAATTTTGATGTGATTCATATAGGAAAGAATGATTGTGGTGCGATTGTTGGGACACTGATGAATATTTCAACAAAGAAAAAAGGTTTGATGCAAGAAATGCAAGAAATGTATATGAAAATGCAAAGAATGTAGGTTTGATGTGATGTATATAGAAAAGAATGTTTTTGATGCAATTGTTGGGACACTGTTGAATATTTCAACAGGCAAAAGATGTCATAAATGTGTGAAGAGACATGCTAGTGAGGTGATATATGTATTTATATATAATGACCCAAACAAAACATGGTACTACCTTCATCTCATATTGGATGCCTTATTTTAGTTTGACATAATTATAATTAATAATAAAGTAGTTGAAATGATGTGCTTGAGATTTGAGTAAATTAAAGTGATGATATGAACCACATATTTATTGCCAAAAATGGAAACAAGATGTTCATTTTGGGACAACCTAAAAAAAGTAAGACAACCAAAATGGGACAGAGGGAATATTACTTTATATGTTATTTGTTACGTAGTAGTTAAAAGTATATATATTTATAGGCTACAAGCATTAATACATCAACAGAAAAGAAGAAATTAGACATTTGCAATAAACCGATAAGGAAATAGTCACTTATTTCTGAATAGGTTATCCAATCATTAAGTAGAGATTGCAAAAAGGTTGCATTTGATGATAACCTTTCGTTCTAGTGATGATCTCATTATTTTCACTTCAGATGCTCATTTGTTCCACTATAAATCAGAAGATGGTAGTTCTTCTCTCACTAATGAGGATATCGATCAATTTTTATTTGGTGTAATGCTTAATATCCTCTTTGTTCAAGTATTCGAGAAGAACTATGGTCTCCATTCTTTAGTACACATTGGTATCATATTTACTAAAATCAAACTTCTAATTCGAAGACTTTTATAAAGCAATGCAGGAGCACATAGAAAGTTTGGGTAGAGATTCACAACTTCAGCTCATGTGGATGTGCCCTGATACAATATGTACAACATCATGTGAAAATAATCCGAAGGTGTCAGATCTTGCCTACAAAGAGTTATGTCTGCATCGCTCCACGATGGAAAAAATTCATTCTTGCCCCGTTACGAAAAATATGTATATCTACTTATTTCATTTAATCTATCTTAAAAGAATCTAATCATATGAAATAATGTTAATTATAATGTATTTTTGTGTAGTTATCATTGACTGTTGTTTGTAATTTGGATTCCTCATGGTATAATGTTTATGTTTCACTCGCTTCATAGTAGTCCAATGTGCCATTTTTTAATCACATCATTGTTTAGTAGGTAATAATTTGTTCCTAATTGTGCTTTTTTATCACCTTGGTTGTTAAGTTATTTATGTAGACGTTAAAAGATAGTCATTACATTATCTTGTAATGATTTTTTCCTAATTGTGATTTTTGGAGTATAGCGTTTTTTGAAACATGCCTTGTGATGGTGAAACTAGAAAAAAGTCTGGTAGTTGAGATGATAGAAGGAGGAGCATCTGGTTCATGGCGGAAGATTGTTGAAGATATCATAAGTCAGATAGTTGCTGGCGGATATCTCGCTCAGACACATTTGGCGTGAAGCTAACTGGCCAACGCATTTTATGTCCACATATTTCAATGAGGATGCCTTACAAGTTTTTTTTATCAGTACATTAAACTAGACGCAATACTCGTGCGATGCACGGTACATCTAGAGTAGTTAAAATTAACTTTGCTTATGATAATACGTAATATGTAATTATTTTAAATAAAAAATATAGTAGATCTTTTATGTTTGAACTTTGATTATATAATGATAGTTCGTGGGAAAAATAAAAAATGTTGATCATATGAACAATTGCAAATAACTTTAAAATAAAGGGTAAGTTGTGAGAATAAATACTACTTGATAATGAAACACCGTGATTCCACAATCTAAGTGTCTCATTCGATGGCCATAAGGAAGAATTATAAAAATAAATTGTCATATATGTTGGCACTGTACAAAAAGGATCATCACTTTTAGAAAAGTTGATAGCACGACTCTCTTAATCACATATAAGAATGTTCTACTCACTCCTTGAGGTGACCCTTAACATGAGAATGTACCAAGGTCGGTCGGTCATATATGTTTGAAGGCTCTAGGGCGGATAGCTAAAATGGGCCAAACCTTAAAAAAATTGTAAACCCCTTTATGTCTAAACTAACATGCATGATAATAATATTTCAAAACACTTACTAAAAAGTATAAAACCCTTTTCTTTCTAAATTAATAATATTATACTCCCTCCGTCCCATTGGACTTTGCCAACTTTCTCTTTTGGGTTGTCCCAAAAAAATTTGCCACTTTCATATTAAAGCAACTAATTTGTAATTCTGCACATTTCTCTTTCCTCTGCACAAATTTCAACCACACAGTTTTTACGATTCTTATTTCTCACCTACTTTGCACTTGGCAAAGTCTACCGGGATGGAGGTAGTAGTATTAGTTGTCCTTATTTAGAAATAAAAAATGGTAATCCTTTTTGTGCACTTTACTAATGCTTTCGTTCTATTTGAAGAATTAACTCTATTATTATCAACTCCTAAATTTTTCCCTCCAATGATGTGATCATTTTGAATCATTTTATTTTCGATAGCTAAAACATTCTTCTTTTTGAGTTCTCATCTTGAATAAGAAATTAAGAATTTGATTTTTTTACACAAATAAACTTTTTCATTGAAACTTTTTAACTTAGAGCCACCAAAACATAAGTTATAAGATTATTCATTGTTTGAAACATGCCTTGTGATGGTGAAACTAGAAAAAAGTCTGGTAGTTGAGATGATAGAAGGAGGAGCATCTGGTTCATGGCGGAAGATTGTGGAAGATATCATAAGTCAGATGGTTGTTGGCGGATATCTCGCTCAGACACATTTGGCGTGAAGCTAACTGGCCAGCGCATTTTATGTCCACATGCATATTTCAATGAGGATGCCTTAAAAGTTTTTTTATCAATACATTAAATTGCCTTGTCTGATTATAAAATCCTTACTTGCAGATAGACTTGGTTTATTTTATTTTAGATTCATTCATTCCTAATTCTTTCTATACTTACCATGCTTTGTTCTCTTCGATGTATTTTAAGAAGGTATGCCTTCTTAAGAGAGGTTTCGTCCTTGTCCCCCTCTCTTTTTTGTAATTTTTCTTTTTTAATAAAACTCGGTAAATGTTCTCCGGCATTTACCCCACTGATTTTGGCGGTTTACCTTCCGGGTTAAAAGAAAATAGAAAAAAGGCAATTGGAAATAAATGAAGATGAATAAATATTTGTTCTCATTTTTGACTATATTTTTATGTTTCACTGGATTGATGTTATTACATGTACCAAAAACATAGTACTTTTAGTAACATACCCTGTTACTAAAAATGACTCCTTACATTTTATAGTGCCAAATGCAATATTGAGATGTATCTATATTGTATTCCACAATTCCAAACGTGATAAACTCATAGATATCAATGTCAATTCGACAAACGACATTATTGAGTAGTGGTGCTTTATAGTGCCTACAACCCATAATGTCCGTATTTTACAAATTTGTTATGTGATGGTGTTCTATAGATGTGATGTGGCCATTAAATGAGTTTGTTCTACCGATGCGGTGATTGTTTCAATACGTCATTGAAGTTTAGAGTATTAGCTCCCTTAGTTGCATTCCCTTTGTTATGTTTTTACTAAAGTTATGACTTTTGATAGTGATTGTGATTCATTGTGGTGGTTGAGTCTGGCATGGTGACCAATTCAGTTGTCATGGACGAAATCTAGAATTTGTTATCGGAAACCGACGATGATCATCAAAGCTCAACCGGGGTGGCTAAATCGGGTGCTAGTTATTTATTTCCAATATTATACTAATAGTTAATTTTTGTGTATTTATCCTATATGTGAATGAAATATATATAAAGTTCGATGATCTTATTTTGGTACTCAAATTATTCTCAATTCCTAATAATTAAATACGGAAAACTGTCAAGTAAGTCCCTATAGAAAATAAATTTATAAAACTACATGTATATTATTATGATAACATATATCTTAAATCAATTAATTTTCTATTGTTATTTTAGTTTATACTAAATAAGTAGTAACTTTTATGTTGATGAGGAAAACATAAATTAAATTGAATTATTTTAGTTTATTTTCTCTTTAAGACGTTACAAGTCATATTGAGTACTTCATATTATTTAGAGATTTAAATTATTTTAAAATCAAGGGAGGGAAGAACTACAGTGTATATATATATATATATATGAAATATATATACAAGTAATGTATGTATATTGTTTTCCCCTGAACTCTAAGGGGTAATATCTCGACGCCCCCTTAAATCCATCTTCATCCTTCCCCATACGAAAACAACCACTCGACTAAGGATTAATATATGAATATTGTCACACACCTATGTAAGTAGATTGAAAGGATTATATAGATATAGAGAAGTAGAAATTTCATACCAGCACATATGTTATATAGCCATGATCCAAAAGTTAAAGTTGGATTAGGTTTTTCACAACTTATGGGTTCACAACATGGGGGCAATGTGATGATGACTAGATGAATACTAATTTCCCTTCCCTAGTGCAAGAGAAAACAAAAGAAGCGGCTGCTAAACTAATTAGAAAGTTTGACGCGAATTTTATGAAGATTTTCCCTTGTTCATTTTGTTTTATATAGGGATTCTTCCTATAGTTTTATATTTTCCTTTTAACCTAGATATAATCAGAGCCTTTTGGTAGCCTCTATCTTCAACTTATTAACCTTATTAGCAAGAATTTTGATTTTGCGTGATACATTATGCGATAATCAAATAAGTAAGACTCGGGTTACTTTTATGGATTAATTGACTAATTTTTCTGAAGAGCACTGTTTTGTTGTATTTCACCTTTTTCTTCTTCAAAATTAGGTACATAACCCAATTTAAACATTTTATAGTTTGATTGTATATATTTTAATCATTTTATTTTTACCTTACTACTACAACTTTTTATTACGTTAGTGTGTCTATTTTAAAGTTTTGTTTATAGTTTCATTTGTTGTAAGCACCATCTATCTAGCTATTAAGGCACATACTAAACTAATTAGATTTATTAGACATTTAATATTATTTGAGCAAACATAATTTATAATGTAGTTTACCTGTTTGTGTTTCTCGCTACATGTTTGTGTATTTTATATCCTAAAAATTAAGTTACTTACTTCCCATTTTATATATCCATTTGAGGGTCACACTTAAAGCATATTTTTTGCACTTTTTCTTTTTTTATATGTTAGTGTAAAATATGTTACACTAAAAAGTTTCTAAATGCTTGCTTTTGAATGGCTTCAAAACAATACGATATGGTGTTACCTTAATTGTTTAAATCATGCGTTATTGGACTGTTCTAGTGTATATCACTTACTGATATAATACTTTTTAGAGTAAGTAAAAATAAGTAATATTATTCTCATATAAAAAAGTTTAGATATGATCTATTTTAGAAATTTATAAGCTTGTCTCGAATTTTCCAAATCATGACCTATAAGATACAATAACTATCAATCAAGGGTTTGAAGATAAAAATTATTGGTATTGAACTCCAATGATTGAAAAGTATAAATCTAAGACTTAAAGCATTGTGAATTTCAATGTTTGTTTTAAATATTATTTGGTTTTATTAAACTGAAAAATTATTGTACACCAAGTATAAAAATAGAAATAAAATGATTCTATTGTAAAGAAATCAAAACCCATGATGGTTTAGTTTTTTAATTGATAGAGTTGAATCAATCGAGTCCTTAACTGATACCTTTTATCCTTCACGCCCTTAATTGATAGACAACATATTTTCTGAGTCTTGCATTGAAGGATTTCCATACTCGAAAAATTAAAGGAAGACCCTCAAAACAAAACATTTAGCTATATGCTTAAAACTTTTTTAACACATTGCCAACTGTGTGATATATTTATGTTGCCAACTTTATTTTGAACTAGCTCAATATAATTCTATTTTGTGTGTTTTAATTAAAAATTAAAGAAAGTGTACAATCCCCTAATTATAGCACCGAAGATGATAACAAATCAATATTATTTGTGACTTTTGTTGGATCTGTTACATATACAATTAATTTTTTATCTTGCAATTATTTTAAAAACTACAAATAAATACTTGATTGCTTATTTTCATTTTCATTTTCATTTTCATGATTTTTTTTCACGAGTTTGTATTATCGAGTCTCATAAAAGATTCTCAAACATATTTCAAAATAATATACGAAGTATATAATATACGTGTGTATACATGTGACTTAATATATATTTATGTGTGTGTGCGCATATGTATATGATAGGCATGTAAAATTACTATTTTCTTGGCTCATACTAAACTAAAATTACTATTTCGTCTATAAACAAACTTTTAGTTTCATGTGGACCACATAAAAGGGAAGTTATCATAGACTTACTTGTATAATGCATAAAGGAAGGCTATTTTTTTAGCCATGTTCAAAGTGAAAGGAATGTTATGTAAAGTTTCCTCCTTTTAAATAGTCAAATTCGGAATATTCCATGTTTCGACATATTTTATCCCTCTTGAAACTATGAACTCTATTACTATTATATTATTATTATTATACTCTGTATATAGTAATATGTTTTGTTTGGGAATGTGATTTGTTTCGGCAGAATATTTCATCAATTGCAATGAAGCCAAAGATTCACTATTTTTTGGCTTGAAAATATGGTGGAATAAAGCAAAATGACTCACTAAACTTCATGCCTCAAAACTCTCACGTTTTCAGTGATTAGTCTCGCTCTTTTTGGGGTGGACTATAAAGAAGTTATGGGGCCGGTGGGCTTATGGTTAGGTTGGTTTAGAGGGAGGTCAATGTTGGATGATTACTTTATGGTTTGCAATTCCCCTAGTTGTACTGCGAGTTTGATTTAATGTAATGGTCAATTTTTCTTTCAAATAAAAAAAAATTTACATGAAGAATATGAATTAATCTCTTTATACACAATGTTAATGGTGCCTCATTAAAAACATTGACTGCATTTCTTTTGAACTTCTTCGAAACCCTAGCCGACACAGATCTACGACCGCCTTCGAAACCAAAACCGATCTCAAAAGCGGTTCCAAATTTTCTTTCAAAACCAAACCGATCTCACCCTACATCTTTCTTCATAAGATGATATGTAAAAATCACTTTTTAATTTCTTTGAAAGAGGAAGTCAAAAATTACAAGAAGGGAAGAAGAAAATAAAACAAGATAAGCAGAGCAAAGGAGAAGGAAAAAAACCGAACCCACATATAATCCCTCTCAAGATCACCCCTACCCCTAGTCTTCAAAACTCCATTCGAGTTTGAGATTTAGTTCTCATGAGATGTGATCGCTGTTTCTTTTTTCTATATACTCCGTATCTTAATTGTAGAAAATTATTGTACTAAAAATGAGTTAAAAGTCCACTTGAACCGTGATTTTAAAAGTTTTAAAAAATGAATGAAAATTTGAATACGATTTTTTTAATTTTTTAAAAATCTACCTTGAATACATTCTAATATTTTTAATTTTTAAAAATCTACCTTCAATACACTAAATTCTTACAAACTCTTAAAATTATATAGCTAATTCTATCTATCAGACACCCTCTTGATAATTCTATTCTATCTATGCATAGAAAAATGTGGAATTTTCACAAATAGGCTAAAAAGTAAAAGTTATATCACTTTTGTCACCCTTAACGGTTTCTTTCAAAAAAAGGTTACTTCCAAGTTTTTTTTTCAAAAATGGACCGTCTCACTCCGTCTGTATGTATAAAGCCCACTAACCCTTATTTCTTCTCCTCACACGTGCACCCATGCACCAAAGATTGAATCACTACTCCCCTCTTCAGAAATAGTACGAAGGACTCACTCAACTTTTTATTTATAAGCTAAAAATGCAAAAAAATCATTAACTCATATAGTTGATAATTCTTAGAAAACAATGAAATTAAAAAAAATTGATTTTAAAAAACATAAGAACTTAAAATCAAAATAAAATTCCAAGACAAAAATTGGAAAATTGTAAGTTAAATTTAAAAATTAAAGAAAATGAATGTAAATTTTACAAAAAAAAAGTTAGAAAAATAATAAACATGTAGAAATATTAAAATAAAAAACTTGAGAAATATTTTTTAATGTAGTGTTTTTAATTAGATAATATAATCTATATTATAAAATATAAAAAATCAAAATTTTTATAAAAAAGTATAAAATAGTTAAAAATTTGATAACTTTAAAAGTTTTAGAAATACGTAAAATCAGATAAAAGTAGTTTGAAAATATTAAATAATAAGAAAAATAATTGGAATATTTTATGAAAAAAATATTTATTTTAAAAAATTGGAAAATATACATGATAAAGAAACTAAAATTTAAATAAATATAAAAAATTTGAATTCATTCGAAAAGTTAAATTAACTTTTATATTACAGTGGAAAAAATAGAAATATATTACATATTTTTTTAAAAAATAAGAAAATTAATGGAACCTAAAAGACATCAAAATTAAATTAAAATCAATGAATAAAAATATGAAAAATCAAAATAATGAACTTGGGAAAAAAAAATAGGAAATTTATAATGTAATATTTCTTACAGAACTTAAACTATTTAATTATTATTATTTTATTATTTGTTTTTGTTGCCTATTGTTTCTATGTGTTTCTTTTTGTTTAAAATTATGAAAATTTTGTTTTTTATTGTTTCTTTATGTATCAAGTTGTTGTTTACTTTCATAAATATAAATTGATCATTTTATGTGTTTGTTTAAAAATCTATAGAGACATTTGATTTTAAGGAAGTCGCAAAAGTAATAGAAACCTAAATGAAAAAAATCTAAATCAATAAAAACAACGATTAGTAACAAAATACAATGATAAGAAACACGATGCAACAAGAAACAACAAGTTGCAAAAAAAAGAAACATGATGCAACAAAAAGTAATACACATGATACAACAATAAGAAACAAAAACAACATACAAAAGTGTCACAATAAGTATATAATTCAACATGTTAACTCTATTTATTACATGTATCTACTCTGCATTATATCATTTAATTTTGTTTCTTCACATTCTTCTTCCACTTATGGATTTCCACACAATCCATTAGTTTTTTCCGTTGTCTTCATCACCCGTTGATCTTGAAAACTGCCACAAATAACAACACAAGAGTATCATATTGAACACTGTATAACAAATTACTAGATGAATACAGTAAAATGGGGAATAAAACTGGAAATGTACAGACTATCCTAGAAAAAACAAAACAAATCATATTGGTAAAGTTGTGAAACAATTCAAAAGAATGAACTGTTCTTCTCATCGATGCTTTTGCATCCAACATCAATACTTTAATAGCTATTATATGCATTGCCATTATAGTGGTATTACAACAAGCTTCATTATCAAAGACTCAAGAAAATGTGTTCGCCTGTGCAAATCTGTACTGCGGGGATGAGAAATCAAACTGTAGTAAAACTGAAGATTGCTTCTCTCCATGTGCAATGAATTTTAATGGATGGGTTCCAAATGGCTGCTTTTACCTGGGTGATTTTCCAGTAGGTGAGTGTTGTTGTAAACCCAAATGATTGGTATCCCCACAATTTGAAGTTAGAAAAGACTAGCTAAAACTTATACATAAAAACGTTTATTACTGCGTATGTTTTCAATATTGTTTTGGAAAATTTTAAAATTATAATACCAATTAATGCAAAAAGAGAAAAGAAAACGAACAAATGAAAAAAGAGAGGAATAAAACTGACATTCAAGACATTGGAAACCATGTTATAACCATCATTAAGTCTGACTTTGAGTGCATTAGCTATGACAAAAGGAAGATAGGACAAAGACTGCAACACAAATAAAAATCAAATTATAGGTTGGAGTTTAAATTATTTAATGATGATTCCAGTTGAGAAATCCTACCACTGCACATAGGCACACACTATCCATGGTTAGTAGCCCCATAAACATCAACTACCTATCTTCACATTTATAGTTTGCAAAGGGAGGAAGCTCAAGGCCATAAGCATAGTGGAAATTCATCATAATCTGTTCACACAAATTGCTCAAGGTTGGAGGAAAAAGCAATATGGACCCTCTGCCATCCATTGAAGCAAAGCCATTTCATGAGTGGAGGGGGAGTTCTTTTCATTCAATGTTGAATGTTTTTTCTATATCAAAATAGAAATCTCTGGCTAAAGTTTTCATGTCATGTACATATATAGTTGTTGTTCTTTAACTTGCAACCATCATTAGCATATGTAAAATACGGGGGACATCATAGAGTAAACTTTGAGCAAAGAAAAAAAAGGTAGATCAGAAGGAAAACACATAAAACAGAAGATAAGCAATACAACTTGATAGCTGGTGAAATTTGAACAAGCTGTAACAAAAGGCGTTGAAAAGTCAGAGTGTCAACCCCGTGTCATTGAATCAAATCAACCACCACAGCCCACATTGAGATTTCTCATTCACATATATCACAAAGACTACGCATACACAATATCTAACATACATAAACTTACTTTAACACATCATCTACTAGATCCTACCAATATCACCAATGAAGATAAAATTAGAGCTACCAAAACGAAAAAAGATGAAGGTTCTAATTAGAGTTCAATTTCCTCACACTGCTCAGAGGTATATTTTTCATGAGATTATAAATGTTAGGTTAACTTGAGATAATCAAATTTTGTCTAATTTGAGATTAATTTTAAAAAATTAGGTTAGAAACTTACAAGGTTAGAAATTAAGCCGGATGTGGCGATGACAAGTGAATTAAGGAGGACCGGAGATATTACCTTTTGCCGGAATTCGTTCATCAGAAAGGAGTGTGGCAATCTGGTGAGGCTACCAAGCTATGACGACAAAATAAATGACCGGCGAATTGTTGTCTCAAGTTGCAGCGTCCAACGATTGTGGTGAATTGGAGTTGATGTTACGTTTACAGAGGCCGGAGCACGAGGATGGGAGAAAGTAGAGCAGAATGAAGATCGAAGTAGCTAGAGTGGAAGGAGGCGGAAGGAGAATCTCCAGGAAGGGAAGAACGGGATTTGGAAATCTGCTTCGGACTCTCTAGTATACGATAACGAGGAGAAAGAGAAGCCTAAAAGTGAAATTAATAAACATAATTGAAATCATAAAAGATTAAAAATGAAAAGTAAAAATCAGTGAGACATAAATGATATTTGGCACACAAAAGTGTACCATACGGGTAATTTCCACTAGAAAAATTTACACTCTTCCAAGTCTGCTCATTGCCACTTTTCCAAGCTCTGCCCTGCCCAAAACCCAGCTAGGGTTTACCAGCCATTAAACTCATGTTATGCCGTTATAGTTGAATTCTTAACCATAATATATCTGCACAGCTTTTCTGTTGCCTCTACCAGACCAATGGGCCCAATTGTTGATGCACTCTTGACCAGTTTCCCGCAGGTCCCACCGGCAGCTATTCCGGGGATACTGGATTGCATATTGGCTTCCACATCTATGTCTCCGTTCTCAGTTTTTTCTGCTCTTCTTGAAGAGTTTCCCAGACATTTCAAGGTACCACATTATTAAGGAATGTGCACATTGGGACATAAAAGTCCAAAGAAAGTTCTGATTGTAGTTTTCGTTTTAGCTAGAGGAGAGCACTTGAGTAAGTTATATGGTATTAAAATTACTAAACAATCAGCAATTGAACAGCTTTTGTAAAAAAAAAGAGAAGTCTTGAACCTTATCTTGCCACTTTAGCTTAGGTTATACTTCGTATGAAATAGGCAATAGTTTGGCCAGATAAGTGGTTGCTAGGGGAAAAACATTCAAAAAGTGAACTTTTACCAAAGTACATAGTAATAGATACTACCTTGGTCCCGCTTCAAGGTTCTCATTTAAAATGGTAAGCTTTTTAGCCAATAATAATTTAATAAGACAATTTAATTATCATTTGAGAAGTAGTTCGGATGAATATATATAATATAATGGGGTAATAGATGGTAATTGTGCTGTTATGAGTGTATTGATTTCAGGGTTGTCAATCATGGATAGTGGCCAACCCGGGAAACACTACAGTGGTATAGCGGATAGTGGGATGACCACTATTTAGACAATATATATGCAAAATACATATTATATGTATGATTGTATGCATACAATTACATGTCATGCACATATCAATTCCAAGAAATGATAATTCAAAAATTTATTACTCAAATGTCATGAAATTTATACTCCACACTTACTAAATTACCAATAAAGAGGCATTAAAGTCTTCAACAAAAGAAAAAAATAATTCAAGTACCTTACCTCTAAACATAATAATTAAGTTCCATATAATTCTTGATAAAATTGTCTCATTAATATCTCATTATAGGAAAATCATGGTTCTTGGAATGCCTTGAACTACCTTAACATGGAGATGTATGGTGTAGGTTATGTTTGATCTTGTTTCTGTTTTGAGTATTTTTAGTAGGGTTATTTTGTCCCCCACGTGTTTTGGAGGGTGTATTGAGGTTATTTTTTACTCCAAAAACATCTAAAAGTAAAAAGTACTCCCAAATCCCCTCAATTAGAACTGAAGTTGCCCTGTAAATTATAGCGGCGCTATAGCGCCCGCTACAGCCACTATTGCCAACCGCTTTGCATAGGCATTCCCATAGAGCCTAGACCCCGCTCCGCTATTCTGCTATAGCCCGCTATTGACATAACTGATTGATTTTAATATGTGATGATTAATTTGTCAACTAAGAGTATTTATTTCCTAAAATGGAAATGGGATCCTTTCAATGGGGCGTCCAAAAGTAGCATGTGAGAACCTTTACTGGGACAGAGGGAGTAATACTTAACTCATGAGCTGTTCTATTTTTTTATTTGATCCATTAGATGTTGATACTTGATGAATCGATGTGCTAACTTTAATTTGACTTGAGTTAATATGTGGAGTTCAAAACGAATTCTGTTGTGTAGGAAAAAATACAGGAAGGGCAGAACATGGAACATGAACAACATAACAATATCGAATCGTTTGTTGGTGCGTTGTGTCATCTTTTGATGAAGCTTGGTGAGTTATGTTTCATAAATCTGATTTGGTTTTGAATCCGTTTGGTCCCCGTTGGCTAGACAACATACACTGCTTATCAACCTATATTTTGTAGCAAACACTAATTTATTGTCCTGCATGGCCTGAATAGGTTCATTAGAAAAAGGTAGTGCGATTGATTTCTTTTTATTACTGAAATTTACACTTCACCTTTCTTTTCATATTTTATTTTACCAAACAAACAAACAAACAACAACATTACCTCAGTGCCGCAAAGGCTCCCACCTATTGTGGGATAGGGGGGGGGGGTCGGATGTACGCAACCTTACCCTTGTACTAAAGCACATAGAAACGGTTTCCGGATGACCCATGATGAAGATCGCGTTGAAAGTTGCATGGACTGACTGGCTTGACTGGCTTGACTGCTGCTTCATAACAAAGAAGCGCAGGCAGTTTAGTGAGCCATTTCGCTTTATTCCATCATATTCCCAAGCCAAAAAATAGTGAGCCTTTGGGTTCATTAGAAATGATGGAAATATTTTATTTTCTCTACCACATAAAAATAATTTTAGATGTCCATTCAACTAAATCAGCATTTTCAACCACCATTTTAGCCACTTCAGCCATTTCAGTCAAAAATCGCCTCATATCCAACAGGCTAAAAGAAAAAAGTTCTTATCATAATTTATCTTTGTCATGATGTAAATTAGACATATTCCAGTTTATCTATCTTAAGAGTCTCCATCTTGATTTACATAAGAGTTGAATTATGTTGCACATTTTCACACCCTTATGTTTTTGAGCTTTTGGGTTTATCTCTATATGTTGCTCACTATATGATGTTAGATTGTTAGTTGATTATCAAATATTCACATGTCTTTGTCCATGTGCAAATAAATGTGATTTATTATCTGCATTATTGACCTAATGTTTGGTTTCTTTCAAGGTAGTTGGTGCCTTGGTCGTCATTAGTACCACTTTGTATGTTTTAAAAATAACACTTGCTTATGATATTGTGCCTATCAAGGACTATAAAGGATTCGGCAGTTCCACCTTTGTGTTCAACTTTTATTTTATTTTCATAATATCCTGATGCTGTACATAAAAACATTATTTTTGCAATTAAATAAATAATTGTATGCATTTGGTCTCATTCTAATTTAGATTAAGTTGATTTGATAATATAATTTAAAGGTGTTTTTATGCAGGGGCTGATAGTAATTCAGTGCAGCTATTTATTTGGAAAATTTTTATTCCTTTGATGAAGTTAGTTCATTCATATGACAAAGAGCTATTGAAAAAGGTATGTGCATATATTTGCATAAGCTATTTTGACATTCTTACGAAGGTTACGGACTTACGGTCAGTAAGGGCATCTGGCATAAAACTTTGCCACTATGCTTTTCTGCATGAATAATAGTGTTAATTGAAGTTATACATTTAATAGGCACTACGAATTATTTCCACCGACCCTAGCTAGTTGTGATTAACTTGTAGATGATGATGCTAATTTTTTCTTTATGCATCTGATATGTAGGTTGCAGATTCTCTTTTCAGAGTAGTCATTGCAACAAACTCTTGGGAAATTATTGAATCAACCATTGTGCCCTTTTCGTTAAGATCAATTGGACTATCAATGGGTGTGCTTCAAAGTAAAGAGCTAGCTGTATATAAATGGAACTTCCATACTGATAATTTAGGTGGGCTGTGTTCTGTTCTGCAATCTATACAAGATGCTTCCTGCAAGGTTAAAAAAGCTGAGATGAGCTACATCACATTTCAATCTGAGCCGAACTATATTCCATTGCAGACATCTTGTTACATATTGACCCAGATATTGGAAGTTGTACTGGAAACCCTACAAGCGATAGGAATAACTTCTGAATTGAAAGTGGGAGATGGTTTCTGTTTGAAAGTATTTGCTGCGAATTTGGTATGGGATCTTTCCAGTTTGGCAATTGAATTGCTTTTGCAAAGTATGGAACATCGGTCTTCTGCAATTAGTATTCTGCTGCCTTCCATATTTGGAGCATTTGATTGTCATTCTGCTTTTGAAGTCTCAGTACTTGGGAAAGCTCACGTGCTTTCTCGGTAGATATATGTTTTTATATTACTTTTAATATGAAGTATTCATCAGATTAAAAAGCCATTTCATGTAATGGATTGCTTTACTTTCCTGTAAATGACTCACACTCACTGGTGATTTTCCAGGAGCAATATTCTTGCTGACCTTTGGAAGAGCTGCAGGGCTCTGTTCTCTTTGGGGCATTTGGAGAGAAGGGATGCATATGCAACACTTTCTTTGTATTTGTCTTTCTTTCCTGTTACTCATGAACAAAAAGATCTATATGTTCGTAGCAATGAAACAGTGTTTGATTTGAGAGATCAGACAGAATTCTGGAATGAAATTAAAAAGGGATTGGTAAGCACTACTTGGTCTATTAATTTTGTTAAAGTATTTGTCGCACACCGGAAAACTATAAAACAATAAAACTATATAAGACTTTGGGCTACTCCTCCTATTAGGTTGACCTTTTGGGATGGAACCCCAAGTCTTAACATATATAGACTTTGGGCTATTCCTCCTGTAAGGTTGACCTTTTAGGATGGAACCCCGGGTCTTAACAAATTTGAGATGTTATCCATTCATGGAAAATATTGCTGCTGTATATTATCTCGACTTCCCTGATTTTTCCATGCATTTGATAAACCCTATGACAATTATGGTCTTAGAATTTCATGTCCTTATTCCTTCTTAAGAATGATGCGACAGGAAGGAGGCACTGAACCTTTCCAGTTTGCACAGTGTGCATGAATTTAGTGTTAAATTGTTAAATAATTAATTCACACTATAAAAATTACATGTCACCAACCCCAACATTGTCAGGCTTAAGTTGCTGGTGGTGGTGATGATGTATATGTTACAGAGTTGGGGTAACATGAAATTCTTAAGAAGGTTCAGTGCCTCCTTCCTGTCGCATCATTCTTAAGAAGGAATAAGGACATGAAATTCTAAGACCATAATTGTCATAGGGTTTATCAAATGCATGGAAAAATCAGGGAAGTCGAGATAATATACAGCAGCAATATTTTCCATGAATGGATAACATCTCAAATTTGTTAAGACCCGGGGTTCCATCCTAAAAGGTCAACCTTACAGGAGGAGTAGCCCAAAGTCTATATATGTTAAGACTTGGGGTTCCATCCTAAAAGGTCAAATTGAGATAATATACAGAGTGCTCGTCTTTTAATCAGCCGAGTAAAAGTGTACATCGAGCTCTATTATATATTACAGAGTGCTCGTCTAGGTTAAATCTAAAAGGTTTGAGTGTTAAATTTACAACTAATGTCTCAAATTAACTTTATTTGATTTCCCGCATTGGCCCATTCTTCTCCGCAAACACTCCAACAATCATGGTGCAATGATATTATCTCTATTGTCTTGATTCTTTTAGGTCAGTAAAGAGAGCTTAGTGAGGAAGCAATCCCTGCACACTTTGAGACGAACGATATATTCAAGTGGGGAACCTCAAATCAACTCTAGTGTTAAAATCCTTGAAGGGAGTAGTTCAGTTCCTCGTGGAATGACAAAGAGAGATCGGTGGGCTGAGACAGAAGCCAAGTCTCTAGGGATTGGTGAAATACGTAATTCCACTGCTAAATCTTCTAGAAGTTCACAGAAATGGGAGGCATTCTTTCTTTTGTATGAAATGCTTGAAGAGTATGGTACACACTTGGTTGTGGCAGCATGGAATCACCAGGTTCGGACTTACAAATATGATCTGCACGCGTTGGTACCTTCGTTAACATGTGATTTGTGAATACTATGTTTAGTTTTTTTCTAAATAGAAAAGAAAGACATAGTCAAATGTACTCAAAGTGGAACTTCTCCGGACTTATTTTAACACTACAATATAGTAGTTATATTAGGTGATTTATTGTAGTTATAGTATTTTGCTTCATGATATGTTGAGATTTGAAATACTTCCTCTCTATTATACCATATGTGTACACATTTGCCATTGATTACTTTAGCAGTTCTCAATTTTTTTTTGTTCCTTGACTGCTGACTTCATTTATGATTTACTACTTAACAGATGTCTATTTACCTTTTTGCTTCCCTTCAGATGACTGTGCTGCTGCATTCTTCTCCATCTGCAGAGACTGTATTAAACAGCGAGCCTCACGGGATGTGTATGGACACTTTAGAGGAAACTTTTGGCTGGTTAATTTTACTGTGGGAGCGTGGCTTTTGCCATGATAATCCTCATGGTAAAAGAGCTTTTGAATTTAATATTTTTGGCATTACTTTATTTTACTTGGTGTTGTTATTTCACATGACGACCTATCTGATTTTTGGAAACTAACAGCTTTTATTTTATGATGCAGTAAGGTGCCTGATTATGCATTCTTTTCTGGGTATTGAGTGGATAAAGTATGAACAATGTGCAAAACTAATTCCCTCTAATTTTATATTTGGGCCACTTATGGAAGGCTTGAATGATCCTGTGCACCATAAAGATTTTGGTTTGTTTTCCTTTCCCCTCACCATCATCATCATCAACACTTGTAAGTTTGAGAGAATAGAATGACTTGATTTATTCCATCACCCGGGTACAATATATATAGGATACAAGTCTAACAAACTAAATGATGAGATCCTAAAAATTAGGATCTGACTACCTAACTATCTTTATCTCATACGTGTGAGATTTACATCAGATAAGACTAAGTATTTATCTACAAATTAATCTAACTATACATTTTTACACTCCCCCTCAAGTTGGTGAATATATATCATACATTCCCAACTTGCTTACTAGTTTTTCAAACACTGGTTTGAACAATCCTTTTGTTAGAATATCAGCAGTTTGATCCCTGGTAGGCACAAATGGTGTACACACAATTCCAGCTTCGATTTTCTCTTTGATAAAGTGTCTATCCACTTCAATGTGTTTTGTTCTGTCATGTAGGACTGGATTGTGTGCAATGCTAATAGCTGCCTTGTTGTCACAATATAGTCTCATAGGTAACTCCAATTCCATATTTAGTTCTTTGATCACCCTCTTGATCCAAAGAAGTTCACATATACCATTGGCCATTGATCTGAATTCTGCCTCTGCACTGCTTCTAGCTACTACATTCTGCTTCTTACTTCTCCAAGTCACTAGATTTCCCCATACATAAGTGCAGTACCCTGAAGTAGATCTTCTATCACTTACTGATCCTGCATAATCAGCATCTGTGAAGGCCTCTACTGCCCTACTATGGTTCTTTTTGAAAAACAAACCTTTTCCAGGACAACTTTTCAAATACCTAAGAATTCTGTAGGCTGCCTCAAGATGTTCTTTATATGGACAGTGCATAAACTGACTTACCATGCTAACTGCAAAAGCAATATCAGGTCTGGTATGTGCTAAGTATATAAGTCTTCCTACCAATCTCTGATATTGTTGCACATTGACTGGAACCCCATCTCTGACATCTCCTAACTTCTGGTTTGAGTCTATAGGAGTGTCAGCTGGTTTACATGCACTCATCCCTGTTTCTTGAAGAAGATCTAAAACATACTTCCTTTGAGATACAATTATTCCCTCTTTTGATCTAGCTATTTCCATGCCAAGAAAGTATTTCAAATCTCCCAGATCTTTGACTTCAAATTCAGCAGCAAGTTTTTTCTTCAGGCTTTGTGTTTCTTCATGAAAGTCTCCTGTAATGATAATATCATCTACATAGACAATTAATATAGCAATCTCCCCCTTACTTGAACATTTTATAAATAGAGTATGGTCAGCTTGGGCCTGTTTATATCCCTGTTTTTTAACAAACTGTGTGAAC
This sequence comes from Cuscuta epithymum, assembly GCA_945859915.1. NCBI lineage: Eukaryota > Viridiplantae > Streptophyta > Magnoliopsida > Solanales > Convolvulaceae > Cuscuta > Cuscuta epithymum. Next base: position 956,533 of record CAMAPF010000980.1, on the reverse strand, counting down.
CTATCAAACCAAGCCCTTGGGGACTGTTTGAGTCCATACAGGGATCTTTCTAGTTTACATACTCTTGAACCAAACTTGTTTTCAAACCCAGGAGGAGGATTCATGTAAACTTCCTCCTCAAGTTTTCCATTTAAAAAAGCATTCTTCACATCCAACTGTTGAAGAGGCCAATCTAAATTTGCAGCCAGGGATAGAAGAATTCTGATAGTATTCAGCTTTGCAACTGGAGCAAAGGTCTCGGTGTAATCTATGCCATAGGTTTGTGTATAACCTTTGGCAACTAACCTTGCCTTATACCTCTCAAGAGTGCCATCTGCCTTGAACTTAGGAGTGAAAATCCATCTACATCCAACTGTGGGCTTATCTTTAGGTAGCTCTACAACCTTCCATGTCTGATTCTTTTCAAGAGCATCCATCTCTTCCAAAACAGCCTTTTTCCACTCAGGTTTAGATAGAGCTTCCTGTATGGTTGATGGGATAGAAACAGAGGAGACAATAGAAGAAAAGGTTGCAAATGTAGAGGATAATCTAGAATAGGAAACATGGTTTGAGATAGGATATTTGACACATGACCTTCTTTCTTTTCTGAGAGCTATAGGTAAATCAAGATCAGTTGAGTCATTACCTTTTTCATTTACTGACATCTGGTCAGATTCATTAACAGATGTAGGTTCAAAGACTTCCTCTTCTCTTTGATTTGGAACCTTTCTCTCATAAACCTTGCCAAAGAACTTACTGATCTGCAGTTCTTCACCTCCCAGTTTATCAGTTGTATTCATTTCATTATTTTTAGATGCTTGACCATTTTCTAATGCATCTAAGTTTCTCATAGAATGCATATCTAGATTAATGTCAAGAAAATCAAGATTGTCATGAATATGTGACACATTGGTAGCATCTTCATTAAAACTCTCCCCCTGAAGATGAGTATCAAAAAACACTTGATTTTCAACAAAAACAGTGTCCATTGAAATAAACATCTTTTTTGTTGAAGGATCAAAGCATTTATACCCTTTCTGTGTGGATGAAATACCTAAAAAGACACACTTAGTTCCTCTAGGATCAAATTTACTTGCTGTTTTGTCTGGATTTTTAATAAAAACAGTGCAACCAAAGATTTTTAAAGGAAGAGTGCTAATCAATCTAGTAGTAGGGTAACATTCCTGCAGAATACTAATTGGAGTTTTGAACCCTAAAACTTTTGATGGCATCCTATTTATTAAATAGGTAGCATGTAAAACAGCATCTCCCCATAAATATTTTGGAACTTTCATTGAAAACATGATTGCACGTGTAACTTCAAGTAAATGCCTATTTTTTCTCTCAGCAATTCCATTCTGAGCAGGAGTATTAATGCAAGAACTTTGATGAATTATTCCTTTTTCAGCAAAAAAATGATTTAGGTTTGTAGAAAAGTATTCACGGCCATTATCACTTCTTACCATTTTTATATTGGTATTGAATTGAGTTTGGACCATTGCATAAAACTGCTTAAATACATTTTCTACTTCTGATTTTTCTTTGATCAAAAATACCCATGTCATTCTTGTATGATCATCAATAATTGTTACAAACCATCTCTTTCCTTTTAAAGTAGGGATTCTAGATGCTCCCCAAATATCACTATGCACAAGAGTAAAAGGGCTGGTAGGTTTGTAACTGTGGGGAAGATAAGAATTTTTATGATGCTTTGCAAGTGTACACATATCACAATGAAACTGTGAAACATTTTTATTATGAAATAATTGAGGAAACAACTTTTTTAAATAATGGAAACTAGGATGACCTAGTCTATAATGAATTAAATACAACTCCTTATCACTGGGAAACGTAATAGTTTGCAGACAAGTAGTTCTTTGACCTTGTTTATTTGATTCAGTCCCTTTATCAAATATATAGAGTCCATCTTCTTCCCTAGCACTGCCAATCATCTTCCCCGATGCCAGATCCTGAAAAATGCAATAGGAAGGATAGAATTTAACACAACATTGAAGATCTTTGGTTAATTTGCTAACAGAAACAAGATTACAGGATAGATTTGGGACATGTAAGACTTTAGAAAGGTCAATAGAAGTGGAAACTTTAATATTTCCAGTTCCTGCAATGGCTGAAAGAGAGCCATCTGCAACTTTTATTTTCTTATCCCCTGCACAGGGTTTATAAGAAGAGTATAGATTGGAAATGGAGGTCATGTGGTCTGTTGCACCTGAGTCAATGACCCAGGTGGCATTTGGTTTTCCAGAACAGAAAAATGATGCAATTTTACCATTCTGAGCAAAAGAACAAGAAGGGTTTTCTGATTTAGGGTTCTTTTGGGTATTAAGAAGTTGTAGGAGCTGCTCTATCTGCTCCTTGGTGAAAATTGGCTGCTTGAAATTGACTTGTTGCTCTTGATCAGTTTCAGGTATGGCAGTATGTAGGGCCCTTTCAACTTTTTTCTGTCCTGCTCCAGGTGGTTTGCCATGAATCTTCCAACAAGTCTCCCTAGTATGCCACAGTTTCTTGCAATGATCACACCAAGGCTTTTTCTTCTCATTTCCTTTGGCAATCAGTGCTGAGGACTCTCCTGGATCATCATGATGGACTGAAGTGTTATTCATGACCTTTTTCCTACTATCTTCCACCCTGATTTCAGAAAATACCTCCCTGATTGAAGGTAGAGGTTTTTTTCCAAGTATTCTTCCCTTAACTTCATCCAGGTCTCTATTAATTCCTGCTAGGAACATATAGACCCTATCATTTTCCTCCCTCTTTTTGTGTCTTGCCAGATCCTTGGCACTTTCCCATTCTTCAGCATCATAGCATTGGTCTAACTCTTGCCATAGGGATACCATCTCATTATAGTATGAGATGACATCTCTACTTCCTTGTTTAGACTGCCACAGCTTTGTTTTTAATTCATAAATCTGAGAAGAGTTCTCAAGATCTGAATAGGTTTCTTTGATGGAATCCCATACCTCTTTTGCAGTTTTCATGAACATGTGAGGTTTGGCGATTGATGCATCCATTGAACTGAGAAGCCAGGCTGTTACCAAAGAGTTTTCTGACCTCCAGACACTGTAGCCATCATCACCACTTTTCTTCTCTGCTATCTCACCCGTTATGTATCCCAGCTTTCCTCTTCCATCAATTGCCAGCTTGACAGACTGTGACCATTCCAGATAATTAGTTCCATTCAATCTATGTCCAGTAATGAGCATAGATGAATTAATCGAGGCCTGATAGTTTGTCATTTGGCTAATTTGGGAGTTAGGGTGAAGGGTTTGTGAGTGAGGGGAAGAACCAGAGTGCTCGGTTTCCACCATTGTGGTGTTTAAACAGCCTGCTCTGATACCATGTAAGTTTGAGAGAATAGAATGACTTGATTTATTCCATCACCCGGGTACAATATATATAGGATACAAGTCTAACAAACTAAATGATGAGATCCTAAAAATTAGGATCTGACTACCTAACTATCTTTATCTCATACGTGTGAGATTTACATCAGATAAGACTAAGTATTTATCTACAAATTAATCTAACTATACATTTTTACAACACTTCACTCCCAAGGTTCAATTACATGTGGCCGGTGGAATAAACTTCAAAAGTGCTAATTGATTTAGGACTTCATGCAGTGTTTGTGTTTACTTGTGCTTGCGATAAGTGATTTATTTTAGGAATTATAGAGAAAGTGGTCTGTGATGAAAAATAAGAAGGAATAATCAGATGAAATTCTAAAACTGCCATTAGTATAGGTTATTTCTACTTGCATGGAAAAAGTGAGCTATGAATAGCGATATTTGCTATTGTCATGTACTCATGTTTGTTGCTCCTAAACAGCTAAGTTGTTCCCCCTTTAATGGTAATTGGTATATTGTTAGAAATGAACCATTAAATGTTTATGGTCGATCGTGGATAATGTTATTACATTACACAATTTGAAGAAATTAAACATTACCCTTTGTTATAGTTTTATGATGTTGATAGCCATCATGAGTGCAGAGTATGCTGCATGACAAATTGCTTTGTAGTCTATTCTGTTTGCTTTTTTTCCAGGTTCAGGGGTTTGTTGGGGCTTTTAAGCTGTGTGTATTTGTTAGATCTTGATAGGGAGGTGCCACAAAGAAAGTCATGTTTCTTCATTTTCTATTCCTTTTTCTTGACTAGATGCATATGGATTTTCAGGTGTAAAAGGTGTTTATTCTACAAGGACAATTGAAGATGCTGCTACATTTCTACGTGTATATGCCAACTCTCTCCATCAAAGGTTGGACTATCATACACTGGTGACTAAATCCAATTTCCTTATCAAGAATGCCCTAAAATAGCTTTATAAACATAAACCCAAATACATAAATGTATGCCAAACTGCAAATCTGCTAGATGTCAGTTGAAAGCTTATCATCTCAACTCAGGTAGATCATAGGAAAAAGATGCACATGTGATTTTTATAGATTTGGGGAAGTTACCCAATCTTGCACCTAAGCAAATACGTTGCGAGCAATGATAAAAAAGTTGTATCCCGATCTATTGACATCATCTATGATGTGCATTGCTGTTTGAAATTTTGGCGGTGTGACAAGATTTTCTAATCATGATCATGCCACATCAAGGATCCACATTGTACCCTTTCAGCCTTACTCATATGCATTTGGCGCAGATGAGCTAGTGATGCCATCTAAAATTAGGTAAAATAATGTATGTTGTTTGCTGGTGACTGGGCATCAGCAGTTGAACCTATTGCATATTAATTTGCACTTAGGTTTGTTTTTTGGATAAACAAGATAGCCACCCGCATTTGATGCGATGTGCTATTGGGCTGACCCGGAGGAACACTCCAAACCCTATCCTTCTGCTGGGATGCGGATGCTGGGATGGGCTTGTTTGATGGGCTTCGTTGCTGCCAACAAAGTGGGCTTCGCTACAGCCTGGGATGATGGACTTCGGATGATGCTGTTAAGGAGACGAGAGCTAGCCCTAGTCCAGGGATGCGTTTGAGATATTAATCGGGAACGAGAAAAATAATCAGCAGAGTTTAATGAAGCTATTCTTGTTAAACTAATCGGCGCCCGACCTTGTCAAGACGCACAAATTAATTCTCCAAAAACGTACTTTATTCCATAGCAAAAACCCCTTTATATAGAGAGGCTGCTTAGAGTTCTAAATAGGAAAGAAACAATAATTAGAAACAGGACTAGAATCAGGACTTAAAAATAGAATTAGGAAAAAGTATCCTTGTTTCCCAGTTCAGCCATATTAAGTAACTAGAATAAGGAAATAAACTATAATTAGGAAACCAACTATAATTAGGAAACCAACTAGAATTAGGAAACTATATCCTATTCCCAACTTCAGCCACTTCCAGATGTAGACTCTCGGGCCCTTGGACCATTTATGCGTCGTTTATAAGTGTGACCCCAAAAAGAGTCCACAACAGATGCAGTAAGGTTTTTGAGCCCTCCTGGCTTCGAAGCCTAACTGCTTCAGGTGGACTTGGACTTCTGCGAATTTATTTGGGTCCGACAGATTATGGCCCAATATTTGGTAGTTTTTTCTGTGAATCTATGTTGATATTTTTGGTACTGAGCCGGGGCCTGTCCCGTGCTAGTCATGATTTCTTTTGCAAAATTTCTTCTCTCCCTTACCCTTTCCGTGAGGTGGGTGGGGGGGGGGGGGAGGGGGTTTAGTTACTATGTTAACTTAGTTTACTAGCTTAGATAGTCAATTCTGACACATGTATGTTGTTACTTTTGGATGATCTTTTTAATATACTTGCATTTCATCCAAAAAATATGAATAAAATCTCCAAGTTGATCTCCAGTCTTCAGGTATCTTTGACTCTTTGTAGAGATCAATCCTTTCTCTCGAATAAAATGACAATCAACCTCAATTTTCTTTATTCTCTCATGAAATACTGGATTATTGGCAATCTGTACAGCAGCCTGGTTATCGGACCACAACTTAGCAGACATTGGTTTCTTCAATCTGATTTCACTCATCAAATGGTTTATCTCTCCTGTTTTTCAGTTTTCTGTTCCCTGTAGATATGCATATCTAATGTTTGGTTCAATATGAGAAACAATTATTCCAGCTTTCTGAAGTAATGATTGAAACATATACGATGTTTCTACTAATAGCTGAAATCTACTCCTTATTTTCTGCTAACCTTGAGTCAATATCTGCAGTCCTAGGCTAACAATAGAATGGAAAGCCTTTTCCCTCCTCTTAATAATTAACAGAATTGTGTTTCGTACAGGGTGGCTTTTCTTAGAAGCTTGGCATCTGTTGCTAAAACAATCAATTTTGGGCGACCTGGACTAATGTGCCTCGTGAAGTGTATTTTATCTGCTGCTTGTGGAGTTAAAAAGCATAGCAATTCTGAAAATGATCCAGAGAATGGTGTATTGGTCGGCACTATGCACAGATCTGCACAAGACACTTCCACAGAGAAAGCAGACTTTCTGGATTTGTGCAGATATTTTGTTGAAAGCAGTAGACAACATTTCAATCCCGCTTATAGGCATCAAGGTTTCACATTAGCTATTTATCTGTTTACATCTTTAATATCTATTAAGACTATTATGAATGTTCTCTCAATGTTCGCAGTTTGTGAGGGAATTCTTGATGCTGTTATGTCTGTGATGGCTCCACATGATGTGCCTCTTGAAACACTACTGCTTTTTGCTGCAAGCTTGCCACGAGAACTGACTGATAATGGGGGTAGGGAGAATTTTATGTCACTTGTTCCATTTTGCATTCTAGACTAGTCTGGTCACACGTCTTTCCACTTCTAGCTCCATTTGTGTTAGTATTCATTTTTATTATCACATGTGTTTCACCTTAATTTAAATTTTAGGATATCAAAGAGGATGTTGGTTACACATGTACCAATTCATATATCTTGTGTAAGCTAGACTAACAAATTTAAATATCTTATGTCAGCCAGACTAACTTATAAACTAATTTATGTATCTTGCCCAAGCCACACTTAAGCAAGCAAGCCACACTTAAGCAAGCAAGTCACACATATTTTGGTGATATGTAGAGTCAGATGTGCTAATCTTTAGCTACTCATGCAGTCATGAGCGCACGATGATGGATGTGTTTCTCAATTAACTTTACTAATTATTTGTTTGTCAAGTGATTGCTAATTATTGAAAGATTTCTCAAGTAAACTATTTTCTTTGGTTTGCTTTAGTAGATAGCTTATAATTTTAAAACTGGAAAGTTAAATTGTGAAATAATTAAATATTGGCAATAACAACTTAAATAACAAGGCTTGCAACATGAATTTAATTATTGAGCAAGAATGTCAATTCAAATTGAGCATAGTTAGAGTGAGTACAAATAAATTGAATGACAAAGCGAATTCAATTAGAATGTCAACATCAAATGATTAAGGGTTGGTTTGCAAACGCTTTAAAAAAGCACTTCTCGGCTTTTGGCTTTAAAAAAACACTTCTTTTACCAAACACTACAACTTTTATTTTTCTCGACTTTCGTGTCAAAAGTGCTTTTACTTTTTCTATTACACAAAAAGCACTTATTTTACCTAACACTACCAACTTTTACTTTTCAAAATCACTTTTTTCTCAAACACTATCAACTTTTATTTAATCACTTCTCCCCATTTCATTATAAAAAACACTTTTTTTAAAGCAGAAGCTGTTGCAAACAGACCCTAAGTCAGTTAAGAGTGATGAGTTGAATATTCGAGATATGGTATGTTCCTTCGTCTAATTGGGAGTATTTTTTATTAGAGGTGGGCTAGTGATTTTATGTCACACACATGATTTAAAAATTTTAATATTTGCAATAAATATCCTATCTCGAGACTTCATTAATGCACTCAATATGGTTGCTTAAGTTATTTCTAATCTAAGAGACAAGTTAGAAATAACTTTCTCAAGTTTAGTTTAAAAAGTAGCCAGTTTTATCAATTAATCAGGTTCAACTTTTTAGACCAGTCTAAACAATTAATTCAAACTTGAAACTCCTAATTTTGGGCCAACCAAGTCAACCCAACAACAAACAACAACATCCAAGCCGTATTCCCAAAAGATAACCAAGTCAACCCATAATCTTTAATTTAATTCATGCCCAAAAATGGCTTAGCTAAACAGTTCATGAGTCATGACTAAATTCGTCAACTGAAATAATAAATTAAGAGACATCAGCAAGAAATAATTGCAAGCATGATAAAATATACAAGAATGAAAATTATGAATATAAATTATCAAATTTCAGAATTTTCAATTAACAAAACTGAACGACAAAGTACAAACATCATATAATTGCTCTACACATTCAAAATAATAAAGTTTATATAAATAACAACAAATCTAGAGCTAAAAGCCTAAAACTAAAACTAAAATTTTCAAACAAATTGAAACATAAAATTTATACCTAACACGAATACACGATTGGATATAAGAACTTCATATTCATAATCTACGCAGTTAAAGGAGTAAAATACATTTAAAGTTACTCTTAAGAACAAACTTGAGGAAGTTGTGAAAACTCAAGCTTTGCTGCAAAGGAGGAGCTACTGCCAGGAAGAACAAAGAAGATATACCTTTAGACTTGGAATGGTCTGTTCTAAACTCGGAACAAGCTACTCCTTTTATAAACAAAATAGAGATGGCGGGTGCCCTCTGTCACAATCCAGAGGCCTTTTGGCTAGTACTGATCGGATAAGTTGCGCTGCATTTGGTGGGCCGTAGCCAGTCCAAAAGGCAAAGCTGACCTTCAGTAATGTTGGACACATTCATGGAAAAGACATGGTCGGTTATTATACTGTAGTTTTCATGCCATGGGTGGTCTGCACTCCATCAAGATCGGGGTCCTTCCAATTAAAAAGACAGAATTGGTTAGTTAGCTAAGGTGGTTGCAACAAAGGTGGTTCACTGAGGTGGACGCCCTCTGACAGGCTCCCTGAGAACATTTTGACCATCCTCCGAAGATGTTGTCTGGTTGAAGATAATGTTACCCCAAATGTTGAAGTGATAAAGGCAGCTGTCAACCACGGGGCTGTCCTTTGGGAAAATCCAGCCACTGGCTGTTATATCTTGCAGAGTTATATTCTTTCCTTCAACTTTTACTTTTTGGAGCATTAATTTTTTTTGAAGCTTCAGTAGCAATTTTATTTGTCTTCAAATTTGTTTGTTTGCTCATGCAACTGGCTCAATGGTCCACAAAATTCTAATGAATAGCTTGTGAATGTGTGAGTCACTTATAAACTCTAAAACATGCCAAAATAAACAATAACTTGTTCAGTTTCACTCTAATTTATTCAAGTTCATATTAAAATGTGAAGAAAAAGATAAGTACTGAATGCACTTATCAGTACACCAGCTTTAAACTATCTTCCTGCTCTCTACAAAAGGAAAAAGGATATTCTAACTGGAACATTAATGTCCTCTTTTGGGTGTTCACATTCTACTAGGTTCGTTGAGATTAAAAGTGAAGACATGGCTCCAGAGTTTCAAGATGAATCTTTCTTCAAATTGCAGCAACTTAAATATTCAACTTTTGCAGGCGCTATGTGGTTTCCCAAAAAAGTTTACAAGTTGCCATAGTATGTTACATAGCTTCGTGACATATGATGATGAAGACTTGGAGGCATGGGAATTTGAAGCAAAAAGATGGGCGAGGGTGCTTTTTCTCATAATTGAAAGGGAACAAGAATTGGATCCCATATTCATGGTTTGCACCTTTTGGCATCTTTAGAACTGCCTCTGCCTGTTTGATTTTTTAGATTTCTATAATGTTAGTTTCAAGCTTTTCTATATATAGCCATGCAATGTTACATGACATGTATAGACAGACTATGCTGCCTGTAAACCTACTTGTTTAATGTGTTATCCTTTCCATATGAGGCCATGGGGGAGTAAAGCCACATGGGTAAATAGATATTTTAATACTATTTGTGAAGGAAAAATCTTTATATGATCAATAACTATTTATTTCTTATCTTTACCTTTATCTTATCTTTATTTTAACTTTTTTTTAATCTAATCTTATCTTTTAATCCTTTTTAGCGTCGACCCCAAACTCTTTTGGGACTAAGGCTTGGATGTTGTTGTTGTTGTTGTTGTTGGTATTAGAGCTACAAGTCTAGGGACTTACACCGTACTGTCACAACACTTTCTTTATTTCCAGAAACCCTACTAAAAACTGAGTTTTACTAAATAATTCCTAACCTCTATCCATCAAAAAGACCAAAACTCTATATACCAATAAGGCAGTACATACATTGTCTTCATAATGTTGTTTCTGCCATGAATTGGCCCAAATTTCAAAGGAGACTGGGAGAGTGAAGTACTTAAAAGAAACTCTAAATCTCCTTCCTGTGACAAAATATTTCAGAATATTTCAGACTACAATTGAAATGCTTTTTAGGAAGAACTGAAGAACCAATTAATCTGGGAGTTATTGGGAATGAGATGTCCCCGTAGCGATCTCTCTAGCATCTTCAACTTGTCTGTGCCAATGTCAGACACATCTTCAATGCACATATTTCCACCTTACTCTATGAACTGTTCCAGAAAGCAGTCTAGACTGCCGCTGGAGCCTTCAGTTTTATTCATTTTTGGTCGGGTTAGGTACTGATAGGCACCCTAAGTGGGATATGCACCTGGTTAGCACCCTAGGCAGGCTAGGCATCACCTGAGCACCCACCCACCTAACTAATTTTGCAGCACTGCTTGTTTTGCGTGTCATCTGGGATTCTTTATACCAGGAAAAATGTGTTTGCAGTTTATTCAAGAACATGGTGCTGACATTTGCAAAGAGAAGACCCTGTTGGAGTGGATTCCTGTGAAGTTTTTCATCCTGATTTTGAGCTTGATTTACGAACTACAAATAATTGAAGATAGGGTCCAGTTTTGCACACGCATAAGATTGAAACCAGGCGTGAACTCTCATGAAAAAGCAGATGACATTCTTATGACAAAGGATTCTCGTATGTTTGAGAGGTTTACCAAATCATTTTGTGCATTGCTGGTATGAATTAGACCCTTCTCCAAACTCTATTCCATCTATACCATGTCTTCACATTTCTCTAAAGTGAAGCTTACAAGGAAAAGTAAAATTGTCTAAAGCAAATGGTTATCCATATGCAGAATTCACTGGTCTTATTTGCAAGATTGTCATGCGACATTTTTTACCCGAAAAATGTAATAGAAGACGGAGTTCTCTCTGGTTCCATCAAAGGAAGGCTAGGAGGTCCAAGTCAGCGTCGGATGGGATCTTCTATTACCAGCTCTGTATTGACAGCTGTATGATCCTTTTACATACTCCAAATCTATTTTCGATTTAGTTTCTTGTCTTCCCACCTTTAAATGGAAGGGATGACACACTGTGTTTCTATTTGAGGGATGCCCGCGTGTTACACTGCAATATTTTGATGAAATATGTTATACTCATTGAATTCTTGATATAAAATGTCATTCTCTTGAATGCTAAAATTTGACTTTTTTTGGATTGCAACCTTTTATAATCATATATAATTTTGGATGAACAGATAACAGCCATAAAATCTTTAGCTTCTATCTCAAGGTGGTGCATTCATATAAAAAGAGATGCTTCAGTTGACTTTGCCATAGCCTACCTCTGGAATGCCTGCTGGGAGGTTATTATATCCTCACCCATGAACTCAGAGGTGCTTCTGACATGATGTATAGTAGCTGCATGCTGTTTCTCTGTTTTATATATATGCAAATATGCAATACATCTCCCCATTCTCAAATAACTGTCATTTTGGCCCTTCAGACACACCTGAAGTAAGCAATGAAGTTTCCTCAAATAAACTAATATGCTATAATATGACTTGATCACTCCTCAAGTATCATTAATGGAATAAAAGTATATAAAGTACCGTGGAGCATATAAAAGATGAAAGAGAATTGTGCAGAATGCCAGAATGTGCGAGTACTGTTTTCTTGACATTTGAAACTAACCAATTATTTCAGAACAAAAAATTTCTTTCTAAAGCAACGGGTCAATTAAGGAATGAAGAGAGACAGAGAGTATATTTAATTGGGTTTCCTTTCTTTAACTAATCTATCTTTGATTGGCTGGATTTTCATTAGCAGATTGGAGCAGAAATCTCTCTAGCAGCGTATGAAGCAGTGGGCAATGCTTTGAAAGAAATGGCGTCAATATTTCCTCTTGTATCTTTGGATCCTTTAAAACTCAATGATGTTTTACCTCTATCAGAAGCACATGATAAACTGAGTCTGGATTCCTTTTTTAGTGCTTTCCTACCGAACATTAACAATTTAATTTGTTCTGGGATGCTCGTCCGCACTAGGCGAGCAGTTTTATTGCACTGGAAGGTGATTGATCATGTCTTAGTATGTTTATTTGCAAAGAAAAATATTTTTGAAGTGTTCATATACTTTTCGTCATGCATATTATGGAAAATGAATATGGAAGGGAAGGACAAGCCCAAAAGGAGTTTATCTTTGTTTCCCATAGATATGAACCCAAATCCTTAGAATGATTGATTATCAGGAGATCTAAAACCACTTTAGTTTAATGGTCTGGGATAGAAAATCATGTGTGAGTTGTAGTAGACTGTTTATGCTCTGGAGGTAGCCGCGGTCTAGTGAATCTCGGGATTGGAAAAGGCTAGTCGCATCTTCCATTTTGGTTTGTTTCAGTATAGTCTATAGTGAACTGTGAAGTAACGAGGGGCTATCATTTTTAATTCTTGTGTTTTTTTGTGGTTAACTAAATCATCTACTCACTCTTTCGCCAAATCATTTGAAGTTTTTGCTAGTAAGTATAATGTAAGCCATGTTGATTGACTTCTTCTAATCCTTTCAGTGGATATGCCTTGAATCTTTGCTGTCAATTCCCAAGTTTGCTTTCCAGAATGGAGTATGTTTGGGAAACAAAAGCTTTTACTTATCAAATGACATACTAAGATTGACTTTCAATGATCTTGTTGACAAGTAAGTGATTATGAATCTGTTATATGCAGATGGACAATAAGCTTGCTCTTACCCTTTAAAACAAAAGCTTTTACTTATCAAATAAGCTTATGGTACATAAATCGCAGCATACTGCTCATGCAGAGGGCAATTTGATCTGTTTTACACTATATGAACTTGCAGCCTTGAAAATGCTGGTGAGGCCTCTGTTTTGCCCATGCTAAGATCAGTCAGATTGCTGTTGGAGCTGTTTGTTCGTGGACATAAGGGGTTAATGGGTTCTTGTGCTGGCATAAATACTGAGGTGGGATTGCTCTATGCTTAAATTTATCATGAGGTTTTAAAGTCACACATTCATGCTATGCAGATCGTGTATTTGAAGTCCTTGTCAAGGTGGCGGCAATTTTTGTCATTATAAAGTGTCTATATATTAGTGCTGCAATGGAGATCCCTTAGGGTTAGGTAGTCGCTTCAGGTGTGTCTGAAGGGCCAAAATGACAGTTACTTGGTCAGAAGCCAGTGTCTGAAGTGCTATGATTTCCTCCATATGAAATAAATCATTGTCATAATATTGTCACATTCTAGCATAGTCAATATATAAATATTTAGCTGGAGGTCGCTTCTTAACGCAACCTGCTCTGCTAGTCTACTTAGTCCTATAAATCCTCAGTATTCAACAAATACATTGCAAGACAGCAGGTTAACATGATTATCATTAGTTCAGAATCTTAATCTTAACAACTTAAATTAATATATAGTTGCAATTTAACATTGCATTGAGTTGTTAATTAATTTTATCGTCAATGCAGATGATGTGGAGGTTAGTGCACTCTTCTTGGATCTTACATGTTAGCTGCAAGAAGAGGAGAGTTGCTCCTATTGCTGCACTTTTGTCCTCTGTATTGCAGTGTTCTACATTTAGTGATGAGCAAATGCATGAAGTGGATACTGCACCTGGGCCTTTCAAATGGGTTGGTTGCTGTCCCTCTTTAAATGCCCCCCCCCCCTCGTGGGCGGTTTTTCTAGTGTTTATAAATTACACAATTCTAAGAGCTATAGAAAGCTATAGAAAAAGGATCCTTATTCATCAACTTTTTTGCAGTTTGTAGAAAAAATTCTTGAAGAAGGCACTAAAAGTCCACGTACAATTCGCTTAGCTGCATTACATTTAACTGGTCTCTTGCTCGCAAATCCCCTTATCATAAAGTACTACATAAAAGAGTTAAAACAGTTAACTCTATATGGCTCTGGTATGCTTATACTTGTATTGCTAAAATGGCAGTGATTTCCTGATTTTTTGTAATTCTTGTGGTTTCACCACTTTCACGTCAATATTTCAGTGTTTTATGAAACAAAGAACTGTTCCCTTGGATAAGTACTTCTTAGCTGTGCTAACTTTTAATTCATCTTGCTTTAGTTGCATTTGATGAGGATTTTGAAGCTGAATTGTGTGAAAATCAAGACGCAAAAATTGAAGTATCTGTGCTGGCAAAAAGCCCCGACCCTGAGCTGTCTGAAGTAGGTTATTTTTTTTCTCGATTCTGGACTTCTGAATTTCCATCCCTCATAACAAAGGCTGCAGAGTTTTTTAGATATGATCAGAAAACATGTTTATGCATACATTTTTCCTTTGGTTCAAATTTCCATCATTCCATTAACCCTTGGCTGGCGGCCGCTGTACTCATGAAAGATAAACACTTTTTTGGACCAATAACATAAGTATATAATATAACCAAAGGCTAACTATAGATAAGTTGAAGGTCCATGACTTCATGTATATATTGCAGTGAGATTAATTGGCCAATAAGAGTAGCATGGCATATATCATGCAACCAGTGGGGTCTTTCCGCTTGTGTATGTTGATGTCTATTGTTTGAATCCATCTCCTTACAGAAATGTAACCAGATTATCCCCACTCCAATCCACCATGCCGGTGTGGAAGCTTTGGCACTCGGTACACTGATGTGGCATGACCATACCAAAATCTATTTATGTTGCAGTGCCACATAATTTTTACAATACTTTATAAAAATACAATTCAAAGAAGTAAATGTTTAAAGGAAAATTGAAACTAAAAATCTCATCTCTCAGTGGTGTTCTCACTTCTCAGAATTGTTCTACTCGACAGTAATCTGAAAATAATCTGACTGGCTAATGACCTGCTGTTCCAAGTTTTATCTTTTTATCCCTTTTCTTTTGCCTTCTCTCCCTTTGCAGCAAATCCTTGCACCCCCATTTTTTCCTCCTTTTTTCTCTTCTTTCTTTTTCGAAAGTATAAGTTCATCTTTTTCTTCTTCTTACCTTGTGAAGAGGATAAACTACATCTATTCTTTTGGATGAAAGGTAAATTTATTAAACACCCAAAAGTAACATAATACAATGTATCAAAACTATCAAGCTAGCTATACTAACTAAAATAGTATCAAAGTATCAAAGTATCAAACCATTCAAACTCCCCCCCCCCCCCCAACTACATCTATTTCATTTCATTTCGTTTCATTTCGTTTGTTCAACTAACCTCTTTGGTTCTTTCTCCCTTGGTGGTTTTCTCTCTTCTTTTTATGTATTCCTCTTCGGATTAATTTCCTCATCATTCCTCCTCCTCTTTTGTCTTTTTATGCATTCCTCTTCGGACTATGGTGCACTCACTGTTATTTTATTTATTTTCTTGTTTTCCTGTTTTTTTCCTTTCTTTTTTCTTCTTTACTTTCTTCCCTTTTCCTCCATATTACAAGTGGCTGTTTTTCTAATAGAGCCAGCTTAGTTAATGGCGCAGTCTTCAGTTTTCCTTCTTCCGAATAGGTTTTATTTATTTTCTAATTATTCAAACTCCATTATCGTTCTATTAAAATATAGATTTTTTCTGATGGAGTTGCCTAAATTCGATGTGAAACTGTTTCTCAAAAATCTTTCAGATGAGTTTATTTTTTTCCCACTACATTAATGGCGATTTTATTATTAAAAGAAATTTATTTCTGATGGAGTCACTAAATTAATGGTGGGCTCGCAGATTGTTTTATTCTTCACGTTGATTTCATTTTTTTCATTTCTCTTTTACCTTTTTCCTTCTTATCTTTTCCTCCTTATCTGAGGAACTTTTTCGAAAAGTGAGACTTCAATTTTTTGATATGGCCGGATCTGTTTATAGGTCTATTCTGTTCTAGTTTGAAATCATGTAAAATTATTATTTAATAGTAGTGCAATATATTATATTTATCATAGTTATTAAAGTACCAAATTGCAACTGTTATTAAATTGATGACCTAAAGTAATACCATCTCTGTTCTTGAATTCTTGTTTAGTTCCAACTCCCTATAAATTCACGTTTGCAATGCATGAATTTGACCATTAATATATTTAATTGACTGTTAGTAAAAAAATATAAAAATTATAGATTTGAATTTTACTTTGAGAGAAATTACGATATTTTTATAATATAATTTATTACTATGTACTCTCTCAGTCCCATTTTGTAAGATTTGTTTCCTATTCACTTGGTTAACAGGCTCAACACAAATTACTCTTAATCTCTTACTACATATATCATTTTTTTTTATCAAATTTGATTCTGGTTTTTGCGACTTTATACAACTTTTAATGTAGTTTCTGAATATGTAGTTCTTTTTTTTCTAAAAATAATTTGAGTGCGGACATGGATCCGTTTGCTTTATCGTCGGTCAAACATCGTAAACCTTAAAGTGTCCTACAATTCAGGACGAAGGGAGTATTACATCGATAAATAAAATGTAGTCAAAGAAATATTCTTTCTTGTGTGTTTCAGTACATCAATGCATTATATTTCCATAAGCTCAAATGCCTAGGATTATTTCTTCTCTTCATATGGTTCGTGCTTTATCCTAGCATTTAAATATTTGTATGGACTAGAGGAGTCACGAGTAATATGCTTTTTCCTGGAGAGAGCAAAGGGGATGGCGGGTCTTCGCGTGGCGGATTGATCTCTTATCATTTTTTCCCTTCATCTTCTTTATCTTTCTTATCTTAATTGAAAAAAAATGCACTAGGTGCAAGGCTCAAGGCGCTTAGGCGCAGCAGATTCCAATATTCTACAAGGCGTGCACTTTCCTCACTTCTTTCAGCGCTTTTGCGCCACAGGAGGCAAACGCTTTAGCCGCCCCAGTGATTCTTGTAAATTTGATGGTTTATATGCTGTAAGTTTCCTAGATTTTTTCTGCTGCACGGTACTCCCGGAGTCCAAGACCACTCTATCTCTTTTTTGTATATCACAAATCAAACTCTTCCCTGCTTTATTTATATGCAATTTATTCGGCGATTTATTTGGGAAGTATCTAATAAGACGCCACGTACATCCGGAGTCCAAAACCACTCCATCTCATCTTATTTATCACAAAACACACTCTTCCCTTTCACTTCACATGTTGCACTGTTTTACGCAAGTTTTTTACCTCCTCTTAATCGATTCATATTTTCCCACTTCTCTCAGTGTATTAGTATTTTCCCTATGCTCTGTTCCGCTCGATTCCTGCGCTTTTGCTCCAATCACAGATAGAGCAGTTTGGGCTCTTGTCTCCTGTATTCTTTGGAAGTCAATTATTTGCCTAGTCGTGTGCATGACTATATATGTGATGGAGTATATGGGCTTGGGACCGCTGCCCATACACTCCCAGATTAGCGAACGGCCCAAACTAGCACCAGGGATATAAAGCCCACCTGGGAAGCAGAAGTCTAGAGAACCCCTCGGAGTGTTCACCTCGGAGGGATACGCCCCCGGCGCCAGTAGGCTAAATTCCTTCCCCAGCGGGTCCGAGAGTTTGAAGGGGAACCACGCTGCCAGATACTTTCACAGGACCTGTGTTGGGCCATATTGCTTGTAAAACAGCCCATTTGTGGCCCGTTATTGTAATTGGGCCTCCCAGGCCCAAGATTTGGGAGTCCAGCCCGACTTTCCCCTATAAATACCCCTTGGGAGTAGTTGCATGGGGTTCTGAAATCATTTATTGCAAGTTCTCTCTAGTAGCTCTCCCTTCTCTCTAAGCACTTCGGTGTAACATGGGAGCTATCAATATGTTACCGACCTAGTTTCGTATTCCCAGCAAACTAAAGTTAACATTAAAATTCCAATTCATAACTACAAGCCTTCAAATACTAGAAGTCCTAAAGCTAATTTGTAATCTTTATGATATTCTTAAAACCAGAAGCCTTAATATAATTTTTTTATTGTAACCGGCAGGCCTTAATTTGTAACCACTCTCATAGCCTTAAAGTTAGAAGCTTTAATGTTTTAAACATGTGATTAAGTATGTAACTAACTGATACGGAGTATGTTTTAATATTTAAAGTATAGGACACATTGAATTAGTAAATTATAAACTTTACATGATAAACTTTAGTTAAATCACTATACTTTAAAGTCCGGAACACATTAATTCAGTAACTACTGAATGTTTATTTTGTTTCTCTTGTGACTGATTTTGGCCTTCAATATGCTTGTTTAATGGCTTGTGGTATTTTTATGAAATTTTCATTATTTTTGGGTAGAAGGTATCATGTACAAGTTATATAATTAATTTTAGCAAATCTGTATGTTTAAGTTCCATGAGGAGCTGCCTTCGCCTTGCACCTCACCCCTTAGCAAACTTTAACAAAAACGCCCTATGGCGCCTCACGCCTTTTAAAACTTAGGGCCTGTTTACTAACGGAGATATTTTTCAGTTTTACAAAAAACAGGAAAACTGGAAAAAGGAAAAAACAGAAACATGTTTACCAAAACAATTGCTGTAAAACTAGAGAAAGGAAAAAAGAAAATTGCATTTACCAAATCATTTTCCAAAACAAAAAATATGAGATGTCTCTGTTTTCCTTAATGAATTGGAGAAGTGACTTTTGCTAGTTTTCCAAATTTGGAAAACGCGGATGCTACAGTGACGCTGCAATGAGTTTTCATGCTTACACCTAGTGTTGGATCCAGTCTCACTCCGGTTTTAGTTCTAGTCCGGTCCGGTCAACCACACGACAGTCTCTATCTGGTCCGGTCAACGACCCGGCGGTCGGGTCCGGTCATTGACCAGGTGGTCCATGTCTGGTCCGGTCGATGACCTGACAGTCCTTGTCCAATTCGGTCAACGACTCAGCGGTCCCTGTCCGGTTCGGTCCACGACCCGGTGACCCCTATCCGGTCTGGTCCATGACCTGGCGGTTCTTTCCGTTACGGTCGATGACCCGGCAGTCACTTTCCGGTGCGATCCATGACCATGCGGTACTTGTTTGGTACGATCGATGGTCGGGCAGTCCGGGTCCGATCTGGTCTAGTCAACGACTCGGCGGTCCCCGTCCGGTTCGGTCAATGACCCAGCGATCCCCGTTTAGTCCGGTCAACGACCTGGCGGTCACCATCCTGTCTGGCAAATGACCCGACGGTCTGTGTTTGATCCGATCGACAATCAGGCTGCCTCGAGCCAGTCCTATAAATGACCCGGCGGTCCCTGTCTGGGCTTGTCAATGACCCGGCGGTCCCTGTCCGGGCTGGTCAATGACCCGGCGGCTCAGTCTTGGTTTTTCGAAATCATTTTTTAAAGTGAAGAGTTTTAAGAGCCGTTGAGTTGTCAAATAATAGGAAAATAGGAAAAGAATTCATCAAACTAGTTGTTGAGATCAACCAGGACCGGTTGGTTTTGATCCCGACTTTCCTATACATGGGACCCAGTACCCTACTTCGGTTAACTACGTTCGGTTCCAGACTGGGACCGTACTTTCGGTCTTTTGGTCGGTCACAGAACCGGGTGAAAAAATTGTATGAACATGTTTACAAATTTGAAAATGAAAATCTAAAAAATGAAAATAAAGAATTGGAGATAGAAAAACTAGAAAATAAAAACAGAAAATTGGAGAACGGAAAACAGAAATAGAAAACTAGAAAATATCTTTATTAGTAAACAGGCCCTAACTTTCTTATGTTTTTTTATCCTGTATTATATAGGGGGAATTTGACTTTGCACCCCACCTTTTGGATAATATTGAAATTTGCACCCCATTTAAAAAAAACTTTGACTTTGCCGTTTGCACCCCATTCCACTTCAAAATCCTTAGACTTTGCACCCCATTTAGAAATTTTCATTCACAAAATGTTATATGATGGGGTGCAAAGTCAAAGTTTTTTGAAAATGGGGTGCAAAGTCCAATATCACCCAAAAAGTGGGGTGTAATGTCAAATTCTCCCTATTACATACTAGTATATATACCCCTTTTATCCTTTTTATCTTATCATTTTTATGTATATCTTATCTCTATTTTATCTTATCTTTTTTGTTATCTTTTTATGATACCTTATCTTTGTATTTTCTTTTTCTTTTGGCTCCGTCATGTATTCATTCATGTTAGCCGACCCAAAATCTATTGGGACTAAGGCTTGGATGTTGTTTTATTTTACTCCGGGTAACTGTGCTGTAGGAAAATACCCAGATTTAGGTGCCCTTTTAATATAGCCTCAAAAGTTAATTAGGTTGGTATAATATGATATTGTTCCATGTTAAATGTGTTCTTTTTTAGTTCAATTTCAACTCAAAAGGTTTTTTGGTTATAGGGCTACAAATATTACAGAGTACTACAATTATATTTGGACAGAAAGAGTAGTACTTAATCTATAAAATACTCACTGTTGGTCCACACTCGATAGAATTCTGCAGATTTCCTTTACATAAGCCTATGTCTAGCATATCTTATCTTGGCTTTATATCAGGAATTTATCAACACAGAGTTGTATGCACGCGTATCTGTTGCTGTGTTATTCTATAGATTGGCAGATCTTGTATGTATGGAGGAATTAACCAGAGAAAACAAAGATAGAAGTGCTGCCCTTGCATCTGGAAAATTATTCTTGCTGGAACTCCTTAATTCTACGGTATTGATTCTTCAAAATCTGCTCTTAAGTCATTTCATTGTCTCCAGAAACATCAACATGCAATAAAAGCGATCTTTGTTTAAATTTCCTTATTCGTATATAATAGATTCAATTTCATGCTTTGATTTGCCATGTTTTGGGGGCTCATAATTGTCTACACACATCAGATTGTTTTATATTATGCATGGACACATGCTCAAACTCCCACCCTTTCACATCATGACATATTGACATCCTATTTTGTGTTTCTTAGCTTGGCATATTTAGTTAAACATTAATTTTTTTTTTCTTTTTTGGGGGTTTATGTTTGTTACCTCTACAATCTAAATTCTAACTATGTTTTTAGCTAATATCTGTTATTTTCATTTTGTACAATGAGGTCTTCTAACGATTATATGCTAATACAGCTTACTGACAAGGATTTATCTAAGGAGTTATATAAGAAACACAGTGCTGTAAGTTACTTTATTTTTATCATCGTCATACTATATGGAATTGAAATCAATGAATGATATTTTTCTTGGATTGATTACCACATCTGAAGTCATCATCATCATCATCATCATCACCTCAGTGCCGCAAAGGCTCCCACCTATGGTGGGGTAAGGGGGGTCGGCTGTACACAGTCTTACCCCTGTACTAAAGCAAAAAGAGACTGTTTCCGGATGACCCATAGTGAAAATCACGTCGAAAATTGCATGGACTAACTGCTGCTTCACAACAAAGAAGCGTAGACAGTTTAGTGAGCCATTTTGCTTTATTCCATCATATTCCCAAGCCAAAAAATTGTGAGTCTTTGGCTCCATTGCAAATGATGGAAAAATTACCACATCTGAAGTCTTGAAGTAATTACTTAATATGTTAAAGATGGATATATCTATCAAAACATTCATCTACCTAATTAGCACTCACGTTTGGAACAAACTGCTTTTCTTTTGTTGCGAACTAATGCAAATATATATGATGGGCGAGTTCCACTTTTTATCCTATGACTGTATGATGTAGTGGCTTTGTCATCTCTAGTCGTCACTCCTCATCTTAAAAGTGACCGTTGTTTTTTTTACTATAATGGTTAGCTGGAAAATAGGCTGGGCAACCAAATGTGGCACAACCACTGTAGTTAAAACTTAAAAGACGAAAAGCGGTTGATTTCAAGGTCGAAATTTAGAATCAGAAAAATAATTTTAGTAGAGGACTAAACATGGAAGCAATCTTATTATGATAGATATAGAAAAAAGATATTAAAAACCATTGCTTCACAGCACAATCAATTCCAACACCATAATCAATTTTGAGTTCAAGACGAACTAAAACTACTCTGTATTATGTGCTTCATACCTTTATGTAATCTGACCATTAATGAAGAGAGAGGAGATCTGTTTATTAATTATTTTTTGTTCATGTGTGCATATTACATTTGATGCTATCATGCTGTTCAGATGATTTACTAGTAATTTCATTTTTAATCGCTCAGTGCCTCTTTTTTGTATGGCTACATCTTGAAAAACCGTTATGGCTTACCGACATACCATATCACTTGTTTTTCTTGTCAGATCCATAGGCGCAAAGTTCGCGCATGGCAGATGATTTGCATTTTATCACGGTTTGTTGAGCAAGATATGGTGCATGTAGTTACTCATAGTCTTCATACATGTCTCTCTGTAAGATTATTTTTCATTCATTTCCAATGCTAGATTATTTTCGCAATCTATATTCAGTGATTCTTGTCAACACAACAGAAACAAAGTGAAAAAAGGGCAAAACATGTGTTACTCGAATAAGATCCCATTTAGTAACTTTTTTGGGCTTATGAGCCTTATAAGTCATTTTTATATAATTTTGAATATGATTTTTTCATAATCTTACAGATTCATCCATAACTTCAGATTTTTCAGTAGTTTTAGCAGACAATAGCTGAAATTTGTGATTTATTTTAAATTTATAGAGCCTTGGTAAAGGTTCTCTTAATGACTTGTCACCTCACCTTAGCAAGTATATAATAAAAAGGCTCCATCCGTTTACTTATAGTTGCTCCTGGAGGGTTTCTATGGGATCAAAGAGTAAAATTGAAGGGATAGTGAATAGTGTAGAAAAAGTAGGAGAGAAGGTGAAAATACGCGGAAAGTTGGAGAGGATAAAAAAGTAAGGGTACTTATGTCTTTTAGAGATGTAGCAAAAATTGTCAAAATGAACATTGGCACAAGTAGTAATGAACTCCCATAAAGGGAAAATGGAGCAAGTAAAAGTGAAGAGACGGAGTATGAATGTATGATGCAATTGAATTGCCACAATACTTAACTCCGGCACTTTGAGAACCTACATATGCATATTAAAAATGATATTTCTGAATATGGTTCCTATTCATTCATGCCTGTTAGTTTTTGTGCTACTGATCATGGTGATTTATTGTCCTCTTTCTCTACGTAGAAAAACAATTTGCCATCTGTTCGGCAGTACCTGGAAACCTTTGCAATTCATATATACTTGAAGTTTCCATTGCTGGTATGAATTTATCTGATCACATGATTTTTCTTGTTTTCCTGGCTACAACACTTAATCTAGACAAGATATTCTTCTTTGTGGTGTATGGAATATATCATTTCCTGTTAATATTGGTATTTTTACACTGCGTGAGACTTAGTGAGCTCTCATGTTCATTTAATAGGTCAGGGAAGAATTAGTTCCGCTTCTTCGAGATTCTGAAATGCGGCCCCAGGTGAGATGTATATTAAAATGCATTCTGTTAATTTAGGTAGAGAACCTTTTGTTTTTATTATCTGATGATCATACATCATAACTCCCATATATATATATATATATATATATAGATATATAGGTAAGTAAATGGTACATTAAAGGACAAAAGAAAACTAAAATTCATAAAGGAAAATGAAGTAAGCACATGCTGGAATAAAAAAGGCACATGCTTAAATGCTATTTCCAGCACTCCCCCTCAAACTGGAGCATACTATCCTCCATTCGGATATAATTGCAACATAGAGCTGGGCGTGGGAATTAAGAATTGAGGGATGACTTTTTTATTTTCCATTTTTCCCTTGTCAGTCCATTATGTTTATCTGCACCATGTACTATTCCTACCCGTGAGAAACCGAATTGGGATACAAAATAAGGGGCTGGGGTAGTCAGCAACAATTCTTTTTTCTTCTTCTCCTTGATTTTCAATTACAATCCTTAGTTTTCTTCCTTCATTAACAGCTCGAGTGGAGTACCATAGCAAATGCCTTTTCTTTCATTTGATTTTGATATGGTTCACAACATACGATCTCTACTGCTCCCAGTGATACCGGTTTTACTAGAGATAGTAAAATACTTGAATCGATGGGATCGCCCGTGCAGAACCTTAAACTCATGGAATCGCAGGTGAATCGCGATTCAATAGTGACTAGCCGACTAGTTGTCGGAAAATTCTAAAGTCTTCAAATCTTCGGCAAAAAAGACTGAAAGGTCGAATAAAAGATTGAATCGTTGACAAAACAGCCCCATCCCTCCGCGTCAACCTCGTTATCTTGACCTCCAGCTGTCAGCAAAAAGACCTCATCTCTCTGTGTCAAAAGGACAAAAGAAAATTAAAAGTCATAAAGGAAAGTGAAGTAAGCACATGTTGGAATATAAAAAGGCACATGCTTAAATTCTATTTCCAACACATTCTATCGTCCATCGTGCAGCCGGTGCACATTGGCGTCCCCGTAAGGCGAGCGTCCCCCGAAGGGACCTACCAGGCTTCCACAAGGGTGTATAAGGGGCAAGCCCCTTTCCTTGTCATTTTGATAAGAGGTCTCTCCCAAAACTTGAATCTGTGGCCTTGATCACACGGGAACACCATAACTGGTGCTTCAAGGCTCCCGTTTTTTATATTAATGCATTATAATGTAGCGGCAACTTCACTTTCTCATTATGTCATGGTCGTTTTCTTCAAACTTTCAGCTGTTCCATTTTGCGATCCCTCCTAAGTTTATTTAAAAAAAAAGGTAATGCTATTTTCTATCCTTAATCAGAGATGTTATTCAATAAGTGTTAAGACCCGGGGTTCCATCCTAAAAGGTTAACCTGATAGGAGGAGTACCTCAGATCTTAATATGATGTTTAATTCTTTCAGAGATATCCGGTGTAGGACTTTATCACCCCTCCTCACAACCAGACACTTCGTCGTGTCTAGATCGTGCCGTCATTCATTTTTCTCATCGGTTCATCATTGTCATTTTTTTTAATTGTGTCGTCATTTTTTATAGGGGGCCCACACCATTGTTCTGGATCGATTTAGCTCTGATACCATGAAAACTCTAGTGCGAATAAAACTCTTTATTCGATTGATTGTGAATTGAATACATCCGTATACATATATACAATTAAAAGCTAGTCTATGTAAATGGATAGACTTCTACCCCTATACATGTGCTACATGTCCGGCTAAAATAAAGAGATAAAGCCGTACAATCAAATAAATAATAAACAAATGATAATATATAAAAAGACTCCTAGAAGAATAAATACATGCTTGCACACGTAGGAATTCTCATGCATGTGTACGTAGGTACCGAACAATAAGCTCTGTTCTCTCTTTGCTTCATGTTTGACTTCCTAATAATATTTTTTCCGAAGCATTTAATTCAGATAGTTTTGCACCTCAATTCTCAAATGATTTAACCCTGCTCGTTCATCTGATCTATCTACTTCGGTTATCTCTTCATAAATCAGTCATTGCTTCATATATCTGGCTGGACATGAGTTATTACTTATGAGCAATTGAGCATGGCCTTAGAGCATCATCTATGTAAGATGCATGGATGAGGGTCAGTTGCACTAGCTGCGATATTTATATTATGTACTCTTGCAGGCTTTATCTTCTTATGTGTTTATAGCTGCTAATATAATCCTGCATTCAACGGGAGCTGCACAATCTGAAAGGCTTAGCGAATTACTTCCTCCTATAATTCCATTGTTGACATCACATCATCACACACTGCGTGGCTTCACCCAGGTCAGTCCCTTTGAAGGATCATGTGTACTGCTTATGCACAGTACTACAAAATGTTAACACACATTTATTTATTTATTTATTTATTTACTTTTCCAGTTATTAGTATACAAGGTTCTGCAAACATTGTTCCCAACAAATACTAGTTGTTCCACAGACCTGCCTATAGAGAGAAGATGTTTTGAGGAGCTTAAATCTTATCTGATGAACAATCCTGATTGTGCACGGTAAAGTTCAATCTTGATGAAGAGCAAGCTCTCTTTTTCATTTTATTGTTTCGCTTTGGCATTCTTAACCACTCGTCTCCCTTAAGCAGAGTCTATAGGCTCCCTATTGCAGTTTTTTAATCATTTGTATATCTTGCATTCCAATATATACTGATGTACTCTAAACAATTGGGTGTTACTATGTTGAGTAATATGTCTTGTTTTTCATAAAGTTTTACATGGTATCACGGCATCAGCACCAACACTCTTGTGGCTGGAAGATGTCTGAAAAAAGACTGCAAGAGAGTGTATACCAATGTCATCTGCATTGTCTTATCAGTGAACCAGCAGTCACTATATCATTACACAATATCCTGGCTGCCATTGTCACACACTCACAAGAGCAGTTGTTTCCCACTGCCGTGACATGCGTGCGTTGGCTTGTGAATCACTTTCAGGCAACATTTTTCTGGCCTAAATGTGCAGTTAGGCTTGTGACACCCAAAAGATTCTTTTTTTTTTTTTTTTTTGCAATATTCTGGTATCCGCAAGTCATAGGAGCGGCCTCTTGTCAAAACGTGGCAGGGAAAGGCTTTCCCTTTATACAAAATTTGACAGGGAAAGGCTTGCCCCTTATACACCCTTGTGGTGGGACCCTTGCCTTGTGGGGATGCCTTCGTGCTCTGGACTAACCTCATTCTGGTATCCACAAATGTTATTTATTTTTTATTTTTTTATTCTAATTCCTAGAAAATTAGATCATGCATCTTTGAACTTCAGAGATGTGTACTGCATCTCCCGTTTTCAACTCAAAATTTGACACATTTTAGGGTATTGAAAACCGGTTTGTGCACCAGATACGGTTATATATAGCAAACATATAGATAATATCGTGGCCACTGGTCTTGATCTCCTTAGCTGGTGATATTTTACTTTTGCTGTCATAGTTTAAGAGCTTCAATGGAAGGATATCTTGATGATTTTGATCCACAGAAGTCTGTTATGCCA
Source organism: Cuscuta epithymum (assembly GCA_945859915.1). Classification (NCBI taxonomy): domain Eukaryota; kingdom Viridiplantae; phylum Streptophyta; class Magnoliopsida; order Solanales; family Convolvulaceae; genus Cuscuta; species Cuscuta epithymum. The sequence goes on along the minus strand of CAMAPF010000980.1, from coordinate 929,524 downwards.
GCAGGAATTTTCAGCACTCGAGTTGAGGTCTGCAAAACACTACTTCCGTCCAAAATAATAATCATGTTTGTAATACTGAAATCTGTATTTCATTGAGGTAATATTAAAATAGGATAAGACCTAAAACATGTGCCTTTAACTTTGGCTGCAAAAATGTCAAAATGCTGGGAACATGTATCGCTTTCTCAAGATTCCGAATAATCCTCATCATATTGACAAAATTAGAGTCTTTGGTCGGAAATCATGTTTTATACACTCAAGTAGAAAATAGGAAATGCTATATAAGTCGTATCATAGATGACTTAGAAGTCATCACACATATGCTTATTAGGAAAGAATATGTTGCATAACACCCAATCCGACTTTTTTTTCACCATTGAGTTTACTATTTTCCCAAAACAATCTCACTTTGAAAATTTAAAAAAACATCATCCTAATATATATAGATTTTGATGTTTTGGGGTAAATCTAGAAATGTGGAACATTTCTTGATTTCAAGCAGTAATAATGGAAGAAATTGAAGCCAAGGAGTAAAAGGTGAAAAACACTTCAACTGTGGGAAAAGTGGAATTTACTCAATTACTTCTATTAGTTCTATTTTAGTAGTTAGTACTAGAGCGTCCATCGGGAACAGAGTTTAGTCATTCTCCATCCGTCCCAACATTTTCCATCATTTCCAATGGAGCCAAAGAGACACTATTTTTTGGCGTGGGAATATGATGGAATAAAGCAAAATGGCTCACTAAACTCTGCATTTCTTTGTTATGAAGCAGCAGTCAGTCCATGCAATTTTTGGCGCGATTTACATTATGGATTTATGGGTCATCCGGAAATAGTCGCTCTATGCTTTAGTATAGGGGAAGACTGCGTACATCCGCCCCCCTCACCACCATAGGTGGGAGCCTTTGTGGCACTGGGGTAATGTTGTTGTTGTTGTTGTTCTTGTTGTCCATCTGTCCCAACATATAAGGCCACTTTGCTTTTAGCTTTGATATGATGAAACTAGTAGAATGTAGGCCACTTGTGTCAAATCATTTCAAGAGTGCCATTTTGGTATAAACTAGGAAAAACTATTAAAACAGCTAGGAAATGAGAGTGAAGTATAGGAAATCACTTTAAAGAGAAAGGCAGTGCAAAAAAGGATGGGTGTTTTTGCATGGTATCTTTTCTTATTCCTTCTCATTGTTTATGTTGCTGAACAACTTCTTTCCATGATTCCATCAAAGTGCTTAGTTTCTTGTATTTTTGCATGTCGGATTTCCAACAAACTCTACTTCGTAGTGTCATTTGTTCTTCATTCAATTCATATTTTAAAGATGTATGGTGCAGTCTTTACTCAAGTTTTTTTGCTTACTATTAAGATGCTAACCCTCCCTATTTTTTGAAGGATCTTGAATTTGAATGTGTACCAGTAACCCTTATGGATCGTGTAACCAGTTTCCTAAATGTAAGTGCCAAGTTATTCACATTTTATCGCGTTTCCATATGCTTTGTAATTCACCGTGATGATTATAGGATGCTAGGGATGACCTTAGGTCCTCAATGGCTAAGGATGCTGCAACTATCAAGGAAGAAAGCTTAAGCATTGATGATGATGATAGGTGTAATGACATATTGGACATTCTATCTGTCAACCAGGCAACCTCTTTCTCGAAGGATATATCTTTTGATTTTCAGAGAAAAGTTACGTTTTCCAAGCATGAGATTCAATATTTGTCTTCAACTTTCTCCATGGATGACAAAGTATCATACCAGTCACTTCTTGGTATGTGTGAATTTTGAGTCTAAACTTTCATACTTAGTGTTGAAATTATTGTCTTCCATTCTATGTTAAGGAAACCGGACCGGATCAGGCAGGTCGGCTCTGAAACCGACGAACCGATGCCTAACCTGGTCCAGTTACATAGTGACCCGTAAATGCACTAGAACTCGGAAAACCCTGATGGTCCGGGCCCAAACCAGAATAGCCTATACCCTGGAGACCCAGAAGAATCCAGGCAAGTTGAAGTTATTTAAAAATTGTCTCTGCTGGGGTTCGAACCTGGGTGTACCGAGAGGACAATGACCAGCCCACCAACTTGCTACTAAGGCTTCTTGTTAGTGAAAGCTTCTTGCAAATTAATATACATTTCTTAATAAGTTGAAATGTTATACAGTATTAACTAAGTATTACATAATAAACATTAGGTTTAAAATTGTTTTTGGTCCTGCAAATATAGTGCATTTCGTTTTACACCCCTACAAAATTATTATTTTCATCCCTGAAATTTATGTTGGCTTTCTTTTTAGTCCATCACTGATGATAACAACCTCCGTTTGACAATGAAACAATCCCGGCTAATAGGTTTTCTCTAATTCTTTGACATGTTATTAAAAAAAAATTAATTTTATTTTTAGAAGGTTTTTAATACATTATTTAAAAATATGATAAAAAATACATTATTTGAAAGTGTGAATACTTAGCTTTACTTGGTTTAACCTAAAAAAATATAGAGGATAAATTTAACATTTTCTATTAGATTTATGCCACTGAGAATTTGTTTCTGAATTAAAGTGGTTTCGGAGTTAGAGATGGACTAAAAAACAAATTTTAGGCTAAACATTATAATACATATTATTTCTATTATTATAGTATCTGATTATGAATAAAACATTGAAATATAAGTTAAAAATGCTGATACAATACTTTGAGATTTTATAATGAGTGTAGGTGTTGATATTTATTTTGAGAAGAGTATGTGATATATTTAAATATTCTCTCTAGAGAGAAAGTCCTATGTATATATTTTATAGAGGTACAAAATAAATATCAAATAATATCATTGATTCGAATAATCCTAAAATGTCCTTCATTTCCAACGGAGCCAAAGATTCACTATTTTTTGGTTTGAAATATCATGGAGTAAAGCAAAATGACTCACTAAACTGCCTGCGCTTCTTTGCTATGATGCAACGGTCAGTCCATGTAATTTTCGTCATCACGGGTTATTCGGAAATAGTCTTTCTGTGCTTTAGTACTGGGGTAAGGCTGCGTACATCTGATCCCCCTTACCTCATTGTAGGTTGGACTTGGGAGCCTTTGCGGCACTGTGTAATATTGTTGTTGTTGTTGTTGTTGTTGTTGTTGTTGTTGTATTCAAATAATCCTAAAGCTATATTTTAGAATATGATGAATGTGAATATATTTGAATACTTTGTATTAAATATTCAAAAATGCTTATTAAGTATTCAAATATGAAAACTTTATTCTTATTCAACACTATATTCAATTTTTTTAAAATTAAAATAAATACTATGTATCAAATAGCATTTTTGAACGTATAAGAAAATTTCATACCAAGTATTATAATTATTTTATTATATTGAAATATAATTTTTTTATTATACATATATATATATATATATATATTCATATATGTTCTTACTATAATTTTTTTATATAAAAGTTGATCGTGTTTTCCTAGTGTTGACCCGCCGGGTCCAAGCTGACCCGTGAGCCAATCATTTGTTTAAAATGAAAGCTATGTAAACAGGTAGAAACAAATACTCTGTACTACCCCCAGTTAAAAAGCTTACATTCTGCATTAGGGGGTAGTATATGTTTCTATCATCCCACCGCTGGAAAAAACTAAAGCTTAATTCGATTTTCCAGCACAACATCAATAACCAAGAAAAACAGGTAAAATGTTCCCCTGCCAAAAAACGAAAAAAAAAAGAAAAAAAAAAAAGAAAAAAACAGTAACCAAGAAATAAATAATGATTGGAGCTGAGGATCTGAACACATTAAATATGTTCAAATTTAGGAGGAATGTAAAACGCATTAAGAAAGTTCATTTTTTCCTATATTTTTATTGGCGTTTCAGCTACAAAGAGATTTGCGCCACTTGTACATTTGATATATTACACACTAATCTGCAAGTCATGCAAAAAAATCGAGAAAATCATGATGATTAAATATTTACCAATCTAAAAAAATATATTTCCCAATCTCATTGTCACGTGCTTTAACATCTTCGTGAGCACATGCAAAGTGGAGCAGGGAGTTTACATTGATGGAAATTGCTTACATGATTGCTTCCAGTCATTTTTGTTTCCATGTTAAAGGTTTAATGAGCTGATGAACCTACATATTTTTAGAGATTTGTCTTACTCCTAGTATTAAAATCTCAAAACACATTGTATTTTTTAAATATTATTCCCTTCTATTGTGTTATACAGACATAGAAAAGGAAGGCCTGCTTCTCGATCAAGCTCTACATCTAAGAACTGCAGCTTTTGAGAAGCTTAAAAAAAGTCGACAAGATATTATTGTTGTAGCATCACTTATTGATCGAATACCTAATCTCGCAGGTTTGACACGGACATGTGAGGTGTGTATCATATTTTATTGTTTGCCTGTTTGTGGGCCATGCAAGGGTTTGTTAGCTCAAGCCATGAAATTTGTTCGACTCCCCTTGTATAATCCATTTTTTCCTCTAATGATTTCTTTGCAGGTATTTAGAGTAGGCGGAATAGCAATTGCAAACAAAGAGGTTCTAAAAGACAAGCAGTTCCAGCTCATCAGGTTTTGTAAATCTGCCCGTTAGTTTTTTCCTGTTGAGAGTTTAAAATAATGTCTGTGGCCTCCACAGCACAGATCAATGAAAATCAAGAATGTTGTAGATTATTTGCTCTAAGTCCTCTTCTTCTAGGAACGCTGTATTGTGGTCATGTTTTACCCAGGTTTCCAAGTATTTCCACTCAGTTTGGGTCTTTGTTTGGATCTATAAAAACCCAGTTCCACTATCACTGATTTCTTTTTGCACAATTGACGTGTGTTTACTTTTCCATAGTGAATACTCGATTTATTCCTTTGAACTAGTAGTCTAGTACTCCATTTGGGACTCAGCTTTTTATTCTACTTATGTTGGTTCTCGAGTTCGAGTTCTTGAATATTAAGTTTGAATACAATCTAGTCTTTACACAATTTTGGTTCTTAATAAGATGAGTAGTTGTGTGACTTGTGTCCACTCACGAAAATTTAGACCTAGTTTTGTGCTAGTTTTTGCAGTCAACTAGTTGTACCCAATTCAGTCCTTAGTGTACGAAAGTGTTGTTCTTAAGAAGATCAGTATATGCATGAGGACTAAGGATGTTTTTACTTGAACTGTAATTTGCTGGTCTGGTGACTCTGGTCTGGTCTGGGACAAATTATAGTCCAAGTAAAAACATCCTAACTGGAACAGAATTGTATAGTCGAGGATCAAATTGATGCCAAAAAGAAATTTAATTACCATCAAGTAATACCACCCCTGTCCTATAATTTTCATCCCCATTTCCTTTTGGGATGTTCCATTTTTTATTCCCATTTTTTTTCGTTTTATGGGAAGGTGTGTGTGGTACTGTGGTTGGTATTGTTTCCCTCCTTTTTAGATCAACCAAAACCATACAACTTGACTTTCTTATAATAGCTTGCTATTATTTCTGCATTGTGCAGCAGTGGAAATCATAAAGAATGAATTGCCTGCACGATTTTTCTTGTTGAGTTCTGCTTTTTAATGAGTGTAACCTTTCTTGTTTCTAGTGTAACCGCAGAGAAGTGGGTCCCCATTCTAGAAATACCCGTAAGTAGTATCAAAGCGTTTCTTGAAAAGAAGAAGCGTGAGGGCTTCTCCATCTTGGGTCTGGAGCAGACTGCAAATAGCATATCTCTTGACCAGTATGCCTTTCCCAAAAAGATGGTATGCCAGTTACACGTTACCATAGAGCCCGTTTGGCATTTTTTTTTTGACTTAGTAGTCTTGTCATTCAGTTTGTTGATTAATATCTACCTCTTTGACTGCATTATTTGAATCCCCGATAGACATGAAAAGTTGTAGAAGTGTTTTTATTGAACTCAATAATAAAATGAAGGTAAATGAATTTTCTACACTTGAAATATTATTTCTTTTATCTTAATCTTTTAAAAATATTAAATATGGAGTACTCTAAATGAAATTAGGAATTTTATCAATTAAGGACCTGAAAGATAGAAGAATTATCAATGCGGGACCTGAAAGATAAAATGTATCGATATAGGACCCGAATGATGGAGAATTATCAATATAGGACCAAGCAGCATATTTTTTCTTTTCACTTCCAGTATAATCAAATTCAGTTCATTAGTCATTTCCGCCAAATTTACCCTACCCAAAATGGGGAGTTGATAATTACTTGTATTTCTTGGATACGTGGTTCCACAGATTATATGTCATAGTTATGATGATCATATCTCTTCTTAATAATACTTGTGAGAAAATTAGATTTGCAATAAGTTTATTCTAATTTTCCAGGTGCTTGTCCTTGGGCGAGAGAAAGAGGGCATACCAGTGGATATTATCCATATATTGGACTCTTGTATTGAGATACCACAGCTGGGAGTTGTTCGTTCACTCAATGTTCACGTTAGTGGTGCCATTGCCCTTTGGGAATATAGTCGACAACAAAGATCCCAATAACCTTGTTTCGGTGTTTATCGAAAGTCTTATCGAAAACATGTAATGGCGCATTTTGTGTGTCTGTATAATAATCAGAAATCAGAAGCGTAGAACTAGGATGCTAATCAACTTGAGACCGATGCTGTTGTTCAATCTAGTGCGTCTTGATTTTTATTCAAATTTGAGTCGTGCACGAATTCGATTTGATCCAAAACAAAGTCACTTGTATGTAAATTCTACTAGAAAACCCAAGCTACTCAACTTTGAGTTAATATTTGTTTTTTAAATTCATAAATTTAAGCATTACATTAGATGATTATAGTATAAATGTATGCATAAAATTATGCAGATCTCCCACTAAAAATATATTAGTGTTTCATGTGTTTCTTAATGTTTAAGATAACATTCTAATTAGGGACAGACCTCACAGACCCGATCTGGAACCTGGTTTGGCATTGTTTGGGACCAAACCGGGTCCAAAATTTCCAATGTTGGGCTTGGGACCGACTCTCTTCGCTCAAGAGGGGTACCACATCTCGATTGACCAATTTGGGGACTGAACCGGGCTATTCCGATCCCAGTAACGGTCTGGGAGTCTCAATTTTTTAGCCTTGGAAAGGGGTGTACTCAAAACTGGCCCATACCTGGATATGATTGGGTCAGGCCCAGGCTTCTGTAAACAATGACTAGGACCGGCTAGTTAGTATAAATCATAGGCTCATAGCTGGCAAAGAGAGCTTTAATGTCCAAGAGACAACTAGGTTGAGAATTATAAAGCTGCTTTTTACGTCTAAAGAATTAGTGACATTCCTCAGTAGTCATGTGTGTTTATACGTTGATACCAAATAAGATCATCTGTTTAAAGTAGTATATGATTTTTAAAAATATGAAACTAGATCAGCTCATATTCAAATTATATATTTTTAAGTGGAATGAACTCTACTCTTTGATCTTTATCAAGAACATTCAGTAAAATCTAATACAAGCTACTACGTAGAATGAAACCCACTTGATTAGCACACCTAGCTAAAACCCCTTACCGGACTTAGTCATGGACCCGGGCCGGGCCGGTTCCGGTTCCGGGCCGGGCCCGGCCGGGCTTTTTTTTTGGGAAGGAAGGCCCGGGACCGGCCCGGGTAGCCACCGGGTCCGGTCCGGGTCCGGGCCGGGCCGGGCCTCCGGTTCGGTTATAATTTTTTTTTTTTTTTTTTGCTTTCCTAACCCCCCCACTCACCCCCCACACCCCCCAAACCCCCAAACCCCTCCTAACCATAAAGCCCAACTTGGCTAACCCCAAAAAAAGAAAAAAAAATTAAAAAAAAATCAATTCGGCCCGGGCCCGGGCCCGACCCGGCCGGGCCGGTTCGCCAAATTCAAGGCCCGAGCCCGGACCCGGCCACCCCACCGGGCCTAGGCCCGACCCGGACCCGGACCCGAGAACCGGGCCGGTTCCGGGCTCGCACAGTGGCGGGCCGGGCCGGTCCCGGGCCGGGCGGCCCGAACCGGGTCCATGCCTAACCGGACTGTAGGGATGGCCTTGGTTCGGGCCGCCCGGCCTGGCCGCTACTGTGCGGGACCGGCCTGGCCCGGTTTTCTGGGTCCGGGTCGGGCCTAGGCCCGGGGGCTTGGGCGGTTCCGGGCTCGGTTACAGTTTTTGGCGAACCGGCCTGGCGGGGTCGGGCCCGGGTCCGGGCCAAAAACTGTTTTTTTTTTTTTTTTTTTTTTTTTTTTTTTTTTTTTTTTTCTTTTCATTTTTTGGGCTTTATTGAGTTGGGCTTGATGTTTAGGACCGGTTTGGGGGGTTTGGGGGGGTGGGGGGGTGTGGGGGGGGGGGAAGAAAAGGAAAAAAAATAAACTAACCGGGTGGCCCGGCCCGGAACCGGACCCGGAACCGGTGGCCACCGGTTCGGGCTCGGGCCAAACAAAACAGACCCGAGGCCCGGCCGGGCCTAGGCCCGAACCGGCCCGAGGCCATCCCTACCGGACTGATTTGAGTTGATACAGTTCCAATTTGTTTATAATTGAGTTGGTCCTCAAAGTTGCAAAAAAGGGGTCAAATAAGTCCTTATATAGAAGATTCTGTCCGGACGTGCCATTTGAGGTGGCTCCCGATAGAATTTTTTGATGAAATTTTTTGAGCATCTTAATCATTAAGTCTAGTTTTCTCATACCAAATTTCAGCTAACAATTCAATCGGGGAGACATTCAAATGAATTCTTGAAGATAACTGCGCTTTTAACGGCACAGTTATCTTCAAGAATTCATTTGAATGTCTTCCCGATTGAATTTTTATTTGAAATTTGGTATGAGTAAACTAGACTTAATGAATACGATGCTCAAAAAATTTCATCAAAAAATTCCACCGGGAGCCACCTCAAATGGCACGTCCGGACAAAATTTTCTATATAAGGACTTATTTGACCCCTTTTTTGCAACTTCGAGGACCAAACTGACCCTTATCCCGTTTCAAAACCAACTCCCAAACTTGGAAAGAACAAGAAATGGGAAGGCAATATGTAGGCAAAGCCGAGGACTGTTTGGCTATATGTACCCCAAAATATCTAATTCTTGAAATAAATGATTTCAAGAATGTAGTTAGACTAGAACAGATACTATAATAAGTTTAGAAGAATGTCAAAAAAAAAAAATGTAGTTAGGGGAAAGCATTGGATGGATACAGATAGGACAGGTTTAGTTAAACCCGTTTAGTTATTAGCTGCTGAAACCCTACCTTGATAAACAAGTTGGTTCGTCACATAAGCATGTTCATATTTTGTCAAACGGACAAACATACCTAACTTTCACTTTAGACACTCTTAATTCTCACTGGAAAGATCTTACAAACAAATTGTCTCAATCCCAAATGCACTACGGTGATCAAATTCCCAGTTTAAATGACCATAGGTAGCAGTTTGAGTTGGAACAAACTGCTGTATAGAATAACAACTTGGAGTATCAGTAAGTTGCAATCAACACATGGTTCAATGCGAGTTGGTAAAAAAAGACACACAATACCTCTGAATTAGTCCCCAGTTCAAATTACGTATGGGAATACTCATAAGAGAATTTAGTATCAATACAAGTAATATAAGCGTCAGTGCAACATGCCTGAACCGACATAAAACCAATTAACCATTAGTAGGATATCCTCGTACTTTTACATAAAGAGCTTTCTGTACTCAGCTGCCTCTTGAGCCATTTCCTCTAAGGTTCTGTCCTTCCTGTCCTTATCCAAGTCAAGGGATTGCTTTAGTTCCTTCTCCTTTTCATCCAACTGAACCACACGCAAAGATGATTTATTATAAGGTCTAAGGCTTCTCAGCTAATGAAGTTGAGAGGTTTATAAAACATTACACGAATTTGATCCTTACAGCATCATAAATTTCATCGTTTTTTTCGAAGTCACCACCTTTGCGGGGGATGATGTGAATATGAACATGAGGAACAGTTTGCCCAGCCTGAGGTCCATCCTAAAGATTTACAAAAAAAAACAAAGTCAGCAAATGGTGGATTTAGTTCATATCCTAAAAATATTCATTACTAACCATTTTTGGGGTGATTTCAAGGATGGGGCTTTGCCTAATAAAAAGGGTTGAAGACATGACATGGGTGGAGTAAACAGAAAATGCAACTTGAACAGCCCCCAACTCTAAAGCGTACAGTAGACCAACTATGCAACTATCATTAATTTCAACAGATATGAGCAAATTTGCCTTTATGTTAAGCTTAAATGTGATTTTCTTCACTGCAAATATCTTTTATTTTTGTTCTTAAATGGATGTTGGCGGGAGCGATTAAACAGAAAGTGTTGTGTATCACCGGGATGAATAACGAACAAGAATCAGAGAAATTTGGTTTTTGCACTCCATGTTTGACTTTGCATCTCATATTTTATTTTCTTTGACTTTGCACTAAGAGTGGGTGCAAAATCAAATACTAAGGTAAACAGAGAGTAACAATGCTAAGATCAATAGAGCCAAAGACTCATTATTTTTTGGTTTGGGAATATGATGGAATAAAGCAAAATGGCTCACTAAACTGTTTGCGCTTCTTTGTTATGAAGCAACAGTCAGTTCATGCAATTTTGGACGCGATTTTCACTGTGGGTCATCCGGAAACAGTCTCTCTGTGCTTTAGTACAGGGGTAAGACTGCGTACATCCGACCCCCTCTTACCCCACCGTAGGTGGGAGCCTTTGCGGCACTGGGGTAAATGAAAATGAAATGACCTACGGTCTTACCCCGTGTTTATCCAAATATTTCACCTCACACTCCACTTAGGGTGCAATGGAAACGAAAATATAACATATGGTACAAAGTGAAATGTCCAATAAAACACGAGTAGTAAATGCCATATTTCCTCCAAAAAATCATAAGACCTTAATTATATAAATAAATAAATAAATAAATATATAAATAAATAAATAAATAAATAATAATTTGGAGGGAGGAAGAACAGATCAATCCTAGATTATACTTATTACAGCGAAGTGTTAATAAAATACGGAGTACTAGAGCTATCAAAGAAGCTTGTTCATATGTTAGAAAACGGAAAATGAGTAAAGCATAAGGGCATTACGTTGTGGCTACTGGCTAATGTTATATAGAAAACACCTAACCAGTGAAACTAGGAAAGTGATTATGATTATGTCTCAAGTTTCTACTTTGTCAGATTCCATGGCTGCTTCAGTATCAGCACAAAATACATCAAAACACCAAGTATATGAAATGTAAAAAAAAGCATACTTGGATTGCGAATGTGAGTGATGATGCATTGTGGTAGGTCTCAAGCTGGGCCCCAATCTTTTGTGCTATACACCACAAATCACTAGTCTCATCAGCACTGAGATCAGCAAAGCGCTTCACTTCACGCCTTGGGCAGACAAGCACGTGTACCATTATGTTAAGCCAACCCGACGTACAAGTGAAACAACTTGAAGTTCATGCATAGGAGCTAAGCTAAAGCAAGTCAAACCTTTCCAACCAACCAACACCCCAACATACTCACCCCCCGAAAAACCACCACTAACACTACTATGTACTATAAATAATTAAAATACAGAAAGAGAGATGTATATGTTTATGAGTGAAATGTCAAAGATTAACTAAGCACTTATCAGCTGGCATATGGGAAGTGCATGGTTACAACCCTGGGGGCTCTCACCAATGTGACATCCATATTTGTACTCTCAATTGCCATGTTATTAGATAAAGTTTCTAAGAACTTCTTGCCCAAATAAAAAGGCTTGTTAGACCAATGCATAAATTTTTACTTTCGTAACCTACAGGCTGCAACTAACGTATTCATGACCGTACATATATTTTTCAAACTTATCTGTTTTCTTAACTAGACTTTACATATGAAATTTGTGGGTCTCTTTTTTGGTAAGTTTTTGGCAAGTTAATGAAAAATTAACTCATTTGGCCAAATTTGACTTTATGAATGGAACAATAAATTGTTTGAAACAAGACACTATTTAGGACACATGGATGATTGTTAAAATATACCGAAAGCAAACCAAGCACACTTTCTAACTTTTTTATCCATCAATCTTAAAGGAGTTTCTCCATTCCAGCCTCAGCAAAATGCACATTCTTATCCCCAATAAATCCCAATCTACCACTAATTATTTGCAATAAAAAGGATATGACCTGCACAGAAAAAGAAGAAGAAAACGACCCACAATTAGATCCTTTTAGCTCAATCAGCTCATTATACCAACTTCACTCTGGCATTTAAGAAAATGCATGGCTAATCACAGAAAGACAATAATTTGAGCGTTTTACCATGCATATACTCGAGCTTTTGTAGAAATGGAAAAAGTAAATGAAAATTTAGAGAAGGGACATTTTAATAAGAATTTGAAGACTGAAAATTAAACAGCAGTTATAGCCGTTGTACACTTGTACTGTAACAGATAATATGAGTAAAGGAGCTTTCTTAAGGCACAAATGCAGTTAAAAGAAATAGAAAATCAAATACCAGGAACAAGAGGGCGGAGGTTAACCAAAGCATATGAAAACTTGGTTGATAAGAAAACTTCATTGGGATCAATTTTGTACGGCCCGAATTTGTAACTCCCCCCCTCCATCTGTGGTCAATCATGAAGAAAACGATTACTGAAAGTGTGGCGAATGCAATAATAATACTGAAATTCCCTCAGACACACACGCACACATTAAAACCCACAAAAACGAATTAGTATTTAGAAGGGATTTCATACGAGGGTTTTAGATTTTGCCTTGCGCTTCGAGAGATTTGTTGACGAAGAAAAGACTCGTGGTGTGAGGAAGCAATGTGGAGAAGCAAATTGATCTATTGTGCCAACGACTCTCAGCAGCGATGTCGGGAAGACGCAATATCGAGAAAGAGCAGCGTTAAATGCTGGCTTCAACATGGAATGGCCTTTCCCACTTTGACATTGCTATTTTTCTACAGCAAAGTTGTACGTCTCTCCACAAATCACAATGACGAGATTTTTCACTAATAAAGTAGTTTTTGAAAGAGGTAAATGTCATATTGGTACTCGAAATTGCATAAAAAGGGTCAAATAAGTCCTTATATAGGAGGTTCTATCTGGCCGTCGCCATTTGGGGCGGTTCCCGGTAGAATTTTTTTACGAAATGGTTTGAACATCTTATTCATTAAGTCTAGTTTACGCATACCAAATTTCAACTAAAAAATCAACCGGAAAGATAACTGCGCAGTTAAAAGCACAGTTATCTTCAAGAATTCATTTGAATGTCTTCCCGATTGCAGTTTTAGCTGAAATTTGGTATGAGTAAACCTATGTTGTAAAAACCGGACCGGAGAGTGACCCGGCCACATGACTGGGTCACGGGTCAACCCGGACCCGGTGGGTCAACCCGGTCAACGCCGGAAAACCGGTCAATGATTATACATCTATATAATAATAGTAAACATATAATTATATATAAAATTATAATAAAAATTAGTTATTATGCATAATAATCAACTAACAATACTACTTATTAAGCATTTAATACACTCTCATAATATTTCAATGTATATTTTGATCTTATAAAATTATATCATGATATTTTTATTTTTATTATACATCTATATTATAATTTGGCATGATGTTAATTCTTAAATAGAAATATATATATATATATATATATATATATATATATATATATATATATTACGTAGTTTTTCTTTTTAAGTTATTGAAATTGCAATTTTATTGGTATAAAAAATGCATTAAAAATTAAAAAGAAATTACTTTTTTTGGTAAAAAACGCCCAAAAACTGGGTTTTACCGGGTTTTTCGGGTTTCTTGGGTCCGGGTCTTGATTGGGTTTTCCCGGGTCAGCCGAGTTTTTCCGGTTTTTGACCATTTCCGGGTTTTGAAAAAACCGAACCGGTTTTTTGTCCGGGTCACCGGGTTCCGGGTCAACCCGGCCGGGTCGGGTCGGTTTTTTAAACATAGGAGTAAACTAGACTTAATGAATAAGATGCTCAAAAAAAATTCATCAAAAAATTTCACTGGGAACCGCCTCAAATGGCGACGGCCGGACGGTAAGGACTTATTTGACCATTTTTATGCAACTTCGAGTACCAATCTGACCCTTACCTCGTTTTTGAACGAGGGGACTTTCCTAATCGGATCTCAATCCTTTTTTTTGAACAAGCGGCTTAAATTGATATCAAAGCCTTCAGCAAGGGAAAAGAAGATAAAATGACTCATTTAGAGGGTCTAAATGAGCCTAACGTGGTAAGAATAGCCCCTCATCGTCCAACCTAATGCAAGAGTCTGGCGGAAATAAAAGCAACAGAAAAAACAAATGTAGTATGATCAAAATAAACAATGACAAAGAAAATAAAGTAGTGGGAACCCAACTTCAGTCTCCCACAGCTGACAAACATCCTCCGGCCTCTGCTATCCCGGACTAGTCTCAAATCTCTCGGCGGGCCTAGAGGTTTGAACCCGCCTCCTCTCCATTTTTTGACAAATCCAAGGCCATGTTATCCCCTCCACCTTCCGCAGTCTCCTCCCGTAGCTCCGGTGCCGCTCTCCTTAACCCCATGGGGTCCAGTGGCCTCACCTCTGGCACTCGTAACACTCTGTTTCCTTCCCAGATGGTTCAGAGAGCTTTCGCTTGAGTCTTCTGACACGATCCATTTGTTGGCCTTCATCTTTTGAGCCCCCCCTCCAGCACGAATATTAACCCCAAAAGGTTTAGCCATCACTTTGTTCTCACACTCGTAAGCCAGAGGACAAAACCTGTCAGCATGGTCAATAATACCACAAGCAAAACAATAACTCGACAGTTTTTCATATTTAAAGTCCACTCTATGTCCGGCTTCCCTCTCTTTCCTCAGCGTCGTACCTATTTTTAAAGCCTTACCGACATCCATACAGGCCCTATTTCTCATGTAAGAATTCCAACGCTCTTCAAACTGACTTTCATCAAAACTGATAAATTTACCAATGAAGTTGCCAACTCTCCTAGCAACTCCTAAATTCATATAATCATAAGGTACGCTATGAACCTGCACCCAAAATTCAGCCTCATTCAGCGGGACCCTAAGAGGGACATCCCCCGGTTTCAGCGCCCTCGATACTAATAAATTTTGTTTGTATAGCCACGGTCCGCCACCTAGAACACGTTCCATGTCAACAATATGATAGAAAGTGAACAAGTACCTTTTCTCGCCTATCTCTTTGATAGATATTCCTTTTACGGGGCGCCAGATAGACTCCATGAATTCCCTGAACACTGGAAACTTCACTATTCCTTTTGTGGTGTATAGCACAAAAGATTGGGGCCAACTTGAGTCCTACCACAATGCATCATAACTCACATTTGCAATCCAAGTATGCTCTTTTTTACATTTCATATACTTAGTGTTTTCATGTTTTTTGTGCTGATGTTGAAGCAACCATGGAATCTGACAAAGTAGAAACTTGAGACATAATCATAATCACTTTCCTAATTTCACTGATTAGGTGTTTTCTATATAACATTAGCCAGTAGCCACAACGTAATGCCCTTATGCTTTACTCATTTTCCGTTTTCTAACATATGAACTTGCTTCTTTGATAGCTCTAGTACTCTTTATTATATTAAAACTTCACTGTAATAAGTATAAAAACTCTTACAAAAAATCTTACAAAGGGGGTGTGTGGCATCATCACATTATTTAACACATCACATCACATTTACAACACTTTTACATCAATGGTAATTAGAATAGTCACATGATTTAGAATATCTAAATCATTGATGTCAAACAAACAATTAAACTCATTCTCATGAGCTCTTATTCCATATTTCATCATAAAAAGATTAACCTCATATGAGACGCAAACCATATATGTTCTTATATATTACAAAGTAGTTTATTATTTTATATCAAGTTAGAATGAGATAAATACTTCAAAAAATTTAAATGGGGACACCTAAAGGAATATTGATTATATGTAGCACCCGTTCATGTGATGGGTATTGTTTTTATGGCCCATTTGGGACCTCGACTTTCACTAGGTTAGGATATGGTAGACCCTGGGTAGGGGTTTAGCTTAGGGGTTTAGCTTAGGAGGTAAATTTTGTTCTGTAAGGAGGGGTTGAGCTTTGTAGCCTGCAGGGCTATCTAATGATTTGAGAGGCGGTTAACATGCAGGTCTTCCCTCCTTACGTACAAAATTTGGATTCTCCTTTGGATCCTAACCCAATAGCCAAGGTTGCCTTATAAAATATCTCCAACTTTCTTAAATTAAGGTTTCAGTGCTAGAAATCTCCTACACAAAACTAGCATCACAGACTTTTCAGCATAATTCTCATTCATTTCAAGATGATTTCCCATTATTCAATGTAGGATTTTATTCACCTTATGGAGCACTACATAATTAGACTTAGTCCTACTAAATACGAGTTGTGGATCCGTTCTAGATCTGAGCTCAAAGGTGATCAGAATATTAAGTTAGTTATAACAATTTTTGTAATGGTTATAACTTGCTCTAAATAATAAAAAGATCTCCCAATGTTATCAATTGCATGAGTAGAGTGTCATTCTCCATGCATGGAGACGGTAGTTCAAAAATAAGAAAGACATGCATATGCTTTAGAATTAGAATGTGTGCATGAAAAAACTTCATCCTCATAAGATACATTTTTCAGTTTTTGCCCATTAGATTAAATATGAAGTCTCCATACATACTAATTACTCTTTACTTTATCGCTGCTTTCAAACTCTTCTTGGCAAAAGGAAAGATCTTTATGGTCTTAATGGAACATGATTCCTTTGTATCCACCAAAATCAAGTGAGCTTCTTCCTATTTTTTTGCATTATTTATGTTGCTTTCACCTTAACACCTATCATCATTTGGGAAATAGTAAAATTTTATGGTGTCACTTATTTGTTTAATTGACTTAAACAATGTCTGTATGCCCAAAATCATGATTGACAAATCAAAATAAAAGTTTAGAAGTTACTCAATATAGAATCAAAACAAAAAAAGAATCTAAAATAGGATCAAGTATGTTTTATTCCCTAAACATGACTTATTTAGTTTTGTTAAAAGATTAAATTGATGAAACCTTCTAAAATATGAGTTGATGCGTCATATTTTGATAATAAACAATTATAGTTCCATTTATGAACTTTGCCCTTATTTTTATGCTATTTAGGAAATTTTCTCAATAAAGTATTAAGTTTTTCTTTGAAAGGACAATAAAATTTTAAGTTGTAGCACCTTTTTTGCACAATTCTATTATTTTTTATAATCTCACAATCCATTGCTACCTGAAACAAATGAAGAGGATATATATAATATGTTGAATTGTAACAATCGAAGAAATAATATACTTCATATGTAAATGTGATGATGTGATGCACGTTTTTGTGTATATTATAAATTTTGTTTATAAGCATGATATAATCTCGGGTAGAAAAAATGATAAGAAATCTTGTTTGAATTTGTAAAATATTTAGTGTTGGGCTCTAAACTCATTACTCATCAGAGAAGTGATTGGGAATACAATAATTGACACTATCAAATACAGAATAATATATAATGGGAAATAATTTATGGATTCCTTTGATTCCTACAAAATTACTGGAAAGTAAATAATAAAGAAGAAAATTGCAATGTAAAAATTGGTGGGAAACAATATAATATACTCACAAGTTTAATAAAATTATGTGAGATATTTGTTTACAACTCTTTTTTTAATTGTTTTATCATAGAAACACACATAAACTTAGACATTTTTCAAATATGTTTAATGCAAGTCCTTTTCTAATTTCCATGAAGTCATTTTGCCAAACGTCACATACGAAAATATTTGCGAGAGCCAAAGTTCTTTTTCACAAATCAGGATCGAAGAACATGTATTTAGGATGTAACTTTTTCATACACTTTCATGTAACTTGTTTTATGCATAAATAAAGTTTTTTTACAAAGTTTTAAATTGGACGAGGCCTGACGTGTATTGAACAATAATTTTGAGGGTTTTAAAGTTTTCAAAACTAAACTTTTGAATAATGGTACTCTTTGTTGAAAAACAAATCTACACATATATGTATTTCAACAAAAAATATGATTAAATGTACCCTTTGATTCCGTCAACCGAAAAAGAGAATTCCAAAACAGTCTATTCACTCCTTTAGATTGTTTCTCTTGGCCAACAAATTTTAATTTTTATGTAACGGATCCGAAACAACCTCTTTCGAAAAAAAATCAATTTCACTAACTAAGTAATGTATGGTCATGGACAAGAAATTGTCTATCAATATATATGTACTAGCGTTTGATCGCGCAAGGCGCGATAGTTTTTGCCCAATGTCAAAATAATATTCTTCTTTGTGAATACCCATTATATGTGAGGTTGTCATGGAGGTCCTTCAATAATGTGTGAAAGTTTCATACGAAGTACGTAGTATATCTTATTTAAATTGCCGAATCAGTCATATTTTTGATACACCATGTTAGAGCCAAAGATATTTAATACTGAGTAGTAAATATTAAAGGAAACAATTTGGAACAATTCTCACTAGGGAAAAAAACATTTTGGAACAATTCTCACTAGGGGAGTGATGGTTCAAACAAAACTATTGAACTAAACATTACTCTGCTTCCTATAGACTGACATTATGCTCTGTTTTAGACTTTTGGGATAACACGGGAGGGGAAAAAACACAGCCACCCATGCTTGAAAAATATAAACTGCTGTTTAAATTTCAGATTTAAATAAAGTCAAAAAGCGTACTCCATAGTCCATATAACTGAAAGATTTCATTATTGTGATTCAAATGAAAGACATTTTCGTATTGTAAACAACCAATTAACTGCCTCCGTAATCATAATGTTACTACGTACGTTAATTAACAAACGTTCATTAACAACTAGAATCAGAAACAAAAGAATCTGATATGGGCTTCTTTTTGGCCAGTAAGAGAGACTGCCTTGCGAACGATTATTTACACCCACATAGATAAACGAAGCAAACGCTTCTACCACAATTAAGTTCAAACCAAATAGAATGACAAGATTGTGAAAAAATTACAGGACTAAGCGACGACAAGAAATCCCAAATGTGGTTAGCTGAGGCACGAATTATTTATAGCCATATACAAAACCCTTGAATTTCCAACCGGGTGTTGGATAACCATGGCTGTGGCAGAACAGGCCGTTTACAGCAACGTAGAGGGCGTGGTAGAAGCACAATAAGGAAAGAGGATTTGAATTTAATACCATTAATTGAGCTGGTAGATGAATGATCGACTGAAGATCTGAGGCTGATTATCCCCTCGTTTATTAGGTTTGCTCGAAGACGAAGCTGTCAGCAGATGCCGCTTAAGCCTCAATTAACGGGAATGTTAAAACTCACAGTGACTAAGGGTAAAGAAGAGAAGTGGAAAAATAGGTTCCACTTTCTAATAACAATGTACAAGACCTTATTCATCCAATGTATTGACAAAAATCAAGGTCACCAACCCCCACCCCTAATTATAATGTTGTCAGATGAGCGGCACGTCTATCAATGTCAGCACACTGCCGTTAATAATTTATATTAACAAATCACAGCTTTTCAGAAGAATTACCATATATAGACACAATCTCTTTGCGATTAAGTTTGGCAGACAATGATTCTTGACCCAATTCCACCCTATGTGTACGAAAGATATATGCCAAACATGTATAATTATCATTTTCCTGTACGTTTTCACTTAATTTCAAATTATTGAATGTTTCATGAGTATAGATGAGCATAATAACACTACTTACGTCCCTAATATATCTTTGACAATATTATTCATATGGGTTTTCCAATAATTTTGGCATTTCCTCTTTAGATACATAGTAATGAATTTTTGTTTCTTATTAGTTTGCGTCATCTATACAGACCTCAATCACACAATTTTTAACTTATTACTCCACCATACTGGTCAAACTTGACAAAGTTATAAGAGAAGAAATAAGGATCGAAAAGTCTAGCAGCCCTAGCAATATAGTGTCTAGCCAGGTAGATTTTTTAGATAGGTGAGAGATATATTTATATGCTTGGAATTTATCTTCATTTGCAGGAGTACTTCTAGAAATGTGTCAATCCACAAGGAAAAGGCGATGGAGCAACACGATATCTTGCTGGGCTCTCTTCTGAAAAGAAGTGATTACACCAAACTATATAGCTACACTCATTTACTAAATGGATTTGCAATTCATGTGAAATCAGATGAGGTATGTGTGGGAAAAAACTTATCAAAGTAAATTGAGATTTGGATATGAGTCTTAAATTGTTATATCATACTAGTATGTAGTATCTTTTTTATGTGGTTGGATAAAAAAGCAAAGATACCTTTGTGCAATGGAGGTAAGCATAGAAATAGGAATAATCCATTATTTCATTTGCGGATTTAATGCAAAATTTGCATAGTAAATCCCTTCAATTGTAAAATACCCATCAAACCTCGTGTGCTAGAAATTTAATTATCATGCTCATAACACATTGAATCAATAAATTTAGTAATATATTTGAAAATCACATGTATTAGTTTTATAGTTAATCATGCATGTTTGTAAAAAATATGGTTAAAAATACATGTTAATCCAATACTTAAATTAATAAGAGTATTATGTTGTTTTGTTTTATCCAATACTAAATTAATTAGTCAAACTATAGATGGCTCATTTTTTGAATCATATGAAATTAATAGTAGAATTAATACAATCGAGTGGCTGAGCGGGGAGTTTGACACATTTAACCCTCCCTAAATAGTATCTTTAAAAAGTCATGTTCATAACAGTGTTCTTCAGCATAATTAAGAAGACTTCTTTGTGATGAAGATAAAGAAAGGCATAAGAAATGTGTTATAAACTACGTAGTATGTCAATCATCTCATCGTGCAATTACATAAACATCCTTGTAGGCGTTTCATATTTTGCGCAAAGCAGAGGGAGTTAGAGCCGTATATGAAGATGTTAAAATGCAGAAGTTGACAACACACACACCAGAGTTTTTGGGAATTCCCAATGGAGTTTGGCCCAAACTCGGTGGGCCCAGGATCTCAGGCGAAGGAGTCGTCATAGGTATGATCGATACCGGAATTAATCCAATGCATCCTAGCTTCACAACTCCAGAAAACATTGGTAGACCTCTAATGACGTCTAGAAAATTCACCGGAAAATGTACCACTGGCGACGGCTTCCCAGCAACGGCTTGCAATAATAAAATTGTCGGGGCCCAATATTTCGCGCGAGCTGCCATTGCTGCTGGAGACTTTAATGTCTCGCGTCATTATGCTTCTCCTTATGATGCTGATGGTCATGGAAGGCAAGTACATTACTAGAACCTCCAGACCAATTTCTAATTTCTTTGCCCCATTTTGAATCAGGAGGACTGATCACAATTAAAGTCAATATATAAATTATTAATAACAAAATATAAACAGTAATATTAATAATTTTGTACTAATAATGAAATTTATATTTTTAGAGACAAACTAATCTTCTAAGAGCATCCCCAATGGGGATGTCTACTTTCTTTACACACTCTTACACATGGCCTCATTTTTTATCTCACAAATTTTATGTGTAGGACCTACATATCTTTACATTTATTTTATTTTTCATTTTTCTATATCATTTTTAATCCACTTTTCATCCACATTCACTCATCAATTCCCGTGTAAAGTCTATTTGTGGACATTGTCATAAACATTCTCTACATCTTACTTCTATCTCTCTCTTCCTTTTCATTTCTCATACACACCACTTTCTCCATATTAAATTAAAATAAAAAATGATCTTTGTACCCACTCATATACCCACTTTTGCACACACCTATGTTTGTGAAGTGTTTTTTTTGTCTGTGAACCTCGGCTCACAGACAACATTTTGCACAGACAAAACATTATCTGTGAAACCGGGTTCACAGACTAAAAAAAACTTCCACAAACATGGTGGGTATAAGGTGGGTATAAAAGTGGGTACATCAAGCATTGTTGAATTAAAATAATCATTCTATCTCTATCTCTCTCCTCTGCCGCGTAGGATAGACATTACTCTCATCCACTATCCCATTGGGGATGCTCTAAGAGCATCTCTAGTGAAATAATCTAGTAGAGTGTAGTCCATCTTATGTGGCATAGGAGAGAGATAGAGATAGGATGATAGAGATGAATAAATAAAAAAGAATAAATATGACAAAATTTGGTACACATGACATAATAGTGGATGTGAAATACAAATTGAGATGGATACACTATTATTAGAAAGAACGGTAAAAAATATAACTACCAGATTTTCAATGGACAAAAAACACTTTTAATTTTTTATAATAACCAAAACATATAGTTCTAAAAAATACGGAGTACTAAAATGTTTCTATCTTCTTCACAGTTTCTCTCTCTCAACTTCCATTGCCCAACTCCTAAAATTCATTTGACTAAAAAATCAGTGAAAACACATTACCAGTGAAATTGAAAAATCAGACAATGTTACATTAACTTCAAGAATTTTGATAACAAGTCACTAGAAAAACGTTTGTCTTTATGACTTTATCAATAAGATGTGTGGTTGTGTAATTAATTGTAAAATCCCCTTTTAAGTAAAATGTTTCACGCAGTAAGCATTATTTTAATCAGCACCAAAGGAAATTATGCATGTATTTACTAAAAAAGCTACGGAGTAATAATTATAAATTATAAAAAATGTACTCAAATATAAATCTCCCACTCCTAGTAATATTTTATGAACTTTTAGCTCCACCATTGATTTTTTAATACTACTGGAGGAAAATCTTTTGCTTTTACTCTTCCCATTTTCTAAAACAATAAGATCATAATAATGTAAGGAAAGAGCTGCGAATTTGCAGCCATACTGCTTCAACAGCAGCTGGAAATCACCGCATTCCGGTCATGGCAAACAGATTCACATATGGTTATGCAAGTGGGATGGCTCCAGGCGCAGGGTAACATTATATTACAGAGTCTTACCTATTTTAAATATACTTTCTTGCTCCCACTTTATTTCCTTAACATATAAACTCCATATAACACATGAATATAACATAATAAAAGATGTACCTATCTCAATTGTACTTTAGAATTGGCGGGACAATTTTGCCACAAAGATTTATGATGTTTTTATTTGGACCGTTTTCAATACCAGACCAGTCCATATCAAACCATAATTGAACATTTATAAAATACGTAGAGACTAGACATTTACCAGACTAGACCAGTTCATACCAGATCAGGAAATTTCAGTCCAATTAAAAACATAATAAATACTGCCACAATCACAATGTGTTTGCTAGAGTGTGAGCTAGATATTTACTTACACTTCTGGCTAAGCATGATGGCTCCATAGAAGCATAATTGTCAAACATTAAACTATGATCTACACCTGTTTTAAATATATTGTTCTTTTGAAAACTGCTTCTGTTCTATCGAGAAACAGATATAATTACTAATATAGGACTTTTCACATAGTAAATAATCTCTATAAGTAATAGTTCTATTGGATCTTGTTTAGGATTGCTGTGTACAAAGCTCTATATTCTTTTGGAGGATACATGTCAGATGTTGTGGCTGCAGTTGACCAGGTTCCACAAATGGCCAAAGCTTAAAACATTTTTCATTCCTCACACAACCATTCTCAAAGAAGTTCGGAGTTCGTTCGACTCTTTGAGCATAACTTTGTTAACTTGAACGTTTATTACTCAAATATCTAGTATTTATCTTATCAAAATCTTTTAGAGTACTGCATTTTAATACTATATACCCCACTTTCTAGTTAATGGTGGTAAACATTGTTAATTACTTTAACATCTATATATTTTAGTGAAAATAATAAATTTTAAACTTTTTTAACAAAAAACATTTTAATTCAATTTTATTTTTTAAACATTTTGATATGTAAAGAGAAAAACTGTAAATTTGGCCGTTGTGCTATTAAAAAAACACCAATTAAGTCCTCGTACTTTAAAAAAATCAACCCCGAACTTTGAAAAATGTTCAATTGAGTCAATTAGCAGGTTACCTACCATGTGACCAGGTGACCCGCTGATGTGGCACACACTGAGGTCCATATGCATGCTTTGTCATCGGGAAATAGCCGACTGAGCTTCCACATGTGCACCACATCAACAAAGTCACTGCTGAATTGGCTTTCACATGTGGGCCAAGTAAGCATATGACTAACTAATTGGCAATTGAACGTTTTTAGAATATTCGATGATTTAATTCATTTTTTTAGAAGTACAGGAATTTAATAGATTTTTTCATGATGGCAGAAGGATCAAATTAATAGTTATATTACCGACCAAAATTTGACATCTTTGAAATGTACATTAGTTTATCGAGTTCATTACTTCATTCATCATTCGTTCATAACTTTGAGAACTTTTTTTTTGCTTGGAATATAAAAAGGCAGTAGAAGATGGAGTTGATATTCTTAGTCTATCAGTGGGGCCATCAAGTGTTCCACCAGGCCCTTCCGCTTTCCTGAATGTCTTGGAAACCCAGCTTTTGTTTGCCACGAGGGCTGGCGTTCTGGTGGTTCAAGCCGCCGGAAACGGCGGCCCGTCGGCAAGATCCATGCTTTCTTTCAGCCCGTGGATCACCAGTGTTGCTGCTAGCACTACCGATCGCAGATACTCCAATTCCATCATTTTAGGCACCGGACACACCTTCTCTGGTACCGGACTCTCCCGTAAGTTTGTCCAATTACTCTTTCCTGAAGTATCATCCATTTTGTTAAGAATTTGATGAATACATTATACATTTTGTTGTCTCAGCTATTGATTGGAGCAAATTGATGTCTTACTTACATTTAATTGTTTCAGAATGGTACGATACTACGATGAAAGTTAAAATAATCTTACTTGATAACTTTAAGTTCATGTGAATTTGAAAAAAGACTGTAGTTAATAGTTTTACCAAGTGTTTATGAGGTTATCATGAGTTAAGTGCAATTATTATTTGTTGCAAATTTGCCATGACTACATCTGCCTTATGTTTTGGTTTCTTTCGGAATTGGTTAGCCTAGAAATGGTCTGATTTGCTATGTGCGATATATGATTTATCAATTAATTAAATGAATTTCTTGTTAGAGATACTCCATTGAGATCATACCATTATGACAAATTATGTAAGTCAATTTTTTAAAATGGTATCATGTTCTTAAATATTTTGATATAGTTAGGATACTGTTTTAAATCATATAAAATTCTTCTTTCCAAAAAGTCAAGTCCATAAGGTTGTTAAGTCTTCACAGTCGCATACTGGTTTGTACTTTGTTAAAGAAACTACAAAATAAGGACTCGAGTTACAATACATATAAGAACATGGAGTACTCCAATTGGATTTAACTTTAGAATAAAACTCAAATATAATATGGTACCGAAGAGCTTCAAAGCTTTGAACGATTCATCATCTTATGGGGCAATCACTCTTCATTTTAATTTTATAAGAAGTAGCTTGAAACTTTAATAAAGATTAGAGTTTCCAATTCTTTGAGTATTAGTTTGTATTGATGTAATCTTAAATGTACAGGGCTCTTTTTAAGGTCTAAGACTTGAGTTCCATCTTCAAATGATATTACCACCTGTAGTGTTGAGCTTTTGTGTGACAGAGTTTTAATCAATTTTCAACTTAGTAAATACATCTTCAAGTAAGTTAATTATTATTAATACTATTTAAGATGAAATTAAATCTTCACAGAGATTATAAAGTCCATGATTTTAACTGTTAGTTTGTACTACCTCTATACAGTTTTTAGACTCTTTCACTCCGGGTTCCAGCTTTGAACGATTTAGTACTTATTAGAGCATGTTGAATGAAATACCAACTTATAATTATTTTTTCATTCCAAACACATTTGATCCATCTGTGAAAGCCTTTTGCTTAATTTTTTTTATGCCTCAATTTTGCAGCTCCAACAATAGGAGAAGAGTTCTTTCAACTAGCAGCAGCAGTGGATGTATGTGAACGGAACTCAACTGCCGGTCTCTTGACAGTAGAGAGCTGCCAAGATCCAGGGCAGTTCATCCCATCATTGGTTCGAGGGAAGCTGCTAATCTGCACCTACACCTACGATTTCGAGTCTGAGACAGCAAGTATTGCAGCAGTTGCAGATACTGTGAGCAAGGCTGGTGCTGCTGGCTTTGTGATCACCATGGACCCTGACATTGCCTCAGAACAGATTAAGGGTGCCACATTGACCTTACAAGTCCCCGGGCTTATTTTAAACAACTTGGAGTCCTCCACGGTATGTATCTGCTTTATTGATCCCATTATCATATTGTTTAAGTTTGTCACTAATAGATTAACACATTTTTGGAGCTTTTTAGTAACTCTTACTCCGAGTTATGAATTGAGTAGCTTTTATGAATTGAGTAATTTTTAAATGATTTCTTAGTTGTTTAATAAGAAATGACTAACATTGTTCTAACTATATAAAGTTATGATCTATGTCAAAAGCATCCGACTTTATCTTATAAGCTAATAAGAAGTCTAACATTTTAAAACAATTATAAAAATTGTTATTTCAAACGTACAACTAATAGCATTTAGATCGAGAAATCTACAAATTTGAGATACAAGATAGTCCCAGGAAACAACAAAGTTTTTGGGTTCTACATAGGAAGCTCCCAGAGTCCCGGTGATTTAGAGACTTTTATATCTTTTCTTAGAAGATGTTATTGTATGAACATGGATTGTTTAGTCGGAAGAAACTATTTTATGAACTTTGAAAGTTAGAATGCAGTGACTTATGTCGATAACACGTACAACATGTAGGGTTCAATAGAGAATTTGGGAGCTTTTAATGCATTGTTGTATTGGGAGTATTTTTTTTATAACTTGAGTGTTCAAGTCATTTTGCTTGAAGTAATGACCAGATAAACTTGATGTTGCCATCCATGACCAGAATCGCCCATAGACCTTGAAGTAATGACCAGATAAACTTGATGTTGTCATCCATGAATTGAACTAGTGTCCTCAGAGCATTTAAATCTTGGGTACAAACAAGTAATTTGGGGGGCTTATGAACAGAACAAAAATAAACCACTTGGGACTCAACTATGCTATAATGCACTCAACGTCTGATGTGAACCATGTTTCGATGAATGAAAAGAAACCCAAACAAGATAGAAATGACATGAAATATGCTTACTCAATAGACTACTCTGGGATCCTGCCAAGTTTGTGTTTTATTAACGAATTTTTGATAGGTCAATCGTACATCGTAGAAGAGGCTTTTAACAATACAGGATTCAACCCTATTTCAATTGTACTTGGGCAAAGCTAAAAAGTGCTAAAAACTTAGCGACACTGAGCCTCAGAGTCATGTATGGATTTATTACAATCGCCACAATGCAAGAAATTGTCCGAACTATGAGCAATACTAGAAATTCAACAAGACTCTATTTTTGGTTCCGGAGCTATTAGGGACTAGGTCTTTCCACTGGTGGCCTCAAGCTCCCAACTTTTAATTTATTCTACTTTTGGGGAGTTGCTATGATTTTTGTCACTTTTTGATCATTGTAGCCACTTATGTGATGAAAATCAACAAGACATTGTACATAGAACTAGTGGCCTCAAAGATCTGGTAAATTTAAACAGAAAAAATAGCACCTTAAAATTCAAAAACTTGGAAGAATTGCATTGTGCTTCAGCCCAAGAAAGCTCACGGCTAGACATATCCATGGGCCAAACTATACTAATAGAATTGATATCAATCTGATTAGCTAGTGTATTCCAAGACCTGATCTCACACGTCTGTTTAATAATTTTTATTTGAACTTTGAATAAAGTTTAAAATACTCTTGAAATAATGCTGGAATTATTTTAAAAAACTACATATCCAATAAAACTTCTTGTTGTGAGGATCAGTTTGTTTTGTTGGTTTGTTTATTTACTTTGTGTGTATAGGCTTTACGAGAATACTACAATATGAACACTTTGAGGAGCAGAAATGGGAGAGCAGTTGCATTCAGAGCAACAGCAAGGATCTTAGACGGAAGGAGAGCGATATATACCGGAGCTGGTCCAATTGTGGCATCATATTCATCAAGGGGTCCTGATGTTAATAACGCACTGCTAGACACAGCTGATGTTCTTAAACCTAACATCATGGCCCCTGGTTCCTCCATATGGGCTGCCTGGAGTCCTAACAGTGAGGGAGACAAATATATCAAAGGTAAAGAGTAAACACTATATTTTTATATACTAGTCCCTAACCTCCAGTCCTCCATATCCATTTTACATGTCCTTACGGGTGGAACCGGTTCCGGTGCTAAAATCAGACTAAACTTTAACCGTGCGAGTAAAGAACATGAATGGTTATTTGGATTTTCGGTTCTGGACTGGAACTCATTCAATTTTTTCTACTTGGTTCTGGCTATATTGTTTCGCTTCAATTTTTTATTTTTTTCAAAAGAACCGGTATTGACCCGGTTTCAAAGCAGAATGGGAATCAACATTCTGCGTTAAGATTTTGTTTCCTCCCTACTTCTACCCAGAACCGGCTGGTCTAGAACTGGAACCGTGAAGGGCCCCTTACATGTCCTTATTATTCATTTATCACATACTTAGATATTATTGGCGTATTTTCTTTGATATTCTTCTTGAAATAGGTTCATGTCACAATTATTACCCTCTTCTCACTTGCGTTAAAAACATGTAGGCTGTAGCCCTCCACCCTTTTCTGCAGGATAGTTTGATAATAAAAAACATTTTTAGTGGAATTTTAAAAATTTGTCCTTTAAATTAATGTTCCCCCTAAATTTTCTGGAATATTTTTCTTTCCAAATTATACCCGCTGGAGAGGTGGAGACCATCGGAGTTGCTCTAATAATTCCCTCCGTTATCAGGTCAAAATTTTGCCTTGGTTTCTGGAACGAGCATGGCGACCCCTCACATAGCCGGCATAGCTGCGCTGATCAAGCAGAGGCATCCTAGCTGGAGGCCATCCGCCATCACATCAGCAATGATGACATCCGCTGACGTAACCGACCGATCGGGCGGCGCCATTTTATCCCAACAAGCTTCCCAGCTAGCCCCCGCAACCCCATTCGACTTCGGATCCGGATTTGTGAATCCCACCCGGGCCCTCAACCCGGGCCTCGTCTTCAACACCCACTTCCAACAGTACATCCAGTTCTTATGTGCCGTTCCAGGCGTCGACGAGAAATCGGTGAGGCGGGCGGTTGGCGTTGGCTGCCCGGAAAACAAAAGGGTGTGGTGCTCAGATCTGAACACGCCGAGCGTGACGATCTCTAATTTGGTTGGATCTAGAACAGTGATGAGAAGGGTGACTAATGTGGGCGGGTCGGACGAGAGGTATCGGGTCATAATGAGAGACCCGGTTGGAGTTAGGGTTTCTGTCATGCCGCAGAACTTCTTGATCAGGGGAGATGCTTCAAGGCATCTCATGATTGTGTTGAATGCAACCAAGCCTACAAATGCTTACTCTTTTGGGGAGATGATTCTGTTGGGTGATAGAAACCATGTCGTTCGGGTTCCTTTTGCCATTTATGTAAGCACTTCTTTATAATCTTGATTGAATTTCATACATTTATCGACATATATTTGTATCAATTAAATAAATTAATTACATAAGAACCATTGGTATCATATTCGTGTAGTATAAACAATGGTAAAATAGTGAAACTCCAACAGCATGATGAGCTCAGATAGCAGACTATTAATCATGAACTTGTTTCCTGAAACTTACTTCTGTCTCAGTTACTGGTATTTATGGAAATATCGGAATTTTTGAATTAATTAAAAAATCGTACTCATTATTGGAAAAATCCAACAAAAGTAACTTTCTTTTGTAAGTTCTTAGAGAAGATCTTTAAATTATCATTTTTTCAGATATATCTTTTGATACTTATCAATATTTTGTGACATTTACACATGGCTGGGTCACCTTGGTGACTTATTATGAGATTAGAAGACATCTTGTTTGAGACCATGCTAATTAAAAGCCCCTAACTTTTAGTTTTATTCATTTATTTTTGTTTTACATTTTGTCTTCTTGAGACTCCTAGTGTTATACAGGGTGCTGATTTTGGATTTTTTTTAAATCCTATTCTTTAATCACAAAAGATTAAATTTACCAACTTTAAATGAAAACTGAAAAGTTGGTGAATTTTTATTACTTAAACAAGATAAGATAACAAGTTCAATTGGAAATAATATTGAAGGTGATATAAAAGAGAATACACATAGCGAGTCTTGAGAAGTAATAGGACTTTCTTTTGCAATGGAGAACAAAATCAAAATGAACAAATCCAATCCACTTCAGTATCTATAAATATATCTGATCAAGATGTTGGAAAGATATTTAAAGCATGAAACTAAATGGAATTATCAGACATGTCAGGAAGGCAGTCAAATAAATCCTGGAAAACTATGGCTCATTCTGCGCACATATAAAGTGCAGTATGTTTCCAGGATTTATTTGACTGACTTCTCGATCGAATTTTGAGCTGAAATTTGGTATGGACAAACTAGACTTGATGAGGAACATGCTCAAAAAATTTCATCAAAAAATTCCACCGGGAAGACCCTCTGATGGGCTTGTCCGCACGGGGCTTCTCTTCAGGAGCTCCTGATAGGAACGGGACTCTATATATATATATATATATATCATGGTTGCAATTTTGTTTTGAATTGTAAATGAAAAAAAAAATTCAAATACACTTGTAACATAGTTAAACAATTCCATTACAAAGTTTACTGTGAACTTTTGTAACCAACTAATTATGAGAACAATGCAGTGTCAGACCATCTGTTGCTGAAGGAGTAGGTAACTACTTATTTCATGATATTTTTCTTAAAATAATCATAAATCAGGATCATATGATGATTGATGAATTGAGATAGATCTTCAACTAAACCTTACTCCATAAAATGTTAATAAGATTTAAGTATAGATTTTTTGCACTTGTTATGCACCAAAAATGTCAAATTGCTGCCTTGGTTAAGCAACACTCTTTTCTAAGAAAAAATACAGTAGTATTCTCTTTCTTTCCAAGTGTTAAATTATGGTCCCTCTCAACTCTCAATGTGAGTACATGTTGTGAAAGTACATCAATGGATCAGATAATTACTTATCGTCGCTTTCTTAGCGAAGCGAAGAACTTATGAAGGAATCCTGCCTTCTCTCGTACCTGGCAGAACATAAATTGCTCATTTGCATTATCCCTCAACTCATGAAGCGAAACAGTGATGGACCAGAAGAAAACTACTCCGTACTAAAACTTGGTTTGATATAGTATAAACATATGCGGTATTACCTGGAAGCTTTTCAACACAGCTTTCATCATTTTCATTGTCGGAAATCGGTTGTTTTTCTTTCTATTCTTTTTATTTTGTGATACCATAATTGGTCTAAGAAAGCTTGGCATTATGGTTTTCCAGTTCCCCAAACAAGCCGGAGTTGTTGCATGTTTTGGTTTGTTCCCCTGCAGTGCAACTACTTCCTGTTCAAGAACGTGTGCATTTGAAAATTCCATTTATATATATATGAAGCTAGCTTATCTCTTACACTAATGTTATGTTATTCAATGCCATCATCATAAGGTCCATGATACATAACTCGACTTCATGCTGAATGGATCCAGGATTTACAGTTAAAAACAGTTTTGCAGTATGTATTATTCGGTATATTTTACTAAGCAAAATGTGACAAGCACAAATGAACTTGCAAACAAGTAACATGATTTCTATGATCACCATTGATGCAAATGTGGTTTGATGTGGTAAAAGTGTGATCCATGTATTTCTTTTATAACATTTTCTGTAAGTGGGTTTGCACTTGTAGTATTACTTGTAACGTAAGTGTGATCCTTACTTTCTTTGTCACATAATTCAATAATGTGAGATTAATATATGTCTCATAAGGTGTTAGAAGTTATGAAAACAGACAAGTCATACAGACCCTTAATGTCATTTCTAAGGATAAAATATTTTTGTTTTAATATCTAGTTATGATTCCAGACAAGTTTGTTCGCTATTTTGTAAAATTTACAAGATAGAATGGGAACCTGTCCAGTCCTATTTTTTATGAACTGAAATGTTGATCCGGTATCTGGGTAAAAATAGGGATAGGTCCGTCCAATCTTTTGAATACACATATATACCTGAGTGTTGTGTATGATGTTGTATTCTTTTGGAGTGATCGGCAACAAGAACCTAGATATCTCCGATTCAGCATCGGTTCTTGACGATGTTTCTGATCGTGCTGCAGTTCGTAGTCTTCTAGAGTATTCAAGAAGTGAAGCTCTCCGATTGCATCCCCCGCCCCCGCTAGAATGGTTAGCAGGATGAGCAAACTTGTATAGCGGTTTATTTAGCGTTGAAAACCTTATTTGTTTTGAACTTTCCTCTAGAACCGCTATGGCTACTGGTTTCTGAAAGGGGATAACACTTTGATTAACAATGTATTAAGTTTATGATGACCATGATGAGAAACAAGGGAAAGGTAAAAGGATTAGAGAACTCACCATTTTGGAAGGCGGGCTGAAGAAGTGATGATAGAGACTAGATGTATGATTTGATCAACGTTTTGCAAGGCAAACATGTCTGTTTTGTACTTGGTAGAGAAAAAATGGTCTAAAAAACGCAGGCCAAATACATTGACAAAATGATTCATTGTATGCATCGAAAAAGGATTGGTTTTAATATTAATGATTTTCCAAATATGTAAATCATCTGAGATACATGAATGTTGGTTAAATTTGAGTACGTTTGAAGGTATAAGTATGACGGTACCTTAAGCATTGGTATTTTTACCATAGGATTATAAAACTAATTTGAATGATTTAAAATTGAAATTTGCTCCTAGCTAGTCTCTGAATAAAAATAGATGGTCCTATTTTAGTCTTGTTATAATTCCATAAAGACCAAATTTTCTCACAATATATGCATCTTACGTTTCTCATCTTTTGCATTTGGGCCTTCACGGCGATTGCTTCAACATATGTAAAATTATAACTTTTAAATACTAAAGAAGAAAAAATAGAGAATAAATAATATTCTTTTCTTACGTTTAAATTTGCCTTGGATAATGGAAAGGAAAATAAGCATAGTTGGTGTTTTACATTTTGTTAAATATAATGTTCAAGTATTCAATTTCAAGAAATCAAAAGGAACTCAGATGAATATTAAGAATAGGGGAAAATAATTTAAATACTTTGAACTTTTGAAGGGTGTGAGATAAGAGCATCTTTAGTGGTGCTATCAATTGGTCAAAATGCAAAGCCACGTAATTTAAATAGACATTGGGATAAGAAAATCCTCTCCAATGGCAATGTCTATTTATATAGTGGTGCTGAGTTGGAAATGAAAAAAATCGACATTCTCTATTGCTCTTTCTCATTCTAGCAGGTCTTTTAGACATGCTGACTCAGCAAAAATTAATTAGTTTCGTATCTTGGAGAACGAAACCCGCCGTATGCCAACGATTTCTCTGCAACTTTCTTCAATGCTCAAATTGAAGCATCCATGTCAATATGTCATTGATAGGAAATTAATCGGCTAAAGCCAATTCCACTTCATTCACAAAAGTTCAATTTAGGAAATCTACACATCTGAACCCAATTTCACATTCGTAGTTCGTATAAACATAGATTATGTATATATAAACCTAATTCCTGCTAACTTCAATCTGGAGTGGCACAACCGCACAAATATGTTCGCACATCTCTTTTTTCCTTTGGAGAAGAAGATATTTGAAAGAAAAGTTATGCTCCGTAATAGCCTATGACAATTTCATAAACGGAAGATGTGGTGTGAATATAAATTCATTCTTTAATTTAGGATTGCATTGGAGCACAAATAATATTTTCAATGTCTGTGTGTCCATGTCAGCTTCACGGGCCTTCTACATAAATGACATGTCCATCTTTTACAAGATACAATCCACGATACCATTAAAGATGCTCTAAGCACCTCAAACTCGCAAATCTAATATAAGAACTTTAAACTTTATATAAAAAATTATCTTCAAACTATGACTATATGTTTTTCTTTCACAAATATAAAATTATAGTGTTGAGTAATATCTAAGCGTTTTTAGTGTGCAATTAACATTGTAAACTTATTTGTTAATGTTATTCACTTGAAACATTGAAGCTTAGATCACTAATTTCATCATTATAAATGCCCGAAGTAATTTAAATTTTAAATTTTATCACTAAAGTTTACATTTGTGAAACAAAAAAAATATTATGATGGTGCTAAGTTCAATTTTATATAAATTTTGAGGTATTTTTATTACATATGTAAAGTCAGGGTGCTTACCTCACACCCTTAAAAGTTTGGTGTAGTTAAGTTATTGTCTCCTAAGAATATAGACAATGAGTTTGGACTAATATTTCACTTTTCCACAATTTGTGTGGTTGTCGCATCTACTTTTTCTCTACCGTTTTTCCTTTCAAACATCATTATAGTGTGCAAATAAGGAAGGACCTGCTATAAAAATCTCTTCTTCTTTTTTGCTATAAAAATCTCTCCGTATCATTGAAACCGTTAATGGAATATGACTTTAATTTGTTTCCTATATTTTTACTAGCACAATCAATGTTTGTCTCCATAAAAATTTGTTAAGAGCATCTTTAGTGCTAAACATTTATATTCTTAAAAAAATGCTAAGCTTTTAACATTAACAAAATTGTGACACATGCCACTAAATATATGTATGAAATGTTATATCATATAGGATGCAGAGGAAGCGGTCCAGTTCAGCTAGTCGCCGACTCACTCTCCCTTATGAGAGATTCCAGGTTCAATTCTCAATGGAGTGAGGTTGATCCAGTTTACTCCAGACCCCCAAACCCCCTCCCCCTGACACCCCTGGGGTAAAAAAAATGTAAAGAAAAAATCATATAGGATGCAATTGAAGCCTCAAAATCAAAGTTCCCAAGCGGTATACAATGCATACTGTCAACATTGGATTGTTTCATACGTGTATCATTTATTTAATTGAAATCAAATAAATGTAATTGCAAAATGAAAAAGTCCTCAACTTAAAAATATAAAAATTGCCCATGTTTTACCTAAGAGGAGTCTTTAGCTTACTCAGCCAGTGTAATTGGCTTTTCAATTTGAAAAAGTAAGTTTGACACTCTTATAGTCATTTATTACACCTCAGCACAATGTTGCTCGAACAATGAGCCCATTGCAGGAAAAAAAAATCAAATACTTGATGATGTAGTAGGATTTTTCTCATGTCCAAAGTGTAGCGTTGAAGATCTCTAATGTTTTGATTCGCAGGAATAATTGCAAATTGCCTAGCCCAATTTGCGAGGTCCTCATGAAAGAGGGGCCTTTTTGTGTTTATCCATGTGAACAACTCTTTTAAAGGTTTTGTATCTAGGATGAGTAGTAAGAATTCAATTTTGTAACTTATGGGGCACATTTTTCACGTCATGGTCGTTATCTTAAGAGTTGAAATACAAACAACTTTTTTTTTGATCGATGATACAAACAACTTAACTGAAATAGTCAATTATAAATTTTCATCTTTGACAATATTTGTCAAATTAGCTACTGTTAAATATTTGGAAGAATTTTTAGATAGGCCCTCCTATTATTATGTCATAAAAGTCAATTAAGTTCTCACATTTAAGAATCAATCAACTGAACCCTCACATTTAAGTTCTCACATTTTAGATAGGTCCTCCAATGTTGACTGTCAACACCATTATTGTTCTTTTTTACCTTTTCTCTGATTTTTTTTTGTTATTTCCCTGGTTTGAGTTGGACCGGTTCTGGCCCGAGTTTACATGCGTCACGGTTATTTCCAGGTTTATTCACGTTAGCGGTTTAGAGTATATCGGACCGGATAATTGACCGTGTGGCCGGGTTCCAGGTCGATTCGCCATACCCGATCTTATTCTTACAACATAGACTGGAGGGCGGCAACGAGTCACCGACTGTGGAGGCCTGTGGCGGCGGCCGATGGTGATAGCTAGCAGTGGTCACTATGGGAATAGATAATTGAACTGATTGAGACAAATAACTGTAACTGATCGAATCGAGTAAATGTAACTGATCGAGTTGGGTAATTGTAACATACAGGGTCATGTCATTGTAATATGTCGGGTTGGCTGATTGTCACTGGCGATGGCAAGTCACTGATGGTAGCGGCAGGTCTAATAACGGCGGTGGCAGGTCATTGGCAGCAAAGGCGGGCCGCAGGCGGCCGATGCGGGTCAATCGGGGAAGCAGTAGCGGGTCACTGTCACTGTGGCATTATGTCACTAGGATCAATGATGTTTTCTTTTGGATTGTTTTCAGTTCAGGACCAGACCAGGTCAAACTTCCGTAGTTATAAAATACACAGAGATCAGATGTTTACCAGACCAGACCAAACCAGATCAGACTAGACCAGATCAGCAAATTTCAGTCCAAAAGAAAACATCCCAAGAAACATTAGATGTTAGAATGAGGGTATAAATGTCTTATGAGGCACTTTTTCTCTTGATTGGGATTTTAGCAATCTTGGTCGGGATGGACTGAAACAGAAAACTCGTTTCAAAGAAACAAAAAAAAAAATGAGAAGTCAACTACACAATCCACGTAGGTTATAAATTTGGTCTTTAACGGCAAAACAACTCAGCTGTGCATCTTTTATGAGTTTGAGAATTTGATTGATTGATTCTAAATTAAATAGACTTCGTATGAACCTAATTGACTCTTTTGAAGGAAAATCTACTTGACAACTTTCTCCAAATATTTACATCCAAGTTGCGTCAAAAGTTCATGTCGAAGTAGGAATCACTAATTCACCATCTCACACTTTAGGTTAAAAGTCAAGCCATGTAAAATTGTAAAGTATATTTCGTCCAAATAGATAAAGGTGTGTCTCGAAATGCTGTTTTAGCAAAAATTGACGATTTGATCCCTTTTTAGCGTTTCTAATGATTAAGTGAAAGCGTTGTTTGGACTGAAATGCAGAAATGAAAACATCACAAATAGTAGCGTTTTGGTTTAACGTGTTGAAATATGACATTTTCTATAATTGATATGACCAAACAACTAAAGTATTAAACATGTTTTTGCAACTCACCAACTTATTCTGCTACTCAAACCCAATATCAGAATTCATTATTAAGAACTTACTAATATAATCCACTATTTGTTACTCCCTCTGTCCAGCAAAATAATTCCTGGTTTTCTTTTTGGGACGTCCCCAAAAATAGTTCTCATTTCCCTTTTTGGAAAGTTGTTTGTGGCTACTATTCATTTACCTTTTTATTACTCAACCACAATCATACATTTCCACTTTCTTAAACTCCGATCAAGTCAATGCGGGAACTATTTTATTGGAGTAATTGATAACTGCTAAATGTCACACACGTCGGCAATGTCCGACCCATGATATCTGCGAGGAGGAATCTTGCCTTGTCCAAATACGCGTGTAAGGTTGTGGTTGAAACTACATGAAGCAACGCAGCAATGTTCGCTTGTACTACACTACTACCAGTCTACCACTACCGGTAGTAATGCCATTATAAAAAAGTGCCATTCATTTCCATTATGGGACACACTCAATGGCGGACCCAGAGATTTGTGAGAGCGGGGGCACACTTGGCACCAAAGTTAGTCTATAATAAAAACTGCAAATGTAATAAAAATGGCAAAAATATGTATATATTAAATTATACTCCCTCCGTCTCAGAAAATTCTTCCACTTTGACTCTGCAAGGAGATTAAGAAAGTGGAATAAAGTGAAAATGTATGGTTGTGGTTGTGTAAGAAAAAGGTGAAACGAATGTGAACCACACAAATTGTCCAAAAATGGTAAGTGAGAAGAATTTTTTGGGACGATCCAAAAAGGAAAGTGGGAAGAATTTTATGGGACGGAGGGAATACAAAATAGTTAAATTACATATTAAATAGTTCACTGCTGCAACTTTGGTAAATCGAGCCTACGAGTTTTCATATTCAGAAAATGTTGCATAATAGTTTCACTATCGATGCTTCTAAATACATCTCTCTCGATGTAGCACACCAAGCAGTTCGTAAGATAGTCATCTCCCATCTTATTGCGAAGATCTGTCTTGCTAATATTCATCGCAGAGAAGGCTCTTTCAACGGTGGTCGTTGCAACTAGTAACACTAATGGCAACTCAATCAAACGATATCACAAGTGAAAAGAATTCTGAACTTTAAGCTCAACCATCTTCTTACAAACTTCACCAATAGTTTTTGTACGGCAGAAAATAACTCATTTGTTCTCATTTCATATATCCACACCTAGAGTTGCTCTTTTAGCTCCATTCGATCAATAAATGAAAATCACATGAATATAACTCCGCAAGGTTTAGTACTCCGTAGTTTTGACTCACAGAAATTGGAGAACTTCGGCTTTTATCATTCTAGTCTTCCAAATGTTAGTGGGTTTTTAGACTTTTAATACTCCGTACTTTTAGTTGCCCGCACATTGGCTACTTTTTTGCATTTTAACTTTTTTTGTTACTTTTTGTTTTCAATTTTTAGTTATTTTTTTATTTTTTGATAATTCTATATATTTTATTTTAATTCAGCTAAAATTTAAATATTTTGTATTAATTTTTTATTTATATAACTGTAACATTTTAGTATCTTAATTATCAAATACTGGTATGAAGTTGGGGCACCCGTTTTTATCCTAAGTACTACTAATGAAATTTCGGGCTCGAAGCGGGGGCACGTGCCCCACCTAGCCCCCCCTTAGGTCCTCCACTGGACACACTCACATAACCCAATCATTCGAATGCCATATTTAGATACAAATAACACTTCTTTCAAAAACAAAACACAAATAACACTGTATGTATATTTGTTAAAAGTCCCACACTGACAAATTTGGAAGTAATTAAGTGCTATATTAAGACATGAGTTACTCCTCCTATAAGGTTGATCTTTTAGGATGAGACACTGGGTCTTAATAATATCAAACAAAATAATCAAAGTAGAGTCTCATTTGTCAAAACATCATAGAAAAATACATCTTATTTAAATGAGCTTCTTTTTTACCAGGACATTTACGATTGAGTTTATGTTCTTGACATAAAACAATATTTCCGATTGATCATATTTAATTTAGGAATGATTTCTCTAATCTTCTTTTCATCTTCTGATCTCGCTTCCATCCAAATTAAATAATTTTATTAAGTCTTGAAATTAGTTGAATTTACAAAGGAAATAAATTTCTAAATTTTAACCGAGCACAGAGCATCAATTTTCAGCACTAACAGTCTAGCAAAATCCACGTTCACAATTAATTTATTACTAAAAACATAAGAAATATTAATAAAAACAGTTAAAATACATCACAATTTATCCATTTCAAACAACATTTTTCAATATAATGTTAATCATGATAATTAGGCGTACTGATGAAAAATGATAATGAGACCATAGAGTTTTAGAAAATAAACATCTCAATTTCTTTAAATTATTAGAGTATAATTTTTTTTATTTGTATTCTAATTTTTATAAAAATATTTCAAAGTTCATAACGTTTCTTGGCCTTTCACACACCACCAATATCGCACATATAAAATCTAAAATTATATAAAGTTTGAAGTGCTAGAGGTCTTCAGATCCAATTTCTTACATCTTTCAGTTTTCTTTTCAAATAGGGTTGAGTAGGACAATATATTAGGCTGGATCGATACAAAGAATATTTTTGGAAATTTATTTACATAGCTTTTTTACCTTAATAATTTAACCAAAGTTGAAACTTGGGGTGGGTTGGGGCCTGGGCTGGCCACCCTAGCTGCGCCGTGGTGTGAGGTAACAACAAAAAAATTAAACTACAAATTTATTTATTTTTACATTGGAATGTTGGGCATTTAAATCATAATAATTATTCGCACAAATAATTTTGTAATTTTTTATGTATACTACTCCGTAATAAAAGTAAACTTTAATTAATAATATGTTTTGTTGAGTGAATATATTGATATTGCTGGATTAAAGTAAAAAATTGAATTAACTGAAGGAATACATACACACTGATATGTAGACTAGTGAGAAAATTTTATTTATTAAGAGAGTTGGGTAACGGGTAGCGGAATTGAAAAAGGATTAAAATGTGTAGATACACTCATGCTTTAATGGATGTCACCCCATCTCTGAGGGCCTCCATGCATCGAACAATTAACTACAAGAATGTAAATTGGGTTTTTATGACAAGCTGACAAATAGCTAGTGAGGTCCTGACTCAGATACTTACAAATGCACCATACATTTGTACACAGTAACTTCTCCTCGATCATAGTAAGAAAGATTCAAATCGGAGACGTGACTCATGCTGACGTGACTCA
Source organism: Cuscuta epithymum (assembly GCA_945859915.1). NCBI lineage: Eukaryota > Viridiplantae > Streptophyta > Magnoliopsida > Solanales > Convolvulaceae > Cuscuta > Cuscuta epithymum. The sequence goes on along the minus strand of CAMAPF010000980.1, from coordinate 889,266 downwards.
TGCTTTACTAGGTTAGTGCTTAGTGCTTAATTACTAGTTGCTAGTGCTTAATTAATACGGAGTATGAACTTGATAGTAGGTAGACAAGTGTACCAATTGGTAAAGGGTGTATGTGATACATAATATTTTGAGCCGGATTCACTGATTCATAGTACGTCGGCAACCGTTGACCAACACATTTTAAAGTTCAGTGCGTTTAAACCGAACATCAGCTCCACAGACTATCCACCAATTATAACAGATGAAATAGAACAATATATACATATACTGTAATTCATAAAACTACGTATTACGGATAGACCTGTCAATGGGTCGGGTCCGGGTCGGAACGTAGTGTTCCAGACCCGGACCCACTAAGTAAATAAAGGACCCGGACCCGACCCGTTTACCCGGCGGGTCTTAAAATTTGGACCCGGACCCGGACCCAACGGGTCTCGGAACCGGGTCGGGTAGACCCGCCAAGTATCATAGGCACAACATTATATAATTTTTTTTGACACAAGATTATGTAATTTTTTAAATCAAAGTGCACAAATTTAAAAGCAAAATATATCTTCACTTTTCAAAAAAAAAATCAAGGTTTATCATAGAAAATTAGTACTTTTATCGAATAAAATATCGGTTCTTGTAGATGCGTACAATTCCGCACTTTGTGTCTCTTTCTCTCCCACAGGAAACTCGTATATTAGACTATAAATTAGGTCACAAAAAGTTCTTTTGGACTAAAAGCATATTATATACTATTATATTATCACTTATACATTAGGTATGTATTAATTTGTATCTTTTTAAACAAAGAATTAAAACTAATCACTTTATATATATATATATATATATATATATATATTAGTTTGTATTTATATTTGAAGTATTATAACTAATCTCTTTATGTATTAGTGTGTGTATATATACTAATAAGAAATTTTAAACGGGTCCGGGTCCTTAACGGGTCGGAATCATATGTACCATACCCGACCCGTTTATTAAAAGTACTAACGGGTCCGGGTTTGGGTCCGGGTAAACGGAATAAAATAAGGACCCATACCCGTTAAAAACAACCGGGTCCGAGTCGGGTCCGGGTCTAGACCCGACCCATTGACAGGCCTAATTACGGAGTACAAATTATTTACGGTACGTGTATAATATCCGGTGGAGGAGTTAGGGAGGGCCATGGGATGCAACCGGGCAAGCGCCCAGCTTCGGGAAAATAAAATTAGTATTACTACCTATAATATATTTAATGTTTCTCCTTTTTTAAAAATAAATACCAATTAAGGATCGGATAATTTGAGATCAAGTGTAAAAATAAAAAGCGAAGTCTTTCACGAAACGTACGTGTCTCTAGGAATAGAAGTATTGGTTGCAACATATCACACTTATTTGAATGCAAGTGTGGATGGTTTAAGACCTTTAACGACACATGGATTGACTTTTCATGGTTATAGTGAGCAAGAAGGTATTATGTTTGACGAATATGTTGTCACATTTCTTGCAACAAAAAGATCAAAACATTCTCGAGACTATGTTGGATTCCATCCCCAGTGGAGAAATTCATGAGAATTTTAGAATTTTCAGAGATGTCTAAGATTCTCTATATGTATGTAGAGAAATATTGAATGTTCTAGAATAATAATGTGTAGTTTTCTAGAGAAGTGTGAAACTCATTAAAATCGTGTGGAAGTGTGTGGAGCCTCTAGAACATTTTGAAGAATTGTGAAGTTCTCTAAATCCTTTTAAAAGATTGTAGAAGCTTGTGGATACTTTTGGGGCGGAAGAATCTAGATGTGTAGTGGACCAGTGGTGTATAAAAAATTCTAGAGAAGCTTTGATGATATCAGTATAGAGAAGCTTCCCATTTCTATGAGAACCTTGAAGAGAGCTCTTGAGTGAGTGAAAGTGAGAGTCTCCTTGAGAGAGGAGAGCGAGAGCCTTCTTGTGAGAGAAGAATGCTCAAAGATATCGCTTGGTGAAGTGTATGTGATCGAGTTAGGTAGAGACGTAGAGTGAAGTAATCTCAGATACAAAGAGTGAGTGAGAGTAATACAAAGTGGTATTGTCTGATTGAGTGTTTGTATTATGAATATGTGGATAGGTGTACAAGAGTCTATGAGCTCGTGATCCTGGAAAAGGCCGGGGGTCATGTTTTCCAAGCATGAAGTTATTGTACAACATTTTGAATAAATTAAAACTCGTATGATTGATCTATCCATATTATAGATATGAGTTAAGCATTATGTATTGAACTAATTTATGCTAACGTATTGCGCTTTTATTGTTTTTTTAATTATATTTTGAGCAAATACACAATAGTCTTAAGTCCTTAGTATGCCTTCTTTTCGAAAAATCTCTGACTCCGCCACTGATGCTACCAAAGTACTCCTATGAGACATTAGGTTGTGCACTAAGTTTGAAGGTACATTACGGAAAAGTACGTATAAAAATAGGACTTAATAATATGAAATAAAAACTATGAAATAGAAAGATGTTTGAATTCCAGGCTTTTGCAGTAATAAAAGAAGAATAATATGGTCTTTTCGTTAGCCAACAATAAAATATGGAGTAATTGATTTCAGCTAAAACAAAGTAGCCAACAATAGTATTATTTTTTGTGCCTATCAGCTTATTGTTAGTCCTCCAAACGGTCTCTAACTTTCTAAGATTCAAAGCACTAGAGTAGCGTATTATAATTTGTATTCTTCAATGCATTAGTGTGGTTTGATAAAATTGCTAAAGTCAAACGATTGTTAGCACTATACCATTTCAGAAAAATGACAATTAGGCCAATTTCTTATATCAACTTCTTGCAAACGATGTTGCCTTCAAACATTATAAATTCGAATCTCAATCCAATCAAACACGTTGAAATTATACTACGCAGTTGAATTAGATATTATAATAGATTTTTCAATGCTACAATGTGCACGATGCACATGTAGCATGAGAGAGACAGAAAAAAATTGAATTTATGACATTTCTCTCTCTCATTCTTTCCACGGTTTTATGTGTTTTTGGTAAGTTTTCATCTGCAATGTCAAACACAATGTCTACATCTAGACATTGTGCTTGACATTGTGAAGAAAAACTTACCAAAATGATACAAGATCCTTCAAATAAGGAGAGATATATTCTATTCATTAATTTTTAATTGGCTATCGAGCTCTCATGCCACGTATGCATCGTTCACGTTTTAGCATTGAAGATGCTCTAAATTAGGAACTAATTTGATAATACTGAAATTGTTTGAATTGACCGATTCAGCTGCAATTGATAAAATTCTTAGTGGAATGACTTAATTGACTGAACCCGCTATATTATGAAAATGCTAGCCCTTGGAGTCTTTGACTCCTGGAATGTTTGACAAAAACTATATTTATAATATGTTTTATTAATAAAATAAAGAAAAAGTTGTATGAAAAATAACTAAAATATCCTCTAGAGTAACTTTATCCAATTGATTCAAAAAAGTAACTCCGATCTTATTTTGACAATTACATAATTTAGCACGTGAAATAAATTAAAATTAGTGTATTCATTGTTCATTGGACGATAAACAGGTCACCAAACGCATGCACTAGATTAGACAAAAAACAATCCTAATATAAACATCATAATTTGAATTTCGTTTTACTAGATGAACTTGATTATCAAGATATATTGATGGACCCAACCACAAATCTCCATGGTGGATGAAAAAGATAACGATTATTATCAACAATTAACAAATCATACTACAATCGCCCATTCAATTTGCCCGTCAAGGTGGCTGCTTCCCAAACATTTGATAATTACTATAAATATGCCCCAATTATATGCTATACTCTTCATCTCTTCCCTATCTTCGACCACCTTTTTCTTAATTACTAGTACTCTAAATTTTCATATAGTACATCAATTTGGATTATTGCTACGTATAAGAAATGGGTTTAGGGATTATAGTATTCTGCATTCTGTGTAGTATAGTGCTTTTACCCATCATACGCTGTAGCGAGCAGTTAGAAAATTCCATCCCCACGAGAGCTACCTACTTTGGGAGTCCAGAATGCTATGGAAACCCCAGTATGTATTTTTTATTATACGTATCTACTATTTATTCCCTTCTAAATAAATGAATTAATAATACTTTTGACCTCATAATTAAATCAGGTATTATTTTATGGTACCAATTTCACATTAAATTTATATCTATGCTTTGTCCATAATTGGAACATAAATTTGTTTTTGCTTATTCCTGATCCTAGCTTCCAGTTAAATTCTTGATACCTCATAAGCAATATTAAGCACCAAAGTTTAGTTAGAAGTCTGGAATAATTAGCTAGAATCAGACAAGGATAAATAGTTATGTATGAAAAGTCAAGGAAGTTTTGTACTACGTACTTCCGTCCCGAAATTGAGTTCCTAATTTGACTTCACGGGGTTTTAGGTAGAATAGAAAATAAAGTCGACTTTTCAAAAATGCCTTGAGTATTTTGATGTAATTAGCTGTTAACCCACCTCAACTTGATGTATTATATATCCGGATATACCATATATACATAAGATACATCCAAAAGATAATGTGAGTTTTTTATAATAAGAAATGAGCTTCATATAATCATATCAGAACTATAATCTTTCGTGTTCAAATAAGTATTACTTCGTATATTGAATAAAAATTATGGTCACATAAAAAGGACACAAAAGAGTGCATAAAATTTAAAGTTTATACATATATATATAGGGCATTTCTATGAAACGTACAGCTTACCTTTTAAATAGTACAATAGATAAAAAGTAGGAATTTATGGGCGGGTCTATTTGGGAAGCTCATAAGAGCCAACTGCTGCTTGTGGAGTTGTGGTATTGAAAAGAAGATAAATCATTTGATCTCTTATATTTGAATAAAAAACGCATAATTTTAGTAATTTAACAACAATTTTCCTAATGATGAGTTATATAAATATATGTGATTTTAAATTCAAAAACAATTCGAAAAGATATACGTAATATAACGATGCTCATTAATAGTTCAATGAATTGAAAATGAATTTGAAGGTGGAGCGTGTGGGTTTGGTGAGTACGGGCACTATGTGAATGGTGGCAAAGTGAGTGGCGTCTCCAGGCTTTACATGAATGGAAGTGGTTGCGGTGCATGCTATCAGGTCGATCATCTTTATCCTTTTCTATTCATATAACATAATGATATTCTTTTCCTTTACCTAAAAAAGATTTGAAATAATTCAAACAGGGGTGGAGACAGGGAGGGCTGGAGGGGGCCTTGGCCCCTGCAAGAAAAAAAATTCTCAAGTATATATTATGTATAAATACTTTGAATCTAGAGAAAATATGTTGATATTTTAAACTTTGGCTCCTACAATGTAAAATTCTCAAAGCTCGGCCCCCTTAATCATAAGTTTCTGGCTCCGCCACTGAATTCAAACTAAGGGGCGTTTGAATCTGATTCTTAAAACTATTTCTGCTCCTTCAAGGAGCATAAGTAGAAGTTGAAGTTTTTGGGTGAAAATGCAGATCGAAATACTTCTGGTGCTCTAACTTATTCCTATAATAAGTTTTTTAGGTGAAAACTGATTTTGATTCGGCTTCTGCTTTAAAAAAGAAGGAGAAGCAGAATAAGTTTCAAACACCCCTAAAATTACTGAAACAAATCGTAACTTAAAAATGTAGCGTTCTTATTTTGGAATTCCACATTTTCACTCCACAATTTTGTAACTTTAACAGTTTATTGTATTATAATTGGTTAAACAGGTTAGGTGCAAGATTCCAACACATTGCAACAATGAAGGAACAAAAATAGTTGTGACTGACTATGGCGAAGGAGACAGAACAGGTTTTATTCTCAGCGTTAGCGCCTACTCAGACATGGCGGTTCCGGGAACGGCGAATCAGCTCTTGGCATTCGGCGTGGTCGACGTTGAATACCGGAGGATTCCCTGCCGTTATAATGGCTACAATCTGATGATCCAAGTTCATGAGAAAAGCAGCTTCCCAAATTACATTGCCATTATACCAATCTACCAAAGTGGATTATCTGATATTCTAGTAGCCCAAATTTGGCAGGTACAATAACGTTATAGCAATCTCCTTCTAGCTACTAAAGGGGGTGATAAATTAGTAGTACTAATGTGAATTTATTTTGAAATCGGTTATTCTTTCTTGTTAAATTGAAATATTAAGATTTTAGTAAAATGGTTACAACTACCGTACACAAATTAAAAAATGGAATATCGTACCCATCATTCATTTGATAGTTTAATCATTATATCATTTTTTAATTTATATTTAAATAATTCAATTACTGTATTTTGATTGGTCCATATGAACTCCGATCCGTATATATGATGATGATGCAGGGAGATAGCAAGGAGTGGAGCAACATGAGAAGGGTATATGGAGGAGTTTTTGACCACCAAAACCCACCACGAAATGGGCCACTTTCTTTCCGATTCCAAACAAGCCTGTACGGAAACACCAAGTGGGTGGAGATTCCCGACGTGGTTCCGGCGGAATGGCAGCCCGGTCTTGCATACGATACTCACATTCAGCTCGACTAATAAATTCCACCTCTCGTGTAAAAAATCGCAATATTGCTTAGCTTGCTTGACATGTTTATTTCAAAAGTACTCGTTTCTACCATTTGACTTAAGTTCAATGATATGAATTTAAAAATGGTGTCAGAATAAACATTAGGTTTGAACTTAAGTTATTTTTATCACAATGTTATGCATATTGTATTTTCATTCCAATTATTACTATAGAAAAGCAAGCTCTGTTTAAGTATAACTTCTTAGTTTTAAACATTGTATTTTGGTTGTTCAAGTTTCTCTTGTTGTGGTCTTCTGGCCGATGATATTAGAGATAGGGATATGACCTATACAAGTGTTGCCTTCTAGCATTTAAATATTCATACACCATTAGCATGAATACCGAGTTCTATGTGTGAACGTTGTTTATGATTAGTTTTTCCTCCTAGTTGCATTGTTGATGTTCTTCATAATGATGTAATCAATGCAATCTTATTTACTTTTTTCCCAAAAAAATGTTTTTGATGATACTGATGAGTGTTGTGCTAGTCACTTTCGGAAGAAAACGATTGGTGATGAATTATCAATATTTGGGTTATAATGGGCTCAAGCCCAAAGCAACTTGATTTTTTTTTTAAATTTTTAGTGTAATATATTACTTTTCATATTTAGTCACCCACTAATGTTTAAGCCTAATAGTTATTTTTCACTTTAGTCAAACCTAGATTCCTGAACTGTCTTTGCGAATTATGGAGTATATACTACCTTTGTGCCTCTAAAATTGGGTCAAAAGGGAGTGATGCTATTATCAAGAAAAGTAGACTTATGCGGTGGTTTGATGTAACAACGTTGAATTAATAGTGTGAATATAGTAGGAATCAACTAGAACCGCATAAATACATATTACCAAATATGTTATGAGACAAATCAAATATGATAGATGAAAAGAGAAAAAAGAAAAAAAATATAATGGGATGAGGAAGTATTGCATCAAGATAAGGTTTGCAATATATATAGTGGTTGGTAGCTGATGATCGATGATGATGAGTCTCTCCCGGTCCGACCCTAGGATATCAGGGGCCCTGTTCAAAGTTGAGGCCTAAAATATTAAATATAGTAATAATAAAAAAATGTAATGTTATACTTCCTCTTTCCACTACAAGAAAAATAAGTTTGGGTAACGAAATATTATGTTGCCCAATATACATATTTCGTCACACATTTATTTGTGCAACGAAATCATACTCGTCACGAGGTCATTACCCAAATATCAAGGCTCACAATATTTTATATGACAAGATCAATATTCATAGCCCAAACTGTAATTTGTTTATCACAAAATAGGTTGCACATGTGTCTCATGCATGTGCAACTAAAGTTAGGTTATTGTAGTACGAGTCTTCTAGGCAGAAGTAAAATCACTCGTTGCCCAATCTAAAATACAATCATATTCATATGAAGTGTACAATTGAAAAGTAGACTACATTGACAAATACGAGTAATAAGTAGAATACAAATGGAGCAAAACAACCCCAATTGGACAGTTGGACAACCTACACTTGCAGAAGTTATGGAGGCGTAGAGATTAGAGATGTGGACAGCAAGCTCAAAAATTTTAAAAAGAACATCCAATGGACCTAACATGTGTATGAAATGTAGAGGTCCTCCTTTAAGCAAGGGCCCTATGCAACATCACTTAATTATGGCACTCTGCCAGGCCGGCCATTTTTGAGTCTCTAGATCATCTTGTTCTCCTTTCTTTGTTGTTCGTAAACAGCCTCCGCCATGAATCTGGAACTTCAATTCGTCACCTTCTTTATCGATATATCCAGATCTCATTTATGATGCTTGCTATTGTTAAATCGTCAGTTACAGTGTCGGCAACGATGAATGTTATTGCCGAAAAAGATATCTTGGGGGCGGGGTTGCAGCGGTTTATTTTAGTAAGGGTGGAATGATCCTCTTAGTCTTTTTTAGTTTCACTTTCGATATTTTTTAAATCTTTTGTCTCCTGTTGAGGTTTATTCCTTCAACCTTTGGGTCCAACACGTAAGCCCAAAGATCTCGAATGGAGTGATGTATGTGTGTATGAATAAACTAGCCCACAAGCAAATAGATGGATTAAGAGATAATAACTAGCAAGTAAGAGATTAGGTATTATTAATCAGTTAATATCTCCCCAATACAATACTCTTGCTAAGGCTCGTCGGCCGTTCGTCTTACAAGGCAGTAGAAGAGCTGTGAGTAAGAGCAATATAAGCTAGAGTACTAAGAATAGTAAGTTGCCAACCCTTTACAATGAAATAAATGCTGCTTTTTTTTAAAGAAATAATAAACTTTTATTAATTATTCAAAACTTTCAATTTGTTTGCAGCGAAATTAAACACTAACAAGGAAAAAGGGGCGTGTTACCGCCACACCCAGCCCTAACCCGACTGGATGTTACGGCTAACCACCATAAATGTATCTAAGGTAACTATTGAATTCAACATTTGGAATAATGAAGTCTAACAAAGTTCATTCTAAATGAGACTACTCTAAAAGTCTTCTAGGAGCGCTCTCAATGCATCAATCTTCATAAACCACATCATCTTACTCGACGACGGAAACTGGTTTGGTGACGGCGACGCTTGGCGGCAGCTCGGCGGCAGCTCGGCGGCGGTGTATCTCTCCTGACGTCAGCGGCACCCCGGTGTCACCCCGCTACGTGCAACTCTCCTATGGCGTATAGCTTCCCTCCCGCGAACTATTTCTTCTCCTCCGATGGCGTAGACCGGAACAACACGAAGGCTTCTATAGAGTGTATAGTATGGTGCTAGGCGAGTAAGCGCAATCTAAATGCTGCTATTTATACTACCAATGGACAGTTGGCTATGCTGACGTGGAGGGCTGTGTGTGGTTGGTGTCCCAACCACCAAATCTCCAGCATTAAATGCGCTTCCAGCCAGAATATGAGTTTCCCGCCTAAGTTGTGGAGACGTACGTCCAGCCGGGATGGAGGCCTGCTCCTGATGATACTGCAAAAGGTAATGGGCCGTTCGTATCCTGGCCCTTAAAGGATTTGTTACGCGGATTGGACTGGCTCCAAATGGTTGGTTTCTGGAGTCGACGTTCGTCGCCGTTGTAACTACATGTGGGTCTGATCCACTTGTCTTCGTGCAGACGTTCGTCGGGGCTGGCTGCCACGTTGGGTTAGACGTTCGTCTGGATTAGGGGGTGAATGGGCCGGCCCTTTATCTGGGCCATCATCCCAACATCTCCGTTATTTAATTTCTAGTAACATTCTTGTGAAATTTTATCAATCGGGACCTGAAATACGACATGTGTCGATATAGGGTCCAAGTGATTGAAAACTATCAATCTAGAACCTAAGTTTTCATGAATTTTATTACTTTTCTTATTTTAAAATAGTATTTATTTTTATTAAATTAATAAACTCTTGTGAAGAAAAATTAGCAATGTATAATGAATCGGATCAAAAGTTGTGTATTTCATTGACATATACTCTCTAGCCCGCGCACACACATATATATGGGAGAATGAGACTAATTAGGGTCACATGATAATGGAACATATCATAATAATATACATATGAGCCAGGCAAAGTAATACGGAGTAGATCGCAACATCCACATATTACATAACACATTCCTCTTTAGATGTACATTGCAAAACAAACATTACAAAAAAGATATATATACATTATTCTTTTTAGACACTTTTGTAATGGCGGCTCGTTAAAAAGCTTGTAGAGGCAGCTGTGAGACAAGACTTGGTCAAGTGAAAAATAGTGCAACACATATCATTTGTATAATTTAAAAAAAAATTAAATATAACTCGTTTCACTATCTCAATCACATCGGTTATATTGTGTGACAATCCATGTATAAAGTTTGATGTAAAGGGTATTTCATTTATTTTTTAAAGTGATGAAGTATTAATTGAACTTAAAATACGACTGCAGGGATGTGCAAAAGTATGATGCCAATGAGAGTGGTGGCTTCTTGATCGGAACATAGTGAACATCATGAAAAATTTTCCCTTATGTTAGCGACGCCCAGTGCTTCAATTCTTAACAACTATTTTTTTTTAGTCCAAGAGGCGTCTGGGGGAGGGGGTCTGGGGGGCTTGGAGTAAATTAGGCTGAAATTCACTCCATTAAGTTTTGAATCCGAGACCTCTCACAAGGGAGAGTGGGTCGGCGACCACTCTTACATAACGTTTTGAAATTCCAAAATAGGACTATCATGTTTTTTATTCTCTGAATAGAAATAATCTGTCAAGTTTGGAGAAAATGCCATGTTTAAGGCCTAGTAATGCCAAACTTGGCAGATATTTACTCCTATTCAGGAAATAAAAAACATGATTGTCCTATTTTGGAATTTCAAAACGTTTTTACTCTTATTTAGGAAATTCTCTCTAAGGGAAAAATGTCAAATAAGGCCTTCTACTATTATGAAATCTTCACATAAGGATGTACATGTATTCAATGAGATCGACGAGTCCTAATGACCCGTTGACGACCTCTTACAAAAAAAATCGGGAATAAGATGTTATCAACGGGTCGTTAGGACTCATCTGATTGCTTTTCATAACATTTTATTAAATACATGGTCTTATGTGACTATTTCGTAATAGTAGAAGACTTTATTTGACTTTATTAATTTTTTTTAGTCATGACTGCCAAATAATTGCAGTATTATGCATTCAACATGACAATATTTATTATAATTAATGGCAGTATTATTCAACTATGTCGGTAATTTTCAATTATGACAATAACAACTTCTATTTCAGGAAGAAAAACATAGCAGTCTTATTTTGAAATTCTGAAAGTTGTTTAAAGGAATCCGGGCAATTTCCCTAATAAATTTTGGTCAAGCATTTGAGCATCATATATATAGGCTTGAAAATTCATAGATGAGTAACTAAAAGGACAAGCGGGCGAGTACAACATTAAGAAATACGGAGTACTACGTACATACAACCTCTATTCTTTTTAGTTAGAATATTGGATAATTTTAATTTGCACTATTTACGTGTTCTATTTAATTGCGGAGTATATTTTATTTATTTTTGCACTATAAATTAACTCTTTGAAAAATATTGTTAAATTTCTTTCATTTTACATTTTCGAAATCAGATTTTTTTTAATTTTTTACTAGTTAACAAGGAACGAAATATATTAATGATAAAAGTCATAAAACTTGCGTGTAGACAAACGTTAAAATTCGTATATATTTCGCATATGGGAGTATAATATTGTGAGGTCTTACCCAGTTCCCAGCCGTAGATATGAATATATGATAACCCTTATTGAATGAGAAACTCGATCAGCATTTGTTGAATCACAGTCTTGCTAAGTAGAGCCGTCAGGATTTGTCTCTTCCATATAGAGCATTCAAGCAAAAAATGATAGCAGCGCTGAATAACGTAGAACACGGGTATGTAATCACATTTAGGTAGAATTGTCCACCAAATAGTATAATTAATGTATATCCTATCTCCCTAAATGATCTTTCAAAGTATATTTGGCATCAGGATTCAATAGTTAGTGTTGTGTAGTGTAAAGTTATGGAAAGAAGAGAGAAATGTATAAGAAATTATGTGAATCACTTACCAAAAAGAGAAATGGAGGGTAATACAAATTATGTACTCAAAATTATACGGAGTATTATGAAAAATATATTTACAAATGCGTGCATCAATTTTAATTTTAGCTTGAGATATGCTTTTTTAATAAATTTAAGTAATAATCAATTAATTATATTGATGATCAAAGTTGGACATTGAAAAGTATAACGACTATTACCCTGATCGTTTGAAGAAGCAATTTAGTTCATCCCATTTCGACAAAGGTAATTAAGCACCCTTCAGTGAATTGAAATAATTCATTGTTGTTATAACGAAATTGCTTGCATGTTTCATTAGCACTCGTTTGGTAGATGACCTTATCTTGTAAAGTACCACCCAATCGAATTTTTAAAGGAGAGAATGCTGCAAAGATGATAACAATAACAATCATGATGATAGTGAGAGTGATAGTATTGATAATGATAATAATGATACTCCGTAATTGATAATGACCATCCAATTAAAATGTTTTGCAAAGAGTAGTGAAATTCCAATCAAAATAATCTCATTTGATAACTGATCTTAATATCTTATCTTTACGTGAATTTAAAAAATATGTAATAAATATATGTCTAGAGAAAAATAATTCAAACAACCCAAACTTTGAAGGGGTGTGAGATAAACACCTCAAACTTGCAAATGTAATTTCATTATCTAGAGTTATGTTAGCACCATGAGCATAAAAATTTTCACCATAAATAATATAACCGTAAATGTTAAATTATCATATGACCATGAGCTAAAATAACTTTTTATGTAAAATTTGAGGTATTTAAATTACATAAGTAAATTTGAGGTGTTTAGCTCAAAATCCTTCAAAGTTTGGAGTATTTGAATTATTTTTCTCATTTTTTTCTAATGAAGATGATGAGGTCATCACACTCAAGCATGACTTTGATCCTCTCCGATGACATCAATTACACAAGAGGTATTTGTTACGTTTTTGAAAAGTGTTTGATGTACACCATTAGCACACATTGTTTGTCTAAGTGTACAGACAGAAATATCTGTATACAGATAACTCTGTTTGCATACACAGACAATATGTGCAGATCGTGTATACGATGTAGACCAAACATTTGTGCGGTTTCTTTTCTAAATTGAATTGAATGGTCAGACTAATATGGTCTGCAATTGCTTGCTTACGAGTATGACATATATATACTTAGATATATATGGGACCATGGGTGGATATAAATGAGACTATGTATACCTTTTATTGCCTTTAGAAGAATAGGATTAGCGGAAGTCCAGCGCAAGCCTGCCGCCCCAGGGGCCCGAACGACCGGCCTGCCAGCCGGGCCGACCCGCCAGCCACGAACAGTAACGGCCAGGGCAATTAATGCACGATTTAATTATGTGTTTACTTTCATGTTAATAATGTAATTAATTAGTCATTAGTATCTTCGGCAGTTACCATATGTAATCGTCTATAAAAGGCAAGTTTGGTTCAAATGAAGGATATGCTATTTCTGGCTCTCAAACTCTCTGGCTACTTTCCATTTTCGTAGTACTTTCTATTTTCCTGCTTGAGTGTCTATCGTAGCTTTCCTAAAAGCCTACGAGTGTCCTATTTTGGACCAACAAATATGAAAACAATAAGCATCTTTAGTTGAGCATCAAACATTTTTCATTGAGCATCAACACCTCTCTATTGAGTATTAAAAGTGTGCAATTGAGTATCATGATCTCTCCTCTCGTGTCTATAATCAACTCTCATGTGAATGCAATGTAATGTGATAGTTTTGAAATATGTATTGATATGTCATTTTATAATGAGCATAAAACTAATACCAGTTAAGTGTACATAACCTACAAAATGAGCATACCAAATTAGAAAGCTCATTTGAACTCTTTAATATGTTCAAATATATTTATTCATTTATGTATGCTCATTTGATTTTTCTAATGTGCTCAAATATTTAAATATGTATGTTTAATTCTTGGCCTTTTTTTATAGATATTACTAAAAAAAGACGGGATGACAAAAAAGAGAGTTAAATGATAAAGTTCCAATTATATGACCATCTGTACGTGGGATTGCTTACGGTTGACAAGTATGGTGCATTATGTTGTAGTGACTGGAATTATAGTCATTGCCATTACATTTGAAATTATAGTGACCGGAATTACATCTGAAATTATAGTGACCGGAATTAGATCACGGAAACATAGTGACCGGAATTATAGTCGCCACCAGCCCCGTCCAGTGACAGCTGCAACTACCACAACTCTCGGCAGTGACTGCCGCCACCGCCCCCGGCAGTGACTGCCGCCACCACCCATATCCAGTGACTGTTGCCGCCGCCTCCTTCCTCGGTCAGTGACTATCGTTATCCGCCCCTTCCACTAAACCACCTCAAACCAACCACCCTAGCCGACCAGGCTGCCGCCACACCCCAGCCTCACCACACCCCAGCCTCACCGCACCCAGCCCCAGCCCCACCACACCCCAGCCGTGCACAATCCCTGTCCAGTACTCTGCCCCCGCCTCGCCAATGAACCATCTCCGCCCCCACAGTAACCACTCCGATCGGCCACCGCACCCCAGCACATAACACCCCAACCCAGCGCTGCGCAATCGCCGCTAGGAACTTCACCACAGATCTGAAACCGTCACTGCACCCTTAGCAGCAGTATATAGGTTTGAGATCCGGCACTGGCGGCTCCATATCGGAGTCATTGTCCACCAAAGAGAGAGGATTCGGTACCTGCAACACTCCATCGTGGATGACAGATGGAGCGGAGGCACATCCATTGAAGACGCTGTTGAAGCCGCCGATTTCCGTTGCAGGCAGTGGAGAAGAAGAAGGGGCGAAGAAGAAATAAGAAGAAGAAGTTGCAGGACGGCGGCAACGGCTGCAAGAGAGCGACGGCGGTGGCGGCAGGAGAAGAGGTCTGGTCTTGGTCTTCTCCTTCAATTGATATGGATGGATTGCTACGCTAAGGGCTAAAGACGAAGATAGATACGCGGGTGTTGGTTGGGCTGGGTTGGTTTGCTTGAAACGGACTCAGTCACATTTTTG
Organism: Cuscuta epithymum; assembly: GCA_945859915.1. Lineage (NCBI taxonomy): Eukaryota > Viridiplantae > Streptophyta > Magnoliopsida > Solanales > Convolvulaceae > Cuscuta > Cuscuta epithymum. Next base: position 874,088 of record CAMAPF010000980.1, on the reverse strand, counting down.
AAAAAAGGTCAAACGTTTTACATTTGTGGAAAACAAAAGCCCAGTTGTCATACGCACGCCATTTTTTCTTAATTCTTTTAACAGTAATGCATATTTATTATATACATTGTCTCATTCTAATTATAACATAAAGCTTAGTAATTAATAAGATGAAAATATTATCACATAATATTAAAATATAGTATTAAAATATAATATTAAAATATAATATTAAAATATAATATTAAAATAGAATAGAAATGTGTCAGATTCCAGAACTAAAGTAAGGAACACGACACTTTGTCTTTTGATAGAATTGGAGACCACAACGAATTCTTCCTTCATCGGAAATCCCAGCGAGCAGCGAGCCAGAGCCATCCCAGTAGCATCGATCGACGATCGGAACTCCAGACTTCAGCCGACGAGCAGCATCATATCAACCGGCGCCTCCTTCCGATCCCCAACTCCCAGGACATCAGTGAGAAGCACAACAGGGAAAAATCTTTACCATTGGAATTGTAATTAATTGCAAAAATACCCGGTTGTACGGTGAGCACCGTACAACCGGGTGTACGGTATAATTTAATGTAGTATTTAGCTTATAAAGAAATGGAAGGCATACCAAATTTAGCAGAGAAGCATTGGCCCAAGGACAGTTTGGATGAGTCTTAAATTAGTGTCACGTTTAGTCTCAGGCCACCAATCCAAGGTAGCACATATGAAATCATAGTCTGTTGTTCCAGCGGCACTGTCACCAGCCAGATATATAGTCCCATTCCATGAAACACTACGAGACTGTTTACTTTTTTTCTCATCAAGTCCTGAATGTATTAAGACGTCTGTCTGAATTAAGACGTCTGTCTGAATTAAGACGTCTGTCTGAATTAAGTGACACTATGATATCAAACTGTTTACTATGTGTGCTGAATAAGAATTCTGAATTATGTTAAATGACCAAATAACCCTTCTGTCTATTACAAATACTGAATGTATATATTATTAGATTACTTTCCTTATTCTGAATTGGCCCTAATTAAAGACGATTTCATACACCTAAAAATTATTACATTATGAATCACTAAAATAAAAGAATCACACATCCAAAAAAGAGAATCACCTTACATGATAAGAAAAATTAAAATAAAAATGACAACTACATTCTAAAATTCAATTCAGTAACCAATAATCTAATTTGAAGAGAAGAGCTACGCAAAACTAAATTGAATAAAGTTCACCTTAATGAATTAAAAAGAACGATAATGCTTCATCAAATCGACATGAATTGACATATATATAATCTCATAGAACAAATGCATTTGATTCTTCCATCAATAGCGATTTACAAATAATTCATGCCAGATCTTGACGATAAGAGAGGATTTGTCTGGGAACAAGTAAGACGCATAGATCTTTAGGAAAAATGGGGAAGCGGAACTCTATTTTGATATGAAATAGAGGAATTTTGCAAATATTCAATTAACGAATCATCCAAAGAAATACACAAGTTGATGGAGGTTTCAATCTGCTTCCAACGAAAATGACCCTCTGCTAGAGACTAGTTCAGAGGGCAGAATTCTTATCTCAGAGGTTAAAAGCGAGAAAACTCGTCCGTTTGCAGGTCTGAAGCGGAAGGAGTATAGTTTTTGGGCTGAACGAATAAGTTATGATTTGTCTGAGCGAATAAGTCATCTTTTTTGTTAAGTTTTAAGTAACCACAACTTTATAACTGAATGATTAAGTCACCATATCTATTAAGTTCATTAAATCCTAGGTAAACAGCCCCTGCGTACCATCTACAACCAGAGTTCCATATCCAGAAACCAAAACCACCCATAATGCCCACCTATAATCCATGAATCACCCTTTCTAAAAAAACGTATGGTAGATATATAATTAACCTGATCAATGACTCCAAATAAACTAGGGGGATAAAGACAAAAAATGACACTAAGGTTTTTAGCGAATCTCGAGTTAGACACTAACGTTTTAAGTAAACCAAATAAACACAAAATTATAGTTTTTGGGTCCATTTTGACCACCCTTTAACTCCTTCCCCATTAACACCCCTTCCCCGTTAACTCCCCCATCCAATTAAAGCTACCTTGGAGCAGACAACAATGGCAAGGATTTGGATTAAGGAGAGAAAGCAACAATGGAGGTCGATCGTCCTGCCTTGAAGACGCTTCGCCTCACCGCCGCTCTGCCTTACCGTCGTTTCATCTCTACGTCGCTAGCAAAGATCTAGATCTGGCCGTGCTCCGTTCGATCTGTAGCATCTCCTCGGCAGCTTGGCTGGTGACGAGGGCTACGAGGCTGAGAGGGGGGTTGCGAGGAGGCTGGGGCTCGGGTGGCGGCTGGTTTGGGAGGCTGGGGATGGCTGGTCGGAGTTCAACCTAGGGAGTGCGGATCGGGGGTGGGCTGCTCGGATCAGGAGCTGGGGAGCTGGCAAGGGCAGAACAGGGGTTGGACTTGGGGCTGGGGAGGGACAGGGTCTTGGATTGGGGTGGGGCAAGGGCTTTTGGAACGATGGGGAGTAAACGACGGGGAAGGGTAACAGAAGCGTTAAAGGGTGGTATAAATGGACCAAAAAACTATAATTTTGTGTTTATTTGTTCTACTTAAAACGTTAGTGTCTAATCCGAGATTCGCTAAAAACTTTAGTGTCATTTTTGGTCTTTATCCCAAACTAGGGGTGAACATAATGGTTTGGTTTAACCGAGCCGAACCGTACCAAACTGAACTAAACCGAACCGAAACAGACCGTATGCAATTTGGTTTGAGTTGGGTACTATTTCTTCCAAACCGTATTAAATCGAACCGAAACCGATAAAAACCGAACCAAACCGAATCCAACTACAGAAATTAAAAAAAAAACCTTCATATATGCCCAACCCTAAAATAAACTACACACCATATCTATTTATAAGGTCGGGAAAGTTACTTTACAAAAGTGACTTGCTGGCATTCCCTGAATCCCCGACAACTTGTCATTATAGTTTGTAAAATCAATTTTTTTCATGACAGTTTCATTTTATTCATTTAATTGGGATATGGATTTGTGAGTTTGCTCTAATTTTCATTTTTTAATTTTATAGAAATTTTAATATAGTAATCCGAATATGTAACCGTTAATTATTAAAATTGAATTATTTTTCAATTGGGAGGATTTAACTTTAATACGTAATATATAGTAGTTGACAACAAATGTTTACTTTGCAAGTGAATTTGAGCGGAGGGAGTACATGGTTTTACTAAAAGTTTTTTTTACTTTTAGGAAGTGTCTTGAGTAGGAGTAAAAACGTTTTGAAATTTCTTAGGATCGAACTAGGATCCTTATAATTTTGTTCCCTGAATAGGATCGGACTAACTTCTACCAAGAGCCAAGCATAATAATAATAAAAAAAATGTTCGAGTAAAACACAAGCACAATTCTAAGCTAGAAGCAAGTATCTTTTCCTCCAGATTAAGTGTAGCAATCCTTGTTTGAGAAGAAAACAATGCTACACCTATTTGTTTGAGAATAATTGTTATGGAGTACGTTTAATTGTTTACCACGGAGTAGTATTTAGAAAATTTTCTTGATTAAAAATATCCCGTACTTCAAAATTCAAATGGCAAACAAAAGCACATTGACTAATGTTTCTTTGTTGTAAAATCTATGAATTGTCCATCCTTGTCATTAGGACACCAAGCAATTCATAATCATTGACTTCATTGTAATGATCTTTGTAACCTAGTTAGAATAGGTGGCTCAATTTGTTATTGCCACCAAATCTGTAGATTCATCCTTTTTTATGACTAATCGTCAAGCTCAAATACTATAAATAGGAGCTTGATGAAGCCTTGTAAATTCATTCAGAAATTCAGAAAATTTCAGATATTAAGAAGAAGTAATTTAATTAGAGGTTATTAATAATATATCTATCTCTTAAATTTGTTTTTCATCTTCTTCATTTCACAACACGTTATCAGCATGAATCTGCTCAAAACTCTCACAGCATCCCCTACAGATATGAATCACTCAAATGATAAAGAATTATGTCTGATAGACAGCGCTACAACGCACACCATCTTGAGAAATAAAATATATTTTTCTCAAATGACTTTAGTTGAAGCTAAAGTCAATACAATATCAGGTGTTGTGAAGCTCATTGAAGACTCCGGGAAAGCATATGTGATGCTCCCTAACGGGACAAAAATAATTATAAATGACGCTTTATAGTCCAGCAAATCGCGGAGAAATTTATTAAGCTTTAAAGATATCCGTCAAAATGGTTATCACATAGAAACCATGAATGAAAATCAAAAGAAATATTTTTGTCTTGCGACAACTAATTCTGGCACTAAATATATTTCTGAAAAACTGCCAGCATATTCATCAGGACTATATTTCACATATATTAGTCTATTTGAAATAAATTTAACTTCTAACACAAAGTTAGATGATCAGAAAAAATTCATGTTGTGGCATGACCGTTTAGGTCGCCCATGCCATGAAATGATGCATAAAATCATTAATACTTCACTTAGACACCCATTAAAGAATATTAGGGTTCCATTATCAAGTAACTTTCCTTGTAAGGCATGTTCTCTTGGCAAAATGATTGGTGACTGGTGACTTATTCACCACACGGTTCGCTGACTGTCATTTCAATAATGAGACAGTATTCCCGACCTTAGGGGGAGAAAATAATAAATCAGACCCAAGTACGAAAGATATAACATGGAATGTAACAGGATTATCGCACCTTGATTCTAGATCAAATATATGTGAGTAAGAAGTGCAAAAGATAATCCATTTACAAAATGTTGCAAATCAGTTGCACGATGCACTCACACATACAAAGAAAGTGACACAGTCACATATTTCTGCTATGAATGCTCCTGCTAGAATCGAAATCCCAGCGGAGAATTCTGAAAAATCTCTAACAAATTATTCTTCCATACACAAGAAGTGTGGCAGCCCACTTGGATCAAAAGATATAAAACCAAGAAAAATTAAAAGGCAGGAATTGATCTGTGATGCCAAAGATGTTCATCCTTCTGAACAAGAAAATGAACAATTTAAAAACACTGGCATAGAAAATGATATTGACAAAACAAACATCTCAAATGATGATCCGACTTCCTTAAATGAGGAAGATATTCCAGATAATGATAGAAACATTTGTAATTATGAAATTTCAATAAATTACGTTTCTACTGGAATGCAATGGAATCGATAAGATGTTGATATTAATGAGATATTTGTCTATGCCGTTGCCACGGATGTAATGAATGAAAACAATGACAACGAGCCAACATCAATTGAAGAATGTCGGAAACGACCCGATTGGCCAAAATGTAATGAAACTATTTAGGCTGAATTAAAATCACTTAAAATACGTGATGTTTTTGGAATACGCCAAAAGGCGTAAAACCTGTGGGTTTTAAATGGGTATTTGTGCGTAAACACAATGAGAAAGATGAAATCGTAAGATATAAAGCCCGACTTGTTGCCCAAGATTTTTCTCAAATGCCGGGAATTGATTATGAAGAAACCTATTCTCCAGTAGTTGATGCAACTACATTAAGGTTTCTCATTGGAAAGTCTGTTTTTGAAAGTCTGCAAATGCGCCTAATGGATGTAGTGACTGCATATGTATATGGTTCACTCGATACAAACATTTATATTAAAGTTCCCAGATGATTTAAAATGCCTCAAGCTTATAGCTCGAAACCTCAAGAAATGTTTTCCATTAAACTACAAAAGTCATTGTATGGACTAAAACAATCTGGACAAATGTGGTATAATGGTCTCAGTGAATACCTTCTTAAAGAAGGATACAAAAATGACCCAATTAGTCAATATGTTTTCATTCGGCGATCAAATTCGGGATTCGCCATAATTGCAGTATATGTTGATGACTTAAATATTATTGGAACTCCCGATGAAATTGAAAATACCGCAAAATAGCTTATGAAAGAATTTGAAATGAAAGATCTCGGGAGAACCAAATTTTGTCTCAGACTTCAAATTGAGTATTTGAAGAATGGGATTTTCATCCACCAATCAAATTACACCAAGAAAGTTATGAAGAGGTTTTATATGGACAAAACTCATCCTCTAGCTTCACCGATGGTGGTTCGTTCTCTCAACATACACGACGATCCATTCCGTCCCCGAGAAGACAACGAAGAAATACTCTATCCCGAAGTACAATATCTCAGTGCTATCGGAGCTTTAATGTATTTAGCTAATAATACAAGACTAGATATTGCATTTTTTGTAAATTTATTAGCTAGGTACAGTTCATGTCCAACAAGGCGTCATTGGAACAGGATCAAGCACATATTCCGTTATCTACGTGGTATAGTTGATCTCGGCTTATTCTACCACAAATATGCAAAAGTTGCTTTAATCAGATATGCAGACGATAGATACTTATCAGATCCTCAAAAGGCGAAATCACAAACCGGGTACGTATTTACTTATGTTAACACCGCAATCTCATGGAGATCTATGCAGCAAAATTGACGGCTACATCATCAAATCATTCGGAGTTAATTGCATTATATGAAACCAGAAGAGAATGTGTGTGGCTGCGATCTATGATTCAACACATCTAAAATGAATGCGGTATGAAGTCTATTACTGTTCACCCTACTGTGATCTATGCAGACAACACTGCATGTTTAGCTCAAATTAAAGAAGGCTGCATCAAAGGAGATAGAACGAAACACATATCACCAAAGTTCATCTCTACTCATGATCATCTGGAGAATGACCAAGTCATTGCCCCCGAAGAAATTCATAGAATTTGTACAGAAAATCGGCATGCGCCGCCTTCAGAATTTATGTTAATTTCAGGGGAGAGTATTTGAATGCACTGCACTCTTTTTCCCTTCATCAGTTTTTATCCCACTGGGTTTTTCCTGATAAGGTTTTTAACGAGACAGTACATCCAAATACAACGACATTATATGTCGTAAACCTTACCCCTTAATTTTAGTTTTTACACTAATTTTTCACAATAACAATATACCTACTCAAGGATGAACATTCAAGGGGGAGTGCGTGTTGTAAAATCTAGGAATTGACAAGTGTGAATAGTTCATCCTTGTCATTAGGACACCAAGCAATTCATCATCTTTGTAATGATCCTTGTAATCTAGTTAGAATAGGTGGCTCAATTTGTTATTGCCACCAAATCTTTAGATTGATCATTTTTGATGACTAATCATCAAGCTCAAATACTATAAATAGGAGCTTGATGAAGCCTTGTAAATTCTTTCAGAAATTCAGAAAATTTCAGATATTAAGAAGAAGTAATTTAGAGCTTATTAATAATATATCTATCTCTTAATTTGTTCTTCATCTTCTTCATTTCACAACATTTTTTAATTTTTTAAAATAAAATAGAAAGAGAAGGAAAAAGTTCGCATACTTATTCAAGACTTGGCAAGCAAAGATATTGACTAATGTGCAATTTGTTGGTCGTGGGGTCCATTACTTGTGTTACCGGACGTAATCGCGTACGATAAGTGATACGAGACTTCCAGTAACTTGTAAATTCAACTATCTCCGTCTAGTCCCGTCTGCGCTTTTCAATCGGAATCGGAATTGCCGGTTTTTGAACCGGAACCGGAAACGTATAGTACTTCTGATTTGGAATCGGAGGTTTACTAGTCCGGTTCAATTTCCCCAAAACTTGGAATCAAAATCGACGATTCTGGTTCGGAACTGGACGGTTCTGGTTACTAGTTACTACTCCTTAGTCGTTATTACGGAGTACTATACTAGCTAGTCAAAATATATTTTTTATTAAAACGTACTATTAGTTATATGCTTGGGAATTAAATAGATTATTTTTCATCTAACAAAATGATATTATTGAAGCATTAACGGAACTACTATATAGGTACTTATGGAGTTATGGGACGGATGGAGTATTAAATTAACAAAATTGCATCCATACTAAATTTATTTATAAAATAGGTAGTAAACTAAGAATTACATTTTGTTGAACCAAGCTTTAATTTTACTGTAATCAATAACCATCTTTATAAAATATATTATATTATCTCATGTCCCAGACCCACCGGTGTCGTCAACAACCGCTGTATAACCCGTTAAGCTAGGGCAATCATAGTTAACCATTTACAAATTATACAAGGCATCATCATGTATATCATACACACTAAGTATTCCATAACAATAGAATAAATAAAAAATTAATTAATTATTATGCAACGAAAAATAATGCGGGCACGCAGGCGCAATACAAGAGTAATATAAAAAATATTTATCCATGAATTTCTAAGTGAAGTTTAAACAAAATGGGGAAGCATGAACAAAGTCTTCACCCGAGCACACTCTTTGCAAGAGAGTGCATGCAACAAGTACAAGCTCCAACCTGAAGATATTAGTGAGGGCCCCTTCGGGTTAGTACAACTGGTACTGGTGAGAGAATGAGACACTATACGATACTCCCTCTGTATCACAATAAGTGTCTCATTAAGCTTTTCACGTAGTTTAAGATAATTTATAGGAGAGTGTTGGTACTGTATCACAATATTTTTATAAAAGTTATGTTATCACCTTGATCATATTTTTTTCACAAATGTAATTTTATGGTGTTACGTTCATAATTTAAAATACACGAAGCATTTATGAGGATGCGATTAAAGTTAGATTATACGGAATTAATATTATTTATTTCATAAATGAAATTTTAGAATGTTAACTACATCCAAATAAAACTTAGAGCATTTTAAATTGTGTACTTATTGCATTAAATTAGTTTAGATCTTTTTGGGTATTCTTCCCTGAGTATGCACCGATTAAAGTGGTGGTACAAAAGGCATGGATTGTATGAAGTCTAGGTGGAGAAAGTAGGAGCACCATGCTTCATACTACTCATCGGAAATTACAGTTGTTTCATGAAAAAAACATTATATTTTCCTGAAATATATTTAATGTACAAACAATTAAGGGAGATATGTGATCCAAACTACCTTAGATTCAATGAAAATGAACATTTTCCCCCAGTATTGGAATGTTTTTATTGTGTATTCTGTTTTCCTACTCCCAGCATTTTGTCACTCCCAACGAAACTTCTCTTCAAAAGCAACTTATTACAGGACAAATGACGAAATGGGAAACCCAAGTATGGAATCAGTATAATTGCACATTAATTTATTAATTAATTCTCTTAAATTATTTTTGTCACCATACAGTAATTGTTATAGTATATGATCAGGTGGAGCATGTGGGTATGGAGAATATGGAAGAACCAGCAACAACGGCGAGGTTTGTGCAGTCTCTAGTCGGCTTTTCAAGAATGGCGCTGGTTGCGGTGCTTGCTATCAGGTATTCACAAGCTACGGGTTGGTTTGCAACTGCTTTTAAAAAAGCACTTCTCAGCTTTTGGCTTTAAAAAAGCACTTATTTTCCCAAACACTACAACTTTTATTTTTCTCGGCTTACGCGTCAAAAGTGCTTTTACTTTTTCTATTACACAAAAAGCACTTATTTTACCAAACACTACCCACTTTTACTTTTCAAAATCACTTTTTTCTCAAACACTATCAACTTTTATTTAATCACTTCTCCCAATTTCATTAAAAAAAGCACTTTTTTAAAAGCAGAAGCTGTTGCAAACAGACCCGTAGGCTTCTCAATAAAAAAAATGCAGATTATTTTGGAAAGGAGATGAAAGGGGACGTATAATTAGGAAAATTCTTAGTGTATACACAAATTGTACACAAAATCCCCCTAATTACCTCTGTACATAGACAATTCATTTAAAAAAGGACAGAACTTGATGTCAAATTGCTTGTGTACACAGACAAGTGTTAGAGCATCTTCAATGCTAAAATGTGAACGGTGCATACGTGGCATGAGAGATAGCCAATAAAAAATAGTAAATTGAATATCTCTCTCCTTATTTGAAGGATCATATATTATTTTGGTAAGTTTTTCTTCACAATGTCAAACATAATGTCTAGATGTAGACATTGTGCTTGACATTGCAGAGGAAAACTTACCAAAAAGACATAAAACCGTGGAAAGAATGAAAGGGAAATGTCATAAATTCAATTTTTTGTGTTTATCTCTCTCATGCCACATGTGCACCGTGCACATTATAGCATTGGAGATGCTCTTAAAGGTTAAAAATGCTTAAGGTACACATGGTATACATAAAGTGTACACTAGGGGTGGGCATGGGTCGGGACGGTTCGGGATTAGGGTTATCCCGGTCCCGTCCCAATTAATAATAATGGGATGGGACGGTACGGGACAAGCCTTTGTCCTAGTCTTGTCCCATTTAAATCGGGACCGGGATGATTCGGAACAGTTCGGGACGGTTCGGGACGTCCCAAACTAACAAAAAATAATCATTTGTAACTAATATATATTAGCATTTCTAAAATATCATGCACCAAAATATTAACATTTTAAAAGTTAATTGATGTTCATCACAAGCTAAAAGCTACGGAGTACTATGTATTAGATTCTTGCCCGGTGCGGAACAAACTCAATGAGACCCAAACGGAACGGGACAACACCGGTACGGTTTCGGGATATACCGGAATGGGACAACGGGACCGGGATTCTTGCCCGCCCCTAGTGTACACCATATAAAAGCCCCCATTCTCTCGTTCCTCTTTACCCAACCCATTCGAAAATCTCAAAAGAAAATGAGAGATCATCTTCTCTTCTTCATCTTCCTCTTCCCTTCTTCATCTTCCTCTTCCCTTCTTCATCCTCTTTTTCTTTACATTTTTATATCATATTTTTTCCATTATTTGCACAAAATCAGTTTATTTATTTTATTTCATCTATTTTTATTATTTTTCTATTTTTTTCAAATTACATGTAAATTGATCACACATAAAAGTATACAACTACATCATTCATTTGAATATATATAGACAATTAAATTTTTTGTTCACCCAGACAACTAAAACAGATTACACCGACAACTAAAGTTGATCACACAGACAACTATTGTCTGTGAGCTGCAAAACTATTGTCTGTGTGGTAAATATTGTTTGTTCACACAAACAAATAATTGTCCGTGCAACCTGAAAATATTGTCTGTGCACACAGGCACGGCACATATGTTGATAAAAAATGATCTTTGTACCCACTCTTATACCCACTTTTGTACCCACCTATGTTTGTGAAAGCCTTGTTTTTGTCTGTGAACCCCGGTTCACAGACAATATTTTGCATAGACAAACTATTGTCTGTGAACCGGGTTCACAGACAAAAAAAAAAACTTTCACAAACATTGTGAGTATAAGATGGGTATAAGAGTGGGTACATCAAGCATGGTTGTATATTGATTGATTTGCAAACTGGTGTCGGTGTTAGACGCCTGCCAGTGTACTTTTTAAACGAAAGTAAATGTCTGTGTACACAGACAAAAGTTGTCTATGTACACGGACAACTCTTTTCTGTGCTCATAGACAACTCCGTACCAATTGTCTGTGACCGACATTTTGTGTACAAGTTGTGTACAACTTGTGTACCCCTACCATTTTTTATTAAAGGTTTAGTACTCTCTCTCTCTACTCTTACCATGGCCCTAGGGGTAGGGGTTAATGGGTGGAGATAGGGGTAAGAGCCTACTGTTCAAGGTAAGGGGTAGGGGCCAGGAGGGGTAACGGGTACACGGGGTGGGTAGAGGAGTATGGGTAGGGGGTAAGGGTCGTGGTAGGGGTAGGGTAGGGCGGGGGTATGAGTAGGGTCAGGGGTTAGGGGTAATGAGTACGCGTACGAGGTGGCCCCCACGTATTACATTATATATATACTTGTGTAGATGAATATAATGTTTGTGTATCTATATAAGTATAAGGTTATTTTGGAGTGTTAAACGGTATTTTTAATCTCATGAAGTAAACACGATCTTACAGCACTGCTTATTTTATGCGTCGCTTATTAACGCGAGTCTTAATAAGCACCGTTTAATAATTTGTGAAGTAAACGTGTGCTTGAGCTTCGTGCAGCTGTTTTGCCAAACAAGGCTACTTTTAAAATTATTGACTGAATTGGTAATATTTGAACCCATTATGAGCTCAAATGGGTTGGCAAACGTAACGTACCTTGCCTTGGTTCCTTTTCATTTTTTGGAATTCATATGTTACATTCTATTTTCTCTTTCATGCTTTTTAAACATTTTATCTTATTTCATTTTATTTTGGTAATGGTCTATCTATGTTTTCATCTAATCTGTCAAAAAATATGTTTATAATACTATTGGCGTAAATATTTAATTTTTCGAGTTTGTGCTTGTGTCATGCACTAATTTTTAGTCCTCACATTATTGTATCATTTAGACTTTTGGTACTCATACTTTTTTTACTTTTAACCAAGCGACTATTGTTATAGAGATAATTTTTGTATTGGAATTTGAATCACCTAACTTTCAATCATCATCTCACTATTGTTATAGTGAGACTATTATTTAGGGGTGGGAAAAAATAACGAACCGGCATGGTACCGAACAAGATCGATATGGTACCGGACCGATAAACGGGTTTTGAAACGGATCTCAAAATGTTTTGTCCCGAAGCGGACCGTACCGATTCCAAACAATGCCATGACCCGTTCTCATAAAATGAGAACCGGTACCGAACCGAACAAGACCAAAGTATAGTTTAATTATTTAAATTTGTACTACTATAGTTTATCTGAAATTCATTAATTACCTCATCCGTCCCAAATTGATTTGCAAAATCAACATTTTTTTGTCAATATTAATGTTAAGTCTTACCTAATGATAATTAATACAATTTTGCAATTTTTAAAAATTAAAATTTACATATTTAGAATCCACATTAAAATCTCTTTAAAGTTGCAAAATCCAAATTAGAATACACGAAGTACTCTTTTTTTTAATAGACAAATTAGAAAATATATTAAAAAGTGAAATCCTAATTAAGTGAATAAAAGGAAACCGTTTGACCAAAAAAAGGTTAACTTTGCAAATTACTTTGGAACGGAGCTAGTATGAAATATGAAAATTAATAAATTGTGTGAATTTTTGGATGATGGCTAAACTTTAAATTTTACTTAAAGGAAAAAGTGGCGTTGTTTGGTATTGGTATGGCATAGTACCGTCCAGTTTAAAAATGGACCGTACCAAATGGGTTTAGGTCTAAGACCGAACCGAACCGTTTCAATAGTAACGGTATGAATACGAGTTCGGCAAAATATTGGACCGGACCGGACCGTGCCCACCCCTGGCAGGAACATTATAAGTTATTACTATAGACCTTTTACTTTTAGATACTAATAAATAATAGTGTGATACTGTGATGTGTAAGGTTTATTTTATTTTAAAATGAATTCACCCAGGTAGTTAACTTTTCTTGATAATTCGACATTTAATGTCGATAAACTGTGTTTTGAAGTGTCAGAAGTGCAACTTGTTTATCAATAAAATGAAACAAATGATTTTATTGACAGTGTTTTTATCCCCCAAAAAATGCAAGACTAAGTAACACAGCTTGTCCTGTGGGCAATCTACTTTATATCTCTCTTTATTTCAATTTCAATGGGGGGATGGGGTAGGCTGATGGGTTCTGGACTTCTGGTAAAGCTTGATAATGTTAGATCTTTCTTTGTTTGATAATTTTTTGTTGGGTTCAAGTTTTTAGATAAACAAGGTAATCTCAATCAAATTTTCTGCTCTTCATTATCCTAACAATTGCAGCACCCACTGCAGTAAATTGAATTGTAAGTGGCACCCATGTTTTGAGATTTGACTCAAATTATTCAGTTTGATTAAACTAAAAATCCAATATTATAAAAAAGTTCAATATTAACAGATAATATATATATATATATATATATACACACACACACACATATATAGAAACTGCATTACTAGGTGTATCACACGCACAAAGTTAAACAAGCAGGCCAGAAGGAAAGACATTTTATAACAGAGTATATCCACATAAAGAAATCCATAGAGGAGTAACCACACTGCATTGCACTAAACAACATAACTATATATTAAGCTGGCAGGAAACTTCGCTTGGTTAAACATATCTCAGTCATACATAATCATTGAAGTACACATATATTTCTCGTCTATACAACATAAAGAATAGAGTAGCATATTCTTAAATGTAGCACATGCAATAAAGGCAGAGAATGGCTGTATTCACATGAATAAATCAAATTTCTCCCCGATATCCGCCAGACCCAAAGTAATCCCTCCTTTGATTGGCTATTTGCTGGGTCTTGTGATGCTCGAGCTTGGGGCAATCGAGAATACGATGACCAAGACCACCGCAATAGGCACAGCCTTTGACCCCACTTGCAATGGTGATGATGGCATCAGCATCTTCCCCAGGAGTTTCAAGTTCAGCAAGAACTGGAGGAATCCTTTGGTTAGCTTCTTGCAAGAGGCGTTTGAGATCAAGAAGCGTTGTCGGGCTCTGAGTTTTATTTATGAAAGTTGTGGCAATTCCCGTTTTGCCACACCTACCTGTACGCCCGATCCTATGGATGTAGTTCTCGATTTCAGCAGGCATATCATAGTTTATCACGTGCTGAATATCAGGAAAATCCAATCCTTTGGAGGCAATATCAGTAGCCACCAACACGTCCTTCTTCCCTGCTTTGAATGATGAAATAGCATACTCCCTCTCTTCTTGGTCCTTCCCTCCGTGAATAGAAACAGCTTCCACTCCTTTCAACAGCAGGTACTCGTGTATCTTATCCACGTCAGATTTGTTCTCACAAAATATTAAAACTGGTGGGGGCGTTTTCTTCACACAGGGACAAAGGTAAAGCAGCTTAGCTTCCTGCTTCACATACTCAACTTCTTGGATAACATCTAAGTTAGCCGATCCAGCTCTTCCCACATTCACAGTTATGGGTTTGACCAAAGCACTTTGTGCAAAGCTTTGGATCTTTGCGGGCATTGTGGCAGAAAAAAGTAGAGTTTGTCTTTGGGATTTAAAACGATCGAAAACTTCCCTGATGTCATCTTCAAACCCGAGATCTACTAGTCTGTCTGCTTCATCTAGTGTTAAATATCTGCAATTGTCAAGGCTCATTTTCTTTTTAGCAAGCATATCTTTTAGTCTTCCAGGTGTGGCAACCACAATGTGAACTCCTTTCTTGACCACATCAAGCTGGGACTTCATGTCAGTTCCTCCAATGCATAATAGAGATCTTATCTCAGGGTACCCAGCCTCCTTTAGAGGCTCTAGAAACTCTTCTATAACTTCATATGTCTGTCGTGCTAGCTCTCTAGAAGGGCAAATGATTAATCCAAATGGCCCTTCACCACGCGCAATCGGCATCATTATCTCCTCCTGTAAGGCCACCATGATAAGTGGCAGAACGAAAACCAGCGTCTTCCCAGACCCTGTAAATGCTATTCCAATCATATCTCTTCCGGACAGGACAACAGGCAATCCTTGTACTTGGATAGGAGTCGGTTGAACAATTCCCTTAGATTTAAGCTTGTCCAGTATTGGTTTGGGAAACCTCATATCCTTAAAGTTTTTAATGGGCGGAGGGGTATCATCTCCATCCACAAGAATGTGCCACTGTTTAAGAATGGAGTCACGAGACCTCTTTCGCATCCTTCTGATGCCTAATGGAGGCTTCCAACCGGTGAACATAGGATCCGTGTAATTAATCCCCTTTGCAAGTTCACGCACTGACATCAGAGCCTTTCTGTCAGAGAGATGCTCAATAATTTCTCTCTCTTGCTGAAAGATTTGCTCAGCAACACTCACATCTGGCATCTCCTTCTTCAACTGAGTAGCCTTCATAAGCAAACTTGTTTTTTCCTCAACTTGTTTTGTCTCTTCAGCTTCCTTTTTTGACTGTGTAGATTCCCCCGTTCGCTGCAGGATCTTCTGTGCCTCAAGCGCCCTTCGTTTTGCCACAGGAACATACTCAACATAATCATCATCATCCTCATACTCCTGGAAACCGAAACAAATATTAATAAAATAATCTACTTGCATGAATAAACAATCATCAGATTTGTTAAAATCATATAAGCCAGAAAATTGGAGCACTAGGATTCATATCCCAGAGCATGAATCCCATTATTCTTTGCTGAAACTGCTATTCATTCAGAATAGAAAAGTGCAAAGAAACAAAACAGCAACTATTCCACAAAACTCATCAATTTGACAAATTCATAAAAGAAATCTTGGAAATCAAAATAAAAGAAACCTTTCATCTCAGGGAATTTGTAGACTTACCATGTTCATATGGACTGCCATTGGAAAGACAACTAGAGCAGTGTTATTCAGAAGACTCTGGGTCCAAAGATTAGAGTATGCGGCACCTGCATAAACCAAGGTTTTAGAACGGTAATCCAGAAAATACCATACACTGTAGAATAAAATAAAATAGTAGGCCAGCCTGAGAAAACTACTCCGTATAAAAGAAGTATACATATCAGAAGACAAAAAAATACTTGATACAGTTAGTTAGCTGGAGAAGTTTGTTAAGAAGTAGTTAATAAAAATAGTTTTCTGTTAATTCATTTTGTTCCTTACAAGAACTATAAATAGAGCAAATTGTAAAGTGATGCTTAGCCAGATATTTTGTAATCGATACTCATCAAGTTGAGCTTGCTCCTTGCATAATACTTTTCCTTCCATCTCTGTTTTTCGTCTCTCAACTTCATATACGATCTTATTTCATCTCATAAGGTCTGTAACCGTATTATTGGTATCAGAGCCAGCCTTCTGGTGACGGAGATAGGAAATTTCACCGGAAAATTCCTGGAGAAAAATTCTGGCTCGTACAAGAAGCAAGAACAAGACTCAAATTCCGTCTTCCCAACTATCAGCAATGGATGAACAACTGGGGAATCTGGAACAGAGAGTAGACAATCGATTCAAGAATGTGGAAAGAGAAATTTCAGCGATCGCTAAAACATTGGATTTGCTGAGTAAGAAGTTCTTGGATCAAGAAGATCCTAACGATAATCACTCACCGCATTCTACTAATTTCTGCAAGAAAAGTGACAATCATACAAATCCTAACCCTAAACCTCTCTGGTATGCTCCAAAACTGGAATTCCCTTCTTTTGATGGACTGAATGTTAGAGTATGGATAAGGAAATGTGAAAAGTACTTTGAGTTGTGTAAAATCCCTGATAATCAGAAAGTAGATTTTGCATCTATGTATATGCATGGTCGTGCAGAATCTTGGGTGAGTAGTTATTTGTCTGGTAGGAGTGGAATTGATTGGGATGAATTTGTATCTGATTTGACGGCCAGATTTAAGGATGATGCTAATGGTAAGGTGGTGGAACAATTCAATAAGTTGTGCCAGATTGGTTCTCTAGAAGATTATATTGATGAATTTGAAAATCTGAGGTCATTAATGTTGCTTAGAAATAAGAACCTCCCTGATGATTACTTTCTGGAGAGTTTTATAGGTGGATTGAAGCCTTCCTTAAAACCATTTGTGAGAGCGTTTAAACCAGATTCAATTGCTAACGCTACTGAACTTGCTAGACTACAAGAAGAGAACATAGCAGCCTTAAAGAGCCCTAAATTCACATACTCCAATGCACTGACAAATCAGAAAGTTGATCCATCTGCTACTGCACCAAATATACCTAATACAACATTCTCTTCTTACTCTCCTAACATTACAAATCCCAAAACTACCACACATACCAATAACACCTTTAAACCCTCTTACAACCCTATGAAATTTGCTCCAGAAAATACCAAAAACACTCAGAAATTTGGTAAGTACATCTCAGCTGCTGAAAGAGCAGATAGACAAGCTAAAGGCTTGTGTTTTTTCTGTGATGAAAAATTTGAGAGAGGGCACAAATGTGCAACAAAAGGAGTGTTTATGGTAGAGATTGATGGAGAATTGGAAGGTGAGTGTTCTATAGAGGAGGAATTATTGAATCCTCAAATTTCTGATCCTGTGATCTCAATGAATGCACTTTGTGGTGATGAATGCAATCTGTTTCAGCAACCCAAGAAGAAATTCACCACCATGAGAATGGTTGGATTCAGTGCAAATAAAGCTATTCAAATTCTCATAGACTCGGGTAGCACTCATAATTTCATTGACTTACAGCTAGCAAGAAGACTGGGTTGTAAATTGGAGAGAATTCCTTCTCAGACAGTAGCTGTAGCTGATGGTAATCATGTTACGTGTGAATTTATTTGCAGAAGGTTTGAATGGAGTATGCAAAAGGTTACCTTCATAGATGATGTGTTGGTAATGCCTATAGGGGGATGTGATATGGTACTTGGAATCCAATGGCTATATAACTTGGGCACTGTCAAGTGGAATTTCAAGGATCTTTCTATGGAATTCTTTTTGGATGGCAATTCATATAATTTCAGAGGCATTCCATCTCAGAATGTAGAATTAATGGAAGGAGATTATGCTATAAAGAAATCTGTTCAGAGGGCCAATCAATTGTTCTTACTTAGGTTGTTACCCTCTGAATTATCTGAAATGGGAGAGTCAGAAATGTTGCCTGAATGTAGATCTACTTCAGTTACAGAAATTTCGCCTCAAAAACCTGATTTGCAGCAATTGTTGCAAAAATATAGCTGTGTTTTTGAAGAACCTACAGTTTTGCCTCCTCTGAGGGGAGCTTTTGATCATAGAATACCTTTGGAACAGGGAACTTTACCTATCAATATTCGACCTTACAGGTATTCACTCAAACAGAAGGATATCATTGAAGACTTGGTTCAAGATATGTTACAAAGAGGAATTATCCAGGATAGCTCTAGTCCCATTGCATCTCCAATTGTGTTAGTAGGAAAGAAAGATGGAAGTTGGAGATTGTGTATTGATTACAGAGAATTGAATAGGAAAACCATTAAAGATAGGTTTCCTATTCCAGTAATAGATGAACTCATTGATGAATTGTCTGGTGCTATTATATTCTCAAAGCTAGACTTAAGGTCTGGCTATCATCAATTGAGAATGGATCCTACTTATGTGCACAAAACTGCTTTTAAAACACATTCAGGGCACTTTGAATTTTTGGTAATGCCTTTTGGATTGACCAATGCTCCGGCATCTTTCCAAAATTGGATGAATCATGTGTTTAAACCTCTACTAAGGAAATCAGTGCTAGTATTTTTTGATGATATTTTGGTCTATAGTAAGACTGAAACTGATCATTGGAATCATCTTGCAGAAGTGTTTGAATTAATGAAGAAGAATTTGATGTATGCGAAAGCAAGCAAATGTGAATTTGCCATCAACCGAATTGAGTATCTTGGGCATTTCATTTCAGGAACTGGGGTTGAGACTGATTCTAGGAAAATTAGTGCAGTTGCTAGTTGGCCCATACCACAAAATGTGAAAGAGTTGAGGAGTTTTCTTGGTTTATCAGGTTATTATAGAAAGTTTGTAAGAAATTATGCTTCCATCAGCAAACCTCTTACAAACCTTCTTAAAAAGGGGGCTTTTATTTGGTCAGATGAAGCTCAGGTTGCATTTGAAAGATTGAAAACAGCTCTGGTTTCTGCTCCTATACTAGCAATTCCAGATTTTTCAGAAACTTTTGTGGTTGAAACTGATGCATCTAGCTTTGGAATTGGAGCAGTTCTCATGCAAAAACAACACCCTATCGCATACATCAGCAAAGCTTTGGGTCATAAGTGGCAGAAATTATCAGTTTATGAGAAAGAATTGCTAGCTATAGTGTTTGCAGTTCAGAAATGGGAACAGTATTTGTCAGGGCAACACTTCATTATTCAGACTGATCAGAAGAGTCTAAGATGGCTTCTGCAACAAAAAATCAATACACCATTCCAGCAATTTTGGCTATCCAAGCTTATGGGTTTTGATTATGAAATTGTATACAGACCTGGGAAAGAGAATATGGCTGCTGATGCACTCTCTAGAGTTCAAGGGAATGAAATATTAAACATGGCTTTATCTGTGGTATCATCTGACCTACAACAATTGATTTACAGAAGTTATGCATTAGATGACAACACTTTGGAGCTTTTGAACAAATTGAATCAACATCTATCAATGCCAAAGTACCAATTGAAAGATGGTTTGATTAGGAAAGAAGGGAAAATTCTGGTAGGCCCTGATGAGAATTTAAGGCTGAAAATTATAACTTGGCATCACTCAGCTCCAGAAAGTGGTCATACAGGTAGGGATGCTACACTTGCAAGGATCAAGAAGTTGTTTACATGGAAAGGTCTAAATAAGGATGTTAGTAGTTTTATCAGACAATGCCAAATCTGCCAAGCTGCCAAGTATGATAATTCTGCCTACCCGGGTTTCATTCAGCCCTTACCAATTCCAGAAGAAGTGTGGGTAGATATATCGATGGATTTTATATCTGGTTTACCTAAATCAATGGGTAAAGAGGTTATCTTTGTGGTTGTAGACAGGCTAAGCAAATATGCACACTTTATAGCTCTGTCTCATCCTTTTTCAGCAATAGAAGTTGCTCAGGCTTACTTGGATAACATATTCAAGTTACATGGTTGGCCAAGGAGTATAGTCAGTGACAGAGATGCCATTTTCCTTAGTCAATTTTGGCAGTCTTTATTCACCATACAGGGAACTGAATTTTTGTTGTCATCTGCATACCATCCTCAAACTGATGGCAATACTGAGGTGGTTAATAGAGGTATTGAGACATATCTGAGATGTTTCTGTGGAGATGAGCCTTCTGATTGGGCTAAATGGTTACCCATTGCAGAATGGAGTTATAATACTCATTTTCAATCTGCTGCTAAAATGACTCCTTATGAGATAGTTTATAACCAACCTCCTCCTTTGCATTTACCCTACTTACCAGGTGAATCTAAGGTGGATAGTGTGGATAGATCTTTACGGAGGAGAGAAGAAATGTTGAAGTTGCTAAAGCATCATCTAATTAGGGCTCAACAGAGAATGAAGCATCAGGCTGATAAACACAGATCTGATAGAATATTTTCTACAGGTGATTGGGTTTGGTTAAAGCTACAACCTTACAGACAGATTTCGGTTCAACAACGAACTAATCAGAAATTAGCTTACAAATACTATGGACCATTTCAAGTGGCTGCTAAGATTGGTGCAGTAGCATACAAACTGAGATTACCAGATTCTGCACAGATACATGATATATTTCATGTTTCTCTTTTAAAACCGTTTCATGGTACCATTCCTGTTGCAGCCCAAATTCCTGTTTGGTTTCAAGGACAGAATGATGATTTTACTCCTCAGCCTAAAGCTATTCTTAAAAGACGTATGGTGAAGTATCAGAATGGAGCTCAAACTCAATTTCTAGTTCAATGGCAAGGATATTCAGATGCAGAAGCAAGTTGGGAAGTGGCTGAAGAGTTTATGCAGAAATACCCTGAGTTTCAAGTTTAAGACTTGAGGACAAGTCTTTTTAGAGGGGGAAGTATTGATACAGTTAGTTAGCTGGAGAAGTTTGTTAAGAAGTAGTTAATAAAAATAGTTTTCTGTTAATTCATTTTGTTCCTTACAAGAACTATAAATAGAGCAAATTGTAAAGTGATGCTTAGCCAGATATTTTGTAATCGATACTCATCAAGTTGAGCTTGCTCCTTGCATAATACTTTTCCTTCCATCTCTGTTTTTCGTCTCTCAACTTCATATACGATCTTATTTCATCTCATAAGGTCTGTAACCGTATTAATACTTACCTACGACTAAGAAGAATCTTAAATTCTACGATTAAGAAAAATCGCAAATCCAGATTTGGGGAAAAACATCCGAAGACAGCCTTGGCAACCTAAATTTTTGGGATATTATTACAACATCGTAAAACAAAAGCCGCCTCTGCAGTTTGCGCGCCGTGTTACTCCGTACTTATTGCCGTATAATAACTTTGTTTGGACTAATTTGCCCAATTACATTCGTTAGGGGCTTAGGGCTTAAATTCTTTAGGCAACCTCCCCTTCCCTTTTAGGACTTCTTATTATTGGATCACTTAAGAAGTTAAGATTGCCAATCTATGGTTAACCGTAGGGTAGATTCTATGGTACCCATAAGGTACCATATCTTTGTCCAAATGGACCAATGAGAATGTAGCAGTTAAATTATTTAAATGTAAATTAAAAATGATAAAGTGATGTGGTCCAATCAAATTTTTCACTTGTTTATACGAGTTCACCCAATAAAGTTCTTTTCATTAAAATCTTACTTTTATTATTATTAAAATCTTTTCATTAAATTCGGCTTTTATTAATAACCAATAATTTTCAGAGTATGGGTCAAAAGACAGAAAGAAATCTGACAACCGTTATCCTTCGAACCAGACTCGGAATTAATCGCCGCAACAATAAAATTCGTTGGTCCATAATTGGGAAACAAACAGCCAAAAATGGTCACCCTATTCCTCTCAATCCCCATATCCAAATCAACGTCTTACAAACAGGAACAATAAAGAAAAAGCAAATAACAAAACGGGCATAAAAATTAGTGGAAAAACAAACGAGACAAATAAAATAAATCTTCTTCAAAACCCTAGATTTGCTTGTCTTCCATGGCGGCGGCTCGGGAGGGGGACGCGTCCGTCGCTCATCCACTATAACCTCAACATCAGCTTCAATTAGATCTAGTTCTTCTTCCTCTGCCCCATTCGCCATCCTCTTGTATTTGTCCACAAAGCTATCCATGCAAAGTTGTTGCTCTAACCTTCTGCTAGAAACTCCGACCTTGCTCATTGTCGAGACCGAACACCTCGGTCGAACACAATTAAAGCAATCAACGAATGCCTTGCTCGAATCAACCAAGACAGATACCAAAACGATTAGGTCGATGACCCCACTCCCAAAGAAGAAACAAAAACACGATCTGTTATGCCAAGATCAGCAACTAACAGACGAAAAATCCAAACTCGCACTACGACCGAACGATCGTGGCCGGACAAACGCCCCTAGGCAAACCCTAGGAGGCGGCGCTCTAGAGCTCTCGAAGAGCGGCTCTAGGAAATACTAACGTAACTTATCCTTTTTTCGGAATCATTATGATCTAAAAAGGCAAACGTTCCGATGCAAAAAATAAATAAAATTGAAATTAAATTTTTTTGTTGTCATTTCATAATTTAAAAAACATAATTTTTTTAAAAACATATATGCAATTTTCACTTTTATGCAAAAAGTCACAACTACACTTACTTTTTATCTACTTTTTGATTCATTTGACATATAGTAAGGACATATTTGGAAAGTCAAAATAAAATCTTATCCTACGTAATTAAATATGTGCGTAGATCAAATTAGGAACTTCATTTCGGGACGGAGAGAGTATATACTTAAATTTAATATAATCACTCTTTAGCTCACCCACACTCTAACTCATGGACCGATCCATTTGACAATTTATGTACTATAGGTAGGTTAGTTGTCCATTGAAGATTTATAAGTACTCGTACATTTTAACATACTCATGAAATCTGTAACGAACAATTTTGCATTGTGAAAATTGTACTACGTATATATCAACAACATATATACGCAGTATAAAGTTATGTAATAATTTCAGGTAAGGTGCAAAAACAATGGACTGTGCAGTCGAGATGGAGAGAATGTAATGGCAACTGATTATACAGAAGGGCGGAACGACATAGACTTCATCCTCAACCACCGCACCTATGAGAGGCTAGCCAAGCAGCCGAGGATGGCCGACATCTTAACAGAGAAAGGTGTTTTAGACGTCGAATATCGTCGAGTTCCTTGCACAACAGAAGGCAATCTCACAGTGAAGGTCCACGAGAATAGCCAATACCCTCACTACCTGTCTCTTGTCCCTACCAATCAAGGTGGTGCTAGTGACATATTTGCTGTTGAGGTCTCTGAGGTCAGTTCTAATAATCCATTAATATTTGAGGAGTTTCTCAAAACTAGAGTAAAAAAGTTAAATTGCATGATAGGGGTGTAATAATAGGTAGATTCTACGGTACCCTTAAGGTACCATACCTTTGTACACATGAACCAATAGGAATGATGCAGTTGAATTAATTAAATCTAAATTAAAAGGAATAGAATGATTTGGACTAATCAAATGCATGGTAGGTACGGTACCCTAATTTACTGTGTGCGCATTTAATCATATATTGTCATATTTTGCCATTACCATATGTTAATATAGCACTATTTCATGCCATAATTGAAATCAATTTCCGATCCGCATTAATTAATCTGATTTATGAAATTATAGTAATCCTATTTTGGAACTTCATATTAACTTTTCTCCACTTTAAAGCAAATTGTCTTGCTTTTTATAATGACATAAATTTTCTTCCTAATGTTTTCTTCCCAATTGCATGGCATGCTTTGAGATTGTGTACATGATTCTAATGTTTTCTTCCCAATTGCATGGCATGCTTTGAGATTGTGTACATGATTCTAGTCGATGTAAAAAAAATCAGCCAACAAAGCATTCCTTAAGAAAAATCTTGATAATTTTACAAGTATCAGATATAAGTATATAACCCATATATATCAAGGTTGTTTAATTGTGTTGTTAGAGAATGTTAATAGCATATTTTGTTATCTATGGATTTGTAACTAATGCCATGTTACGAAAATTTTTAGTGGTTAAAGTTTTTATGCAAAAAATTTGATGCATGCTTATCTTTTAAAAATTGTATTAATAATTAATTAATTCCTTACATTTTTCCAATGCCAATTTTTGGAATTTCAGATCAAATATATCTTATATTGATATTTTCATGAATGCATGTGAATTGTAGAATTATACATATATAAACCAATATCATCGTGTTTAACCTTGGTTGTATATGAGTACTTCGTGAAATTTACTACAAATATAATAGTACGTCCGTCCCGAAATGATTTGTCATATTACTTTTCTTGGTCAATAATGATGACAAATTTTTGATATGATTTTAATTAATTATTATATTTGTATATAATTTATAAATTTTATACTTTTATAAAATATTTTGAATAAGGAACATTTTGATACTCGATTATAATTTTCACATTCAAAATAATTTTGTACATAGTATTAAAAATATCATTGGTCAAAGTTGGTTGCAGTTGATCAAAAAAAGTCAATTTGTTTGCGTAGGAAGAGACAGATGAGTGGGTATCAATGAGGAGAGTGTATGGTGCAGTATGGGACTTGCCGAACCCACCGAGCGGAGAACTAAAGGTGAGATTTCTAGTAAACAAAGGGACGGATGCGAAATGGTTCGAGTCGGATACGACCGTGATTCCGGTGGAATGGAAAGCTGGGATTACCATTGACACCAGCATTCGAGTTTACTAACTATGTACGTAGTAATTTATTGATGCATGCATGGACATGAATCAATGCATGTCTGTTCTACAATCACTTATTAATTACCTATGATCGATACACTTGAGTCGATAGCTTTAACTATTAACATATCATGTTACTCCGTATGATTTATTTAATCTACCTGCATCAGTTATTTCGCATTGGTTGTAATCAGGGGCGTCTTAATTATAGGGGCCAGGACAGAAGTTTGGGGTGGACTGATATAAATAACGTATGTTAAATGAAAGTCATCTTTTGTATGAGATAATCAACCATGTAATGTAATGAGCATTACATGTTGATTTGATTACCATGTTTGGTATGTCATTTTATTTTAAATCGGGATCGTAATGTAATAGTCATTGCACATTTAAAACTCATTACTTTGATACGTGTAATAAGCATTACATTAAACAAGATGTGTATTTTAGATACGTCTTATACCGTGTAGGGGTGGCCCGGGCCCCGGGACGGGTTTGGGCGAGCCTAAAAGTTTGGGTTGTCGGGGCGGGCACAACTTTTTTTTTAAATTTGTCCCGACACAAACACACACACACTACACACACACACACACACATTGCACATACTGCGCGCGCGCAAACACATTGCACATACTGCGCGCGCACACACACAGGATGAATTTAGGGGGGGGCGAGGGGGCGACCGCCCTTCTTGGACTTTCAATTGTTTTTACTATATATGTAATATTTTAGGAAAATTTTCATACTTTAATTAGATTCGCCCCCCTTAACTTTTAGTTTTCAAAATTAATATATAGTCTTACATAATGTAATGCTTAATTAGAGATTTAAAAGAAGGAACATCTAGAATAATTTACATAACTTCATTAAATAAACAATAGAACAACTCATTGTTTAAGTTTTAGGATACGTATATATAAAAATTCTTGATTTTTGTAATGTTTAATTATCTTTATTAGATAACTAGTACTTAATTATATTTAATGTCATCATATACATTATCCCCTTCTGCATCGATCTCCATCTGTGGTATATCGTATATGTTTCGATATCAACTTTCTGAACTACTTTCCAACTACCACCTGCTTTGGGATCATCTACATAAAATACTTGTTTTGCCATTGTAGCAAGAATGTAAGGATCACTATCATACCATTTTGTGTTGGTATAGACAGAAATCAAGTGGTAATCTCTCCTTAGGTATTACCAGTGACATTTGAACAGATTGATCTTGTATCTTTCTATATACATCATCACAATTGTGACTCCCAGGTACAGAGACACCACTGTTTTGCGTTGTAAACTTATGATCTCTTTCTCCGACTATGAATTTTACTCCATTGACAGTACAACCTTGATATGTTTCTAGCTAGCTCAAATAGCTCCTCATTATATAAGGGGGACTTCAAAACCCTTAAACCTTGCACCTAATTAAATTAAAATGTTACTTCCTAAAATATAGATATAAAATGAAATAATATTTTATAAGGTATACAAAAGTGAGTATGTTTACCCGTTCACGAAACCAAGTTGGAAATAGTTTTCTGTCTTTTACTTACATTCACACTGCTTTCCGCCCTAATATTCTGTTTGTGCTCCCTAAATGTAAGTATATACTTGTTTAATCAATAATGAATAGGGGAAATTTGTTGTAATTTACTTACTCTAAAAAGGTGTAACTTCATCACAATTGTTTAAAATGAACCAATGAGCAACCTCCATATTGCTTGCAGAAAATGGAACACTTGAACGACTCATAATATGTGAAAAAATAGATAAATGTCTCCTCCTGAAGACCACCATCATAGTTGTGCCCCTTTTTGTTGGAAGGCATGTCAGAACTCTTAAGATACATTGAAGAAAAGGTTAGTGACTCTTGTCCAATATAAGACTCCGCGATTGATCCCTCTGGCCGAGTTTGATTGCGCAAATTTTTTTTAAGTTTGTCCAACATTATACACTTGATAACAAAATGAAGCATAACTCTAAGATTTAATATGTGACTGAAAATTATAAATTTAGTACTTTATGAAGATAAATTTAGTTACCTCTCTATTGGGTACATCCACCTTGAATTTACAGCACATGCACTTTGTGCCTCTTCGGGTTAATGCATCATTAGGTGAATCATACAAACAAAGAAAGTTAGTGGAAGTATTTGTTCAAGTTGACAAAATATGTAAACAATCTCATCTTGTAACTTTTTCATGTCCTCCATACTTATTGTTTTAGCACATAACTGCTTGAAAAAATAAACTTGACAGCTAATTGGTTTAGCCACTTCTTTAGGTAAGAATGTTTCAAATGCCCACTAGAAGTATTCTCTGGAGTAATACATGGTGTTCATGGCTTTTCAACCCAGAGAGTTTTCCTTTCTCAAGTGACACATTCCTTGATATATTGGCAGCATAACCACCTGGATATCTTATGGATTTTAATAATTGGAAGAATTCCTTTTTCATGTTTGGTCTCGTTGTAAAGAATGGATGACTCTTATCCACTTCTCACCATTCCATCTAGCCACAAATTTTTTTTATTCCGAGCTTTTTCAAATCTTGGCCTTGTATGTATCTTTCGGTTTTCCTTCTATACCTAGTATTATGCCAAGAATGTTCTCACATACATTCTTTTCAATATGCATTACATCGAGATTGTGCCTAATCTTCAACTTTGACCAATATTCTAGCTCAAAAAATATACTCTTTTTAATTTGGTCCAGTTTCGTTCTTTAAATGTTCTCATTTTCTTTTAGTAAGGATTATGAGGGTGTTTTGTCACGCCCCGGACCTATCCGGACACGCCAACAATCCGCCGTACAGTACGAATAGTCAACCGCAGTCCAACACATTCATACTATACAAGGCGTCTGGGATATCATTCACGCATAGTACATCCATAAACAAACATAATGTAAAATATTCATTCGAAGCAGCGGAAACATTTGGTACAAGTGTTCATGCCACACTTTGGCAAACATGGGCATACAAGCCCCCATTAAATATTCAATAGAAAAACATTATCCATGAGCATTAATTAAAGTGTTTGAAAAATGGAATCTGAAGAGGCACGAACCACGTCTCCTCTTCTTGGATCCTACCCGAGCAACGGTGATGGCAGCAAGCTTTACTCCCTACCTGAAACTGTGAGGTGGCCTCCCCCGTGAAGGGGAGGTCAGTACTTGGAAGCATTTGACAAGTACAATGACAACTATACTAAGTATAATCAAAGTTTCAATTTCCAAGACCCTCAATCTAGGATGTTATTCACTTATAATTAACTCACGTTCCTTCATGCTAGAGCTCGGCTCATAGTCATGCTAAATTGTGCTAGAGCTCGGCTCATAGTCACACTACATTTGCTAGAGCTCGGCTCATAGTCATACTAAATTGTGCTAGAGCTCGGCTCATAGTCACCCTACGTTTGCTAGAGCTCGGCTCATAGTCATACTAATTTGTGCTAGAGCTCGGCTCATAGTCACCCTACGTTTGCTAGAGCTCGGCTCATAGTCATACTACCACGTGCTAGAGCTCGGCTCATAGTCACGTCAACTAATCCCTAAACCACTTCTTAGTCTAGGTTCCATCCATTTTGAGTAACCCTTAAGGCCTACTCCAAATGTAACTTGAGTTCATAATAATTTGAATATCTCAATTAAATTCCACATTCAAGTACAACTTGGCTCTAATATCAAAATATCACTTTTATCCTTCCATGACTTCCTTACATGAGGTAAAAGTATATTTATCACAATTTGGTTTATAGTTTACACAACTATTATACCATTGTATTCATAACACATAATCATACACAATTTATTCATAAATTTGTATATTATGCATTTTTGCTTATAAACAATAAAAATCTCATTTAGGCATTTTTGTACTATAAATAAATCATGCCAAACACATATAATTCATTTAGGTAATCTTATGAAATTAACCCAATAATTATAAGCAATATAGTCGGTCATCCTCACCTTAAGTGAGCTTAAGCGTGTTCTACGCTCCGCGGTTGAACTTTGACTAATTCCGGTGAACTTTGACCAACTCCGGCCAACTTTGACCAACTCCGGCGAAACTCCGGCGAAGCTCAAAGATACTCTAAATCAAGTTCCTAACAAGGTTTTAACATCATAAAACCTTAATCAATACACATAACCCTTAAAAGGTTATTTTCCGGTGAACCGGTCGGTTTGGCTTCTAAGTCCGTTCTTGGACTTAGAACTACTCCCCAACCCATTATTCCACACTATTGACATGTAGAACAACCTCAAGGGTTCTCCATAAGATATGTACCTCATAGGGTAGGGGAAAAATAAAGGAAAAGTTAATACAAGGTCATTACCTTAATCTTTCTCACTTTTCCTAGCCTTTTTCTCCCTTTAATCTCCCTCCTTGGAACTTCCTTGCTTGGGCTCGAATTAGCTATGGAGTATGGGGTTGAAGAGCTTCCTATCTCTCTCTTTTCCTTGTGATGGCCGAAATATGGTAGGGGGGATGGGTTGTGAGACTTGGTTTTGTCTCAAATGGCCAATGAGTGAGGTCAAAGGGTCCCTTTGCACCTCCTCCACTCATCCTCTTGTCAACCCAGCTCCCCCTTGTCCATTCTAGCACAAAAAAACGTGGGATGGCCCCCACTCATGTGGGAGGTCATCCCTTTGTGTCCCAATGTGTACAATCGGTCCCGAAAGTTGTATTTTTCGGACTGTTTTAACTGTATTTTACTTTATCGGGTCAAATAAAATATATTATGTGTTCTTAATCATTATACCCTTTATAATGAATGTACATTCCCCAACTTTAATTTATAGGTCTCCGAAATCCAATTTCGGGCTATTATCCGTTAAATCACCAATACCGATAATTGAGCCGCTTTTGACCAATCGGTCCACATTATGTCATTGCTTTGGACCAAGTAAATTATCCCCCTCTATATAAATATTATTTCGACCAAGTTGGATAAAATATACGGTCTCGGGAATATCGGGCGGCCCCGCTCCCAGTGTGGGTCCCGCGTGCGAATTTACTATTTGCGCAAAAGAAATATTAAAAATTCACAACTTCGTATACTCTTTAACCATTCCGTAAGGTTCAATACATTATACTCTTAAAAATAAATACATTTGGGGACGGTGTTACAAGTTCACCCCCCCTTATTTGGGATTTCGTCCCCGAAATCCACGTGTCTAATCGAAAAGAAACGGGTATTGCTCCCTCATTGAGACCTCAGTCTCCCAGGTTTCTTCTTCGACTCGATCACTCCTCCAAAGAACTTTTACCATCGGAATCTCCTTGTTCCTCAGTTTCTTCACCTGATGACCCACAATCTTTACTGGTTCCACCGCATATTGTAGATCTTCACGTATCTCCACCGGTGGCTTCTCAAGAATATGAGATGGATCTCTCACGTACTTCTTGAGCATCGATACATGGAACACGTCGTGTATCTTCTCAAGTTCCGACGTCAGCTTGAGACGGTAAGCCACCGCCCCAATCCTTTCGAGGATTTCAAACGGACCAATGTATCGGGGGTTAAGCTTTCCCCTCGATATAAACCTGATGATACCCTTCCAAGGAGAAATCCTTAAGAAGACCTTATCACCGACCTCGAACTCCAATGGCCTACGTCGTTTGTCGGCATAACTCTTCTGCCGGTCTTGGGCAGCCTTGAGTCTATCCTGAATGACTTTCACTTTAGCCTTGGTGATTTCAACAAGTTCAATCCCCTCGAGCTTGGCCTCGCCAACCTCGTCCCAACATAACGGTGTCCTGCACCTCCTCCCATACAATGCCTCGTATGGAGGCATGCCAATACTCGCCTGATAACTGTTGTTATAGGCGAACTCGACTAGAGCCAAATGTTTGTCCCAACTTCCTTGGAACTCCAGAACACACGCCCTAAGCATGTCCTCCAATATCTGTATGACTCGCTCGGATTGTCCATCCGTCTGTGGATGAAAAGCCGTGCTGAACCTCAATTTAGTACCCAAAGATGCTTGAAACTTGGGCCAAAATCGAGATGTGAATCGTGGATCCCTATCCGAGACAATGGATATCGGGACTCCATGTAGTCTCACAATCTCCTCCGTGTATAGCTTTGCCAACCTTTCAAGAGGGTAAGTGATGTTAATAGGCAAAAAGTGTGCACTCTTGGTGAGCCTATCAACTACTACCCATACCGCATCATAGTTGTTCATGGTCCGTGGTAACCCCACCACGAAATCCATAGTCACATGCTCCCACTTCCATTCTGGAATGGAAAGTGGCTGCAATAACCCAGCTGGATGCTGATGTTCTGCCTTAACTTGTTGACAAGTAAGGCATCGGCTGATGTACTCGGCTATCTCTCTCTTCATACCGGACCACCAGTAACTTTCCTTCAAATCACGATACATCTTCGTGCCCCCCGGGTGCATGGCATAAGCCGATGAATGAGCTTCCTCTAAGATGGACTTTCGGAGCTCATCATCTGCCGGTACACACACTCGGTCACGAAATAATAAAAGACCGTCGTCTCTTTCCCTGAAGTCCTCCACCGGTCCCGCTTGCATGCGTTCCCTGATCTTCATAATTTCATCGTCAGTTTCCTGACCCTTCTTGATCTCATCAAGCAAAGTAGGTCTCACCTCAAACCGTGCCAATAAGGCACCATTACTGGACACCTCCAGTTGGGCTCTTAATGCCCTCAAATTAGCTATCAATGCCCCAGATGAGCTCTTCCGGCTCAAAGCATCTGCCACCACATTTGCCTTGCCTGGATGGTACTCAATCACTAGATGGTAGTCCTTTATCAACTCCATCCACCGTCTCTGCCTCATGTTTAACTCTTTCTGAGTAAACACGTACTTCAAGCTCTTATGGTCAGTGTATATGTGACACGTCTCTCCGTAGAGATAATGTCTCCAAATCTTCAGTGCAAACACTACTGCTCCCAGCTCCAGATCATGGGTAGGATAATTTACCTCATGCTTCTTCAACTGTCGCGAAGCATAGGCAATTACCCTCCCCTCCTGCATCAACACACACCCAAATCCTTGGATGCTCGCATCACTATAGACATCGTACCCCATACCCTGTTTGGGTAATGCAAGTACCGGTGCCTCGGTCAACCTCCTCTTCAGTTCGATGAATCCTTTCTCACATTTGTCATCCCATATAAACTTAGCTCCCTTTCGAGTGAGCTTCGTCAATGGCGATGCCAAAACGGAGAACTTCTCCACGAACTTTCTGTAGTAGCCTGCCAACCCAAGGAAACTACGAATTTCCTTGACGTTCTTTGGCCTCTCCCATTCGGTGATGGCTTCTATCTTCTTGTTATCAACAGCAATTCCCGATCCCGAAACCACATGCCCGAGAAAACCAATCTCCTTAAGCCAAAATTCACATTTAGAAAATTTGGCATAGAGTTGCTTCTCCCGTAGTGTCTCAAGAACGAGTATCAAGTGCTCCTCATGCTCTTCCTCACTCTTTGAGTAGATCAAAATGTCATCAATGAACACAATCACGAATCGGTCCAAGTATTTGTGAAATACTCGGTTCATCAAGTCCATGAATGCCGCCGGGGCGTTTGTTAACCCAAACGACATAACAAGGAACTCAAAATGCCCATACCTCGTGCGGAAAGCACTCTTCGGTATGTCATCCTCTTTAATCTTCAATTGATGGTACCCCGACCTCAAGTCAATCTTTGAAAACACGGTTGCTCCTCGTAGTTGATCAAACAAGTCATCAATCCTAGGCAAAGGATACCTATTCTTGATTGTGACCTTGTTCAGTTGACGATAGTCAATGCACATTCGAAGTGTTCCATCCTTCTTTTTCACAAAAAGAACCGGTGCTCCCCACGGGGAGTGGCTTGGTCTAATGAAACCGTTATCCAAAAGCTCTTGCAATTGGGTTTTCAACTCGTTCAGTTCAGCGGGTGCCATGCGGTATGGCGGTATGGAGATTGGTTTGGTGCCGGGCTCGACCTCGATCACGAACTCAATCTCTCTATCGGGTGGAAGTCCCGGTAAGTCTTTAGGAAAGACGTCCGGATACTTGCATACTACCCTAACATCAGCAATGCTCGTCTCTTCTTTGGTTTTGTCCACCACATACGCTAGATATGCGTGACATCCCTTCCTCATCATATTCTTAGCCCTCACAGCGGATATGATACAACTATTGGATTTTGCCCTATCCCCCTCGAAGCGTAAGGTTACCCCTTCATTGCCTTCGAGTTCAAGTACTTTCGTGTAACAATCGACCCTAGCATGATGCTTCTCAAGCCAATCCATCCCCAGGATTGCATCGAACTCAATCATACTCAGCGGCACGAAATCACACGACAAGTTTTGGCCCTCCACTTCCACCCCACACGATGGATAGTGGCTATCTCTCTCGATGTCTTCCCCTAGGGGTGTGGATACCAATAGGGCTTGGGTCATCGGTACCAGGGGTACGTTGAATCCCCCGGCGAATGCCTCACTCACAAATGATCGTTGCGCCCCGGTATCGATGAGGATTCTCGCACATCTCCCATTAATCTTTAGTGTTCCTACATTTATAAGCCATGTAAGATACCTCTCTAACATACCGGCCAATCCTACGAAGAACATAATGCGAAATTATGTCCTTAAAGTGGGCAAAGTCCCCCAATTATGGTTAACGTTCGCAGTTGAGATATAAATTGACACTGTCTCACCGTTTTGATCATATCTCTTCACATACTTAACCAAATCGTTCGATTCAAATTCCATCATTTAGACAATGAAAATATCTACAACTTTCATGAAGACAACTTTTTCATTTGACGAACACTTCGAGGTGTACCCGGTCGGGTAACACACTATACCCGGTCGGGTATAGGTTCCAGTGGGTTCGGGCAAAATTTTTTGACAAACCCGGTCGGGTATAACACCATACCCGGTCGGGTATGTGTTCCAGTGGGTGTCGGGAAGAAGTTTTTGACAAACCCGGTCGGGTATACCACCATACCCGGTCGGGTATGTGTTCCAGTGGGTGTCGGGAAGAATTTTTTGACAAACCCGGTCGGGTATACCACCATACCCGGTCGGGTATGTGTTCCAGTGGACTTATGAGTGCAAAACTTGGCCTACCCGGTCGGGTTCATTACCAAACCCGATCGGGTTTGCGATCCAGAAGGTTTACGAGGGCAAAAACTTGTCCTACCCGGTCGGGTTTATTGCCCTACCCGGTCGGGTAGTAGCATGGTTTTGCCCTCCTTTCCCATTTCAATCTTACGTCCGCTCCCACCTGGATTCTAGGATTCATAACTTCAATTTATGGATGAGGAATGGGTAAAATACGGGAAGTTAAGCGGTCGTACCTGCAACCGAATCTGGGTTAGCTCGGGCATCCGCCTCCGTCATTGCGTAGACCCTTGCTTGGGTCCTTCCTTGGTTAACGGACGGCGCATTGCTCGTGCTTGCTCCCCCTTGGCCCGTACTGGCGTGCGGTGCTCCGGTTCGGTTCCTACTTGCCGTAGTAGGGCCGCTTGATCCCGCCCCTCGGTTCCCACCAAGTTGAGGGCAGTTGGGCTTGATATGCCCTGTGCTCCCGCATTGGTAGCACCGTGGTGGATCACGACACTTACCGGCGTGGCTCCGGTTGCAATTCCTACACCTTGGCGCAGTTGACGCTTGTGAGCCCGAGTTGTGCCCGCTGAAGGCCGGGTTCCCTTTTGATGGCGGTGCCGGTGCCCTGAACGATCCGCCTCCCCCATGGTTCCCCTTCTTGTTGGAACCTTGGGGGCCATGGCTTTCCCACTTCCTTTTCTTCGCCTCCTCGGCATTCCTTATCTTTCTTTCCTCCCACTCCTTCTCTCCCTTCAGGCCTTGTTCAACCACTTGACTAAACGTCATATTAGGCAATTGTGTTGCCCTCTCACGTATGTCAAGGTCCAAGGCATCCCAGAAGTGGTTCACCATCCGGTTCTCATCACATATGTACTCCGGTATGAATTCGGCAAGCTTTCTGAACTTGTGCTCAAGTTCCTTCACCGTGCATGCACCTCCTTGTGTCAAGTTTGTATACTCCCTCCTCTTCATGTTTACCTCGAAGTCGGAGTAGTATTGGTTGAAGAACTCCTGCCGGAAGTTCTCCCAAGTGACGGCCTCGCCGTACTTCCCTTTGACTCCGTCCCACCATGTGGACGCCATGCCTTCAAGCAATCTTATTGCCACCCTCAGTTTCATGTTGGGTGGCAGCTGCATGTCAAGGGCCGTTTCGTTGAATCTTTTGATCCACTCGGCCGCCACGGAGATGTCCCCCGTTCCGTCAAACGGTTTACATCCCAAATCTCTTGCTTCCTTGACAAATTTGGAGATCCTTATGGTTGGACCTCCAGCATTTTGGCCTCCATGGGGTTCAACATGGACCCTAGAAGCACCATGACTTCCCCCTCTTGAAGCCATGCCCGAAGGTTGCCCCGCTCGGCGCCTTCGGCGTTGTCTCCTCTCCTCACGCTCCTGGTGGTATTGTTGGAGCAGCGCCTCGATTCTCCCAAGAGTGCCATCATCTTCACTCTCTTCACTCACATCATCATCCTCCCCATCATATGGGGTTTCCACCGGCTCGGTTTCCGGTCTATAAGTTGAGTCCTCATAGGACCAATAAGTCTCACTCTCGGTGTCCACGTGGCCATCGCTCACGGTCTGTTGTTGGCCTCCACGGCCCCTTCCCCTTGACACCCTAGTGGACCCCCGGCTGCCGCGTTCGGACCCACCCGGTACACGGCCCGTCGGGTTCCTCCTAGTGATTCTACCAATTGGCTCCATTTCTGAAAGAAGTTTAGAATGAGCCATTAGACTCGTATCAACTGTCAAGTGACGGATAGGTACTTAAAGACATCTTTTGGCTTAACTCACCGCCATACCAATTGTTAAGGGTACCATCTTAACAATTAGAGACCTTGCAACTCAAGTACCAAAAGTTCTGTAAGTACAAAACTTTATGCTCATGGGTTTCAAATCCGTTTTTCAAAAAGAGATTTTGAAGCTTCATTATGAAGTTTACGGACTAAGTCTCTGATACCAATTAAATTGTCACGCCCCGGACCTATCCGGACACGCCAACAATCCGCCGTACAGTACGAATAGTCAACCGCAGTCCAACACATTCATACTATACAAGGCGTCTGGGATATCATTCACGCATAGTACATCCATAAACAAACATAATGTAAAATATTCATTCGAAGCAGCGGAAACATTTGGTACAAGTGTTCATGCCACACTTTGGCAAACATGGGCATACAAGCCCCCATTAAATATTCAATAGAAAAACATTATCCATGAGCATTAATTAAAGTGTTTGAAAAATGGAATCTGAAGAGGCACGAACCACGTCTCCTCTTCTTGGATCCTACCCGAGCAACGGTGATGGCAGCAAGCTTTACTCCCTACCTGAAACTGTGAGGTGGCCTCCCCCGTGAAGGGGAGGTCAGTACTTGGAAGCATTTGACAAGTACAATGACAACTATACTAAGTATAATCAAAGTTTCAATTTCCAAGACCCTCAATCTAGGATGTTATTCACTTATAATTAACTCACGTTCCTTCATGCTAGAGCTCGGCTCATAGTCATGCTAAATTGTGCTAGAGCTCGGCTCATAGTCACACTACATTTGCTAGAGCTCGGCTCATAGTCATACTAAATTGTGCTAGAGCTCGGCTCATAGTCACCCTACGTTTGCTAGAGCTCGGCTCATAGTCATACTAATTTGTGCTAGAGCTCGGCTCATAGTCACCCTACGTTTGCTAGAGCTCGGCTCATAGTCATACTACCACGTGCTAGAGCTCGGCTCATAGTCACGTCAACTAATCCCTAAACCACTTCTTAGTCTAGGTTCCATCCATTTTGAGTAACCCTTAAGGCCTACTCCAAATGTAACTTGAGTTCATAATAATTTGAATATCTCAATTAAATTCCACATTCAAGTACAACTTGGCTCTAATATCAAAATATCACTTTTATCCTTCCATGACTTCCTTACATGAGGTAAAAGTATATTTATCACAATTTGGTTTATAGTTTACACAACTATTATACCATTGTATTCATAACACATAATCATACACAATTTATTCATAAATTTGTATATTATGCATTTTTGCTTATAAACAATAAAAATCTCATTTAGGCATTTTTGTACTATAAATAAATCATGCCAAACACATATAATTCATTTAGGTAATCTTATGAAATTAACCCAATAATTATAAGCAATATAGTCGGTCATCCTCACCTTAAGTGAGCTTAAGCGTGTTCTACGCTCCGCGGTTGAACTTTGACTAATTCCGGTGAACTTTGACCAACTCCGGCCAACTTTGACCAACTCCGGCGAAACTCCGGCGAAGCTCAAAGATACTCTAAATCAAGTTCCTAACAAGGTTTTAACATCATAAAACCTTAATCAATACACATAACCCTTAAAAGGTTATTTTCCGGTGAACCGGTCGGTTTGGCTTCTAAGTCCGTTCTTGGACTTAGAACTACTCCCCAACCCATTATTCCACACTATTGACATGTAGAACAACCTCAAGGGTTCTCCATAAGATATGTACCTCATAGGGTAGGGGAAAAATAAAGGAAAAGTTAATACAAGGTCATTACCTTAATCTTTCTCACTTTTCCTAGCCTTTTTCTCCCTTTAATCTCCCTCCTTGGAACTTCCTTGCTTGGGCTCGAATTAGCTATGGAGTATGGGGTTGAAGAGCTTCCTATCTCTCTCTTTTCCTTGTGATGGCCGAAATATGGTAGGGGGGATGGGTTGTGAGACTTGGTTTTGTCTCAAATGGCCAATGAGTGAGGTCAAAGGGTCCCTTTGCACCTCCTCCACTCATCCTCTTGTCAACCCAGCTCCCCCTTGTCCATTCTAGCACAAAAAAACGTGGGATGGCCCCCACTCATGTGGGAGGTCATCCCTTTGTGTCCCAATGTGTACAATCGGTCCCGAAAGTTGTATTTTTCGGACTGTTTTAACTGTATTTTACTTTATCGGGTCAAATAAAATATATTATGTGTTCTTAATCATTATACCCTTTATAATGAATGTACATTCCCCAACTTTAATTTATAGGTCTCCGAAATCCAATTTCGGGCTATTATCCGTTAAATCACCAATACCGATAATTGAGCCGCTTTTGACCAATCGGTCCACATTATGTCATTGCTTTGGACCAAGTAAATTATCCCCCTCTATATAAATATTATTTCGACCAAGTTGGATAAAATATACGGTCTCGGGAATATCGGGCGGCCCCGCTCCCAGTGTGGGTCCCGCGTGCGAATTTACTATTTGCGCAAAAGAAATATTAAAAATTCACAACTTCGTATACTCTTTAACCATTCCGTAAGGTTCAATACATTATACTCTTAAAAATAAATACATTTGGGGACGGTGTTACATGTTTACCAACTTGGCCAAATTTTATGTTCTCCACCTGAGATAAAATTTCATCTCCTGTTAACTTCCTAGGCTGGGCCCGAAATTCTTGTTTTCCATCAAATGAATCTTTATTTGTATGTGACGAATGGCCCCAATGCAGCCATCGTCGATGGCTCGATGCCCCATGAAACAAACCTTGTCACTGAGCCATGCATAGGTGCCATATATCATCGTGACAAGTAGGACATGCATTATAGCCCTTAGTACTCCATCCAGATACATTACCATATGCAGGGAAGTCGTTTATTGTCCAAAGTACCGAAGCATGTGAATTAACAACTGTTTCAATTCATCAATCAATGGACAAAGATAGACATCAATGTCCCTACCAGGCTCTCGCTTACCAGGAATTAACAAGGTCAGCATTGTATATTGTTTTTTCATGCACATCCAAGGTGGCAAGTTAAATGGAACAACAACGACCGACCACATGTTATATTTGTTATTCATATCCGAAAAAGGGTTAAATTTGGATACATCTTATCCATCTCATTCCATGTTAATGTGTCAGCAGGATGTCTCATGACACCGTCATCAACTCTCGCATTTTTGTGCCACTTCATCTGATCTGTTGTGTGAGACCCCATGTACAATCGTTGTAATCATGGCTTTAACGGAAAATAACACAAAACCTTTTGAGAAATCTTCTTACCTCCCTCATTGTCTTGGTATCTTGGTTCATGATATATAGGGCAATTATCTAACTCCACATTTTCTTTATAAAAAAGGGCGCAATCATACTTCGAGCATGAATCTTCTCATAACCAAGTCCAATATCTTTCAAAACTTTGTGTACATGTCGATGACTAGAAGGTAACTTATTTCCTTTTGGAAGCATCCTCTTCAAAGTACCCAAGAGATCATTGAAGCTTTTATTACTCATAAGGTTGCTCACTTTTATTTGCATCAACTCAACAACTGATGTAAGCACATAGAAATCTTCACATCCAACATAAAGTTTTTCTTGAGCTTCTTTCAATAATCTTTCATATTTATCGATTTCTTCACGATGCATGCTAGGAAAAAAAAGTTGTCTCGAAGCACATCATCACCATGGAACACATCATTTTCTTCAAAGAAATTGCCCTCATGAGGGTGGGAGGCATATGGGAATTCACTAACAATATTCATGATTTGATCATTATCTTTATTATTCTTATCACTCATCTTAGAATAAGAACCTAAGTTGTTTATTGAAGAACTCATTCTAGCTTCCATTCACTCACCATGATGAGTCCACACGGTGTAATTGTATGGCATCCCCTTCATCATTAGATGTTGACGAATTACACCGAACGGCTACCAACTACAATTATTACATTTACTTCATGAACACCTTGCTCGACCTATGACATGATTTCTTGCAACTTCAATGAATTCATCGACAACCAATTTATATTGTGTTGAGGTTTATCCCTTCAACCCTCGGGTCCAACACATAAGCCCAAGGATTTCGAGTGGATTATTTAAGTGTGGGTGATTAACTGATCTAACAACAAGTAAGATGGGCTAAGAGAGTAATGGACAACTAAAGGATCGGTTATTATTAATGATGAATAACGCCCCGATACAATATACTTGCTAAGGCCGAAGACCGTTCGTCCTATACTGCACTAGAAGAGCTGTGAGTAATAAGCTAGAGTGTTAAGGCTAATAAGTTGTCAACCCTTTACAATGAAATAAATGCTACTCCCTCCGTCCCAATTTGATGATCCCGTATTTCCTTTCTGGGCCGTCCCAAATTGATAGTCCCATTTCCCTTTTTGGAAAGAAATATGTGGTCCACATCATTTCACCTTTTCTACGCAAATCTCAACCACAACTTTTACTTTTTCAACCACTTCCTTAATCTTTGAGCCCAAAAGAAATGGGATCATCAAATTGGGACGGAGGGAGTACTATTTATACCACCAATGGGCAGTTGGCCACGCCGATGTGGAAGGCTGTGAGTGGCTGATGTCTCAACCACCAAATCCCCAGCATTAAATGCGCTTCCCGCCAGAATCTGGACTTCCCGCCTAATCTGTGGAGACGAACGTCCCTCTGGCTTGGGGCCTGCTCTTGGTGGCTCTTGCCATGGTTGTGGGCCGATTGTTTCCTAGCCCTTGGGAGAATTTGTCATATAGATTGGATTGCACATCACGTGGCTACGGGCTTTCGGTGGCGACGTTCGTCGCCACGGCTGTGATACTCCGAAAAAATTCAAATAAAATAAATAGCAATTTATAAAATAAAGTGTTACGAAAGGGATACTTTAATAAGTATTAGGTTGACCAAATAAAACTTTGTCTTAAATAATCAAAGTGACCCTTTGTAACAAGTGATAATTATACATATGACATAAATAATAAAAGTGACATTTTAACCATTTTAAATCAAATGTATCGATTAATAATACACGAGTTACTTCGTACATGCTTACCTATATATGCATAACAAAATAATAACATAATTGATTATATATAAATGTAGTACGTACTACACATGTGACATGTTTGGAATCTGTATATGCACAATAATATATGTATGGACTTACCTGCGTGAGACCAGCTAGCAAACCCACATGGCAGCCATCACATATTACATAAATATTATCCAAACAACACATATGTTGGTGCAATACCAACCATTTATCCTTGCTAGCTTATCACGTATACCAAATGCTCAAACAAAGAAACTTAATGTTAAATACCAAGACTCATAACTTCAGTCTAGAACTATCGACTGCTTAGTAGCATTTTCCATCGACAACCTCCATACCACCCAACTCTTAGAAAACATATGTGTATAGTTGCCAACAATTCAACTTGAGATCAACGCATGCGAGAGAAAAGAGTGATCGAAAGGAATGAAGAGAAAAGAGAACAAAAACGTATATACGTACATATTCCTGATGTATACATTATGAGGGAAACACTGCAAGTAGGTTAGAGGGAGTGAACGGAAGCTCCGCCGGAGAAAAGGAACTCGATGCCGGAGTTTGGGAAGAAGACGGAACCGCACCTCACTGCTTCGCCGGATGGACGCCGAGCCACCAGGATCTAGGAAAGCTTCCAATGGACGTTGAAGGATGATTACAGACGCTGGAGATGGACACCGGCGTTCTTCCCCTGTTCCCATAGCTGGCCGACGATTTACTGAGTATGCGTCATTTTCCTTTCTTCCGTTCTACCTCCGTATAAGGTTGCTATCATTTAGAACTGGGCTTGGTAATAGTGGGGCTGGACCAGTTAAATCGAAATTAGATATTCCTTGGGTTGGCCGAAAATCCTTAATAGTTGGGCTGAGATAATAATAATGATAATAATAAAATCAATTGTGGAATTGGATAAAATGCAAAAAGTAGAATAAAATACTGATTGTGAAATTTTAATAGTTTAAAGGTGGTTGCGGTGAAGACTGAAATAACAACCTGAATAGGAGTGACACGAATCGAAGTAAGTGTTTCCGTCAATCAAAACTGCTATTCCTCTAGTTAATAGTTTCAAAAACTTGTATGTGAACTATGTTCCAAGTTTTGAGATTTGATATCATTTGAAAATATGTGAAGTATTTGGACTTGCTAAAATTACTATTTTACTAGCGTTATTAAATTTGTGACTTTCTCGATGAGTTTGGAAACTTTGATAAAACATTTGGACATGCGAAATATGACTGTTTTGTGTACAAATCAGTTTATTGATCTTGAGAAAGTGTGAGTTGGATACTATGTTCTTTTTGGAAAACTACAATTTGAGATTGGATATAGTATGACTACTTTTGGAAATATGACAAGTCCTTGTTTTTATAAAGATTAATTGTTGAAAAACTAGTGATTCTAAAGATTTAATTATATGATTAATATTTCAAAAGCTTTGATATGAAATTATATGTATTTGAGACTAGTAATATACATACAAGAGTTTATATATATCCTTTTTATTAATATGTCCATCTCATAGACATTTTTGGGAAAGTTACGATGTATATATAAATATTTTAAACCACTACATTTAAATGAATAATAATTACTAGTATTTAATAAATCTATGAAATTATATATGGTTTTCAGAGATTTTGATAATGAAATAATACGTATTATCTATTTGATATTAAAGATGTGATTACTAGTATAACTAAGTTTTTCCAAAATGTATATATTTAATTAATCTCTTCGAAAATCTAAGGAGTTACAATAAAATTATTTACATATATGAGACTATTACCTTTTTGAAATTATTATTTTGAATGTATGATTATAGTACGAAATTGTTTTCACCACAATCTACCACTACGTATTTTACCTCATTAATAAATTTTGAGATGTTGTTTTAATACAAGTATTTATTTATAAAATTCGATACTTAAGAGCATTTGACAATCAAAATTATTATTGAGCCACAAATGATTTTAAGAGATCTTGGTATAATATATAAAATAAACACCTTTATATATGAGTATAACTAGTACTTATTTTATAGTAATGTAGGTTTCGAAGCC
Source organism: Cuscuta epithymum (assembly GCA_945859915.1). Taxonomy (NCBI): domain Eukaryota; kingdom Viridiplantae; phylum Streptophyta; class Magnoliopsida; order Solanales; family Convolvulaceae; genus Cuscuta; species Cuscuta epithymum. The sequence goes on along the minus strand of CAMAPF010000980.1, from coordinate 830,939 downwards.
AATCAAAAATGATTTACCGCATACTTACATGTATGCAATATTTGAACTATGGGAATTATTTATGACTTGGAAATCTTATGATTTACATGAATCAAATTCTTGGAATATATGAGTATTGGTGGATTATTTTCTATGGAGGATTAAATGTATATTCTTTTAAAAGAATATTGGTGGATTGATATTTATTACAAAGAATATCTTTGGAAGTGTGACAAGAATGATTTTGGGGAAAACTTAAAGTTTTCATAATATATTTTACGTCTCGAGAGAAACACGAGACGTGGGTGGTTAGGGCTACTACTACTTTTGGTGAAATTTATTTGGGTCGGTAACCAGTCCGGCAATGACATGCTCCGGTAGACATCCCGGGCTTTTATTTGAGGATCAAAGATCCTTTGGTGGTCGTAGTAGTAGTTACCTAATTTACCCTTGGACAATGTCCCTTGTGAGTAGGTGGTAGAAAACATCCTGCCTACTTGGATTTCTTACTACTCGGAGAGCTTGGAATCTCTTTTAGAGGGTGTGCACACTTAAGGTAGAAATTCAGCTTCCAATTGGTGGTCGGTGGGAGCCGGAATTCCGGGATGAGTCGTAGATAACAACGACTCATTGGGCTCGAGGAATCTTGAGTTTCGCCCACTCTTAAAAGAAACATAAAGTATTACTTTGGTTGGAATTGAGAATGGAAATATCTATTGGAGGAATTATTTTGAGACCTTAAATAATTTTGGATATACATATGGGAGGATTAAATATTTTGGGGAATTAAATCTTTTTATTACCATTGAGACTATCGTGGAGAATTATTATTCCTTATAAGGGTTGTTAAAGAAATCTTACTATTCAAAGTTTATAAACATTATTTTGAATTATGAATGCTATTCTAAAATTATTACTCCGTATTTAGTATGTTGGGAAGTATACAGATTTGACAAAGTATTTTGGAGGACTATGTGATATCAAGACATTATTTTACTTGCATATCTGTGATATGATGTGAGATGGAAAAATTTTTACGAACCCCAATTTAGTGTGTGTATTTATTTATGTATTTATGAGATCAAATATTTTACTTGCATTTGAGGAATTGTAAAGTATTTTGAGAAGGTTTTGACATGCCAAAAAAAGGGTTTTGACATGTATTTTGAAAAATTATATATGTATCAAACATGATTATTTTACGGGATTGAGTAGGCCCTTACTTAGCATTTCAAGCTAATTTTTGTTTCTTTGTGTTTTCTTTCTGTACTTTATTTGTGCAGGAATAGAGGATCATATTGAAGTTGCTTTCGAGAGCTTCCGCTAGAACACATAGACTAAAGTTGATTGAGTGATTTATTTTAGTCTTAATTTTAAGGAATTTTAGTTGAACAATTATTTATGGAAAATTTTAATTGTTGGTGGTGGATAGCCTGTGCACTCGGTTATGTGAGAACCGAGTGTGGCGGTAACACCCCTTATTTCCATTTAAATTTCCGCTGCACAATTCTGATGTTTTCAAATAAAGCTTAAATCCCTTTGAATAAATCATTATTTAAAGGTATTTTTGGGTGGGAAAAATGGGGGTGTTACAACGGCCTTTGTCCGCAGGCGTGATCCACCGTTGTCCTGGCTGGACGCCCGTCACGATGGGCTGGACATTCGTCCGAATGAGGGGTAATGGGTCGATCCTCTATTTGGGCCATTAACCCAACATATTGTTCACTGCTTCTATTTAGATTATGTATTCAACTTCTTCTCATCATATATTAGTGTATTTAACCCTAAAATTCACATTTTATCACAAAAGTTTTAAAAATTGAATTAAAGTATGTAGTAATCGTGATCAACGAGTACTTCACTAAGTGGAAAATAGCAAAATCAAGGCTGATTAGCCATGATATTTTAATTCATTAATCTTAGTGTTTTATTCCCTTACTCAATGATCTTAATATTCAAGCCCTCGCTTTTGTTACTCTGATTTCTTACGCTTACACACGTGAAAAAACAATTTTTCAGGTAGATACGAATTCTACTACGTCATACTACGGTATTAGTGTGTAGTGGTGAATTTATTTTGAGACACAAGCAACAGAAGTGTCGTCAATACACTATTAGAAATGTAGGTTGGTTGATTTGAATTCTTTGAGACTTTGTAGAACCATTCAAAGTCATTCTTTTACATGTTTTGGTAATGTTAAGGAAAACTAATGCTATGAAATAATATTTTTGTGTATGGTTTTGCATCACACAATTAAAAGGAAATCAAGTGTGATTAATATTTTTTATTTTATTTGCATTTATCGAGATGTATTACTTTCTAATTGTGCAAATAGACATATAAGATGCAATTTCGAGGTGATTTTCATCATGAGTCATCCAGAAATAGTCTCTCTATGCTTTAGTATAAGAGTAAGTTTGCGTACATTCGACCCCCCCCACCACCGTTGGTGTGAGCCTTTGCGGCACTGGGGTAATGTTGTTGTAGATTTGATTTAAAAAATCTCCCACATATTTATAGCCCCATACGGCCATACCCATAGCTAGGCTTGGCCCTGGTCCGGTTCGACCGGCTCAGGAACCGGACCGCCCGCCACTGTGGGGGGCCGGCCCGGCCCGGTGAACCGGTATCGGGCCTAGGCCTGACCCGGGGGTTTATGGGGGCGGGTCCTGGACTTGCTATTTGGGGACCGGCCCGGCCGGTCCGAACCTGATTCGGGCTATTTTATTTTATTTTTTATTTTCTGGGTTTGGGCTAGGCTGGGTGTTTTTTCGGGTTTTGGGGGGTGGAGCCGTGGGGGTTGGAATTAATAAGAAAAACTAAAAAAAAAAAAAAAAGAACCGGCCCGACCGAGAACCGGTAGACTCCCGGGCCGGTGCCGGGCTTCACCCCAGAAAACCCAAGCCCACCCAGGCCCAACCCGGAACGGGAACCGGACTGGGCCCAGTCCATCACTCCATCCCTACCCAATAAGGTTGTGGAAGGCATTGGTGTGGGTATGTGAACTAAGGTTGTTGAAGGTTGTTACTTCTATAGGACTTTAGGAACAATACTAGTTGTGAGCACAAAGTCCACCAAAGAAAAGGAGGTTGTATCTTCTCAAGAATCAATTCAACATAGTACACCAAAAACATGTCCCCTAGAGTCTATTGAAAAGTGATTTCATAACTGTGTTGTCCATAAAAGCCAGGAGACGATAAGAGCACAATTCAAGAACCATACAGTCATGTCAACAAACTCGCTCGAATAAATAGTATTTGGCTAGTTTCCTAATCTGGCTTCTTTCTTCTGCCATTAGCATTTGTAATTTTCTTTTTTTTTTTGCGCCCAAAAAGGGAACAATACTAGTTGTGAATTAATGTATGGAAATCCATTCCCAGCTTTAAATATTTGAATCCACCTTTATATATGAACTAACAAACTATTATATAAGATCTCGGACTATTCCTATAAGGTTATCATTTGGAATGTAAAGCCAAATCGACCCATAACCTTGGTGTGGATCTTTTATGAAAAATGATGTTGGCTATGAAAAATAATGACGATTATAACAAACCAATGAAAACAAAGAACGATAGACACAATACAGTCATAGACAATTATCGACTACAAACTTCACCCTAACAAATTCTCAACATAATTAACTCATAATCAAGCAGCCGATTCTATGATAGTCATGGATTCAATGTGATAATGAGCTTGTCATATATCGGACATCGACAAGGATATGGGTGATTCATGGGTAGAGACCAAGCAACTAGATAGGAAACAAGGTTAGCTACACTTTTAGCAAGTACAACTACATACAAAAATACCCAAGATATTAGCAACTTGCCTCAAGTTGCTTTTTATAAATGTATATTGTACATTCTATCATGATATACAAAATACACACACAATCCGTTCCCAGTAATTCAAAAACTATGCTGCCTAGTGGGACCCATCCACAGTCCAACTTAAGAGATAACGATATGTTATGCAAAACAGCAGGGTATAATCACCTGGCATGGAAGAATTTATGCTTGTCATATACTTTTATGTAGCATATTATACATGAAAACTGTATTTGAATGGCGTTTGGTAGGGATGAACAAAAACGTATACTATAAGTGGTGTTTGGTTGTGTAAGCAAGAAATCAAGACGGCAGAAGTAGTTCAGCTTGGGGAAAGAAGCAATTGGAAGGCACATCCAGGAGCAAGTCCTGATCTGAACAGTCAGGGACATAGAAAGAATTAGAGGGACTGGGCAATTCAAATAGACATTTTGGAGTAATGAAGCAAGAGTTGTCCCCATCCTTGTTTTCATAATTTCCCATATTCACCAGCCTTTCAGGGCTTTTCGTTATAGTCTCTGGCACTGAAGCAAAACAAACCAGAAATTTATATGCAAGCCAATCTATTTCATTGATAGCATGGTTAGAGTAGAAACATCATATAAAGTTTTAAACGGGTGGTGGTTTACAGTATACTTTATGTGTAAAAGAAATATTTGGAGTTTTTTTTTTAACCCAGTGTTAAGCCACTTGAAAGTGGGGTAAGGGCCAGGGGGAACACACGGTGTTGATATTTGGTGTTATATATTACCACTTTGGATGCCATTCTTTAAGGATCAATCTAATTGGAGTAGTCATCTAAGGCGTTATATGTGGATCTTTTTATACTTAGTCATCTAAGGTGTGGCTGTGTAGAAGGCCTTAACATGCTCTCACAATATAGTGAGACTTAATTGAATCTCATACTCCCTCTGTCCCACAAAATTCTTCCCAGTTTGACTTGGATCGGAGTTTAAGAAAGTGGGAATAAAGTGAAAATGTATGGTAGTGGTTGATTAAGAAAAAGGTAAATGAATGTTAGCCACACAAAACTTTCCAAAAAGGGAAATGAGAAGAATTTTTTGGGACATCCCAAAAGGGTAAGTGGGAAGAATTTTATGAGACGGAGGGAGTACTATATTAAGATTTAAAGTTCCATCCTTAAAACTTAAAAGTCCATTTAATAGGAGTCGCTCGAAATCTTATATTTGAGTTTGTGTTTTTAAACTTAGCCAGACTGGAGTGGCTTAACACTATACTTCTTGTTAAACCAATTCTATCAAAAAGCAGTACATCGATTAGCAATACAATTATAGTCAAATACAAAGTGCTTTTGACTATATTTTCCAAAAGAAATGCGAATCTCAAAAAGAATTTTAAAAAAGATTGCACAAATATCAAGAGTGAGAGTTTGATCCTGAATTGTGTCTTTGTAATTGACAAATGTCACTTTAAATGTTTAAAATATGTGTCTTTTTTTAGTCTTGGTTGCACTGATTGCTCCTGTGAGCTTAAGAAAAACTTGTTATACTCCCTCCGTATTGTAAAGATCACTACAATAGGCTTTGGCACAATATTTAAGGAGGAAATAGTAGGGGTAATGAATAGTGTAGAAAAAGTAGGAGAGAAGGTGAAAAAGTAGGAAAGAGAAGATAAAAAGTAGAAAAAGTAAGGGTAGTTGGGTATTTTTAAAGGAAAAAGTTTAACAAAAAAGGAAAGTGTAGCAAACTTTAGAATACGGAGGGAGTAATATTAATATTTGAAGGTTCATTGTAAAAGATCTATCTTAAACAATCCATCCGTCATTACCATTGGAACAGATTGTGCAAATGTTAGAGGTAACGAAATATTGCAGACCTGAAAAATAACTCTGATGCACTCCGTCTAATGATCTTGTAACATTTACAAAGTTACCAATGCTAACATCATCAGGCACTCCTGCAACTTCAAAACCGCTGCAATTTTTTTTAATCTTCACATCCTACAAGACAGTAAATTTAGTTTTATATAGAAGGCATGCTATTTGGTGAAGACGTAACGAAATGTAGTGTAATCAACTACATCCTCCCACCAGATGTGAGTCAAGTTTCAAACTCATGCAAATCTTTTTTTATGCTAAACAAGAGTCACGAGCAGGTTACATGTGTTAAATTTAACTAAGCAAACAAACAAATTTTAAAAATATAAGCAGGCTTAATATAGTAAATCTACCTTTCAAAAAAAAGACTGTCTTTTTTGGACCTGGGTAGTATACTTTTGTATAAACTACACCTTATTTCACGATTACAACATACAAGGAAAAATAAAATACTCCATATGTGTTTCTCATCAAGCATGTCAGAATACCATATTCGAAAAGAAAGAGGAAAAAATGATTGGTTTAATAAGATATTGGATTAGCGAACAAATTCGACCAGTCTTCGAGTGTAGTTTAGTGTGAGTGCTTTATGGCTCAATAGAGTGAGCCTAACGTAATGATGAATTTTATTAGAGCATAATCTAAGTTCAAGTTCAATTTATTAACTGGTTCAGTTTCAGCTTAAGTTTTATTAACTCATCATTCTAATACCATGATAGAAACCGCAATTGGGTTGGCGTCACTAAGCTACTTCTAAAAGCCACACTAAAAGATCAAATTTAAAATCCTAGTTAGTCAAACCCAAGATCTTATTAATTCATTCTCTCTTCAAATTTTTATGTGAGATGGGGAGTGCTATGGTACCCATTTAAAAAATGAGGGTATGGTACCTAGCACCCATTTGATTGGTCCAGGTTATAATTTTTTCATTTATTTATGTTTATATTATTCAATGGCAATATTCTAATTCATTCATGTGGACAAGGTATGGTACCTTAAAGGTACCATAGAATTTGCCATGTGGAATATTAACAAATCAAAACAGAAAAGAAAATGGGCTTGGAGAGTTTTACTCAAGCACGATAGGTGCATGAAGGATGGGGTTGTTGGAGTCTATGCTAACATGTTTACTGCTTAAGCATGGAAATGACATACACTGCAACTTACCTTCAAGCTTATGTGACCTAAAGAAGAGATATGATGCCCCAACATTTGCAGTTTTTCAAGTCCATCCTTATCCCTGAAACCAAACTTAATTAATTTTCTAATACCCATTTAAAGAGATACAAAGGATGTCAAGAATACTCAAAGGAAGTTTTCATTTATGGAAATATACTCTCCCTCCCGTGTACCTTTTCCCCATCTCTTGACCCTTCTCATGTGTATGTGCCAGAGGGTTAGTCCCTGGGGAAGGAACCTCATTTAAAGGGTTTTGCTTATCAACAGCCAAAAGCGACCTGGCTTCCGGATTTTCTTCTCTACCGATTGAACTTGGATGCCGAATGAGCACACTTCCATGTCCTATCTCAACGGACACCATAGGTTTGTCACTCTCATAAAGCAAATCCTCTTCAGAAGATCCAGAAGTATATGAACATTGTTGTTCATGCAATATAGTGCACAGATCTTCCGTGAGCTGCTCAACGGGCGATGGCTTTGGACGACCAGCACATGTTTTCCTCTTTGAAGGCATCATTGCATCATATATATTAGGCTGAGTTGGACCTGAAAAAAAAAACTAGCAGCTAATAGATCCATTGATGGACAGTTTAAAACAATGTAAATCATAATAGAAAGAAACTTCTGACTTATTAGCACTTGGAGTCCATTCTAAAAGGTTAGTTCATTAGAATGAGTCCAATACATCTGAGTTTGTATTTCATATTTGGTTGATATAGAATGGTATAGTTCAACGAAATTAAAGCTTATAGTTTGTATCTTGTGGTAGGCCCAATAAGATGGTCTATCATTGGAGCACAAACTCTTTCTTAAAGCTTACTGGTTTTGAAGTTTAACTGTGTTATGATACCTTATTATGAACTAGAGTTAAATCCTAAAAGTTCAACGAAATTCAAATTCTGAATACAAATAGTGAACTAACTAACCACCAAAAAGGTCAAAATATTTGTTAGGGGAATTTACACGCGGAGGTGGAGGTTCATTAAGCTATGAGATTAACGAAAATGATGCATTGATGTGTGTGTGTGTGTAGATTTAGGATCAAATACAAACAGTCTTTCCCATGAAAAATAGGAACTGTGAAATATAAGATTGTATTCATTATACTTCCTATGAAATCCTATACAAGAAGCTATATTTATAGCTATATTTAGAGTGCTAGGGTTTCCTATACAAGATATACAAAATGGGCTAAGCCCAATACTACTAGGGTTTCCACACTCCCCCTCAAGCTGGAGCATATAAATCATATGTACCAAGCTTGTTACAAATATATTCCACTCTAGGACCTCTAAGAGACTTAGTTAAAATATCTGCAAGTTGTTCAGTTGTGTTCACATATTTTGTGATGATATGTCCACTGGTGATCTTCTCTCGGATAAAATGACAATCAACTTCAATATGTTTTGTCCTCTCATGATATACCGGATTTGATGCGATGTGCATTGCGGCTTGATTATCACACATGAGTTGAGCCGGTTTTGTGTTTCCATATTTTAACTCTTGGAGGAGATGGTTCAACCATAAGATTTCACAGGTAGCAAGGGCCATTGCACGATATTCTGCTTCAGCACTAGATCTGGCAACCACATCCTGTTTCTTACTTTTCCATGAAATTAAGTTTCCACCAATCAAGATGCAATATCCCGAAGTGGAACGTCTATCCATCGGACATCCGGCCCAGTCTGCATCACAGTATCCCACAATATCACGGTGGCCTCGATCTTCAAACAACAATCCTTGCCCTGGATTTTTCTTGATGTATCTCAAAACTCGAATAGCTGCATCCCAATGTCCAGTACATGGCTTATCAAGAAACTGGCTAAGAACACTTACCGCAAATGAAATATCTGGTCTCGTGATGGTAAGATAATTCAATTTTCCGATGAGTCTTCTATATTTTTCCTTGTTGGGCAAAAGATCTCCCTGTTCTGATAAGAGTTTAACGTTCGGATCCATTGGTGTATCCACTGGCTTGCAATCTAGCAAACCTGTTTCCTCAAGAATATCCAAGGCATACTTTCTTTGTGAGAGAGCAATTCCATCTTGAGACTGTGCAACCTCAATGCCAAGGAAGTATCTCAACTTTCCCAAGTCTTTTGTTTGAAATTTGCTAAACAGATGTTGCTTGAGGAGCGCAATTCCTTGATCATCACTACCTGTAATGACAATGTCATCAACATACACAACAAGATAAATACATTTGTTGCCAGCAGAATGTCTGTAGAATATAGAATGATCAACATCACTGCGAATCATGCCAAAGCTGCAAACAACGGCACTGAACCTCCCAAACCATGCACGTGGAGATTGCTTCAAGCCATATAATGAACGACGTAATCTGCACACCATACCAGACTCCCCCTGAGCAACAAATCCAGGTGGTTGCTCCATATAAACTTCCTCGTGCAGATCTCCATGAAGGAATGCGTTTTTAATATCCAATTGGAACAATGGCCAGCGGCTCATTGCTGCCATGGATAAAACCAAACGAACTGATGCAATCTTCGCTACAGGAGAAAAAGTGTCAGTGTAATCCAAGCCATATATCTGAGTATACCCTTTCGCCACAAGGCGTGCTTTAAAACGATCAATCTCCCCATCAGGCCCAACTTTAACCGTGTAAATCCACCGACATCCCACCACTGATTTGCCAGTGGGAAGGGGGACTAAGTCCCATGTCCCACTAGTATGGAGAGCCTCCATCTCAGCCAACATGGCTTTACGCCACTCCGGGTGTGCCAGTGCCTCATGTGTGGTTTTAGGAATGCATATATGAGATAGGTGGGAAATAAAGGCATAGTAAGGCGTAGAGAGGCGGTGATAACTCAAAAAGTTATATATGGGATGTGGATTCAATGTGGAACGCGTACCTTTTCGGAGAGCAATTGGCAAATTATCCTGAGTGGTGTCAAGTGCTGGAGTAGGTGATGGTGGTGATGCAGGATCCGTCATAGGGGAATCAACGGGCGTGGCCACGATGGGCTCAATGGGAGGAGGTCGAGGACGTCGATGGTATACCTGTAATGGCCGATCTGACATAGGAGGGCAGTTTGGGTGCTCATCAGATGGGGGGTTAATGGGAGGCTCCTGATGGATGGGCCGAAGATATGAGGTGAAGTCCAAACATGATGGGGTATTAACTGAAGATAATGGATAATAAAAGGACGACTCAATGAAAGTGACATCGGCTGAAATAAAATGTTTCTTAAGTAATGGAGAATAACAACGATACCCCTTTTGGAGTCGCGAATATCCAAGAAAGATACATTTTATTGACCTAGCCGCCATTTTAGCTAATCCTGGTGTCGTATCATGGACAAAACACACGCACCCAAACACATGAGGTGGTAATGGAAATAAATCACGAGCAGGAAACAAAAGAGAATAAGGAATTTCATTATTAAGAACTGAGGAAGGCATTCTATTTATTAAATGACACGCAGTGAGCACGGCATCTGCCCAATACTGAGGTGGTGTATGGGAATGTAATAATAGGGTACGAGCAGTATCAACCAAGTGCCGGTTCTTGCGTTCAGCAACCCCATTTTGTTGAGGCGTGTGAACACAAGAAGATTGGTGAAGCATACCCCGTGATGTCATGAATTGATTAAAGGATGCCCCAAAAAATTCTTTAGCATTGTCACTGCGTAAAATTTTGATAGAATGACCAAACTGAGTTTGAATTTCAGCACAAAAAGTTTGAAAAATATGAAACAATTCAAAACGCTCTTTCATTAAAAACAACCATGTGTAACGGGAAAAATCATCCACAAAAATAACAAAATAACGGAAACCTAAAGTAGAAGTGACTCGATACGGACCCCATACATCTGTATGAACTAAATCAAACGGTGATGTAGCCCTGTTATTGACTCGCCTTGGAAAGGATTTACGAGGTTGTTTTCCAAGGTGACATGACTCACAATCTAAAGATGAAAGATTGGAGAAACCTGGAACCATACGTTGAAACTTTGAGAGACTAGGATGACCCAGCCGATTATGTAAGGTAATAGCAGGTTCAACTGAAACACAAGCGATTGGATCAAGAGGATGGAGGTGATATAGACCTTGAGATTCATGGCCGACGCCAATCGTTTTCCCTGTACAACGGTCCTGCACAATCACAGAATCAGCAGAAAATGTTACGGAACAATTAAGAGCACGTGTAATTTTACTGACAGAGACAAGGTTAAAAGGGGTGTTTGGGACATATAAGACTGAGTCTAATGGTAAGGATGAAAGTGGAAGCGCTTGCCCAATACCCGAAGCCGAAGTTTGAAGGCCATTAGCAAGAGTAATCATAGGAAGATGTCGGTGCTTGGTAATATGGGATAAAAGATTGGGATTACCAGAAATATGGTCTGAGGCACCAGAGTCAATTATCCATGAGCCTGCTGTGTTTGAAACGCAAGCGGTAGACATCCCCGTTGTAGATAATGGCATATTAGTCAACTTAAATTGCTGATATGCTGCATATTCTTCTGGAGACAGAACAATGGGAGATGGTGGGATCTGAGCAACGGTGACTGGGGTAGGAGGTCTCCCATGTAATTTCCAACACCTGTCTTTAGTATGACCAATTTTATGACAAAAATCACATTTAGGACGGTTCCGTCTTGAGAATCCGGTGTTGTTTCCTCCGTCAGAATTCATAAAAGACATTTTTTTTTTTCCTTTTTTTTTTTCTTTTTTTTTTTGTTGTTGTTTTTTTTTTTGTTTTTTTTTTAAAGAGAAGCAAAAAATAAAATATTTAAAGTAGTGCAACTGCAATTAAATTGAAGTGAAGCAGCCGTAAGGTTTCCCAGGCAGCAGGTTGAAGGCAGCAGGTTGAAGCACTGTAGCTACACAAGGATGAAGAAAACAGACCTCTATCTTCTTTGGGAGGTGCGGACGACGGCGCAGGGAGACTGCAGGGCGGCTGCGGCGAGCGTCGACACAGGGAGACGGCGGTCAACGGCGGCGGCGCGTGTGGAAGCGGCGGCGGCGGCGCGCGTGGAAGCGGCGGCGGCGGCGCGCGTGGAAGCGGCGGCGGCGCGTGTGGAAGCGGCGGCGGACCGGACTGACTGGTCTAGGTCGTCAGGGACCTAGGTATCTGAAAAACCCGTCGGTGTCGCTCGCAGATGACTAAGACGGAGCAGATCTGCAAAGATGTGTACCTGCAGGTGCGGACTTTCAGCGACCGACGGCGGCGCGTGGGTGAGGCAGCGGCAGCGAAACTTCCGGCGGTAAGTCGCTATGTAGAGTTGAGCACGATGGTAGGCTTGTATCACTACCAAAAGCACTCAAGTGAGTTGCGACCACTATTCACGCCGGAAATTATGGCCTGAACTTCTGTTCGGATTCGGAGCGGCAGTTTATAAGGCTAACTAGCTAACTATATTTGCCGTATAGGCTCTGATACCATGTGAAATATAAGATTGTATTCATTATACTTCCTATGAAATCCTATACAAGAAGCTATATTTATAGCTATATTTAGAGTGCTAGGGTTTCCTATACAAGATATACAAAATGGGCTAAGCCCAATACTACTAGGGTTTCCACAGGAACAAATCTGGAGCATCGAATTTAGGATCTAACGGCTCTAAATATGTTAAAAGTGCATTAAAGTGGATGAAAAACGCAGTGACATTTTCATAAGTAAATCAAAGTTTTTCTTCTTTGAAAAAGGTGGACTCCCACCATGCAATAGTGTACCATAAAGGACAAAAAGTGGATGGCGGAAAATTTCTCAATACAATAGTGCAACTCAAATGCTCAGAGGCGGAGGCGTTCGCATTTTGTATTTTAAGGATACTTTTTATTGGGACCGGACCCTCCTAATTTACAAACTACAAACTCATCTTAGCCATCTGATGAGTTGATCTAAAGGCTATAGTGGCACGGTGGCATTTCTGTAATAAAAATAAACTTTTTTAGAATGCAACTCTTTGAACGTTAATATGCAACTATTATTTCATGGCACAATAATATTCAATACTTTAAACCTCAATATGCAATACAAAAAGTTTAAAGATGCATCGTAAAAACGTTTGCACAATAAGTCAATAAGTACTGTTTGTACCTAATCCGCCTCCCTATATATATACCCCTATATATATATATGAAACAAATAATATTTAAAAATACCAGACCTGGCAAATCACTTAATTGAGTAGTAGTAAATTGAGCACAGCTCTCAGAGTTTGAGATAGCAGAGCCAGAACTTGATCCATTGCTTGTGTCTTCATTTAAACACTTAGGTAAAAATTGACAATAATCTGGAGTAACTTCAGCCTCATTGTAGTCATAAACATGTTTCCTTTTTAGAAATTTGGCTTCACTGGTTTTAGTAGGCATGTTTTTTACCCTAGAACCACTATGGTCATCAAGATCGCCAGATTCTGCCCTTGCATGTAAAGGAGTATAGTTTGCCAATGTTCCTTTTGTTCTCCATCGTGATCCACATGCATTACAAAGAACTGGCTTTTCTGGAGGCCCATTACGCCAAAGTGGGGTGCCTGTACATAATTTGATAGTTAGCGTGAATTTAAAATTTGGTTTACAGAAGAAGATATCACTACTAATAATAACTGTGAAAACCCAACTAAACACAATTATGGAGAACATATTTCTTTGATCCGAACCTTGCAACATAATTAAGACGCAAACATGCTGCTACTTCTCCTCTTCAATCCCACCCAGATACATGTTTACAATACATTAAGACTTCAGAATTCATTTTAAAGTGTCAAACTTTTTAGAATGAAAAGTCCAAAATATTATGTATCAGTTTGTCATTTTTTCTACACTGTGCCTCAATTCTCACCTAATTTTAATTTTTGATAAGGCACATGTTCCACTGAATACTTTAGACCGTGAATGAAAATTCACGGTATGAATAGAAATAGTCTATTGATCCTGTCAGCTCCAATAACACATAATGAAAGGACATTCCATGCCAAAAACTGAACATTTGTATAAGAAGTAACCGAAAGGGCTAAAGAAATTCCTTCGACCAAGATGTCACTTTGTTATTTCAATTGTTAATCGATGTGAGACAATTACTTCAACAAGATCATCTTGAAAAAAAATTATCAGAAATAAAGTTGACAATATAAAGTTAAAGGAGATGGGTGTTTGATTTTTGCAAACACAGTGGAAAGCAGATATGAGAAAATGACAATCACTAGAACCGTGAATATGACTTGGAGAAACTATTTCTATTTATAAGAGAAGATCATAATCAGAAAGATACTAAATACCATTCCCATAATTCCATAAACATAGCCCACCCTTGGGAACAGATTCTTTCTATTCCTGATCTAACCTATTGTTAAAATGATAACATTTCCTAGGTATAGGAACTTAGGAAGAACTGAATCTTTCAAAAACTGCAAAGCAGTGTAGGTGTTTAAGGTATTAGTTTTACACAGCTAGTGAAGAAGACAAAAAGGTCGTAAACTCAGAATGCCATCAATAGACAGTATAGGAACCTGCAGCCAAAAGAAACCATCAAATCAATTCAAAAACCACACATTACTCAATATTTTTCAGTGTCCAAGAAATCTCCACCCTTTACGTGCAGACCGGGATATGGGCATTTGGTTCCTTAACTCTTATACAATCTAAGCATAAAATCCCATTGAGAGAAAATTACAAACACCTCAGAATGGTATAACCAATAAAGATTCAGACTTTTATTGAATAATTCAAATACTTCAAGGAAAATAAATAAACTCACTTGTAACACCACAGTGATAGCAAGGTCCATGCTTTCCCATATCAGTAAATTTGAATTCTTCCCCTAATATCAAAAATCAAATTTTGAGGATAGGAATACGAAGAAAGAAATTATTTTTCTCCCTCAATAAAGTGACTTTTTTAAGAGAAACCGGCAGTGAAAATATTTCTGTATGTGTATATCACTTTAATTGATTTCTTGAGCTAATTTTTCTACAACAAAATTGGATTAATGGGTATGAGGCACATTTTCTGCAAAAGAGAGGTTCTGCGGAAAAAAGATCAAAAAATCAAGAGACCAAGAAGGATTGTGTATCATAAAGTCAGAAAGGAACCCCTAAAAACAGCAAATTGAAAGAAACACAGTAATCAGGTTTATGTATGAAAAGGAAACAAAAGATTGACATTTGGGGTAGTTCAGTATTTAGCTCAAAGTCCTTGGGAAATTCAATGGGCAAAAAAAGAGTATTGAAGGAATCTAATACGGAGTATTAATACGGGAGTCTTAACTTTGGGAAGAAATGAAAGAGAAATGGGGGAAGAGAAGAAGCAAGCCATAGATGCTTGTGTTGTACTGTATCATACTCCGTACGTGTACACGTTTTGTTATTCAACAATTCAGAAATAAAAAAATATAAAAATATTTTTACAATTTTTTTTGCTAGGAACAATTTTATTGAAGGTTAAGGGTCTATTTACAACAGCTTCTGCTTTTAAAAAAGTGCTTTTTTAAATGAAATGGGGAGAAGTGATTATATAAATGTTGATAGTGTTTGAGAAAAAAGTGATTTTGAAAAGTAAAAGTGGGTAGTGTTTGGTAAAATAAGTGTTTTTTGTGTAATAGAAAAAGAAAAGCACTTTTGACGCGGAAGCCGAGAAAAATAAAAGTTGTAGTGTTTGGGAAAATAAGTGCTTTTTAAAAGCAAGTAGCTGAGAAGTGCTTTTTTAAAATCAGTTGCAAACCAACCCTAAATATTTTAACAAATTATTTACTCCATCGGTTACCTTTTCATAACTTAGATTACTCCGTATAAGCCTTACTACCTCCATTTGAAATTTAAGAGTACAACTTGCACCCTTATAAGCCTTACTACCTCCGTAACTTAAAAACCTTCTCATTTCAAAAGTAGGTAGATTAAGAATAGTGAAAGAGGATATGAATTATTGAGGCCTTGAAGGTATGATAGATGAAGGTATGATGGAAAGATAGTGGAATAATGTGATGGAATGTAGGATAAATCCAAAAAAAGTAGTTGTAATAGTATATTATTTTCAGAATTATTGAGGGTATGATGGGAAGATTTACAAATGAGAAGATTTTTTTGTTACGGACGAAAAAGGAAAGTGGGAAGATTTTTATGTTACGGAGGGAGTATTAAATTGCAACCTTTTGATTTTTGCGTTTTGGGCATTAACTCGAAATTTCAATTAAATATTCTCGAAAGTTCTATTAATAAAAAAGTATCCAGTTGGAAATTCAAAAATTGATTAACCTGACATAAATTGTTGAAATTATGAGTAGCTAAATCTATTCAATTATTAAAAAATTAAAATATATTTTATTAATAAGATAAAGAAAAAAGTTAATTTCAGCAAATTTAATCGGAATAATAACTGCAATCTTATTTATTTTGACTAATACATAGAACAAGTTTGGTAGACATAAGTCTCTACCTTCTAATTTTTGTACCATTTAAAAAGTCTTTAAAAGTTTCTAGTTGAATGTTTTTTTGAACGAAACTGGCTTAACTTTTCATAACCAAACAGACCAAACGAACCAAACCAAAACAGGTTACAAAGTGACAACAAGTCTCCTGTCTACCGTCCACCCAAAGACCAGACTCTGAATTAATCACCTTCGTAAAAGCCATATAATTTGCTGATCCCGCTTTGGGCTTACCTGAGCCTATGACTTGCAGACACGACTCCTCATCTCCTGTTTTAGTTTCACAAGTTTTTTTGTTGGAAAAACACAGCACAACCAAAACAAAAACAACATCCATAATGTGGGAAATAAATAAAGCAAAACAAAAAGAGTAAAAAAGTTTCTCAGCTAAGAAAGCCGAAACCAGCATCAGGTCATCTTGCGGGGTACCAGTCCAACGCCCGCCTCCCCCCCCCCCCCCCCCCCATTTTTTGGCTTTGTCAGGCGAGCCTGTTGTCCATGGCTCGCCCCAACCCAATTTTTTCTGCCCCGGATATCAATCTCCACCAATGTGCATGCAGATGATGATTCCAACTCCACCCGACGACGTTTTTGTTCGGCAACCTTTACTCCTTTATCCGGGCTCCCTGGAATCTTCACCTCACCTGCAAAAACAAACGAACTAGAACCCAACTCCAATATCTCTGTTGTCGGTGTTGACATCTCCAATCCGACGGCAATACCAACCCTGCTTAGGGAGTGTTTGCAATCACTTAAAAAAAACATTTCTCAGCTTTTGGTTTAAAAAAGCACTTATTTACCAAACATTACCAATTTTTACTTTTTCTCGGCTTGCGTGTGAAAAATGCTTTTCCCCTTTCTATTACACAAAAAGCACTTATTTTACCAAACACTATCAACTTTTACTTTTCAAAATCACTTTTTTCTCAAACACTATCAACTTTTCCTACTAATCACTTTTTCCTTACATCTCCAAAAGTGCTTTTTTTTAGCAGAAGCAGTTGCAAACACTCCCTTAATATCTTTCTCAACAACAAGCCACTTGCTACCACCCCCGCTACTAGTACGTCCACTACTAGCTCTCATCCACGACCCAAATTCTTTTATGTGTTCTGAATTGGGTTGCCCTAGAGTTTGGGGATAGAATTTGTCTCCATGCCCAATACAGCCACAAGCAAAACAGAACTTTGGAAGTTTTTCATATCTCAGATCTACCCAAAGACAATCTCCATTCATTGTTCGAACCTTTAAATTTTTCTTTAGCGACTTCCTTATATCCAGACGGACTCGGATCCTCAAGTAGGCCCTCCAACGCCCCTCAAATTGATTTTCGTCAAGTTGAATGAAACATCCAAGATAATTACCAATTATTCTAGCAACCCTTAGATTCAGGTGACCTACAGGCAAGTAATGCACTTGGACCCAAAAATTTGAAACAAATAGAGGAACTTTCAAAGGCACATCATCTCGCTTGAGCTCACTCAACACTACAAGATTTTGATCACACAACCATGGACCATACTCTATAACACGCTTCATATCAATTTGATGATAAAAGAGAAGACATACCTCTTATCGCCTATTTCTTTAATTGAGACACCTCTGCCCGGTCTCCAAATAGAAGCCATTTTGTCCCTAAAAACCAGAAAATTGATTATCTTCTCTTTAAACACAGTACCAACTAGAGACCACTCGGATAGTCCCCCTTCCAACTCTTCCTTCCCGCTATCATCTGGCAGCAAAATATCCATAGTTTGTCATCTTCCTTTTCCAATTGCAGATGACCATGGCTATCAACTAACCCCTCATGTTTTCCCATTCTGCTTGCTAAAGAATTCACTAACAAAACTCGAGCAGAAGAAACAGAAACTAGAAAACAAAACCCAAGCAACTCAAAAAGCTACGATCGATAGGAGAAACACTGCACGGATATTTCTGTTGTCAAAGAAGCTTAGCGGCGAAATTAGGAATTCCACCCCAACCTTGCATCGACTGTCAAAACTATCGACTAACACGAACCCAAAAAATTGATGTCCATTGAAAGCTAAAAAGATGAACAAAACGATTAACACAGAGAACGACAAATGACAGATCGAAATCAGAAGCTAAACCTCCACCAATGAATCCGCACATACGGCGGCTCTATGAACCCTACATCGCTAGGGTGCAGACCGCTTGTACTACTCCGTACTTATTAAATAGTATATAGTTGAATGTTTGGAATGACAACTTTTAAGAGTTTTTTTTTAAATAAAGGATCTTTTTTAGATGCTAAAAAAGATGTATGTAAAAAGTATGTACTTTTTAGCATTAATTAGTTCCAGCAGCTTGTATGTCAAACCGAATGATATTAAAAAATCAGTTTTTTATCAAACAGCTATCACTTTTTTATTTTAAAATCGTTTCAATTACTAAAAAACTCATAACAGTATCTTTCCAGCTAGTTGTGGCAAACACACTCATAGTAGAATGCGCAAAATGAAAAGTTTTTACTCAATTTACTCATTAAATATCACTCCGTATAAAATATTCTTACTCCAATCAGAATGGCAATTACAATATTAATTGCAATATTAACATGCTCCAATCAGAATAGTAATTACTGTTAATTACTTAAAAGTTCATTACTCAACTTACTCATTAATTAGTATTCCATATAAAATATTCTTACAATAACTTTACTCCAATCACAAAATCAGTAAATTTAACCAGAATAGTAATTACAATCTTATCATTAAATTTAGTAAAAATATTGATTAATAAAGCGAAAAATGGTTACTATTCTACAAAACTACATTAAAAGGTTTGATAATAACATTTTAGATAATGGAATTTGTACACATAAAGGTCTGTAAAAACATGAAAAGACAAATAAAAATGAAGTGACACAATTAAAACCAATAATGCAACTTCTGTCATAATATTCGATGCAAAAAACATCATGATGCTAATACTGCAGTTATGGCACTTTATATATAAACAGTCATCAAAAGTGTCTAATTCTATAAGTTTTGTCAGAAATTAATTTAACGATACAAACTTTATTAAAAGTTTTTTATCTCATGTGATGGTGGGTTATTAAAGATTATTTATAGTATGATATCCTTAAAGACAAACTCTACTACTCGCTTGATTGTCCAAGACCTTTTCTAATTGAGGAAGAACCCATACGTTCTTATTTGGGCACTAGAGCACGTCAGCATCAGCAACACTGGTAACATGAGTTGGGGGTTTTACCCTATGAAGCAACTTGACGGTAAAAGAGCTTTATGGCGGTTGTTGGTGAAAATGGTGTATAAGAGTAATTGGTTGTCATTATAAGATAATGGAAGTTTCATTAGATGAATGTCCACAAGGTTTTTAATTAGGTCTCTTAAACATATGGATGTTTTTAAGTGCGCTCTGTGATGTTCGTTTGTCAAGATTACCGTTGTAGTAAAGTGATATGGTTTCGGTCATATCTTTTTTTGTTCACAATGAACCATGTGGCCTTTTTCCTACATTTTATGATGATGATCTCATTATACTCCCTCCATCCCGAAAAGGTTCGTCAACTTTGACTTTCACGTGGATTAATAAAGTAAAAACTGTGTGGTTGAAATTTGTGCAGAGGAGAGAGAATTAACTTTAGCCACATATTCCTTACTTTAAATGGAAATGGCAAATCTTTTTGGGACATCCAAAAAAGGAAATTTGGCAAACCTTTTCGGGACGGAAGGAGTATTTCATAACATGTCACTATCATTTTTGTTAAAGTGATGCTTGCATGAACTTATTATATGTAAGTTTTGGATAAATTGAATATTTGTAAGGAATTAGGTTGCTTCAAACGAGACAAGAGTCATTTGTGTGTATATGGTTGATATTACTTTCGAGGTGAAGTTCTTATGCTCATCCGCTCGGCATAACCCTTGAACAACACCGCATGTTGCTCATGGAAATAGTAAATTTTTTTACAAACATGACAATTGATTGTTAGTCCGTCAACAAGTATTCAACAACATAATGTGGAATACTAATGTGGCCATGTGTGGCATTCTTTATCTAAAAGAAAACTCGTGGTAGGATTGTTGTTAAGCATGGTTTCCTATTTATGCAGGTTTGGATGGTGTTGTTCTTATTGGACTACATGTCTTATCATGTGAGTTTAATTTAGTCATTGAGTCCCTTCCACAATGACACATGTACTTTTTTAAATTGTTGTCAAAGTAGTCTAGATGACGAGATGTACTTGTGAAATCGGACATTTTTTCATTAGCAACTCCAACTTGACGAGCATTGTTGGAATCTTTCGTGATTATGTATGGTTGGGTTTGTTTTGAATTTAAGATTGAGCCAATATCCCGACTAATGTGAGCTCTTCTCTCACCCCCCCCCCCCCCCCTCTATATATGTAGGTATGTGCACACATGTATTTGGGTGAGTGAGTACACACACACATATATTGGTGGATATAATGATCCCTAGATCAAATAATCACTTTTTATCATCTTTTCAAAAACACTAACAAAATAAGTAATTTCTCTTTTCATATTCTTAGTATTTTCTTTCCAACTAATAATATTTTGCTTAGTTTATGATGGATAGTGTACCCGCGGGTTAGCCTATCCGAGGGGTTATTGCGGGGAATAACCTAGAGAGAAGTCAGAGCAAACAAGTAAGAGAGAGAGAGCCAAGTATATTAAATGAACTTGTTCTGGGATCCTTTACAAGAGGAATAAGGGCCGCTATTTATAGCAGCCATGAATGCGATGAGAGTACATGTGTCGATAATTTGACGGCCGAGGGGTCACCTCAATCGAGGTGGCACTGGCATTCGCATGTGCACCGCATTAAATGCGGCGGTTGCCTGTCCCCAAAGGGAATCTTCGATGATTGGGCTGTTAGCCGAAGGCTCCCCCGTAGCCGGGGGCTTTCTGTAGCCGAAGGCTCGGAATAGCTGAAGGCTCAGAATAGCCGAAGGCTAATTTTATGCTGAGGGCATGAAGATGCCGAAGGCTCCCGAATTCTGTCATTCTCCCAGTAGCTTTGTATGCTCAAATCTGGCTGTCCTGTGAGTTTTGGAGCCCTCGGCCATGGTGCCGAAGGCATCCCCAGGCGTGCTGCGGGTTCCCTTGAGCTTGGGCCGCAGTGCTTTGGGCTTCATGCGCTTCTTGGGCCAGTTGGGCCTGTGTTGGAATAGTGGGAGTCTGTGGGCCGGGGGTTCCCGGGCCATATACTCCATCAATTTAATTTTAATCTTGTTCTTACAATTTTTATATTGATTTAACCCTCTAATGAAAAGTTCAATTATGTAAGTGCGTATTGTGCTTCGGGTCTTTTTTGAATACCACATGACAAACACTTCTCATCTGCTAAAGTCTAAAGGTATTTCAACATGACTATATTTCCCATAGAAGATAATGTAGGAGTAACTTTAATTTTACAATTGTTGGGATAATGGGCCAGGCCGAGGTCCGGCCCATTAACCCCCTTGTTTCTATCGGACGCACGTCAAGCTAGGACCAGGCTGGGCGCAGGCCCAGGACCCTTGGGAAGAGACGAACGTCTGGAATTGGGGGGCCCAGGTTCAAACGGCCCATCGTGACGAACGTCTGTGCAGAGGCAAGAGGCAGGACCGCTAGCCATCAGGGATAACGACGAACGTCTCCTGGGCAGGCCCATGATCATCGGAGGAGATCCAGTCCACACGGAGAGAATCCACAAGGTCAGGGGACGAACAGCCGAAGCATCTTGAGAGTCACCTGGGGTGACCCAGCTCTCCCCCTGGCGGACGAACGTCCCCATTATTTAGGCGGGAAACCTAGATTCTGGCGGGAAGTGCATTTAATGCAGAAGATTTGGTGGTTGGGACATAAGCGGTCCGCAGGCCTCCACGTCAGCCTAGCCACCTGCCCATTGGCGGGTATAAATAGAAGCATTTATTTCATTGTAAAGGGTTGGCAACTTTCCATTCTTAGCACCCTAGCTATAGCATTCTTACTCGCAGCACTTCTACTGTCTTGTAAGACGAACGGCCGACGGAGCCTTAGCAAAAAGTATTGTATTAGGGAGTTATTAAGAGATAATAATACCTAATCATTTACTTGCTACTTTATTGTTTCTTGATCCTTATCATCTGCTTGTTGGGCTAGTTATTCACACGCACTCCACTCGAAATCTCTGGGCTTACGTGTTGGGCCTAAAGATTGAAGGAATAAACCTCAACACTGGCGCCGTCTGTGGGAATAAACCTCTGGCCCAATTCCTGGTCAGGTGGAGGGATGAAGTGCTTCAGGTGGATGACCTGGACGAGCGGCTGGGGGTGAACATGTTCACCAGCGCTCTAGCAACAGGGGACCTGTACCGGGACCTTCGGAGAAATCCCAGCACCAGCTATACCGAGGTGCTGGCTCGGGCACAGAAGTACGCCTCTATTGAGGAAGAGATCAGAATGAGGGACGGCGCGCCTGCCGCCCCCTCCCGGAAATTGGCGGATAGGCTCGGTCCCGGGGGCGGGCCATCCCCCCCAAGCAAAAAGAAGAAGACGGACGGCGGCATGGTTCCGTGGAAAGCTCATCCGGAGGCCAGCCGCGCACGCCCGGAGGGATACCACGTCCCTCTGGCCTACCCCGTCAGTCAGATCTTTGACGCAATCAAAGACAAGGGCATCCTAAGGGAGCCCCAAGACAAGAAGGCACTTATGGGTCAGGATGAGACCGCATATTGCGAATACCACCAGAGGGTCGGCCACCTCACCGACAACTGCAGACAGCTGAGAACGGCCATCGACGAGCTGATCCGGCAAGGCTACCTGGGCGAGTTCACCCAGCTGTTAAAGAAGAATAGCCCGAGGCAGCCGAACCCGAGATCGCGGTCGTGGCGCCGCGACGATCAGCGCGAGGCAGAACCAAAGGACGTAGACTATCGGAGTGCTGATAAACGTCCGGAGGGGTCCCTCGGCCCGAACGGCGGAAAGAAGAAGTTGGAGATCAAAGTGATCTTCGGGGGCGCTGAAACTGGGGACACGCCTGCGGAACGGAAAAAGTTTGAAAGGTCCCTCTATGTGGGCTCCATATCAGCACCCCCCGCCAAAAAGAACAAGATGGAGGCCATCACCTTCGGGCCGGCCGACCTGCCGAGGTCGCCGACCCCCCACAGGGATGAGTTGGTGATCAGCATGGATGTCAACAATGCGATCGTCCGACGCGTCCTTGTTGATACGGGCAGCAGCGTGAACGTCCTCTACTGGGAGGCATTCGAGGGAATGAAGTTGAGGAAGGACCAGCTGGCCCCCCTACGTACCCCTCTTTCTGGCTTCACAGGGGACTGCATCGATGCGGAGGGTACCATCGGCCTCCCCGTTGAGATCGGGGATGGACCTCACACCACCCACATCCGGATGACATTCGTCGTGGTCCGCCTAAAATGTGCTCACAACGCAATTTTGGGCCGGCCCGGCTTGGAGGATCTTGAGGCCATCTGCTCCGTGCGGCACTCATGCATCAAATTCCCCACCGAGACAGGGGTGGGAGTCGCCCGCACGGATCCGCACATGGCCAGGGCCTGCTACACCAAGGCCATGGAGAGGTTCAGAGAGCGAGAAGCCCGGGTCAACAGCATCACTGAGAAAGCCAGGCAGGCTGACTTCGACGCTCGTCTGGAACCGGCTGCCCTGCTCGAGGAAGTGGAGCTGGATGAACCTTCGGACAGAAAAGTGTCCATTGGCGCCGACCTCGAACCAGAGATCAAGGAAGGGGTCATAGCTGTCCTCCGGAAGTTCAAAGTCCTATTTGCCAGAGGGCCGGAGGACATGCCCGGGATAGACCCCAACCTCATATGTCACAGACTCGCCGTACGGCCGGATGCCAAGCCTATCCAACAGAAGAAGAGGTACATGGCAGCCGAGCGGCGAGATTTCATCAAAAAGGAGGCTGCTACGCTCCTCAGCATCAAGCACA
Organism: Cuscuta epithymum; assembly: GCA_945859915.1. Lineage (NCBI taxonomy): Eukaryota > Viridiplantae > Streptophyta > Magnoliopsida > Solanales > Convolvulaceae > Cuscuta > Cuscuta epithymum. The sequence continues at coordinate 806,779 of CAMAPF010000980.1, read as the reverse complement.
TTCGTCCGGTCATCCACGTGGAGTGGTTGGCCAATGTGGTATTAGCCCCAAAAGGCGACACATGGCGGATGTGCGTCGATTACTCGGACCTCAACAAGGCCTGCCCAATGGATCCGTATCCAGTGCCGAGGATCGACCTGCTCGTAGACGAGACGGCGGGCCGCGAGCTGCTCAGCTTCATGGACGCATTCAGAGGTTACCATCAGGTGTACATGCACCCGGATGACGCAGAAAAAACAGCATTCGTCACGGCGGACGGTGTGTACTGTTATGTGGTCATGCCGTTCGGCCTGAGGAATGCCATGGCCACTTTCCAGAGGATGATCGGGATGTTGTTCAAGGACGTACTAGGGAAAACCATGGAGGCTTACGTGGACGACATCCTGATCAAGAGCAAGAAGAAGGAGGATCACGTCCGGGATATGGAAAGAATCTTCACCATCATGGAGGAGGCTAGCATGAGGCTAAATCCAAAGAAGTGTGCCTTTGCCGTCAAAGGCGGCAAGTTCCTCGGCTACATGATGAGTGAGCGGGGAATCGAGCCTAACCCAGAGAAGGTAAAGGCAATAGTTGACATGGAGGCCCCGAAGAGCCTGAAGGATGTGCAGCGCCTCACCGGGAGACTGGCAGCCCTGAGCCGATTCATGTCAAAACTAGCAGATAAGGCCATTCCCTTCTTTCAGATCATGAAGAAGGCAAATCCCTTCGAGTGGACACCAGAATGCCAGGCTGCCTTCGAAGATTTCAAGATATACCTCTCTTCTCCGCTCGTCCTCACCAAGGCAGACCCCGGGGAGCAGCTATACATGTACTTGGCGGTGGCAGACTTGGCCGTAAGTGCTGTGCTACTCAAGGAGGCGGAGGGCGTTCAGCGACCAATCTATTTCGTGAGCAAGGCGCTGAATGGTCCGGAGACCAGATACACACTGATGGAGAAGACGATCCTCGCCTTGATAGCATCTATCAAACGCCTGGCCCCATACTTCCAGGCACACCCAGTGATTGTATACACGACACAGCCTCTCGCCACGATCCTCCGGAACCCCATGGCCAGCGGGAGGATAACCAAATGGTCCCTGATGATCGGCCAATATAACATTGAGTTCAAACCGAGGCCAACGATCAAGGGACAGGCGCTGGCAGACTTCATTGCCGAATGCACTGCTCGCACCGAGGACGATCCCCAAGGAGACAATGATTTCAACAACTGGTGGGAGATGTACACCGATGGGGCCTCGAGTGCAAAAGGTTGTGGCGGGGGAGCAGTGATTACCTCGCCTGAAGGTTTCAAAGCCTACTACTCCATGAAGTTTGAATTCAAAGTCACCAATAACGAGGCTGAATACGAGGCGCTGATTGCGGGACTAAAGTGTGCAAAGGCACTCGGCGCAGCTCGTCTCAAGGTGAGGATGGACAGTCAACTGGTGGTAACCCAGATGAATGGGACGGCCGAGACCAGGGAAGAGAGGATGAGGACCTACAAAGAGCTCGCGGAGGAACAAACTGCGCAGTTCGAACAGGTGATAATCGAGCAGGTATCGCGGGTGGAGAACGCCGAGGCTGATATACTATCCAAGCTAGGCAATCCCCCGACCGATGATCCCTCGACGAGCATTCCCCGGCACATCAGGGGCTTCGTCAGGCAAGAGACACTCCCAACACCGGTGACGGACGTCATCCGGGTAGAAGCCATCTCCGTCGCCGAACCAAATTGGTCGAAAGAGATTGCGGACTACCTCAGGGATGGGACGCTCCCCGGGCCCGAGAATGATGGCAGCTCCGGACGAGCAGCATGGATAAAGAGGAGGGCCCCCAACTTCGAGCTCATTGGTGGGCAACTCTACAAGAAGACGTTCGGGGGACCATACTTGAGATGCCTCCCGCCGAGCTTGGCAGCGGCCGTCATCGAGGAGATACATGAAGGCGTCTGTTCCAGTCACCAAGGCCCTCGTACTTTGGCTCGGAAGATCATCTTGCAGGGGTATTACTGGCCGACCATCCAGCAGGACTGCTTCAACCACACTCGGAGGTGTGCAATATGTCAGCAATATGCCCCCGTCCCTGGGCGGCCGGCAAGCTTCTACACTCCGATGACGGTTGCACTACCATTCGCCAGGTGGGGCATAGATCTACTGGGCCCTCTCCCGACGACGACCGGCGGAAGGAAATTTGTCATTGTGGCAATCGACTACTTTACAAAGTGGGTTGAGGCCGAGCCGCTGGCCTCCATCACCGAATATCAGTGTCAGAGGTTCCTCTGGCAGAATGTTATATGCCGCTTTGGGATTCCAGAACAGGTCATCACCGACAATGGCCGGCAGTTCGTCGGCAGAGGATTTGAGGCATACCTGACGAAGTGGGGCATCAGGCACTCCAAGGCCTCGGTGGCCTACCCGCAGGCCAACGGCCAGGTGGAAAACATGAACAGGACCATCATGGATGGGATTAAAAAGAAATTAGAAGATTACGCATCCACCTGGCCGGAGCAGCTCAATTACGTGCTCTGGACGTACAGAACAACCCCACGAACGGCAACCGGCGAGACACCTTTTGCTTTGACATACGGATTCCAGGCCAAAGTACCAACAGAGGTGCTAGTGCCCACGCATCGCACGAAGCACTTCCAGCCGGAGGACAACGAGACAAACCTACGAGCGGAGCTCCATTTCATTGAGGAACGAAGAGACCTAGCAGCTCGTCGCATGGAGGAATATCACCGAGCCACTCAAAGATACTTCAACAAGGCGGTGAAGATCCGCGAAATTGAAGCAGGGGACCTCGTACTCAGAAAAAGGGAGAAAAGCAGGCCGCTCGAGGGAGGCAAAATGGCCAAAAACTGGGAGGGGCCGTACAGGGTCATAAGAAGATACAACCAGGGGACGTTCCTTCTCCACACATTGGAGGGGAACCACGCTGGGATTTGGAATGTCGAACACTTGAAGAAGTTTTACCAATAATTAGAGATAGATCATTGTAATATTGTGGTCGAAGCACCATGTAACACCACCAATCGTCATCTCTATATTTAAAGGATTATTTCTGTTCTTCACTTCCTACATAGAGATTAAAAGCCGAAGTGCTGTTGAAATGATTTCCTCCTCAAAAAAAAAAAAAAAAAAAAAAAAAAAAAGAGGAGAAGGGGAGAAAGAAGCTCCTAGGAGAGAGGGAGTCTTGACGAGGTATGCCTGATCTTCCTTCACCGCGTGACGAACGTCTCCCGACGCGGAGGTTAGTAGGAACGTGGGGGAGGCTGGACGTACCAAAGGGAACCTCGGCAGGATAAACCAGTTCCCCCCATGACCCGTCGACCGGTGAACACCTTCTGCCGAAGCAGAAGGTTAGTAGGGCCACGGGTATGGGGCGACGAAGCAGGGAATCCCGACGTGGATAAACCAGTGACCTCCTTGCGATCGTTGGATGACCGAACGTCTTCTTCGGAGTAAGAAGATTAGTAGGACCACGACAAGGACGAACGAAGCCTAGTTCCTCCCCCTGATGAGCGCATGACGAAAGCCTTCTGCGAAGCCAGAAGACTAGTAGTTCGCGGCTGGGGACGAACGGAGATAGGGAATCCCGACGTGGATAAACCTGTTCTTTCTCGAGGCGGGGATGGCGAACGTCTCCTACGAAACCAGGAGACAAGTACCCACGAAGCTAGAGAAGGACAAAGACTGATAAAAAGACTCCAAAAAAAAAAAAAAAAAAAAAAAAAGAAGAAGAGAAAGAGATAGAGACATGGAGCAAATAATGATTTTTATTCTTCGGTACTGATGACCGGAAAGTACAATATAACGGGTACAATGTACACGATGAAAACTATGAGCGGAGAATCAACTTTGGTCAGCATCCGGAGTTGGGGCCGTAAAAGGGACCTGCTTGGCTTTTTCTCTGGCCTCAGCCTCTTCACGCTCCCCACGTTCCCTCAACAGCTCTAAGGCCCCCCTATGGGCGTCTACCATCAAGGAATCAAACCCAGCGGCCGCAGGATCAAAGGGGGCCCCAAAGTGACGCTCGAAAGCCGGGAGATTCTCTGCCACAAGGCCGACCATACCCTTGAGATAAGTATCGTCGGCAAGATCATCGAGGAAGCGCTCCCCGGTGGGGGTGGCCTGGAGCAACTTGATACCATCTAGGTAAGGGTCCGGGCAGGTGGCCAAGAACTCGCCGACGAACCTCGGAAGGAATTTCCTGGCCATGGTCTGGATGGCACCGGTGTAGGCTTTGGACTTCTGGAACTCGATGGAACCAGACTCCTTGATCTTCGAAACATCGGCTTCATAGATGGGGACATGATTATCCACACCCGTACGGCGGATCCCCACCTTAGCCTGTTCCACAGCCCACAGCCGGCTGCGAAGATCCACAAGCTCGGCCTCCTGCTTCCGAAGGAGTTCCTTTTGGGAAGCGCTCTCCTGGACGAGCTTATCATAGGCGTCAGCCTTCTCTTGAAGCGTCCCAGCCCTGCCTTTGGCATTCTTAAGAAGGGCGTCGCATTCAGCCCGCACCCGGGCCATTTCCTTGCCTTGATTCTCAAAGGCCATCCGAGCCCGGTGGAAATATAACCCGGCCTTGTCAAGAGTGCTCTGCCCACACTCCAGGAGATCCTCAGGAGCTTCCTGGGCGGCGAAATCCTGGGGGACCTTGAGGTTAAGGCCACACCAGATTGAAGATGCGGTCTGGCCGAAGAGCATCATCGATTCCTTACGAGGGCCAACCCCCGAGAATTCGATAAGGCCAAGGGAGGACACGTTGGTTTCTGGGGGCGAAGGGGGACGAGCATCGTCAAAACCCTTGGTAGCAGGGACATCTTCATCCCTAAGTCGACGGACCTCAGAATTGGCCGGAGGGGAAACAGGGGGCTTGTTCCGGGAGGAGGGCCTCCGCTTCAAGGGACTTCCCGGCTCGCCGTCGGAGTCATCAGCCACTATGATGGCTTTGGAGGCGGTACCATCAATGCGGAGCCTCTTCGAAGCCCCGTCCTCTGGTGCGTCATCTGACCGCCTCCTGCTCGTCCGAGGCTCAGTTTTGGGGACGAGCGGCTTCCTGCCCCTATCTTCATGCCTGTTATCGCGGCCATGGGCATGCGAAGTAATATGAGTACGCCCCATGGATGATATAGTTGGGAATACTCCTGCAGGAAGAAAATCAAGACGTTCAGAATCGTAACAACTAGAAGATGACAGGACAATGCAAGTACAAATGGACGCACCTAGTCCGGCCCGGGCCTTAAAAGGCTCGGCCACCAGCGACCGGAGGTTCTGAACGCCAAGACCAGCTATGCGCTTGGCATAGCCGAGCTCCTCATCCGTCATGGGCGGCGGGATGGACTTCACCGGGTAGGCGTTCCACCTATCGGAGAATGGCATCGGGGAGCCCACTTCGGCAAGGAAGAACCGCTCCTCCCAGCCGTCCGGATTCCCGGCGTTGTTTGAAAACAGGACCATGGACGGACGCGCGATCAGGGTTAGGTACCCCGTACGTCCGAAGGGAGATAACCGGAAGAAATGTTGCAGCAGGTCCACAGTGGGGGTCACGTCAACGCTGTGACATCTAATTATAAAACCCGCGATGATCCTATAAGCAGCGGGGACGAACTGAGCGGGTGTCACCCGGAGGCCCCTAAAAAGCTCTATGTGGAAGCTGTGGAGGGGAAACAGGAGGCCGGCTATGACAGAGTCCAAGTGGACCACCACATAGCCAGGCAGATGGCGCATTGGATTGCGCAGAATCCGATCATCGTAACCCCTTGGGGGAAGGAACCATTGGCTTATCAACCGACGGTCGGCGTTCAAGAGACGCTGGCGCTGACGACGGACGCCGGAAAAATTCAGGTGAAGACGGGGGGGCCATGGTGGCATACCCCGCTCATAGAACTCCAGATCATCACCGGAGGAGCACCCATCATCGAACCTATCAATAATATGGGACCCTGATATGGACAAAGACATGACGACGTTCGGTACCTACGGGTGCTGGTGCTGGAAGCGGTATCAAAGAAAGCTAGAGAGAGGAAATAATCGTGCAGCACAAAAGCTAGAGATGGAGCAAATGGGGAACTCACAAGGCCTTGGGTACTTATAGGCAGCACCGCGAGGTTGCGCCAATCACGGTGGAACACGTGGCATCCGGATACCGGTACATACCGCGGTATTAAAGGCTCCTCGATGTTATCACCCCACAGTCACTGCGAAGGAATCTGGCTTGACGCCACGAACGTCCCCCGAAGGGGCCAACAGAGAGCGTACCTGCAGGACAAATTCACCGGAAGACGAGCGTATATGCTCGTAGGTCCCATGTTCACATCAGATGCACGTCCGAGACGGATACCTACCTTAAGCACAGACGCAAAAGGGTACGCTACTCCAGAAGCGGCGATCTCCTCCATCAAGGCATGGTTCGGGGAAGCGCATCCGATGAGCGCCTTCGCCAACTCTGGCCCGGGAGGTTACGGCCGCAACCCGTACGTCTTGGGGAGTGGTTTTACATATGTGGTGCTCCCAAGCATGCGCTCATATCCCGATGGATCGAGAAACAGGAATGAAGTATGGACGTGAGCGACCCCACGGGCGGTTACGCAAATAGCCAAGAGACGGGCGTCTTCACCAACTGATTCGAAAGAATACTGCCGCATCCCCGCACGTCTTCCTTCTGACGAACGGATTTGGGGATGGGATATATATGGGGTGCTCTCAGGAACACGTTCGTATCCCGAAAGTTTGGGACGCAAGGGCGAGTTATGGACATGAACGTCCCCGAGAAAAAACGAAAAACTACCAACGAAGAAAGGAGATAAAAAGAGTTCATGAGCGTAGAGACAATGATAAGGCAAAAAAGGGTTGTATATTCTTCAGCTCTACTGGCCGGATAAGTACAGGATCAAAACAAGTAAACTACGAGCTACACTACACAAAATTTGGAGAAATGGGCCGGGATCCCCCAGGGATGGTTTCTTCTTCCTCCTCGGGCTCGGGCTCGGGGGACGGGGGCTCTGGGACCTCCCCCCTGGCTCTAGCCTCCTCCCGCCGGGCGTCCCGTCTCAGCTTGCCCACGGCCCGGATCAGCTCTGGGTCTGAGGTATGCTCGGCCAGATCAAATCGGGGGCCCTGAAGAGCGGCAAAGACCGGCAATGTGGCTTTCACCCCCTCGTTGAAGCCAATGACGAAGGAGCTATCCCCGACATCATACAAGAACTTCTCGGCCAGGGGCGCACTTTCCAGAATCCGGACCCCAAACTTGAGCCGATCTTTCGGCGCCTGCTTCTGCAGCTCGGCGGCGAATACATCGCCGAAGGCGCCGCCGAGATACCTCTGGGCGGCGATCATGAATGCCCCAGAATTATGGTACCCGGTGTCATCGACGAGCCACTCGGGGGCCTCGTCCTTGGGGGCGGGGAGAGCTGGGACGAGCTTGAACCCGGCCTTCTCGAGGACCGCGAGCTTCGCGGAGGACTCACGGGCTACCTTCAGAGCGGCCTGCAGTTCTTTATCCTTGGCCGCCAGCTCCTTTTCCTGAAGACGAGCGGCCTCTCTCGCCTTCTTCAGGGCAGCATCTGCCTTATTCTTCGCCTGGAGGACCTCGGCATCTCGGGCGGCCTCAGATTGCAGAACGGAGAGCCCGACCTACAAATCAGATGCGGGGGGTGAGACTTCAAAACATTAGAATGAAAGTAATCTGGCAACATGTGCGGAGCGAGATCTTACCTGAAGAGCGGCGGCCAGGGCCGCATTGGAAGCTTCCGAAGACGTGCGGGGGGGCACCTCCACGCCGGCCAGGGAGGCAACCTCCTGCCAAACGTCATGCGCCGGACGTCCGAGGGAGGGGAGGATCACCCCTTGCCCTTCAGGGGCCGAAGAACCAGTTCCCCTGGGCCTTTTGGATTTTTTGTCCACTTTCTCCCCCTCCTGGGGATGGACGGCCTGCAGGGGCGCCACGGCCTCGGGGACACCAGAATCAAGGACTGGGACCTGGGACCCTTGTGCCATCACCGTGGCAATGAGGTGCTGCTCCGCCTCCACGGTGCGACGATCGGCCTGGGAGGCGGAAGAATTGGAGTCAGCTGCCTGGACGGCTTTGGCCTTGGCAAGGGCAGCGTCGGCCGCGGCGCCCTTCCCCTTCCGATTCTTGAGGAGCTTTTCGTGATTCATCTGCTCCTGGGTTGGGGGAAGACCTGAAAGAGACAAAGGAAATGGGTTAGATGGACGAACGTCAGTAAAAACTCACCTCGGAGGAGAGGACCGCCCAATACCCCGAGACGAGCGTAGAAGGGGAGATGTCCAAGAGCATGGGCGGTACCTATTCCTGCCGCGGCGAGCGCCTCGAAGGATAAGAAGTCATCTAAGGGCCGGATGCCGCCCGTCGAGATCTTTCTAATGTCCTCCTCCAGGTCGTTGGTCAGCTCCGGAGATCCTATTTTGGGCGGATAGCCGTTCCAACGCAATGGCAGACGAGCATCCGCGTACTGCACAAAGAAGAACCGATTCTTCCAGTCGTGGATGGAGCTCGGTGCTCCGCTGAACAACCTCCGTTTCGGACGAGCAGCAATGCTCAGGAAGCCGTCAGAATTTTGGGGGGTGAGCCGGTAGAAATAATGGAACAAGTCCAGAGTGGCGGTGACCCCATTGTCCTTGCAGCGGACTAGGAAGGCGGAGACGAACCGATAGGAGTTCGGCATGAGTTGTGCGGGGGCTATCTGGTAAAAACAGAAGAATTCCACGAAGAACGGATGAAGAGGGAAGCGCAGCCCAGCCTCGATGGAGTCCAGAAGCACCATAACCATCCCTGGACGTCTCCTCATCACGTGGGTTGCACCACGCAGGCTGTATACGGACGGAGGGGGGAAGAACACCTTCAGTTTGTTGAGGGCCACCTGCGAGAAGATCTGCTCATGGCACAGGACATTCTTGATCGGGCACAGATGCCTCTCCACATCTATCTTCAGCCCAAGTTCGAATATTTCAATGTCGGAGCCGTCCTGGGCTTCAACCCCAGAATCATACCCATCTGGACGCTCGTCCTCACCGGCGGACTCCCGTTCCCCGACATCAGCCACAGGGTCCACTACATCGAGGGCCATATTCCCTTGCTCCCCCAAGTCAGCACCTTCTTCACCAGGGACCACCACAGCAACCACATCTTGGGCATCCCCGGCCTGGACCGTTCCCGCGGTAGAGGCTGAACCGGAACTCCCGGAAGTGCTAGTCTCACCCGAAGAGCGTGAACCGGAGTCAGAGGAGGAGCCTGAAGAAGAACCCGATGAACCCGAACCAGAACTCGACGAGATCTCCATCGAAACCATCTCGGCAAGAATTCAAGACAAAGAAAAGAAGCAGGGGGTGGAAATTACCTTAGCAAGGAGTTAGCCGAGCTTGAAAACGGGAGAAGACTTGAAGAACTGCGGGAACACGAGAGCAGGAGAGCAAAAATTGGGAACCCTAATTTAGGGGGGAAACCCGGCATTTATAGGAGAGACACCGGCGGGGGGACCAACGAGGGACGGACACGTGGCAAGGAGCGTATTCCGGCTCACGCGCTGTGCGTGGGGCGAAAACGTAATGATGGCATTTCCTCGGAAAGTGCACCGCCGCTACAGCAGCCGTCACCTCGTTTCCTGAACCGTCGACAGCTGTTAAGCACCATGACCACGAGCGTACGCTTCCGCCCATCGTGCGATTTTTCACAAGTATCAAGACACGAACGTCCACTTCGGGGCACCTATACTTCCTTATGTCCTGCGCATGCTCAGAACATCAGAAGTGGGGGACTTGTGTTGGGATAATGGGCCAGGCCGAGGTCCGGCCCATTAACCCCCTTGTTTCTATCGGACGCACGTCAAGCTAGGACCAGGCTGGGCGCAGGCCCAGGACCCTTGGGAAGAGACGAACGTCTGGAATTGGGGGGCCCAGGTTCAAACGGCCCATCGTGACGAACGTCTGTGCAGAGGCAAGAGGCAGGACCGCTAGCCATCAGGGATAACGACGAACGTCTCCTGGGCAGGCCCATGATCATCGGAGGAGATCCAGTCCACACGGAGAGAATCCACAAGGTCAGGGGACGAACAGCCGAAGCATCTTGAGAGTCACCTGGGGTGACCCAGCTCTCCCCCTGGCGGACGAACGTCCCCATTATTTAGGCGGGAAACCTAGATTCTGGCGGGAAGTGCATTTAATGCAGAAGATTTGGTGGTTGGGACATAAGCGGTCCGCAGGCCTCCACGTCAGCCTAGCCACCTGCCCATTGGCGGGTATAAATAGAAGCATTTATTTCATTGTAAAGGGTTGGCAACTTTCCATTCTTAGCACCCTAGCTATAGCATTCTTACTCGCAGCACTTCTACTGTCTTGTAAGACGAACGGCCGACGGAGCCTTAGCAAAAAGTATTGTATTAGGGAGTTATTAAGAGATAATAATACCTAATCATTTACTTGCTACTTTATTGTTTCTTGATCCTTATCATCTGCTTGTTGGGCTAGTTATTCACACGCACTCCACTCGAAATCTCTGGGCTTACGTGTTGGGCCTAAAGATTGAAGGAATAAACCTCAACAATAATCTTCATACAAAAACTCAAAACTAATTCGATAAAACTAATTCAATTTGTTGGTCAATTATTCTTCAAGTATGGTATTGTGAGAGTTTTTTCCACTTTTAGTCCTCCGACTAAAATGTCATTGACATTTTTGGTACTCGACTTTGATTTTTTCCACTTTTAGTCCTTGACTATTGCGCTAGAGACACTTCTGGTACCCGTCTTTGAAAATTTCCATATTTAGTCCTTCAACTTTCATAAAAGTGACACATTTGGTCCTTCAACTATTATAATAGTTACTTTTTTAGTCCTTCACTTATTGTGTCAAATTTATAATGGAAGGACTAAAAGTGTCAATTTGACAATATTCAGGGACTAAATGTGGGAAACCTTGAAGTCAGGGACTAAAAGTGTCTCTAGCACAATAGTCAAGGACTAAAAATGGAACAATTAGAAGTCGAGTACCAAAAGTGTCATTGACATAATAGTCAAGGGACCAAAAATGGCAAAAACTCGGTATTGTGAGTAAACAAGAAGAAAAAGCTTTGGTCAAATCTAATAGCAATCTCACATTTGCTATCATACTTGCCCAGCTGCGTGCATAGGATCCTTACATACATCATATATAAAGATCATCATAGAAGAAAACTTAAAGACTCCCAAATTTATCTAATTGATCATCACCTCCCACATTGGAATGATAAATATGCGACTTGATTCAATTGTTTTCTATGATTATATCGTATGTTTATTGCATTGAATTTGGTTTATTGTTATCTTTGTACACCATTATTAAGACAAGATTTACTTTCATTTGAAATATATATGAATATAATATTTATCATTGTACCTACTTTTATGACTAAAGTTTGGACAAACAAATATTGACCTACGACATTATACATCTTTTACGGTGAAAGTGATTTGTCATACTAACTCTTTGTTCCAAAATCCCTTTTGTTATGTTTGTATAAACAAGTTTGTAATTAAATAAGCTATTGTTTAGATGTTAATGTATGAATAAATAAAATAAAGTATACCAAGTTTAATAGTATCGAATAATCTTTTGAAATTACTTTATCGACGAAAAAAGAAAGACTAAAGAAAGTACTATGAGATGATTTAGGCTATGTTTGTCAAGCCATTTCAACTCATAATGGGCTGAAATTTTTAAAATGAGCCAATAATTGTAAACATAATTGTGTTTGGGTAAAAGGCCACAAGGCACTGAAGTTGGAAATAAGGACTGATGTAAAATACTAAAATGTTAGCAAATGAAGTGTCGCTCTTCAATCGAAGGTGTAATAGATTCTTGTTCCTAAAATACCTTGTGATTCTTCTTTAGTCTATTATATCTACCACCAACACATATCACCTTCTTCATTGCAGAATTCTTTAGCTTGGTTTTTTCATTCAGTGAAACTGTTCTTCTCTCTGCTTCTTCACGTAATATCGCAGCCTTTATGGATTTACTCTTTACATTGATCATACGTTGAGTGTAGATTTGTTTCCTGCTCGAGGTGAACAGATTTGTTAAAGTTTTGGTAGAATCTATTTATGGGTATACCTGTAAATACACATAATCTTGAAAGCAAATAATAGAAATGCATTACATTTTTAATGTATTTCATAGTTTCAGGCATTCTTTTAGTTTCAGGCATTCTTTCAGCTATTTTTGTCAAGTAAATCTACTTCACTCAGCTAATACTTCAAGTTCAGCACTTCGTAGTTTAGTTCTGGACAATAGTATCAAGCTACAACATGTTGTACCAAACATAGCCTTATTCATCTAGGCACGAGAACGTATAAACCTTTGCATCAGTACGGCAATACCATATTGTACTTGATTGAAAATAGCTTAAATAATAATATGTAGTGACACTAAATTCATAGCATGTCTGGTAACCCTGTTTTCGACTTATCACGCTTATCAACCAATTTTTTAACCAAACACGTAACTTGTTATTCCGCGTGCTAAATTGTGTAATAATAAGAAAAAGTATGGTTGAAGTTATTTTTCTGATTGTATTGGCTGAAGTTACTGTATAAGATCATTTTAAATGTTTTTCATATATTTTTTCCTTTATTTTATTAATAAAATATCATCATCATCATTACCCCAGTGCCGCAAAGGCTCCCACCTACGGTGGGGTAAGGGGGGTCGGATGTACGCAGCCTTACCCTTGTACTAAAGCACAGAGAAACTGTTTCTGGAGAATCAATGGTCACAATCGCGTCGAAAATTGGATGGACTGACTACTGCTTCTTACTAAAGAAGCACAGACAATTTGGTTAGCCATTTTGCTTTATTCTATCATATTCTCAAGACAAAGAATCGTAAATCTTTGATTTCATTGCAAAATATACTTAAATATTATTTTTCATAAATCAGCAGAATCAGTTCAATCCAACCACTTCACCGACTCTGCTGATTCCTAAACTAGGATTTTTCAACCACTACTAAAGAGATGACTTGAAAGTAAATATTTCCAATACAAAAAGTTAATTGAATAAATAATATTGCCTCCAACTGGACATTGATAACTTTTCATTGAGTGTGAATTAGAAAAGTAAAAATTTGTGTGATTGAGGTTTGTGCACGTGAGAGATAAATAAGTGAAACCATAAATTCATTACTTTAGAAGGAAAACAATTTTTTTTAGAATAAACAAAGAAGAAAAGTTGCTAAAGTCTAATAGAATGGAGTGAGTAATAATATACTATGTATATCTTTATATTGTTTGGGTGAGAAAGGCAATTGCATGGTTTAAATTCATTCATGAATCAGAATCGGCCACATACCGAGTTATAAATATATTATAAATACGAGAAAAAAAACAAACAAATATTATAAGAAAAAGTTAAGCCAAAGAATGCAAACCATGTAGGGTCATGAATCACGATAATTACATATTGATTAAACGGTCTTTAAAAACATAAGTTTTTATGGTTGATTTCTTTATTTGAGATGGAATTATTTCACTCATAATTATTTTTCTTTATTAATGGAATAAAAGTACGTTTTTATTTGTTTTTTTTTTCACAAGATGATGAAGATGAGGTAAGCAGTCATTCTTGAGTGATTCATTTGCCTAAGACGTAAGATTCGTGTCTTTATCTTTTTTACGAAGAAAAAGCCTAAATTAGTTGGGAATTGTCTCTTTCATCTTCTTTTTTAATACTGATTGGGGAATTGGATTTTTGACTTGCTTGTAAAGATTGTTGTAGCGTCTTGAACACACTGTCTTAAACGTAGATACATTATATTATGTCCTACTAAAACTTTCGCTATACTGTATTTCGGTATACGGAAGTTTGGGTTTGGTAACGGTACGGTATCGATAAATTACCATGCATGTCTCTCAATACAACAAATTATCCAGACTAATGAAATATACAAAATCAATGTTACTTGAGAGATACTTAATCCATTATTAAAATGTTACAAAATACAAATAATAATCAATTGATGTCATATTCAATATTAAACAATATTTATTGTTAGTATATTTAAGTAGTTCAACATGCCACATATTAAAAAAATAACACATTCTCCCAAAGTAACTTAAATAATATAGATACAATTAAATCAATAGTGATCTCTAACAAAAAAAATAAAATTATTCAAACATGAATACAAAATCATTTTTCCATAATATGATGTTGTGTATTTAGTCATTTGTATAATTTTAATAAAATATTTCAATAGGACTCGCGGTATAATGGTATACAGGTATACCTTTTATTTTTAAAAATATATACTAATATCATACCAAAGTAATTCGATCACTATATACGGTACCATACCACAACGAAATGTCAATATACCGAAATTTTGGTAGTTTCCCCCAACCCTAGTCAATCATGATAACTATTAATGAGTATTATAGAGACTATAGATCTACGTGTTTTTATGTTTACTTCACGGATTAATAATTGTTGTATATTTAATTATGTTTTATTAACTCATTATTTAATAAATGAGTTAATTATGTGTGAGGAAGTGAGTAAGGGACGTGGGATATGGGGTACGTTGTGGGGGTAGGGTGGGGGTTGTGGGTAGGGGTGGGATGGGGGTAGTGGTCGGAAGGGGTTAAGGGGATAGGGAACGTGGTAGATGGTTGTGGGGGTAGGAGGTTGGTAGGAGTGGGTTAGGTAGTAGTGGTGGGGTAAGGTAAGGTATGGTATGGTGTACTCATAAAAGGGTATACTTGTCGATATAAAAAACTTAACACATTTCTTAGTAAAATAGTTAAGGAGTGACTAAATAAGGTAGCCAATTCAATGCTTACTAAGCAACACTATCTCTATCTCTACAATATTATAAGAGGGAATATTGTTAGGGGTACAATGGTTATGAAAAAAATGTTGGTGGCTCCTAATGCATAATGTCATTGTACTTTATATTTACTTTGTTGTACATTTATAACTTGATTTCAGCTTCCGTTGCTAACGGAGTTGAGAGCAACGTTAAATCGTTGTTTCCGTCATTCTATTCACAACAAACAACAAAGGTCCTTGGGTTTAGTACTCAAACCCTTGTTTTTGAGTCCGTAAATTCTCCTCTCATCAGCACACGATACAGTTTAGGAGAAAGCGTTGCGTTCTGAAATGGCAGCAATCCCAGGACGTGCTGGATCAATGAGCTTGTCCTTCCAGAAAGCCCTCCCTTTCAGAAAGCCACCGCTTCGGCCGAAAGATCTAACCTTCTTCGGTCCTTTATCTGTCCTACTCTTTCCAATCCCGAGCTATTGAGGAATTATGCAACTGCCCCTGCTTCAGAAGAACAAAAAGTTAAGGTGCCCTTGACAGTGTATGGGTTTCCAGAAACTATGCCTCTGCTTTGTACCTTGCAGCAGTGAAGTCCAACACGCTAGATAAAGTTGAGTTAGAACTCAATGACCTTTCTGTTGGCTGCAAAGAAAAGTCCTACATTTTCTCGGTTCATGAAGGATCCGTCTGCGCCTTCTAAAACTAGAGTGACTGCCATTAAGGAAATTTGTGCTCTGGCTAAATTTTGAGATGTCACAAGGAACTTCTTGTTTGTTTTGTCTGAAACCGGGAGGCTGAAAGAGCTTGACCGCATCGTAAAAAGATTCAAAGAGTTAACCATGGTACACAGGGGGGAAATTAAATCCATTGTGACATCTGTAATCCCCCCTTCCTCTAGAAGAGGAGAAAGAATTGAAGGCCACACTTCAGGAGATGGTTGAGCATGGTAAGTTTGTCCCAATTGAACAGAAGATTGATTTAAGCATTCCTGGTGGCCTTGTACTCGAATTTGGGAAGAAAGTCTAATATGTGGATAAAAACTCAGGCCCGCTAGATGAGAGATTCATTCGTGAGCCACTCAACATTTGAAGAAGAAAGCTGTATTTCACTTCTGGGTCCTTAATATGCATTTTTTCTTGTTTCTAATGAGATAACATTATTCTATGTTTTTTTTTTTGCAAACTACATAATGAGATTACTGTTTAGGTACTGTGGTTCAAATGGATTAGCTGCATTTGTTGATTCTTGGAATTGTTGCAACTACATTATCTCAATGATTTTTAAAACATATTGTCTTGCCAGGATGAAAACGTTGGTGTCCACACTTGATATACTTTTTAGGTTTTGTCTCCTGGTTTATTGCACTTGGTTTTTGATAAATAGAGCTTCAAGTTGTGTGTAATTTCTCTGGTTTCCCACATTAGATTTTTGGATAAATACAGCTTAAGAAGGTATGTAATTTTATCTCATTTTTTTGCTTTTAGTTTTGACCAATTTTTTCCAGCTCATAACCTTTCACATGAAAGTTAACAGATTATGTCTCAACAATTTATACATGTGAAGAACTATTGGTTAAACGAATAGGTCAAAATAGTTCCCTTAAATGTGCATCACATTAGATTTTACACATATCTATATTACCATTTATTTAAATGGAATGAGCTTCAATTTACTTTTTTAGTCTCTGATTTTCAGTATTTGCTTTTTTATTAACAGAGCTACAGATGGTGTGTAATTTCTCTTTTAATGATTTAACTTATCATTTTTATCTTTTTTATCTATTTTTTTGCCCCTTTTATCTTATCTTTTTTTTTCTTTTTATCTTTCTTTTTATCTTATCTTATTATCTTATGATCTCTTTCATTTCTATCTGAAAATGTTATGAATACCTCTTGGGTAATTATAAGAGGCATCAGCGGCTCACAATTTAGAGTTACAAACAGATCTGGTAATATCACAATATGGATTGTTTACATACAATGCATGACCCGGTTTGTCTTTTGAAGTGTCTAACTGCTTTGTTAAAGTACTTTTTTGGACATGCTGCCCTAAGCATATTATTGCAAGTGGAGAATGACTTGTTTTTGTCCTTCCAATCATCTGCAACTTTGGAACAATGTCAATTCAAGCCCTTCATGTTGCTTCAGTTCATGTTCAATCAATCTCTTTGGTAATTGCAGCAGGTTACCAATATATGTTTTCCACCAATTTGTCTCCTTTGCATTCTCGCTAATTGGGGTGGTACTTAGACCTCAAATATTCATGTGATCCTCAAAATATATTTTTTCCTTCTATCTATTTCAGCAAACTTCTCAAGAGTTTTTTATGGGATCTGTTTTTACTACATGTGTGGTTGTCAAATAGATAAGTATCTTGTATTTTTTCTTCTTATTACTTACTATGTACTTCAAGCACAATAGCTAATATTTCCGTTTAGGTGACTAAAAAAAGAAAATGTTGCCCTAAATATAAAGTCTTAGCATGGGTAAAAAATAAAACAGTAGTCGTTTTTGCTATGTTTGTTTTCTCGGATAAAATCATAGTTAGAATCCACCGAGCTGATATGCCCACATGTGGCTCAATGAAATATCAAATTAAGAATATAAATATTTGGATGCTTTAACCTAATGAACTTCAAAGAATAAAAATTAGGAAAATTGGTCTCAAATACTTTTGATATTTGTCTTCTTTTTGTTCAATAGTAAATGAACTTCAATGAATCTTATCCTTTTTGTGTCATTAATATGTATTTATAATAAAAAGAGGTATTTTTTAAAGCTCCAGGTAGAAGCTTCCTTAAGCTCCTTTAAATCTCTTTTTCAGTTATGCCATACAGAGACTTAGTAGGATGTGAAGTTGCGGGAGTTGTAAAATGGTGGCTACATATGCTATGCCTTATGACTTGAAAGGTGTAGTAAGTACTCAGTAAAGCCAAAACCCCATCATGAAGAGGTTTAATAGGTATTTTCTTTTGTGGTTCATATTCTTGGATTGGGTTCATCCATGTAGTAATCGGATCAATTAAGTTCGAGATATAAAAGCAGAAGAACTCAACGTGATTTGCTTTCAAATCACGTTGAGTTCTGAAGACTATTTTATAATATTATAATAATAGTATAAACATATTAAAGGTTTTTGATAATTTGACTTCAATTTGATTATCTATTATGGATAACACTACTTCTTCAAGTCTTGGGAGCAGGCAAGATTGGATGAAAATGTTCATGTTGTTGCTGATCAGGCTTTCACCCTCATCCTGAGAGAAATTAGACTCCAATATGTGTGATGACGAGTACTTCCCATCAGTGTAATGTGGACTTTCTGAATCAAGTTTATCACTTTTAACCCAACTTGCATTTTCATCCTTGCACACCACTGGAGATGTCTCTCCCTTAGGGGAGATCAAACTAGCACAATGCTCTATGTGAGGTTCATTGTCATCATTATATGTGCTGGTTTTATAGGTTGGTTCGAATTGTGTGCCCTACTGTTGTTCTTGAATGAGCAATTTATCTTTTAGCAGCTGAACCTCATTCTTCAGATTTTCGTTCTCCTCATAGAGGAAATCATGATCAGATTTTCGTTCTCCTCAAAGCCAGCTTTCAGGGAATCATAGTCCTCAATCAGTTTGACCTTTAAATGGGCTCTCCAGTTCTGGAAGACTGGAACCAAATTGCAACTTGTCTAGGCTGCAGACCGAATTCTTTAACTAACTGCAACTTTTTCTCAGGCTCAAGCTTGCTTTCTACCTCAAATATCCTCTCCAGAAACCAGACCTGATCTCCTGCAAATTGCTGTTTCTTCTCGATTGGGTTGATGAAAGCAAGCTTCATACTACTCAATGCCATTATCTTCTTTGTTCATTGGTTTTAAAGAATGGCTGCTCTTTCAACAATTCTTTCATTGAATCTTAGCCTATTATTATGGTTACTATAATGATCTAGGCTACAATATTTCATTTATCAAGTTACTTATAAATTTCTAACAAACTATATATACAAATAGTTTATCATTATACTCACATATTCACGCAACCTAACCTCATCAATTAATATGCCTACAAAGGTCTTGGGCATTTACACAAACGCGCATCGCGCGTTGCTAAACTAGTATAAAACATAAAGGTGAATACTACGCCTACACTTATCCAAAAAAGAAAAAGAAAATTAATTTATCTGAATTAATAAGGTGAAATTAACACTGACGTAAACACATATATCATGTATTAACACTCGCTTTTAACATACTCGTATTAATGAGTAAGAATATGAAATTATTTTTTGCCTACATTTTTGTTATGATCCTACTTAATTAACATTTTTTACTGGATATTCAAAATTTATGAAGTTTTCTATTTTTATAACATGCACCAAGTGAATGTTACGTAAAATGTAGCTAGAAAAGGTCGGAAAAAAGATGTGTCAAGACTTGTTGTGTATTCATTAGATTATTTTTTAGTCAAAAATTGGAGGGACCTTGAAATATGAGGTCCATAAGTCCATAACCATTGTTCTTCAGCAAATTTTACAATTAAATAATTTAAACATATATATAAGTGAGGAAATAATGACCTGAATCAATCAAATGTTATTGTACTCTCATTTTTCCGTAATAGTATGTATGTACTTTGTATTAAAATTAGAAATAATTATAAATTTATGACTAAAATAAAGATTATTTACAAAAATGTGATTAGTTACTAGAGTGTGTAGTAATAGATGAGTTTTTTACGTTAATATTATCAATACAATTTGGGTTTACAAAAAAGTGAGTAAAGGACCATAACTACCAATCACGTAGGGCAATCTAGGAGTAATTGTAGGGAAACCACTATGTTCTTTCAATTAGTAGTCATATTTTTGTAAGAGAGATTTAAAGTAGCAATATTTGTGTAATTTTTTCAAAGATTAATAACTCTCCTAATTATTTCTAAAGACTAAAATATCATCGTATCCAATCACATCGAGTTTTGTACATGCATAAGTCATTAAATGTTATTTTTTGTACTACGTATGATTTGTGTGATATAATGTGAACTATTGGAGAGCACAGTACGATGAAAGTTGTAAGCTGTGTTCGGGGGGGAGTTATTGTCTATCCTTGACCTGTTAAGTCGGGGACCTTAGAGGCGGTGATTTACCCTGCGGCGGATGTCAGCGGTTCGAGTCCGCTTATCTCCACAACTCCTTAATTTAGCCTATCGAAAGTTTTATGATAGGACCTTATGTATGTTTTGAGTAATCTATAATGTGAAACATCAATGCAACATTTAATATATAGCCACGAGCCCATTAGTTGGACTTGCTAAGTAGATTTTTGAAAGAATCTATAAAGCACGAAAACCCTTGGGAAACAATATGCTTTTGTTTTGAAAATTCTACAAAAACTCTCCAAACACTTGTTTTCTACTCCGTATTAAAAGTTGGTGCTTCTCATTTCTAAGTGACAGCGAAATACAACAGTTTATATGGTATACAAAGTCCATAGTAACTTCTATTATTATTATTTTTTTCTATTATTATTTCTTATAAAGCACTCACAAAATGGGCAATTCCCCCTACACGTGACTAGTTATGGACTGGGCCCGGTTCGGGCCCGGGTCGGGCCTAGGCCCGGACGGGCTTTTGAGGGCTGGGGGAAGGCCCGGAACCGTCTCGGGTTTCCACCGGGTACGGGCCGGGCCGGGCCGGGCCTCGGGCCGGTTTAATTATTTTTTGTTTTTGCTTTTCTAACTACCCCTCTCCCTCCCCCGTCACCCCCCCACCCCAAAACACCAAGCCCCACCCGGTTGAAACAAAAAAAAAATTGAAAAAACAAAAAAAAATAGTTTAGGCCCGAACCGGACCCGGGCTCGGCCGGGCCGGTTCGCATTTCACATAGCCCGTACCCGCCCCGGTTACCCCCACAAACCAGGCCTAGACCCGGAACCGGTACCCGGTTCCCGGTCCGGGCCCACACAGTGGTGGGCCGGGCCGGGTGGCCCGCACCTAATTCAAGCCTACACGTGACCCGAAACTAGATGATCCAAGGCCACAGCTAGTCCTACATTCAAAGACATTGTCTGCAATCCGAAACATTAACTGAGTTACCAGTGCAAGTCAATTATTGTTTCAGTGCATTAGGTATGTTGAACTATGTTGCACAAAATTTTAAGAACTTCAAAGACAATTTCTTTAAATAGAACCCAGTGATCTAAAAAGTTATGTATAGATCACCAGACGGGCAGAGAGAGTCTCCCAAAAGCATTTGGGCAAGCGGTATTCAACTAGTAGGACTATTAACTATTAAGGCCGCCCTCATACAAATAGTGTAATTTTGCAAGTTTGACCTTTAAGAGCACGTTTGATACAGCTTAATTGGTTGATGTGATTGAATTTGTTGATTTGTTAAAATAAAAGCATTTAACAAATTTCATTTTTAACCAAATACGTAAATCAAAAGGAATTTATTTTGATAATTTCACTTGCTCTGGTGATAAGTAGAACAGGCCACTTTTAACCAGCAATGTTAATCATATGAGCAGCGAGACACTAGAGGAATCCGATAACAAAAATGACATGCCATCTTTTGGATACTATACTTGAATGTCTAATAACATCATTGTTTCAGGGAATACAGAATGGTATTGAGAACAACAAAAACTGCTTATTAAAAGAGATGTCAGTATGGAGAAAGTAACACTCTAAATCTAGCACAAGTTTGCAGGCTCACTTTTACACAATCTAATTGAGCATGACTTAATCTTAACCCAGGGCCGGCCTTGACATATAAAAGGCCCTGTGCAAAATTGAATATGAGGCCCTTAAATATAAAACATTATATTAATATTTCCACCGTTTTTAAATAATAGTTTCCTTAGATTTTTTTTGGGTTTTAAGGAAAATAGTAGGTGTAGTATAGATGTGTAAGGTAAATGAAAAGTAGAAAAGTTAATATATTAAAAAAAGTAAAGTAATGACAAATTATGAAATGTGATTAACAATTCAATTGCATTTTAATTACATATGAATATTACTATTTAATGTTTGTATTTTAAAAAGTCCTAAGATAGGGCTTTGCGCTAATTACTATAACTAGCTAGGCCTTGTGAAATAAAAAAAATTACACAATTGTAATTAACAATTCAATTGCATTTTAATTACATATGAATATTACTATTTAATGTTTGTATTCTAAAAAGTCCTAAGATAGGAATTTTTAATCAAATAAATAAAGATGTATTTTATTATATAGACTATATTTAAAATTTTGAGTCTTCTGAAATCGAGAGTCCTTGTGTGATAGCACTTCTTGCACGCCCTCATCTAGGGCTCTGTCTTAACCACAAAAAGTCATCTTTCTGGTTGAGAAGTGGAGGGTTCACTCTTTTGCAAATGTTTGCTCTTCTCCAGATTTTGGGAGGCTTTTTTCTTCTCCTCTTCAATTTGTTGGAGCAAAGCCTGCCTGTGCATTTCCGCCATCATATCTGTCATTGTACTTGCCTCCCTTTCAAGCGGCATATCCATTACTCCCTCCGTCCCGGAAAATTGTTCCCGGTTTCCTTTTTGGGTCGTCCCAAAAAATTCTTCCACTTTCCCCTTTTAGAAAGTTTTTTGTGGCTACAATTCAATTACCTTTTTCTTACTCAACCACAACCATACATTTCCACTTTATTCCCACTTTCTTAAACTCCGTTCCAAGTCAATGCGGGAACAATTTTCCATTATTAAACTGTGTGGTTAAATATATTAAACTATTTTTTACCACCCAGTTCCAAGTCCTAAGATAGACTATATTTTTAAAAAAAATGTGTTTTGTTTATTCTTTACGTATTACTTTTTCAACTTTTCTTTAAATAACAAAGAACAATAATAATTCTTCTAATTATTTCTGAAGACTAAAATATCATCGTATTCAATCACATTGAGTTTTGTACATGCATAGTCATTAAATGTTACTAATACTTTTTTTGTATGATTTGTGTGATATAATGTGAACTCTTGTTGTATGTTTTGAGTAATCTATTATGTGAAGCATCAATGCGACATTTAAAATATAGCCACAAGCCCATTAGATGGACTTGCTAAGTAGATTTTTGAAAGGATCTATAAAGCACGAAAACTCTTGCTAAACAATATGCTTTTGTTTTGAAAATTCTACGAAAACTCTTCAAACACTTGTTTTCTATTAAGAGTTGGCGCTTCCCATTTCTAGTGACAACGAAATATAAGAGTTTATATGGTATACAAAATCCATAGTAACTACTACGGAGTATTATTATTTCTTATAAAGTACTCACAGAATGGGCAATTCCTCCTACACGTGACCCGAAACCACCTGATCCAAGGCCACAGCAGGTCCTACATTCAAAGACATTGTCTGCAATCTGAAAAATGAACTGAGATACCAGTGCAGGTCAGTTATTGTTTCAGTGCATTAGGTATGCTGAACTATGTTGCACACAATTTTAAGGACCTCAAAAAGATTTTCTTTAAATAGATCCCAGTGATCTGAAAAGTTATGTATAGATCACTAGACGGGCAGAGACAGTCTCCCAAAAGCATTTGGGGCAAGTGATATTCAACTAGTAGGACTATTAAGGCCGCCCTCATACAAATGTCAGTGTAATTTGCAAGTGTCATGAAAGTTTGACCTTTAAGAGCACGTTTGAATGTTTGATACAGCTTAACTGATTGATATGATTGAATTTATTGATTTGTAAAAATAAAAGCATTTAACCAAATAGGTAAATCAAAAGGAATTTATTTTGATAAGTAGAACAGGCCACTTTTAAGAAGCAATGAAACTCTAATCAGATGAGCAGCCAGACACTAGAGGAATCCGATAAAAAAAATGACATGCCATTTTTTTATACTATACTTGAATGTCTAATAACATCATTGTTTCAGGGAAGATAGAAAGGTGTTGGGAACAAAAAAAACTGCTTATTAAAAGGATATCAAGAACCCATCTTTCTTGATGTCACTCTGTCAGTATGGAGAAAGTAACACTCTAAATCTAGCACCAGTTTGCAGGCTCACTTTTACACAATCTAATTGAGCATGACTTAATCTTATCCATAAAAAGTCATCTTTCTGGTTGAGAAGTGGAGGATTCACTCTCTTGCAAATGTTTGCTCTTCTCCAGATTTTGGGTGGCTTTTTTCTTCTCCACTTCAATTTGTTGGAGCAAAGCCTGCCTGTGCATTTCTGCCATCATATCTGTCATTGTAGTTGCCTCCCTTTCAAGCTGCATATCCATTATAATCTCAGCTTCCTTTTCAATTGGCTTGAAATACTCATTAATTTGAGTTTCCTGCACATGATGAGTGGTTTGCTCAGATAAGAAATAGAGCGGATGACTTGACCAATAATCAGTCCCTTCGGGGACATCCGATAAAATTGGGACTTGACCAATAATCACAAGAGGTTAAAAAGAGAACAATGAAGGAAAGGGTAAAACTGGAAAAAAAAAATGAAGTGCTAAATTGCTTATTAACACAGTTCTTAATAATAATAATAAAAACAATCCACCAGTTTACTTTTCTGCAAGGCCTGCCTAACACCCCACAGGTCATCCAAGGATTAAACTAAAAGGTCTGTTTGGATGGAGGGGTACGGTTTTGGAGTGGAAGGCTGGAGAGGGCTAAGTCTATAACGTGAAGAATAAAATGTTTCTAAAATGAACAAAATCTTATTCAAATGTACGGAGTAATACAATAACCTATTATGTTAATCTTTCAATTTTTTTAAAAACTCAAATGTATGTATATACGGAGTATAATATATACAGCCGGTCCACTACCCAAAAGACCATAAGTTCCGATAAACCAATTCCCATTCACTTAAACCATTTCCGATTCACTTAGCATGCAGGGAATCGAGCTCAATCTTCAAAAATTGATAATCAAGTTATGCATGACTACCTCAGTGATTTCACATCACATTCCTACGTGAAACAAGTCGAGTCAAGTAGAAACTTGACTGAACATTTCAGCATACCAAAAAAATTAATACAAATCAGAGAAATCACATAGATGGTTAATCTTGTAGATCTTACACTTCTCTCACATATTTACCCACATGGAACAAACATCCCACTCTCTCTCAAGAACTGTGACAACACCGCCCCTTGTTGGGTTTGGGGATTTTGCATGGGAGGGAGAAAACGGGTGATATCTGCTTTACAAATTGACTCCTACATTAGCGGGTTGGAAGGGCAGTGAAAGTGAGGAGTTATAAAGAAATGCCTGATTTAACAGATGAGATGGCTACTTTTTGTCATGTAACACTAACAAATAGGGGTAAATTAGTAAAGCATACGACCATGCCAACCCACCCCCTCCGCTCCAAAATCTACCAACAAAACAAAGCCTGAAGGTCTGCAACTTTCCTTTTCTCGAACGCAGAAACCTATAGATATCTCAATAAATAAATTAGCTCCCACTAAATATAACCCTGTGGGACCATGCGTAAAATAACTTACCATGCTCAAACAAGGAATTCCATATTTTTTAAAGTGAAATATTAAACTTCATATTAACTGCTGGAAATGTGTGAATAAACTTATTTAGTGGAGTGTTAATTTTGGTCTCCTTTCACTTCCTATTTCTCTACAGAGGAATGCTTCCCACCTCCTTAATAAGTCAAATAGAAATAAACACTCCTTTGCAGTTTGCTCCAACCATCTGCCTATCAAGGAAGTATCCAAGTGTTAAGAGTTCTAAGATGCTTTTTCTTTATAAATATCATTGCTTATATAATCCAATTAGATATTATTTTCTTTCATTTCTCTTCTATTTTAGGTTTCATATATGGGACAGATAATCTAGTTGTTTATAGATAGGCACGGGTAATGTTCTGAAGAATAACTCTTCAATTTAGTTCACTAATCTCTCTCATTACAACTACGTCCCTTTCCATAGAAAATATTAATCGCAACTCAAGAGGAAGAAATATTAATAGGCCACAAATCATAAATGTCTAGAAAAGCTCTACTTGTTTTGCATGACAACCAATATCGTGTAACGAACAGTAAGGACCTACTGGCATCATATATTGTTTATGTCCATCGTGGGCTAACTATCATGGTATACTTAAAGGCTATGAGATTGAGTTTTAAGCAGCAAGGTTTATTCTTCTGAGTCTTGATACAATTCGTGGGTTAACTATTATCGAGTAAATAGTAATAACAGTAAAGTCAGAACTTACGGTTTCCTCTAGCTTCTTATTCAAAGCTTGCATCTCTTTCACCATATTACGGACCTCTGATAAAATTATTTGTTCTGGCACTCTTCTTATTGCAGCCTTTTTCTCTTCCGTCTATGACCAAACAAGATCATAATGAAAATACAGCCAAAGAAACACTTGAATAATGTGTCATGAATTTTAACAACTATATTTTCATTTGTGAAATATGTACATATACATATACACACAGAAGAAAAGAGGAAGAACTGAGGGTTCGTAAGATATTAAAAAGCTATGAGTATAACCCTTTGAAAGTGTAATTTCTATCAAGCTCTACTCAACCATAAGTCGTTTTCTTTAAGAACAGCTTTAAAGCACTTCCTAACTTTTTAAAATCCAAAGAGAGAGACACACTAACCCATGTGAATGATATGGTAAACATACAAGAACAACCAAAGATTGAAACCCATGGCCATTGAGTAGTCTGGTCACTAGTGTAAATTAACATTTAACCGTCCTGAATACTAAAGAATGTAGTACCTTTGATCAATTTTGGCTGTTCCAGTAGTATATTAAAGATCGGCCAAGCCAAGTAAAGCTGAAAGTTTCTTTAAAATACCAATTAGGCATATTCAATACAATAAAAATAAAACACATTTACACTTCACCCAAAAGGGCCTAAAATTTCTTTTCTTCATTCTCTCCCCTCCAAAGATGATTTCATATTAAATCCACTCAACCCAGCATTTTCTACTTAAACCTTAAAGACCAAGAAACAGAACCGAAAGTGAAATCGGAAAAATACAACACTTGCCAACGATAATTGGGGAAACGCAAACAATTTTATTATAAACAAACTGAAGAACTTTTCTATGCAATTAAAAACAGCTATTCACCGAGACCAATCAAATTAAACTACATTTCATCAAATATATTGTTCTTGCGAAAAGAAAATGTAACCTGCTGAAGACGCTGCTGAAGCTGTAACCGATAAGACCGAATTCTTCGCTCTTCGTAGCCGGACAGAACCCTAGCGTAGAATAAAGCTTTTCTCCCTAGCTCAATTAGCCTCTTCATTGTAGAAGACCAATATTCCCAGACTCAATCAATTACAATTCATCCTCAAATCTAATCTAATTAGAATAAATCAAATGAATAGCTTCGAGATTCAGATTTCTGAAATGAATCTCACTGTCCCTCGTTCCTCATGAGGGCAAGGGTCCTTAGTACAGTAACTTTACCCTCTTCAAAATTACTTTGTGTTTAGAAGGAAACAAGCTTAACGAATTTAACAGAGAAATATTGGCAGAAAAAACAAAGGGAAAAAGGCAAAAAAACCTCTATTAGCAAAAAGGTTCTATTAAAAAAAGGTTCTATTTGAGGACTATGTTTGACGGGCATAAGTCTCCCCCTCATAGCTTTTGTATTGTTCAAAAAATCTCTAAAAACTTCTAGTTATATGTTTGGCATGACAACTTTTGAGTGTTTTTCAAAAATTAAAAGATCTTTTTTGAGATGCTACAGGGAGTATTAAAAGCATCTGAAAAAGCCCGTGACTTTTAGTATTAATTAGTTATGTTTGGCACAACTAGCTGAAAAGATACTTTTGCGAACTTTTAAATAACTGTTAGCTTTTAGTGACTGAAAAGATCTTAAAAGGAAAAGGTGGTAACTGTTTGGTAAAAAGATGACTGTTTGATTTGGTTCAGTTTCGTATATAAGCTGTTAGGACTAATTAATACTAAAAGTCACGAGCTTTTTTCATATGCTACTCCCCGTAGCATTTCACATAAGATCTTTTAATTTTTGAAAAGCTCTTACAATTTGTCATGTCAAACATATAACTAGCTTTTAGATTTTTGAACAGTACAAAAGCTAGAAGGCAGAGACTTATGTCTGCCAAACATAGCCTTAGTCCTAAGAGCTTGTATACCAAAATGAACTAAATCAAATATTCAGTTTTTTACCAAACAGCTACCATTTTTTCCTTGTAAGATCTTTTCAATCACCAAAAGCTAGCACTTATTAAAAAGCTCGCAATAGTATCTTTTCAGCTAGTTGTGTCAAACATACTCCTTATGTGCACGGTGCACATGTGACATGTGGCATGAGAGATATCACATAAATACTACTCCCTTCGTCCCCCTAAGTTTGTCTCGTTTTACCTTTTTCGTCCGTCACACTAAGTTTGTCACATACCATATTTGGTAATATTTGAGCGGTTATAATTCATTTTTACTTTATTCGCATTTTATCAATTCAATATCAATCACACAATTCTATTTTTTCTTAAAAACCCACACCACGTCCCTTTGTCCCAAACTTAGGGGGACGGAGGTAATAGTAAATAAGTTATTTTTCTCTTTATTTAAATGGTTTTATACAAGTTTGGTAAGTTTTTCTCTGCAATGTCAATCACAGTGTCAAAATCTACCCGAATTGTTTGACATTGTTGAGAAAAACTTATCATAATTGTATAAATAAATCATTTAAATAAAGAGAGATAATTTATTTTTATGTGGAAATTTTCCCCTACTCTAACCGTCAATATACATGGCATAGATAACAGCTCTAACAGGTAAAGGCAAATAGAGTAAGTACTACACTCCATGATTGTCACTAAAGCACATCCCCAAGCTGCCAAGCATATAATTTTTTTGTGAGTAACGTCTTAAATAAATATGTGGCAAATTAACTAACTACTTGTCCAATTATATAAATTATGACGTTACTAATTGGATTGAAACTTTCTGATCAGTTTTAGTCTAGTTTGATCTGATCTGTTTTAGAAGTTTTTACTTGAAATATTTTAGTCCCAGACAAGATCAGATATGACCTGATCAGAAATAAAAAGATTAGATTAGACCTCGACATTTATAAAATACACATAGACTGGACATCTACCGAACAAGACAAAATAAGATCAGACATGTTCAGACTAGACCAGAAAATTTAAGTGAAAATAAATAAAACTTAATCTGGTTTGGTTTTAAATTTTATTTATATTATATTATTTATATATTATAATCAGTATATAATTAATTTTAATAATTTACTATTAAAAATAATAAAATTTATTTCTACAATACATATTCTCGACTTATCATACATATTTAATCGTATATTTTAAAGAATTAAAAGTACAAAAATTATTTTATCTTCTTTATCATACAATACTTATTTTTGCCCCTTTACCGATAGAAGATAGAAAAAAGGACATGTATATAACTAATAGAATTTCACTCGATAAAAATATGGCACATTATGTTTTTAGGAAAAAATATGATTAGTTACTGACTTACTGTGTACGAGTAATTGAACAAGAATCACTATAGTATATTTCAGAATAACAAGTCAATGGTAAATGATGAGTCATTGGAAACGGGATAAGGGTCAGTTTGGTCCTCGAAGTTGCAAAAAAGGGATCAAATAAGTCCTTATATAGAAAATTCTGTCCGGACGTGCCATTTGAGGTGGCTCCCGCTGGAATTTTTCGATTAAATTTTTTGAGCATCTTATTCATTAAGTCTAGTTTACTCATACCAAATTTCAGATAAAAATTCAATCGGGAAGACATTCCAATGAATTCTTGAAGATAACTGTGTCGTTAAAAGCGCAGTTATCTTCAAGAATTCATTTGAATGTCTCCCCGATTGAATTTTTAGCTGAAATTTGGTATGAGTAAACTAGACTTAATGAATAAGATGCTCAAAAAATTTCATCAAAAAATTCTACCGGGAGCCACCTCAAATGGCACGTCCGGACAGAATCTTCTATATAAGGACTTATTTGACCCCTTTTTTGCAACTTCGAGGACCAAACTGACCCTTTACTCCATTGGAAACTAAATACTGAATATGCCACTTTTTTAAAAGAAAAATTTAATAAATCACATTTTTATCTTTTGAAGTTAATTTAGTAATATTCATGTAAAAAAGGTCTTGAAGATATATTGTACAAATCAAAAAGTACAATTATTTGGAAGGAATTTTATCATTTTAAATAAAAAATTATTAAAATTAATATAAATAGATTATAAACAGAAGATAATTTGAAGGTATAAAAATTCATAAACTACAGTGAAAGTTTTACTACACTCAAAAAAACTTTCAGTAGTAAGTTGGAGTGTGCTGCTACGGTGCTACCCTCTTGCATAGGCGGACCCAGTAAGGGTCCCACGGGGTCCCAGGACCCCGTGCACCTAAAAAAAATACCTATTATATATATATATATATATATATATATATATATATATATATATATATATATAATTAGTAATTGTATATTTACATACAAAACGACCTAAGAACCAGAAGAATGTAGCAGGGGAATGGGAGCACATGTGGGATTTAGGTTTCTATGATGCGGGAGGTACCATGTTTGAATCCCTCTCGACTACTTTTTTGTTTTCCAAAACTATTTTAATTAAATAGACCAAAACTATTAGTAATGATTCTAATATTCTATTATAGAATATTTCCAACAAACCTTTTTTGTTTTCCAAAACTATTTTAATTAAGTAGACCAAAACTATGTCGTTTTGGCCTATTTTAATTAAATAGACCAAAACTATTAGTGATGATTCTATTATAGAATATTTCCAACAAATGAAGCTTAGAAGGGTACATCTGTAGAATTGTTGAATTATTTTTATATGTATTTTTTTGCTTTATAATACCTTAACGTTTTGATGGTGTACGTTAACTATGAAGTGTTATGCTTCTTTAATATTTTTTTTGTATTAGTTTTATATTACTTAGAGATTAGAGATATAAAAGGGTAGGGACTCCGTGGCTCCGACTTTCTGGGTCCATCACTGCCCTCCTGGCAGGCTTGAGTTGGAATCCAAGCGCCCTGAACATTTTTTAAAAAGCTTATCACCCGGATTCTTCCTGTTCTCTAGGTCTCAGGCCGATACGGGTTGGGTCAGGTCAAAACGGGCTTTCGGGTTATTCCGGATTTCATCAAATTTGCAAGTTACTAGGAGAACGGACCGGGATAGGTGCCGGGTCGCTGGTTTCTGGGCCGACCCTCCCGGTCCGATTCATGTTCTTAAACATAGATGGGTTGTTCTAAATGAAGCTCTACACGTTGGAATGTATTTTTAAATATATAATTAAATTCCCATTACAGCCCTATTAGGCTACTTGCAAACCTCAGGGTGAAAAGCCAAATTTGATGCTTTCACCCCCAAATGTGCTACAATCCAGTCTATTAATAGGTGCCAAACTGGTTAGATAGCACGGATTGGGTGGAAATTAGAGGTTTCATTCATGGTGAGAGAAACGAGCTGCAAGCATCCGTACTTTGTCATTGACTCATTCTGAATGTGGGGTTAGGATAATTAAAAATCCCAAATATCTAAAATCCATTATAACTTTTTTAATTATACTCCATTTTTTACAAAAAAAGTATATCAAATTTTATAATTTTTTATGATCTTTCATTTACACCAATATTGTATATATAAAGTTTAAAAAACAAAAAATATAAAGTTTCATCTGTTAGAGATTTTTATGTTCTAAATTTTTGTTAAAAGATTCAAGTGCTAAAATTAAGATTTTATGATTAAGATTATTTTTTGCATCTTTCAGTTATATTTTCAAAAATTGGTACAAATTAACAACAACAAAAGTAAACTCCAAATTTATTTATTTTTACATCAAAATGTTTAACTTTTAAAATCATAATTATTCGCAAAAAAAAAGCAAAAAATTGATTTATAATAATAAAAGGAAGACTTTAATTAATGAAAAACATTGATGACTGAATATATTGACAGTGTTGGATTGTAGTAAAAATTAAATTGACAGACTGAATGCGTAGAAGCTATGAAGCACGGATACTTCACTAGGGTGCCGTATCGATGTATCGGAAACATTCCCGTATCCGATATTCTAGGATACCCGTACCGTACGTTCCCGGGTTGTATCTGATATTTTTAAAAGTTTCCATTTTTTGGTAATTATTTTAAAATTTCGGATACTCGTATCCTGACGGATACCCGTATCAACTTTAAAAAAAAACTTCCAAAAAAAAACTTTTAAAAAACACACTCAAAATTAACATACTCCGTAATAAAATTCTTAAAAGATGAAAAGCTAAAAATGATTTTTTACCTTGCTTTTATGTGGTACACAACTAATGGACCTATTCCTAATTCATGTACCCATCCTCTTGTCCCTAATTCTAAGTATCCCTGCAAATTAATAGCTTCAACGGAAATATGTATTAGAACTTTTAAAATATTGTTTTATATCTTCATTATCCTAGATAACAAAATGAATGCAACTACACTAGACTAAACAAAAAAAATCTTCATTATCCTAGAACTTTGAGTACTTACACTTTTAATTTCAAAACTGTAGTTATTTGACTTATTTCTAATTTTAAATTAAGACTTATTGACTTTATCTGTATTTCGAGGTGCACTAGTGTATATGAGACGAAATATGAACTTATTTCTAAGTATCTTGAAAATGTAAAATACTTCAATGACATGAATGAGTAGACGTCAAAAGATAATATATGTCTGTTTTTTTTTATAAAAAAAGTGTATTTTTAATATTTATAAATACACCCATGTAACTTTTAATATTTATAAATACACCCCATAACTTTTAATATTTATAAATATGACCATGTATCCGTATCCTACTTTTTTTTATTTTTTCGTATCCCCGTATCCGTTTCCGCGTTTCCGCGTACCCGTATCGGTGCTACATAGCATATAAGTTAGTTGGAAATTTGATTTATCGATGAAGTTGGATTGCAGTTAGCCTTATGTCCAGTCAACTCTATGTCAGCGCCTTCTCTTGTTCTTTGTCTATTAGTCAACGACGATTCGAACGACACACCATTCGGAACTTATCTGCAGTTCATCAAGTATGGTGGCTTGGCAATTTCGATTTCAATTGATTAAAATTATTTGATGACTGATTATATTGCTTCTTGTGTTAATTAATACGAAGTAATACTGAAGCTGCTTATTATTAACACTAGACACCTGAATATGTACTTGTGTTTTAATTGAAATTGGGATTTCAGTTTAATTAGCTCGGAGCATTCGTATCGATCCATGTTTTAAAATTTAAATTCCATTCATAACCTTGGATGTTTTTACTTGGACTGAAATTTGTTGGTCTAGTCTGTTTAATTCTGGTGGGCTGAACTAATCTAGTTTGATATTTAAATGTATGATCTCTGTGTATTTTATAATTGTGAAAGTCTGGTCTAGATTGTTTAAATATGATCTGGTCTGGTCAGTTTAAGTCTGATCTAATTTGTTCTAGTACGGGACTGAAAACAATCTAAATAAAAACATGATTGATTCTCTCATGCTTCACTGTCATAATATCATTAGCGCATCTGTCTTCATCCTTGGTCATTTCGGATGCTCCTCCCTATAATGCCTAATTGCCTTCATGGATTGGATGAGATACTCATATACCACCTATAACAGATAACTCTCCAATCGATAGATGGAGTTTATCAAGGTTAATCAAGATTATGAACTATTTGATGCGTTCTTTAATTCTTACAACATTATGATTTTTACACTATTCGCAAACCTTACTTTGAACACGATTTTATATTATTATACATAATCAAATTATTACATATAAAATGTTATTGAATTTCTATCATTGTGAATTTTTAAAATATCAATGATAAGTCCGTATTTAGACACGCATTTGATGCGTGTTGGGTCGGATTTTGATGCTTTTCCTAGCTTTAAGGCGTTGCAAGTCTCAATTTTGGCTCAAGTTGTGTTTAGCAGGCGTTGGATCGAGTTTCGTTGCAATTGGAGTTGATTTGAAGAAGTTAGAGTCCGGCAATCGGCACTTGAGAAGCAATCGGGCAAAGTTTGGAAGCATTCGAAGAAGATTTGAGAGATTTGGAGGTCACCGGGAGATTCACGACGAAATTCTGATGAAGAAAGAGCATTTGGATCGACCTCGTAGGCATCCGGGAGCGTTTGGAGCAAGAAAACGAAGAAAAAGTGAAGAATAAGTTCAAGCACGGTCGTGCCTGGAGTTAGGCACGCCGTGCCTGAAGAGAAACGAACCTGGGAGCTACTGGAGGCCAGGCACGGTCGTGCCTGGCAGTTAGGCACGCCGTGCCTGGACGCGAATTTTGGGCTTCTTCCGCAGGCACGGTCGCAGGCACGGCCGTGCCTGGCACCGTGCCTGGCCGCGATTGGTCCTAATTCGACCCGAATTCGTTGTTTTCTATAAATAAGGCATCCATAACCCCGTTTCAGGGGTTGCGAACATTACGGAGAGGCCTAGGGATGAATTTAACACCATTTTTACGCTATTTTATTCCAAGACCCTGGGATTATTTGTAAGTTCAATTCTTTAATTAATGACAATTTATTCTATTCATCTCAGTTCTTTGATTCGTCAATTATGAGGCGTGAGTAGTTTAATTAGGGATTTGGGGTTGATGAAGGGGTTAATCATGATTGATGGCTAGATTCTTGTCGGTTTAATTGCATGAATGCCGTTTAATTTGTGTTTGAATAATTTAATTGATATCTTTTGTAACCTAGAATCGCGACTAGAATTACAATTGCATGTAAAATGAATTAAGAGAGATCTAATTTGTTTTAGGACACATTCACACACACTTAATCGTTCGCTAAGAGATTAGTAGCGATTAAGGGGCCGTAAGCTCGCTCGTTTTGGCAATAATTTGGGATCTTGTCGCATGAGAGACCAGCCTGGACCCCTAAATTATTGTACTCTACGCCGCGAGAGCGGTAAGAACTTAGTAATGATTAGCTAGGCTCAATTAAATTAAATTCATGTAATTAAGCCTGATCTGCCAGAAAGTTGTGCGTCCCTGTGGAGACGATACTCGTACTTTCAATCACTTTACTACATTTATTTTAAGTGCGAGAAAACTCACATCAATCAACTTTTTATAATGTTTACTAATACAAAATTAAATATAATTACAATCAAAGTTGTGCGTTAGCAAACGTGAAAGTCAAACTGTTGCAAGAATTAAAGAAAATTTATGATAAAATGATTAATTTATGCTGTATTATGTTTAAATAGTTATAATAACACACTGTGATAACTGATAAGCGACATTGTCGTTGGTAGACAATACTTAAATACGAAGTACTTGGCTAGAGACCTAGAGTAATATACTCCGTACGTAGTAAAATAAAAATTGGAATCTAACTGAGAAGTGAGAGCTCGTGGTGCTAGAGTTAATTCTAGCAAGTAAAAGAGCACAACCAACCGGTTCAAAAGCAGCCAGGGTCCACCCAATCATAACCTATAATATTATATTTATATAGTTTTTGGTATTACAAGTATAGGTCGTCTAGCCATCAATCCACCATGATTGGATTATAAGTGTACAGCAAATTCTACAACCATGCTCGGGTTACACAAAAATACACTTCAATATTAGAAGTTATAAGCCTGAGCATTCTATGATTCTATCGTTTAGTTAAATGCTAAGAAGGATGTAACATCTTGTTGGGATCCCTTAAAGCTATGAGGTCAGTTTCCAGAGCCCTCCGGGAGGGTTTGCATCCTTCAGAAGAAACTAAAGCAGATATCCTTATTTACGATGCATTTATGATTTCCACTAGGGCTGGGCACGGGCCGGGTCGGGGCGGGTAATGCAAAATAAAATGGAACCGCCGGTTCCATTGTACGGTTCGATCCGATCCGGGTATTACAATTTTCAAAATAGGAACCGGTAATTACCCGGCCCGTTTGAAACGGGTCGGTCCGGTCCGGGTTTTACGGTTTCTATTCTTATGTCTTGAAATTATATTAGTAAAAACTAACGAAGTTCCAAAAATGAATAATCAATAATATAGGACATTAGCAAGTTTCAAAATAACAATATAGTGGTGCATATATAACACAAGCGAAAAAGTCCAATACTCCATATTTTCTTGTATATAAGTTTCAAACAATTAAAGAAATTCCAAAAATATGAAACATAGCTAAAATACATATTTTCTAACATTTGTATTTAAACATGTTGTGTAACATCACATATTAAAGCTATTACTTTTTTTTATATTAAATTTTCAGTATTAGCCAAAGTTGACACATACATGGTGGGTGGTAAACACAATTTATATATTTTAATAACAATATAATAAAAAAATATAACAAAATCATCTTTAACAAATAATTAAATTCCATAGAAAGGAATAATTCAATAACAATAAAAAGTAATAAGATATTTATGAAACATTTAATCAATAATTTGAAAACAAAAGGATGTTACTGCAACTCAATTTAAAATCCTACTTCTAGCACAGGAAACAAAACTACCGATTATCACAAAACTATTAATAAATTAATATACAATATATATAACGGGCCGGGCCGGGTACCCATTATTTTTTAATTTTGGAACCGGTCCGGTTCCTTAAAAAAAATTACCCGACCCTACCCGGACCGTTTTATGGAAACAAAAAATGGAACCGGCCCGTTTTAGACCCGAACCGCCATTACCCGGACCGGACCGCGGTTCCAAGACCCGTTTGACCACCCCTAATTTCCACTGGAGAGGCCTTGCGCTGAATAACAATTGCTACTGTACAGAATATCTAAAAATGAAAAAATATGGTGAAGGCATTTTCATAGAGCTACTAGTCCACGTGCCTGAGTTTGACCAGGTCCTGAGGGAAGCATATGCGGTGATGTGTGACTTGACCCTTGCCTGGACAGCTTGTGTTTTCTGGCCATTTCGTTGAATGGAGCTAAGAAGTCGTGTCGAAGGGCGTCCTCTGCACTAATCCTCAATCTCGGATTAACCGTCAAACACTTATCCACCAGGTCAAAAAGAGATGTTGGAATGGCGTCAAAAAAATCTGCTCTCCGGGTGTTCCTTTTACACCAGTCTTGAAGTTTGACCGAAGGCAAGTATTTTGCATCGAAGAGGTCCTGTGTCATAATGGCATTCTGTTAGAGCTTGTAATCTGAAAATATCTCCACCTAGACAATAGATAGCCCTTCATTGACAACTTACTTGACCGCCCCACTATGTTTGTCTCACATTTAGGTCACCCGCCGGCCTAATTCCACTACCACTACTCGAGTAAAAATAAGCTCATAACCAAGTCAAGTTAATTTGTAACTTGCATCTTATAAATAAGATTATCGTTCATGATTTTCATAACATAACTAAATAACAAAATACGGAGTTTAATACATCAAACTCCTCGTGATATAAAAATTCAGTGCATTGGCTCTTTGTGATTTAAAAAATGCATGAAACCCCTCTCTCTTATAATTATTCACGTGTAGAACCCCTTTTTGTGAATGAATTTGTTCATAGAAGAGATTATGTGCATGATTAATGATAACACGAGGGTCTGACGCATTTCTTAAATTACAGGGGCTAAATGCCGAATTTCTATATCACGGGGAGTTTGGTGCATTAAACTCAGAGTAGCATTCTTCATAAATATCATTCTAACACCAAACAACGCACTAAACGAATTCACTATTTCTTGAACTTTGCAGAATATTCTATCATTGCTAATTATTAAAGTTTAAAGAAAGTTCTACGGGCTTTGAATTTATGATTAGCGTTTTCTTAAAACCCATGCCAAACCCAAGAGAGGGAGTAAGTTGCCTTAGCCAAACATAGCTGATGGAAGGACAATTTTATGAGTTAAACCCCAAGTAATTTACATATCGAAATAGCTTTTAACCCCAAGTTCCCAACTAGTCTCAAATTATCCCCGTCTAGGTATCGGGTCTGAGATGGAAAAATATCAGGACCCTGAAATATTGGCTAGAGTAAGGGAGTGTTTGCGGTTGCTTGTGCTTTTTAAAAGTGATTTTTTTAAGAGATTATTGGAAAAGTGATTTATAGTAAAAGTTGATAGTGTTTGAGAATAGAAGTGATTAAAGTGAAAAAGTAAAAGTTGAAGTGTTTGATAAAAAAATGATTATTGATGTAAAGTTTTATTGAAGTACAAGAACACCCCTAAATAAATTTTGAAGTCCATACATCTCATTCACTGAATACTCAAAATCATTACCCATCCCTAGCCTCTGATTTGCACGACGAAGACGACGGTAGAGAATTCTCCTCAATTCTTTCCGATGCAAACACCTTTCTAATTGGATTAGTTCTCCAGATTTTTATTTAAAAAGGGCCTGCAATTAGTTCTCACTCACCGTTCCAACTGTACTCATGAAAGGCATTTTAGAAACAAAAAATGGAGCAAATGTCTGAAGCTTGCGATTTTGAACTGTTGAAATTTTGCAATTGAAACCTCCAATTTTTGATTTTTTTCATGTAACTCCAAATTCTCTCTCACAGAGTAGAATTATTAAGATGCTCTTGTGTAAAGCATGAGTTTAATATAATACTTCGTATATACTATTAGGGCGCAGAGAACTATGGAGGGGGGAGAAGAAGCTGGCGCAGAGAACTATGGAGGGGGGAAGAAGCTGACGCAGGGAACTATGGAGTTCGTCAGAAGATTGGAAGAGTGAAGGGTAGTTGGGGTTAAGTTAAATAATTGACCATTATAACTACCACTAGAGTTGGGAGTTATTTACAAAAAAAACTAGAAGCTGTTAAAAGCACCCCCTACCCCAGCTTCCAGCTTTTGACTTTAAACTGCTTTTTTAAAGCAAAAGTTAGAATTGGATACGGCTCCTCTGCCTTGCTGTGAGCCTTTAGATCATAAAATCAATGACATAGGATGTGTGGTTCAATTTTTGCACCAATCTCAATACTCTGAATTTTAATCTTGACCCTTCATTTGAGTAAGGTACTCTGCCATAAGGCAGAGGATCCCAGTCCGTTAGAATTGCCAAACACTTTTTTTGGCTTTTTTTTAATCTAAAAGCTCCAAAGCACTTTTGCAAAGGAAAACACTCTCTAAGACTCGCTAGAAAATATTGAGGTGGGAGGGAAGAGGGATTAGTACTTGAGGGAACGACGATTCACGGTTGTGTAATTTGGCCACTTCCCACAAGTCCTCGCTGCCCTTCAACTTGGCTACCTCCCTTATATTCCTGCGAAGCCCAACAAAACGGTATAGGTTTGTTGTGAGTTATGAGCTCAGTAAGACAGCAACTACCATATGCCCATGTAGGCAAATACACAAAATTATGTTGGAAAGAGTGTAATCTTACTGATCAGGGTCTCCAGCAAAAGGGCTCCGCCCAGTCATTAGATATAGTAAGCTAACACCAGCTGACCATATATCAAGCTTGGTGCCTTGATGTAGAGATCTAAATAATACCTGAACAGAAGAAACATCTCATTTAAGGCTTACTACTTCCGAAGTAAGATGACTGCTTTATATTTAAGGGTACGTTTTGAATGAAAAAAAACATACGGGAAATACAGAACATTGTTAATAAAATTGTTGTATTTTAAATATTTTATTACTATCATATATAAATACTACTACGTATTAGTAAGGGGTAAAGCTGTAGGTGGGAGTTGGGAACACTTGCGGCACTCAGGTGATGATTATATAAATATAAGGGATGTTCTCCTAAGGTAGGTCTAAAACTTGTAAGTTTTAGGCCTCTTTCATTTGAGGTGCTTCTGGGTCGAATTTTTTATTGAAATTTTGTGAGAATATTCCTCACTAAGTATAGGTTATGTCCACCAAATTTAAACTTAAAATTCAATCGGGAAGTCAGTTAACTAAATTATTGACAAAAAATGCATGTTATATGTATAAAAAACTGTCCAATTTTAAAGAAAAAATTATTTAAGTGTTTTCCCAATTAAATTTTAATCTGAAATTTGGTAGACATAGTATACAGTTCAGGGAGAACATTCTCACAAAATTTCATCAAAAAATTCATTCTGGAAGCCCATCAACTGAAAGAGGCCTAAAATTTTAAGTTTTAGGCCTACCTTACATGAATATTTTCCTAAATATACTATCAGTTCTAACCACAATTAAAATCCAAAAATAAGAAAATTCTTTTTATTTGCCCTTCCAGAATCCAAAGTCTAAACATAGCGTAAGAGTTTGTTTGGAATGTCAAAAAAACCACCGAAAGAAATTGAAAGGAAAATATAAATTTGCAGAAAGTGAAAGATACGGTTCAAACTCAACGAGGTTATTTTAGATATTTTTCAAAAAAATTATTTAATCATATCCAATTCTCCCTCCGTTCTTTATTATCTGTCCCGCTAGCCTTGAGCATGGGTTTTAATAGAAAAATAGTAGGGTAAATGTAGAGTGTGTAGAGTAAATGATAAAGTAGGAAAGAGAGTATATTAAAAAGAGTAAAGTGGTGATAAAGTGATGATAAAGTAGGAAAGAGAGTATATTAAGTAGAGTAAAGTTATGATAAAGTAGGAAAGAGAAAGTAGTTTGTAAAAAGTAAGAGGGGTAAAAGTAAAAAAAGTGGGGATATTTTATCAAAAACTTTCCTAAAATAGAAAGAGAAACAAATAATAAAAAACGTCCCAAAATGGAATGCGAGACAGATAATAAAGAACGGAGGAAGTATATTTTTATCATATCTAGTACGGAGTATATAAATACAAAGATATTTAATTATATGTAAAT
This sequence comes from Cuscuta epithymum, assembly GCA_945859915.1. Taxonomy (NCBI): domain Eukaryota; kingdom Viridiplantae; phylum Streptophyta; class Magnoliopsida; order Solanales; family Convolvulaceae; genus Cuscuta; species Cuscuta epithymum. The sequence continues at coordinate 766,269 of CAMAPF010000980.1, read as the reverse complement.
TTTGAAAAAAAACATCAATTGTATCTAACTTCGGATAGCATTTTCCAAAAGAGAAAAGGGTCGATTAAGTATACCAACTTGTACGAGGTGGAGTAAAGAGTACACTGTATTGCATTTGATCTTTTTAAGTACACAAATTCGGGGTTTTAGTGTGAATTGAGTACATTTGTTAGATTGACATTAATATAACTGAGTTGACTAACGTAATGCTGAGTAAGAAGAGGTAATGGACCAAGGTTATTGTTGAGGGCTGGCATTGACCTTCAAGAAGTCGACCTATTAGCACTCTAACTCAGTCATATTAACGTGTTAATCTAACGGGTGTACTCAATTAACACTAAAAACCTGAATTTGTATATTTAAAAAGAACAAATGCAATATAATGTACTATTTACTCTACGCCATACAGGTTGATGTACTCAATTGACCTTACCTCTTTTCCAAAGTGAAACCAAACATAAGACGGACAAATTTTCTTTTCACCTTTTTTCTTTTTTGCGTTGCATTTTCCGGGATTCAAACATGCTTACATGCCCAATGGAGAAACAACTCATTGTGAATATTTGCAACAGGAGGAGCATGTTAAATCAATTACAAACCTCTGGAGCCCTGAAACCCTTTGTCCCGACACAAGAGCCGTCTCGCTTTTGCTTTCCATCACCTAGAAGTAGAGCACAAGGTCATGCATAATAAACATGGTACCACGCCATAAACAGATATAATTAAGATTAAACTTATTATTACCCTTGAGAAACCCAGCACCTTGAATGGCTACTCCAGAAGAACGCAACGGCATGGGAGTTATATAAATGAACTGGTGCCTGTCTTCTTTTCCCGGGGGTGCTGCAATCCTCTTTCTTTTAGAAGTGGGACCCTTTAGTTCTTCTTTATGATGGTTTGCACTTTGCATTGCTTCAACTAGATTGATAAGCTGTCTTCTACCTTTGGATGGTAGAGGTTGGCATTGAAGAGCCTCCCTGGATGGGTTTCTGATGCTTGTTGCTTCCTTTGCTGAAGTTATTCCCGACCCATCAGCACCTTGGCTTTTTATTATACTCCTCCCATTTTCCAAGGCATCCTTCCTTTTCGTATTCTTAAGCTGCAAAGTTGTTTTCTTGATACCTTTAGAAGTAGTTTCCTGATTGGCTGCTTCTTTTCTACTTTTATTTGAAAGGAGAGATTTAGAAAGGCCACTATGAGTTCCCTCCAAGCCAGTACAAGGTCCCAAATTTGTTTTATCTGTAGGTTTAAAACATGTTCATAATAAAGTTTAGCATGCACCAGGATAACCGCACGAACAAAGTGCTGTCAAAGTCTGTTTGGACTAATTCAGGGAGAGCTTTGGACATTAGTCTGTTTCTTGATATAATTAGAATGTCTCTAAGCACAAATTAAAGATTAACAAAATGTTGTACAGTCATATGTTACATATTTCTTCTCATTCTTGTTAGATCTCAAACAGAAAGTATATATCAAGACAGAGTACTAAATGATCCAAGACAATTTCACTTGAACCCTTCCATCCAAAAAGACCATTATGATCTGTTTGGTTTGAAAATCTAAACTTTTCAATGTTCAATTTGGGTTCAACTCGTGTGGAGAGTTTTTTATGACAACATATGTTTAAATAATCTGGTACACCTGATAGGACCTTTGAATCAGAAGGTTTTGCCTGCCAAGTTTTCCTAGATTAACAATGTTTAATTACACTCTACTATGTTACCTATAAACACTCGAATAGTATTTCTGAAAATGCAATTGAGTTGACTCAATAACTTAACAGGTTTAGTTCAGCTCAGTTGGTGGGGTGGGGGCTGTTAAACTAACGGTGTCCCCCCTCCCTCCCTGAATAAAAACATAATTAGAGGATACTAAATCAAGGAGGCATGAATGATGTACCTGCACTTCCATATTTTTTGTTCATATCCTGTTCAAAGAATGATGGTAAATAGTTTACACCATATCCAAGAAGAGAAGAATGGAATTGAAGAGGAAAATGCTCTGAAATGAAAAATACTACTCACCAATGCAAGGTTGAAATCAATAAGGTAACCTTTATTTAGCTTCCGTGTAAATAAAAAGTTCCCAGGTTTGACATCCCTATGAACAATACCCTGAGAAGAAAAAGAGGTTCAGTAAACTCTACTATTTACTTTCAATTAGGCTATGTGGGAACCAGAAAATGGGAGGGAAAGGAAAACCCCAACAAGACGGATTTGATATCTTGGAAATATGGAGGAAAACAAATACTGTAACTTTTAAGGGTTGACATATAAATGTGCTTCATAGTCTTTATATAATAGAAATAGAAATAAATTGAGTTCAAGTAAATATCTAAAACTGGTTTACAGTATCTGAACCAAGTTTAAATTTGTCCACAGACTTTCTTTCGTTCCATATTGCCCTGTATTTTCCTAATTATTCTCTCCCTTGCATTTTCTGAGTTCCAAAACAGACCCATAATGTTGCTACATGCCATAAGCTCTTTGATTCACACCTGCTTATGAAGAGAAGCAAGAGCCTTGAACAAACAGTAAGCATACCATTGGAGCTGTGATACTCCTATTTCTTTCTTCAAAACCTAGTGATAAATATAAAATTGAGTTGAGAGGAAAATAACTTTGACAATGTCAATGGGCTAGGAAATTTTAGTGAAAGACATGGAAGTTTTACATCCGGTCTGTCATGCTCCACATGCTCTAAAACAACGCAATCAGAATTTCCATCCTTGAACGATCCTTCATATGTAATCACAAAATTCTTGCCCCTGCAATAAAGTATAATTAAAATGTTTAGGCTATACACTTATTGGAAATGTAAACATTCATGAAAAAATCATTCTTACCCTAATCTCTCCAACATCTTCACCTCATTAAGGATGTTTTGTCTATTGGCATTAGAATGAGGATCTGCACATTCATTAATGGTATGAGCTGTTATGTGTGGATTCATGGATCCAAAATGTAGTTCTTGCCACTTACTAGAGTTACTTTGTGTTTCTATGGATGTCATTACATAAGGGTTGATTGGTTGTACACAATGTTCTTTTTTTATTATCTTCTTCCTTGGACTCACTCAGAAAAACATATGCATACACATTTGGAGTATATATTTTCAAATTACATTTCTTTCACATCCAAGTTGAGGGTAGGAATGAAATATCAACATGGTGTTAGAGTCTCCTCCAGAAGTCGCATTACCAGTAATGAAAACAAAGAAAACTATATTTGCTAATTTGCGGAATCAATTTTGGGTATGGAACAATTTTAAAGAATGAGCGTCGAAATATAGAAAATGTAATACATTACTGGCTTACATTTTATTGCAAATTTTTTTCCGTCACTTTTTCTCCTTGCCCTGTACACTGTTCCATAGCCACCTGCATGCATTTGTTTGGAGAAACCAAATGATAACCTTGGAAATAACCATGGGTGAAAGCCGTGAAACATTTAATTAAAGGCACCAATCATCATACCTGAACCTTCTTCTTCCTCAACTACAAAAGACTCAAAGTTGGGAAGCTCTTTTTGCTCAATAGGCTCCTTCCATTTTTAAAAAATAGATTATCAGTTTTACAAAGAAATAAAGACAGTTAATTGCATAAGATGGGGGGAAAGTTGAATTGTCAACTTACTTTAGAAGTGGTGGAGTTCACACCTTCTATTTTCTCTGTGAGATTTTCATTCTTTTTTGTATTATCCAAAAGCTTATCATGATTGTAAGTTAGCTTTTTCTTTGCAGATATAGGTTTTATGCCTCTACTAATCCGATCCTTCTCTTGATGTCTGAGATGTGCACTATTATCCAGTGGTTTGCACACAGTTTTGTCTGAAGTAATCAAGGGATCCTCATGCACATTATCTGAACTGGGAGAACACTTTTCTATTTGCATCTCGACAAGAGACGGCACATGTTCTAACATATCATCACTTACCTGGGGCACTTCGGCTTCCTTCTCAGATAAATAATTTAGCATGTTATCCCCTCTAATAGCAACATTCACTTTATGAAGCTCTTCAGCAGACTTCTCTCTGTTACTTGGGTTATCTGGTATAGGGTCATTTCCTTTTATTTTGCTGACAGTGCAAGAGAATGGTTCAAGTACTTCAGCCGGAGTCTGTAGAGCTAAGAAGCAAGAAGTTGTGTCGGAGTTTACTCTGCTCTTAATATTATCATATGCCTCCACTTCTACACTTTCTATCTTATTTTCGAGAATGCCAGTCAACGGAAGTGGGTTTAAATTAGGGCTTGAATGTGTGTCCTCTTTCTCCACTCGTTCGTGTATATGCGAAAAAATCACATCGTCAAACATGAGATCAGCTTTAGCCACAGTCATATGTGCAGCGTCTGCTTCATTTCTGTTTTGCATTGCATCTAGCATTGGTTCATCGTTATGTTGTGCACTTTCAAATCCATATCTAGAAGCCTCATTGTTTTCATAAAAGGTGCAGGGAGTATTAAATGCTCCTCCCCCTAGTTCCCTGTAGTTGGAGGTGAAGTACAATGGTCCCCATATATCATTGGTCATCATCCCACTATAATTGTCATCTTGGACTTGGAAATATTCCTGTATAAGTATTGTATCCCAGGACTTAATTATTATCGGATTGTCAATTGTAGCAAAGCTTAAATATATATAAATAATACGAAATATTTGGTGGGGGCAAAGATGAGGGGAGACTATAAGACTCAATTAGATGATAAGAAGCAACATGTAACAGGTTTCAAAAGGCCAATTTTCAGCCTCCTATTGAGTAATACCAGAACATATCATTATTCATTTTAAGCACATTAATTTATTATGTTCTCTCACCATCTCATACCAGTTTTATCTCAAGGTTTTCACCATAATCAATAATATGTTTTACAGTTTTTTTAGAACCAAAGTAAAAACTATGAAACATTAACCTTAACAAGAAGTCAAATTCTACTGATTTACATTTACAATCCATGGTATATCCAGCTAGACAATTGATACTGAAGATTTACAGCATGGTAAGGCATTTGAGTATGTATGACATAAAAACGCACATCAAGAGTGCATAATATAATCCAACTATTTTAGTTTTACAGCTCACATGCAAAAAAATGAGTTAAAATTGCTAAAAATACTCAAGTAAGAAGCAACATAACTTTAACTAATCAATCATACCAAATTACCTTAGCGCATGCATCCAGCATTTCAAACGGCAATGTCATAACCACGTGATCTTCTCTCTGGACTGCAAAATACCAGTTTTAAAAAAGAACATTGTATCCTAAATCAATAAAAATTTAATAAAAAAGACATTAATGCTTACTCTTCACATCACAACAGCTATTTGATGTTCTTCTCGTTTTTAACACAGGCAACCCGTCTGATCTCCATCTCGTTCTTCTCTTAGTCCACAACTCACCGCCAACAGCTTCCATGAGCGTTCGGTCTTCAAAATTCAAGCCAGGAGAAACAGCCGCAATTACATTCACATACGCAATAAATTTAGCAAATGTCAGGTACACGACAGAAGAGAACGTGACGAGGGAATCTGGAGTTAAATGGAGTGGCGAATTAGGGATCGAGCAAAGATACTCAATCAAATCCGGAGTAGCATGGTAAAGCGTGCAGATGCTAGCGATCTCTGCTGGGGAGGCAGGCCGTTTAGTTGCCAGAAGCAGTGCGAAAACATGCCACGCCTTTTGAGAGTCCGTTAGGGCTGCGCCGCCGGCGAGAGGCTGATTGAGTTCTGAGTTGGGATGTCGAGCTTCCATTTCCGATTAGATCTGAAGCTGTAATCACGCATGCGCGTGAGGAGATGGAGGTGTGAGAGGTAAGGAAAACGTGAGGATTTTGCAGAAATGGTTCAAGAGAAAGGGGGAATGAGCGAGCGGGAAAATGTATTTTAATGGGTTTGAGATTTGACATGTGCAGAGTTCCCGCCAATTCGTTTGAGATTTGACATGTGCAGAGTTCCCGCCAATTCGTTTGCTCGGAATCCTCCGATGTAGTCCGTAATTGTAATTAGGGCGGGGATAGGTTCGGTTCTTACTCAAAATGAGTGGAGCCGTTATAAAAATTTTAACTAATGAAATCAGTTCGGTTCCTATATAAAAAATTAACAACCGTTATGGAACGAACCGGTAGTAAACGGTTCGGTTCTTCCTTTTACCGGTTCTTAGAATACTTTTTTATCGTCTAAGAATTAACACATAATTTTAAACACGTCGAAAATTCAAAACACGAGTATTAAAATTTTATTTGAAGCTCTAATCACTTCAAACATCAAAGTTCAAACTTAACTAGTGAACTTTGAACACTTAATAGAACAAAAGTGATTTGAATTTTCATGTAATAAATCAAACATTAAAAATCGTTGTAGTGTCGGAGCGATGAATGTTACTCGTCATCATAGTAGCAAGAATAGGACACCTACTTCAAGTCTTTCAAAACATAAAAAAAAGACATTGAGTTTGCATGTATAGATATAAAAAACATTATTACATTCTATTGATTCATAATAAATCTAATAATTAGAAATATCATGAAAATAGTAAAGCAAAATATGTGCAATCAACTACAAGTTATTTGATTTATTTTATATTTATAAAATTTATGTGATGGAACAAAACGTGATTTGTAGAAAGGAGTTTAATGTATTATATCAACCTCATGTACAATATTTATTACTTCTTTTCCGTTGATTAAATTAGAATTGTTAGTTAAATATCTTATACTATCTATTGTTTTATTATTGTTGTTGTGGTGGTGGTTATTATTGCTATTATATTATTATTATTATTATTATTATTGTTAGCACTACTAATAATAATATTTTATTTTACTTTTTTTAATAACGGTTCCTTAACGGTTCCATGCACATATTTTTTATAGGAACCGGGAACTGAACCGTTATAACCTGTTTCGGTTCGGTTCCTACAAATGAGGCATTAATTGTTAACGGTTCGGTTCCTAGATGTTGTTAACGGTTTGGTTCCAATCGGTTCTACGATTCCCGGTTCCAAAATCCCATCCCTATCCGTAATGACCCTTGTTATTGGGCTGTTTCTACTGGGATCGTATTCACCCAAATGCTCAATAGCCTACAAAACATATAACAGTTGGTCCAGCTGTAAGCAAGGTTGTTAAAATCTCGATTTAAATCGTAAAATCGTACGATTTTACGATTCTACAATAATAAATCGATTCAAATCGCAGGTAAAATCGTAAAATCATAAAATCGTACAAAATCGTAACAAAATCGTACAAAAATCGTGTAGAATCGTATAAAATCGTATCAAAATCGTAGCAAAATCGGAATAAGTTTTTTTAGTGAAAATGGTTCAAATTTATTAAAATTAACTACTACAAATTGATACAAAATTTCAATAATAATAACATCAATAGTATATTTAAAAAAGTATTGGATTCTTGTGTTATTTAATTATTTTTATGTTTTACATATGTTTAATGTTATTATTCACTCTATTTACAATATAAAAATAGTTTATAAATCTTATTTTTGACCTTGTAGGTATAGTGGTATGTAATAAAATGTCATAATACCATTAACTTGCTACTTAATTTTAATATTTATTTATTTTATAATTATTAAAATATGTTTGATAAAATCTTACGATTTGCGATTCGATTTTACGATTCGATTTTCAAAAACATCTACCGATTCGATCCAAAAATACGATTTTAACAACCTTGGCTGTAAGGCAGCCCAAATCTAGTGATGAAATTGTAGAGTCTGTTTGATAATCTATAAATAATACATTTCAAGATTACAATTAGGGAAACAATTGCCACATGTCATCTCTAGAATTATTGTTTTGAATTCACTTTCTAATTAAAGGAGTCCATTCGATAATTCAGATAGGAATTCACGTAATCAATTATTACTCAACTAAAATACTAACCCCTGTTTTCTAGGAATCCCATCAAAATAAATCCTATGTTTTAAAAATATTATAACTTTTTTATTTGTACTCCGATTATAAATAATACATTTCAATGTTATAATTAGGGAAACCATTGCCATGTGTCATCTCTAGAATTATTGTTTTGAATTCACTTTCTAATTAAAGGAGTCCATTCGGTAATTCATATAGGAATTCACGTAATCAATTACTACTATTACTCAAGTAAAATACTAACTCCTATTTTCTAGGAATCCCATCAAAATAAACCCTATTTTTTAAAAGTATTATAACTTTTTATTTGTACTCCGATTGTTATAAAAAAATATATCAAAATTCATATTTTTTTATTAGCTTTCAAATGACATCAATATTGAATATATAAAAGTAAAAAATAATTTAACACTTTATTGCGACACGTCAACTCCATAATTATTGTTTTAAAATAACTATGGAAATTAAAGAAAAGCACAATTTAATTCTATGTACGATAGTATTCCATATACAAATTTTTCTAATACTACTTACAAATCCTATCATTTAAGGCCCCACTAAAATAATATCTTAAATTTTTTTAAAGTGTTATAACTTTTTCATTCGTACTCTGATTGTTACGAAAATTATATCAAAATTCATAATTTTTTATTATCTTTTAAATGACACTAATATTGAATATACAAACATAAAAAATAATTTACACTAAAAACATCCGAGCATTTGTTTAAAGTTATACGTATAACTTTTTATTTATACTCTGATTGTTACAAAAAATATATCTCTGATTGTTACAAAAAATATATCTAAAATCATAATGTTTTTATTATCTTTCACATGATATCAATTTTGAATATATAAAGATAAAAAAATATTTAAACACTTTAACGTATATTTTTTTAAAGGGGCTACTACAACTATTGTTAGATCAAAGGGAAAACTGTCAAATAAGTTCACATACTTTTAACAAAAAGTCAATTGAGTCCATCTACTTTTTTTCGAGTCAATTAAGTCCGTGAACTATCAAAAAACGACCAAATTGACTTTTTAACAGGTAGCAAACCGGTTAGCCGGTTAAATGCCTACTTGACGTCCGAGGTGGCATTTTTTACTGTTTTCCAATTTTTTTCTTTTTCTTTTCCTATTTTCCTTTCTCTCTTCCTCTCTTTTTTCTCTTTCTTCCCGGTTCGGTGGTTCCCTTCCTTCGTCTGCAACTACAGATCCATGGACCTGGAGGCGGCGGCTATGGAGTCCTGGTGGTTGGAAGTCGCTCCAACAAAAGAAGCGGATGTGGAGACCGCGAATGTGGAACCGGAAGCTGTGGTACGGTCAGGGCCGGCCCAGGAGGAGTGCAGGCAGCCCAACCGCACAGGGCCCAAAAAATATCCTACTTAGATAGCCAACATTGTCCCGGTTAGAAAGAAAAATGGACAAATCCGAATATGCGTTGATTTTCGGGATCTTAACCTTGTTTGCCCAAAAGATGACTTTCCACTTCCTATCATTGAATTAATGATAGATGTCGTGACTGGGCATGAAATTATGTCATTTATGGATGGTTTTTTCCGGTTATAATCAGAGTCGTATGGCTCCCGCAGATGAAGAATTGACTGCTTTCCGAACTCCTAAAGGAATCTATTGTTACACAGTCATGCCGTTTGGACTTAGGAATGCTGGAGCTACTTATCAACGAGCTATGCAGGCAATATTTGATGATATTCTCCACAAAATCGTGGAGTGCTATGTTGATGATCTCATGGTAAAATCAAAGGCCCGAAACGAGCATCTATCACACTTGAGAATAGTGTTTGATCGCCTGAGAAAGTTTGGTCTCAAAATGAACCCTCTGAAGTGTGCTTTCAGAGTTTCAGCTGGGAAATTCCTAGGGTTCATTGTTTGTTACAAAGGCATTGAGATAGAACAAGCCAAGATTGACACTATTGTGAATATGCCCGAGCCTCGAAATATTCACGAGTTGAAGAGTTTGCAAGGAAAGTTGGCTTACATACGGAGATTCATCTCAAACTTATCTGAAAGATGTCAGCCGTTTAGTCGAATTATGAAGAAGGGTGTGCCTTTCATATGGGACCAATCGTGTCAGAATGCATTTGATAATATCAAGGCTTATTTGATGAAACCATCGGTCCTAAATGCACCCATTTTTGGCTGCTCTTTGATACTTTAAATTGCAACTCAAGAAATGTCTGTGGTAGCTCTATTAGCTCAAGAAAACGATAAAGGGGAGGAGAATGCCCTTTATTATTTAAGCAGAATGATGACCCCACACGAATTGAAGTACTTGCCCATTGAGAAGTTGTGTTTGGCCCTCATATTTGCAATCAAGAAGCTTAAACATTACTTTGAAGCTCACACGATAAATCTTGTCTCTAAAGCAAATCCACCGAAGTATGTGATGTCCAAAGTGGTCTTATCTGATCGTCTTGCTAGGTGGTACCTGATATTTCAACAGTTTGAGATCGTCTATGTCTCACAAAAGTCTGTAAAAGGACAAGCTTTAGCAGATTTCCTAGTCGATCACCCTACCCCGACTGAGTGGGAACTTTCTGATGATCTCCCTGATGAAGATGTGCTTATAATTGAAGTTTTGCCTCCATGGAAGGTGTATTTTGATGGGGCTGCACATAGAGAAGGTGCTGGAGCTGGTATTGTATTTGTTACACCCGAAGGTCAAGTTCTGTCCTATGCTTTCACGCTTATGGAACAATGCTCCAATAATGTCGTTGAATATCAAGCCCTCATCTTCGGACTTGAAATAGCTGTAGACATGAAGCAAACACGAGTTAATATATATGGTGATTCAAAACTAATCATCAATCAAGTGCTTGGAATCTATGAGGTGAGGAAACCTGAACTACATCCTTATAACAAATATGCAAGGGCACTCATAGGATGGCTCGATGAAGTTACAATTGAACACATGCCAAGAAAAGAAAACAAGCAAGCTGATGCACTGGCAGGGTAAGCATCAAGCATGACACATCTTGACGATGAGACTCGAGTAAGGGTATGTCAAAAATGGGTAACTCCCCCTTTCATCGGTGAAGATGGTGTAGCCGAAGAGATGATCGAGATGCCAACTACCTCGGTTTATGATATTGAAAATGAAGATTGGAGACAACCGCTCATTGATTATCTTACTGATGGAAAGTTACCTGAAAATCCCCGCAAGAAAGTAGATTTGAAGAGACGTTCACCACGTATCATATACTACAAGGAGACGCTTTATTGAAGATCATTCGAAGGTGTATTCCTTAGATGTTTGGGTGGAGATGAAGTCTTACAAGCAATGGAAGAAGCACATTCAGGAGTATGTGGAGCTCATCAGTTTGGTCCTAAGTTGCACTTTCTTATCAAGAGGATGGGATATTATTGGCGCTATATGGTAAAGGATTACATGGACTATGCTCGGCGATGTCAAGCATGCCAATATCACGCAAATTTTATCCATCAAACACCAGAACCATTGCATCCGGCAGTAGCATCGTGGTTGTTTGACGCTTGGGGACTTGATGTAGTTGGCCCAATAACGTCTAGCTCGTCAGGAGGGCATTCATACATACTAGCTACCACCGATTACTTCACAAAATGGGCCGAAGCAGTTGCATTGAAAGAGGGGAAGAAGGAAAATGTTGTTGATTTCATCCGAGTTCATATCATCTACCGCTTTGGCATTCCCCGATATATCTTGACAGATAATGGGAAACCTTTTGACAACAAGTTGATGGATAAGATATGCAAGTTGTTTGACTTCAAGCAACAGAAGTCATCTATGTACTATGCTGCTGGCAACGGCCTCGCTGAAGCTTTCAACAAGACTTTGTGCAACCTGTTAAAGAAAGTAGTGTCAAGATCAAGAAAAGATTGGCACGAAAGAATGGAAGAAGCATTATGGGCATATAGAACCACTTATCGAACACTTACCCAAAGTACTCCATATTCTTTGGTGTATGGTACTGAAGCAGTCCTTCCCCTTGAGCGCCAAATACCATCTTTGAGGTTGGCTATTCAAGAAGGGCTCACTGATGAAGAAAATGTCAAGTTGCAGTTGACAGAACTCGAGGCACTTGATGGAAAAAGGTTAGAAGCTCAGCAGAACCTAGAATGCTATCAAGCACGTTTGTCAAGATCTTTTAACAAGAGAGTTGGAATTCGTTCTTTCCAAGTTGGTGATAAAGTTCTAGCCGTGCGAAGACCTATCATTATTACAAGGAAAACTAGACACAAGTTCTCGCCTAAATGGGATGGTCCTTATGTTGTTCAAGAAGTATATTCAGGCGGTGCCTACAAGTTGGTCGACGCAGATGGCTCAAAGATTGGCCCGATCAATGGAAGGTTTCTAAAGCTCTATCACCCTTGATATTTGGGGTATGAATATGGCCACAGGAAAAGTTGAATGGCTTAAACCACTAATGATGTTGTAAGTGGCTAAACTGCTAAGACATCTCACTTTGTCTATGAGTGAGCATAATCATAGATACTCTTGGCCCACGAGAGATAAAAATGTGTACGGCAAGCTCCTGGCCCGCATGAGTTAAAACTGTGTACGGCACCCCACCGCTTTAAATTACCTATTCAAATGGTAATATGAACTACGTTTGACTTGATCTCCTTCATAAGAGTACGTAGGCAGCTCAAAAGTTCATTTTTGAGTTCAGTTATAACAACACAAAACCCAATAATGTTTGATCTTAGTCATTTTGAAAATGAAAAAGAAAGTAAGGCAATATCAATTCATGAGAAGCAAGAAAGGAAGCAAGTATCCATATATAGTTTGATGAAAAGTAAAGAAGGAAGATGATGGCTGACTGATAAGTCTATTTTGTTCATATATTTTCACTCACTTTTTATAGAGTTTCTTATCAAACTCGGGGCAAATTGAAGCATTTTTCTTTGTTTTTATTGCATTTTTGTTGATGTTTGAAATTAGTGTTTAAATTTCCGTTTTTTAGTAATTTGTGCTTAATTGAAGTGTTTGGATTAATTTTGTGCGGTTTTTCCACTTATTTGTTTGTACTTTGGTTATTTTGTGATTTGTCAAATTTAGCATTGTTATATTTCAATTTGATATCCTTTAGTACAATAAACAAATGAAATAAAGTAAAAGAAAAGCAAAAAAGAAATAATAGAAACAAGAAGGGGACGGATAAGAACAACAACCACATGGCTTTCGATCCTTTTCAACAGGCAATCAAAGAAAAGAACAAAAAATTGATGGGCGGCCAACCAAGACGAGACAAGAGCTCTATTCATCTGTCGCAGCCAAAGGAAAAAAAAAAGATAAAAACAAGAGCAACAGTCAGTCTCAATATAATTCACACCCGCAATCAGTGCTGCGGCAACAACTCCAGAAGAAAATTGTAGATCCAATTGCTAGGGAGGCACCACTTGACCATAAGAAATAGCGGCACCAGGAAGAACTCAAGGAAACAAAAGAGAACGCAACACTAGCGATCAGCTAAGACTTCAAGGTTTCATATTTCGATTTTCAATTCAGCAATAATCTTTGGAACTAGTGTTATACTTTTTGTTGATTCGTACTTATCTTGCAAAAATCTCAAGTCTTCTTTTTAGTTATGTCATTTCCGAATTGTTCTAAGATGTGATTATGAATTGGTATTTATTTTGAATTTTAGAATAAATCATGTTCGTGGATTACTCTAGCTCTTTAGTTAATTGTCTTAATTTCTTGATAAATATGCTAGGGTAATTCTCCATGGGGTTTGGATTTGGATAGAATTAAGGTTAATAGGTGTTCTTGAACATTGAGTTAAATTTGGGAAAATTCTCTATTTTTGAGACTACTTGTTTGAGTTGAAATTGAAAGAGTAATTTGTTAAATTGATCACTTCACTTGTGAATTTTTGGAAGATTAATTCTTTCTTGTCTATGAGTTTGAAATTAATTTAGCTCACATCTCACACACCCTAAACTAAGCCTAGAAATAGGACATGTTAGGAGAATCAAAATTAAATTCTTGTCTATGAGAATTAATGTCACTATTCTTAGATTGGAGAAATTATCCCACTTTTATTCATAATCAATGATACCCAAGATCCTTAATTTCAAATCTAAACTCCACTTTTAATTAGTTATTTTTTTGTTACTAGTCACATTGAATTTACCTTATAGTATTTTATTTTCGAAACTTTCCTCTACTACATGTTTGCTAGTTTAATATTTTAATTAGTTAATTTTCTCTCTCAAGTTATTTTGCATGTTCACTAGTTTTAGTTTACTCATTAATGTAATTTAATTACATTTTCAGTTGCTACTTTTGTTGTTTAATTTTATTTTCTTAATCATTATTACAATTAATCGTTTGAGAAAGCTTGCAACGACTCGTACTAACCGGTGACCGATATTGAAACCAACACTTCCCTCCGCCACTCCTCAGAGACACGATACTCGGGGAAAACCGAAAGGTTAGACTCTGTTTTACTATAACGCCGCGAAAGCGGTTATCACTAACTAAATGCTAATCTAAAGACAAGTAAAAACAGACTCAGTCTAAAAGCAAACGAAAGCTAACTAGATCATCCATCAATGCTTCTACCTCTTTATTCTCGGCATCCAAGGCAAGCTGATCGTCACCCGATGCTTTGATATTCTCCAAAATTCGTGTGGATTCCTCCTCGGCTTTCAAAAGAGTAATCTCCAAGTCACTAGCCTCTGCACGACATCTGGAAATCAAAGCTTCTACTTCCCTAGCTTCAGCCTCCAACAAAGCTATTTTCTCCTTGATATCCTTGAGGGACATCTCACCGTCAAGTAATGTAACTTGATTTTGAGATCTCTTACCCTTAATATCTTCACAGAAAGTTCGCGACAAAGCCAACTCTTGAGCTCTTGAGACTGCTGCTCTGTGGGAATCCTATCAGCAATAGCGGGACGCTTTTGATCAAATATTTCTGCTCTCTCAAAGAAATGCTTTACTCTCGCCTTCAACATTGAAAGATCAACCTCTTCTCTTTCCATCATCTTGATCGATCTCTCAACACTTTCTCGAAGAGAAGAAACATTCTCCGCTGAAGCCTTCTTTAACTTCTTTTGAATACTACTCCAACAATTGGTGACAAAATCTTTGTACATGGAAATGAAGTGATTATCCGCTTGAAATACAGACACAACCGACTTCACAGGAGAGCACTTCGGTATCTCGTTGGTTAGAACATCTTTGCAATGACTTGAGACAGTTTTTGTCATCAACCCCGCGACAGTGTCATGATCATCAATTTCTCATTCACTTGAGCTAGATGATGAAACCTAATTTGAAGAACTAGAATAATCAAGGATTGAATGAATCTGCAAAAGAAGGAAGAAAATATAAGCCCAAACTTGAAATTAAATTGTTAAATAGTGCAACTAACCCTTGGTGGCCCAGTATGAGGTTTTCTCCGAAGATGCTTCCAATTCCTATCATCGTTACTTTGCCTCTCAAGAACTTGACTCTCACTCGCCTTGGCAAGAGGTGTTTCTTTCTCAGCATCCTTAATCAAAACTTCAGCCCTAGGTGCTGCAAGCTTAGCCTTTTCTGAGGCAAAGACTTAGCTTCAGCATCAAATACCTTTTTTTTCTTGGAAACTGGAGCCACGGGGTCCGAAGAGATGACCACATCGCCAATTTCAAAATCACAAATCCTAATCAAGTCACCCACACGATTCTCGAGGTAGTTACTATGAACTTGGCTCCACCATTCTTTATACTCCAATGAATAATACTTCGCGGGAATAGTCGGAGGAGTCGGAAACACCGCTTCAGCCCGTGACATGCCATGCTCAAACTGCTGCCAAAACCGAAATCCAACAACAAGAGAAACACGAAGTTCATGCTTCTCAAGCAAACCAGGTGCATTAGCTTGGAAGTACCCAAACTGTCGACTAAAGCGATGAGGAGTGTAAGGCTGAGCAATGCAATGGTTTTGGTAGCGTAATACAACAAAAATTAGATCGAAGACATCTAAAGAATGTTAAGTTAATCTTAGAAGGATTCTCGCCATCAAAGAAAACGTGGTCCCTAATTCTCCGATGAGTAGAACACATCCAAGCAGACACATCTCCCTGGAAAATTCTCCTACGCGCTCCTCTTTTATCAAGGGACCTTGCTCCGCCTTCTCCCGAATAAGAGATCATCAATGTGGTCGTGGACTGAATATCATTATTGAAATGAGTGTCAAAATATGAGGCCAACCATCCATAAACATAGTGAACAGGAAAACACGTTCTATCTTGGTCAGGAGACGGAGCATTTGAGATTTGATTAAGTCCATGATAGATACTGACAAGAACTGGAACAACAAGACATATTTTCCTCCCGCAAGCCATCATACAAGCAACTTTAAAAATTTCTGGACGGATGACCCTTGGACCTTCATGTGGCAACAAAAATGCACATAGCCAACATGATAGGAATGCTGCTAAATAGATCTATTCCTCGTATTCGGCAGGAACCTTGAGTATTTGGAACGACACCTTCATAGAATTTGTCCATCCACCAAATTTTGGAATTGCTCCGCTCGGGTTATGAGTTGCCTTTGCACGAGCTGTTCTCTTCTTTTCTGTTCTCGATGGAGGCATAGTGTATTTGGAGGCTTTCTTTTACAAGAATTTGACCCATACATGAACACATAGCAAACGTTTGTCTCCCGTCTTTGGAAAAAGATGATGGTATGCGCCAAATAAATATTTGCAAAGCTGGAAAGGGCGGTTGGCATTCGCCTTCAACATCTCAGAGGCACTCGGGATAGATACGTCATATGCATCTCCTGACCAAGTTAGAACGTGTTTATGGATGGTTGGCCTCATATTTTGACACTCATTTCAAAAATGATATTCAGTCCACGACCCCATTGATGATCTCTTATTCGGGAGAAGGCGGAGCAAGGTCCCCTGATAAAAGAGGAGCGCGTGGGAGAATTTTCCAGGGAGATGTGTCTGCTTGGATGTGTTCTACTCATCGGAGAATTAAGGACCACATTTTCTTTGATGGCGAGAATCCTTCCGAGACTGACTTAACACTCTTTAGATGTCTTCGATCTAATTTTCTTGTATTGCACTACCAAAACCATTGCATTGTTGAGCCTTACACTCCTCATCGCTTTAGTCGACAGTTTGGGTACTTCCAAGCTAATGCACCTGGTTTGCTTGAGAAGCATGAACTTCGTGTTTCTCTTGTTGTTGGATTTCGGTTTTGGCAGCAGTTTGAGCATGGCATGTCACGGGCTGAAGCGGTGTTTCCGACTCCTCCGACTATTCCCGCGAAGTATTATTCGTTGGAGTATAAAGAATGGTGGAGCCAAGTTCATGGTAACTACCTCGAGAATCGTGTGGGTGACTTGATTAGGATTTGTGATTTTGAAATTGGCGATGTGGTCATCTCTTCGGACCCCGTGGCTCCAGTTTCCAAGAAAAAAAAGGTATCTGATGCTGAAGCTAAGTCTTTGCCTCATAAAAGGCTAAGCTTGCAGCACCTAGGGCTGAAGTTTTGATTAAGGATGCTGAGAAAGAAACACCTCCTGCCAAAGCGAGTGAGAGTCAAGTTCTTGAGAGGCAAAGTAACGATGATAGGAATTGGAAGCATCTTCGGAGAAAACCTCATACTGGGCCACCGAGGGTTAGTTTCACTATTTAACAATTTAATTTCAAGCTTGGGCTTATATTTTCTTCCTTCTTTTGCAGATTCATTCAATCCTTGATGATTCTAGTTCTTCAAATTAGGTTTCTTCATCTAGCTCAAGTGAATGAGAAACTGATGATCATGACACTGTCGCGGGGTTGATGACAAAAACTGCCCCAAGTCATTGCAAAGAAGTTCCAACCAACGAGATACCGAAGTGCTCTCCTATGAAGCCGGTTGTGTCTGTATTTCAAGCGGATAATCACTTCATTTCCATGTACAAAGATTTTGTCACCAATTGTTGGAGTAGTATTCAAAAGAAGTTAAAGAAGGCTTCAGCGGAGAATGTTTCTTCTCTTCGAGAAAGTGTTGAGAGATCGATCAAGATGATGGAAAGAGAAGAGGTTGATCTTTCAATGTTGAAGGCGAGAGTAAAGCATTTCTTTGAGAGAGCAGAAATATTTGATCAAAAGTGTCCCGCTATTGCTGATAGGATTCCCACAGAGCAACAGTCTCAAGAGCTCAAGAGTTGGCTTTGTCGCGAGCTTTTTGTGAAGATATTAAGGGTAAGAGATCTCAAAATCAAGTTACATTACTTGACGGTGAGATGTCCCTTAAGGATATCAAGGAGAAAATAGCTTTATTGGAGGCTGAATCTAGGGAAGCAGAAGTTTTGATTTCCAGATGTTGTGCAGAGGCTAGTGACTTGGAGATTACTCTTTTCAAAGCCGAGGAGGAATCCACACAAATTTTGGAGAATATCAAAGCATCGGGTGACGATCAGCTTGCCTTGGATGCCGAGAATAAAGAGGTAGAAGCATTGATGGATGATTTAGTTAGCTTCCGTTTGCTTTTAGACTGAGTCTGTGTTTACTTGTCTTTAGATTAGCTTTTAGTCAGTGACAACCGCTTTCGCGGCGTTGTAGTAAAACGGAGTCTAACCTTTCGGTTTTCCCCGAGTATCATGTCTCTGAGGAGTGGCGGAGGGAAGTGTTGGTTTCACTATCGGTCACCGGTTAGTACGAGTCGTTGCAAGCTTTCTCAAACGATTAATTGTGATAATGATTAAGAAAATAAATTAAACAACAAAAGTAGCAACTGAAAATTTAATTAAATCACATTAATGAGTAGACTAAAACTAGTGAACATGCAAAATAACTTGAGAGAGAAAATTAACTAATTAAAATATTAAACTAGCAAACATGTAGTAGAGGAAAGTTTCGAAAATAAAATACTATAAGGTAAATTCAATGTGACTAGTAACAAAAAATTAACTAATTAAAAGTGGAGTTTAGATTTGGAATTAAGGATCTTGGGTATCATTGATTATGAATAAAAGTGGGATAATTTCTCCAATCTAAGAATAGTGACATTAATTCTCATAGACAAGAATTTAATTTTGATTCTCCTAACATGTCCTATTTCTAGGCTTAGTTTAGGGTGTGTGAGATGTGAGCTAAATTAATTTCAAACTCATAGACAAGAAAGAATTAATCTTCCAAAAATTCACAAATGAAGTGATCAATTTAACAAATTACTCTTTTAATTTCAACTCAAACAAGTAGTCTTTAAAATAGAGAATTTTCCCAAATTTAACTCAATGTTCAAGAACACCCACTAACCTTAATTCTATCCAAATCCAAACCCCATGGAGAATTACCCTAGCATATTTATCAAGAAATTAAGACAATTAACTAAAGAGCTAGAATAATCCACGAACATGATTTATTCTAAAATTCAAAATAAATACCAATTCATAATCACATCTTAGAACAATTCGGAAACGACATAATTAAAAAGAAGACTTGAGATTTTTGCAAGCTAAGTACGAATCAACAAAAAGTATAACACTAGTTCAAAAGATTATTGCTGAATTGAAAATAGAAATATGAAACCTTGAAGTCTTAGCTGATTGCTAGTGTTGTGTTCTCTTTTGTTTCCTTGAGTTCTTCTTGGTGCTGCTATTTCTGACGGTCAAGTGGTGCCTCCCTAGCAATTGGATCTACAATTTTCTTCTGGTGTTGTTGCCGCAGCACTGATTGCGGGTGTGATTTATATTGAGACTGGCCACAAAATAGCCGGTCTTCAAACCGACGAAGTGGCCGGTCTTCATACCCACAAAATAGCGGGTCTCCAAACCGACGAAGTGGCCGGTTTTCACACCCACAAAGTTCCCGGTCTCTCAAATCCTGGTGGCAGTAGATACTGGAATGGATCCTCATATCCAGCAAAATTTTGGCAGCAAGATAATTTTAATCGATCTGTCATGCTGGGTTAAAGAATGATGCCTTGTTAAATTCAACGTTTTGGCAGCATGTTAAATTCGAACTCAACATATAACCGTACCAACCTCTGTTGCTCTTATGCTTAGAATAATGCCCAGAATCAACGTCATCCTCAGGTGAGCGAATAAAGAAGATCTAAAAGAGAGTAAATTGGCACTTGGTAAACATGGTTGACTCCTCCCAGACGCAGACGGAATAAGATTAGAAGAGCTCAACCCCTCTTTCTTCTCCCCGGAGAATGACAAAATCGCACAAAGTTTCTCTCGGAATCATCTGATTCGGCCAGGATATCTCCCTAGCGAACCAGCCCCTTGCTGATTAAAATTAAACTAATGGAAGAGCTCATAGTATCTCAATAACTGCTATTAGCTTTGCTTCCAGGAATCTTTGACAGCTGTGGATCTCAAAATCGATGGTGCAAAAGAAAATTAGCTGGGGTGATATTTATACACAATAATGCGATAAACTAGGATCGCAAATCGGGCCGATTAATAAGTCCTAATAGAAGAGAAGTTCTTCAGCTAGAGAACAATTTGGAATCTCCGGCTATCCGCAATAACGCACGAGTTAAGAGCTGCTTTGGAGTCTATTATAAATTGGCCTCTTCTACTTTAAGTCAAAATTGGGAGTACGTATTGTAAAACAAATTGAGCCCCATCACATTTTTTTAGGCCTGTTAGAAATAATAGGATTTAAATCCATGAGTTCTATTGACCTTGCCTGCGGATTTACATTTATTGTGCAAAATAGGTATAACTTTGATCAAAAAGTTAATTTCCTAGACTCACTTGTTCGTGGTGATAAAATCGGTACATCCAAGCAAGTGTCGAGGGGACATTTAGAGCCCGTTTGGTAGCATGAAAATCGGCTGTTTTGGCTGATTCTGCTGACTCTAGGAAAAAATATTTTAAATTTTTTAGTAAAATAAAGAAAAAATTACTTGTAAAAATAGCTAAAATGATCATCTATAGTAACTTCAGCCAATACAGCCAGAAAAGTAACTCCAACCTTACTTTTTCTGCTTATTACACAATTCAGCACGCGAAAGTAAAAATTACGTGTTTGGTGAAAAAGCTGGCTGATAAGCCTGATAAGCCGAAAAAAGGGGTCTCCAAACGGGCTCTTAAAAATTATTGGGCCAGTTGTGATGATAATGGGACCTCTTTCAAGTGCTATTGGACCAACGTTAAATTCTACTGGATTGCTCGTGACTGTTGTTGGGCCTTATTAATATGGTCCCATTCAAAGAAAATTTAGTCATTGAATTATTTTGGGTCATTTAAAATATCCAATTAATTTAATTATAAATTAAATCTTTGAAAGAATGAACCTTGTTTCTAATTAAGAAGGTTGCCCAGATACATCAAACAAGTGTTGATTTTTCTAGCTATTAAATACAAGCAAATAGAGCTCAAAGCCCATTTTAATTAGGGCCCATGGGGTATGAACGAATTATGCAACCCTAAGCCATATTTTCACCCCCTCCACACCTATAAATAGGGGTCTCAGTTGAGACGAAGAAAGAGAGAATTTTAAGACGAAGAAACACTGCAAAAAAAAGCTCTGAAGCACTCCCGAAAGGTTCTGAAGGATTCTGAAGCATCGAAAGATATCAAGCCACGTTTTTTGTCAAGAATATATGAATAATCCTTTGTGATTTCATCTATTTTTAATTAAACAAAGCCAAAAGTTGAAGAACGTTCGAAGATCTGAAGAACGAAACTTGAAGATTCAAAAATCTGAAGAAGGGAGCTTTGAAGGGTCAAAGATATGAAGAACGAATCTTTGAAGATATTCATATGAAGATTGAATCAAGATTCAATTGAAGATCAAGCCATATATCTCGGGAAGCCCTTTAACAGAAGATCAAGCCACATAACGGCCCTTTTGTTTAAGATCAAGCTACTTGAAAACCGGGTGCCCTTCAAGTTGAATTCTGCATTCAAGAAGATTTGAAGATCCGAAGAACGAAGTTTCGAAGATTCGAATATCTGAAGAACGAAGATTCGAAGATCTGAAGAACACTCGAATGTTTGAAGGATTAGAGATTTAATTTTAAATTAAATTCTTTAGTTATATTCATATCAAATTGCAAGTGAAGAATCAGAGGATTCATAGTTAGAGATCGTGCCCAATTATCACACATATTATTATTTGCGATCAATTTTAGGTAAATACTTAAAATTTGTTTCACAGACATTTTCCAGCCTATGTTGTATAATGGACAGAGTATTTTTATAATTTTCAATTGCATCCAAATGAAATTAATCTTTTCAGCTATCTTTACCTAAACAAAAAAAGAATATGCATGTGTTAAAATTTTCTAAATACACTTTTGTCTTAATGTTGTCTCAAATTTGTGGTCACCTTTCTAATTAAGGATATTTTGAATTGAAATCAATTTTTTTATGTGATCTATGAGAGTAAATGTTATTTTATTACTTTAGTGTATATTAAATATTAACATAAGATCTTGATATATTTTTGTTGAGAGTTTTAGATCTTGAAAAGATTTATTCATTACATAAATAGCAATCATATCGTGATACTAAAAGTTGGGTTTAAGAGTTAGATAAATAAGCTGGGTTGTGCAATTCTTTTACTCATGGATGTAATTTAACACAATACGATTTGGTCATAAAATTGAGGTCATTTTTCATTTCTAAATATGGAACATCGTTATTTTTTTTTATTTTTTTTATTGCATACTTTGACCTGTTTATGTTTCAGTTACTACTTACCATTTGAGGTGAGATTCTTTTTATATATTTAATTCAGTTGGCCTTCTAGGTAAATATTGCCTACCGATCAAATATCTAAATCATGCAACACTTCTTCGTTCACTGACACTTATTTTAAATCAATCTAAAGAAAAATAAACTGACCGTTATCAATCGCGTTATGCAGTCGGTATGTTGTCACCGCCATCACGTTCATTAAAATCAGAATGTCACAAAATTATATATTTTGAATTCTTTTCTTAAAGAAGGGGATATAAGGACTAATTCGCTCAATTCTAAATCGTAGAAGGGCTAATATCTTAAAAGAAAATGACCAGACCAATTATTAATTAAATAAACTACACAAATGTGTACTTATTAGTTTTGAAGTAACAGTAAGCTACGAATGTAGTCCAATGGATAAAAATATGCATTGAGCAATTTCTTTTTTTGTTTAGATAAACATGATTGAAAAGTTGAAGTTCATTTGGATGCAACAAGAGTTATAAAAAATTGGCTCTTTTAAATATTGGATAATATAAACTGAGAACATGTTTAAATAATTAGTTAAAAATAAGACATAGTCAATAAATAAGAATGTGCATTATCAACCATTGTTATTGTTGAGGTTTAATCCCGAAGATCCGAAAGCCCAACACAAGCTTTGGATATTGTAAGGATGTTGGGTTGATTTGGAAAGTGTATAAAATATAAAATAGTGAAAGATTACTCAACTCAGGAGCTAACTTGTATTCAGTAATGCTGCGATTACACTTGGACTACCCGAACGATAGGTGAGTACAAGAATACAAGAATAAGAGATACAATTCTATTTGCTAAGTTCTGAGTATCGAAATGCCAACCCTTTACAATGTTCTTAACGCATGTATTTATACTAAAATGGGGATGTGTAAGCTGGACACGTGGCGGAATTCGGTAGGCTGTGACCTTTGCCACGTATGCACCCATGCATCCACTTGCTGCTGCCATACTCTTGCATTAAATGCGGCCTCCACTTGCTGACTACCCGCTTGGGTGGGCCGTTCGGTGTGCGGGACCCCGCCAGGGGTGTTTGGGTGTAATTGTTTCCTGAAATACTCCAAGTATAAGAATTGTGCCGAACGCCGATCGGGTCTGGACTGCTTTGGGCCTTATGCTTCCTCCTGGCTTCCTCATACTTCGGGCCGGGGATATTGGGCCTGGGCCCAATATCCCAACAGTTATAAACTACAAAATAAGAGACTTTCCATTAGATCTAATAACTCATACATATGCTAGTTCGGCACACACACACACATATATAGAAAAACTAAAACAAAATCGTTTATCCCGTGCACGGCGCGAGTAAAGATACTAGTACTAAATAATTTCAAAATAATATTTTCCAAAAAAAGAAATACAAAATAATGTCTAAATATATTTTTTATTATCTAAATTTACTCTATCAAATAAGCTTACCAAATAATCATTTTCACTCAACAGTTCCTAAAAAGTAATTAGAATGTTTTTACTTGGACTGCAATTTGCTGATCTGATTTGTTTAAGTCTGGTCTAGTCTGGTCATGTAAACGTTTGGCCTTTGTGTATTTTATAACTAAGAAATTCAGGTCTGGTCTGGTCTGTTTAAGTTTGGTCTGGTTTGGGACTGAAAATAGTCCAAGTAAAAACATCCTTAGTCTTATCAACAATATCGTTCCTGATAATAATTTCATAGATATTGATAGCTAATATTTCATTCCACTCTTGATGAACTTCATAGACTTATTAAGAGAGAAAAGTTTTTTAGCATTGACTTATCTATTATATTCTCATATGTTAGATCCCCTAGATTTTGATGATTAAATGTAACAGTTTTGATGATGTCATCCCTTTTTATTTATCCCTGTATTAGACTAGTATCTCTAGTTTTGTTCTACTTTGTTTATTGTAATGTGCTCCAATATTAGTGATAAAGTACTCAAGAAAAGCAAGGAGTACTTAAAAGAGAAGAAGCATACCATAAAACAAAAAGAAAAGAATCAAAAAGAAAAATGTACGCAAAAGAGTTAACTGATATTCATTGTCAAGGAAGTGAACTGAATCACCAAAATTCAGCAGCCAGCTGAAATGCTCGGCAACCAGCTGAAATCTTGTTTTTCAGCTAACTCATCCGAAATCAAACTCTCTATTCTCTTAGCACAAAAACAATTAAACAAAAGTCCAACTTGCAGTCAAAATAACAAATTGATGAAAAGTAAATTTATAAGATATTTTTATGACATGATAAATTTCTTATAATTTTATTTTACTTAAAACAAGTATTTGTTATTTGTAAGGAACCATTGAAACATCACCTAGCTTAAATACTAAGTTTATACACGTAAAAAAGAATAAAGATAAATCATCTTTATCTTTGTGTTGAAATGAGGAAACAAGTTGAGTGATTTTTTTTTTATCCGTGTCACTACAAGACAAAGACCAACCATGCTGCCTCAGTCAAGTGGAACAAAGCAAGTTGATGAAGCTACAGTCAAGATTGATTTCCTCAGCCAACGGCGGAGATTCAATGATCAAATTTATAAATACAGAAGGAGTGCAGGAAGACCATGTGTGGAAAACCGAGAGGAGCCAAGTGGAATAGAAGGGAGTCAAACTATCCATGCTCACATCCAACCAGCTGATTCCCCTTCACCATTTCGACTACCACCCCACTCATCTAATGCTTTTAGATTAGCTATAATTCATACAAACTTATAGAGCTTATATTAGTTGGTAGTTTAGATATACACTCATGTAATCTAGACTAGTGTTAGACATTCTAGAGGACTTTGTGTTCAAATCCAGAAGGTGAGAAAAGGTAAGGACATGAGTAGCTCTTGGCAAGTCAATGTCATTAGTGAAAAACCTTGGGAGGACTGAGTAGCTTGGAATGATGTTCAAATTCATTGTGAAAAAACTCACAATCTACGTTTGGGCCAAGGGTAGATTGGGCACTAAATGTAGTGGGATATTTATTTAGTGGAAACCCATCTGAAATAGGTTGGGACTGGATGTAAGAGGATTACACCACCTCTGAACCAGAATATATCTTGTGTCACCTTTTATATTATGCTTCCAACAAACACTTCAGTTCTCACTCACCTTCACAACTTCAAAACAAAGCAGCTTGCTCACTAAAAATGTCAAGTGAACATTTCCAGTTCACTGTGAGTCAACTCCTTGTTTTCTGATCATCAAAGTGATCTATTTTTTTATGTCCAAATTCTGCATATTTATGTGTTAAGACTAGTTCTAAAGCCCATCAATGTGTTAGAGTATAGTTCATTGTTGTATTTTAACTAATTGAAGCAGTACCTTAATTTCGGCAGCCTGCTCCTAAAGGCTAAAGGTTTTGGCAGCCAGCTCCAAACTGTCTGGCAGCCAGCTCCTTCAGATTTCGACAGCCTGCTCCTTAAGTCATTTGTTTCTGGCAAAAACATTTGTACCACGTTTCATCCATCTCCTCACAACTAAAATGGTCATAACATTTGTTTCTATAAAGTGTCACACTTTTGAGGTAAAGACTTCTGCTGCATGTTTCAATATCTCCCAAAAGATATTGTAACTCATTTTGTTAGAGGAAAAAGAGCTGAAAAATGAAAAGATTTAAAAGTATATTAACCCCCTCCCCCCATCTAGACTTTTACCTCACTTGGGACCCATCACCATACAATGTATTTGCCCTGACAGATGGAGAAAATGAGGTATTTGAGAATTGTCAATTCATAATTAAATACCCTCTCCAACTCTAAAATTTCCCTCACTTACCATTTTGGGATGTCCAAAAGTATTTTCATTTTTATTTTTAGAAAGTGTTGTGTGACTAACATTTATTTATATTTTTCTTACTCAACCAGAATCATGCATTTATACTCTATTTAAGTTAAACCGGAAAGGATTTTATTAGATGGAAGGACTATATTGAATTTTTTTAATCGTTAAACCAACAAATATATTAAATCAACAAAACTTTCGTCACTTGACTGACAATACAATCAGAGAAAAATTAGGAAACAAAACGACAAAAAGCCTTTCATTTGTCGTCCGTCCTTGAACCAGGCTTAGAATATAATCTATCACCTCTGTAGAATTAATAAAATTTGTTGATCCTGTAATGGGCACTGAGACAATGACAGGCAAACCAAATTTCTCATCACCCGATCTAAATTCTAGAATCTTTCTGCTAGGAAATAAGAACACACCCAAAACAACATGCAATTCGAAAGAAAACACACAAACAAAATAAAACGGAATCAGCACAGAATTCATTTATCTTCATTCAAACCCTAAACTCTCTTGCACTCCATGGCGGCGGTTCGGGAGGGGACGAGTCTGCCGTTCACCCCCTCAATAGTCATACTTTTGTATGGATGGAAGGACCATATTGATAAAAAACATACATAAAAATTAGGGGTGGATATATCGATTTTCAGATCGATTTAATTTAGAACAGGTTGGAATAATTATTACCAAACAAAATCATACTATTTTCCAGTTTGGTTCGATTCGGTTTGGATTCGTGACTTTTTAAAAATATATAAAAAATTATTGAATTTCTTTAATTCGGTTCAATATATTTCGATTTTTATCGGTTTCGATTCGATTCGATTTAATACGATTTAGAAGAAATACTATTAATCTTTATCTTTCTTACTCCGTATATTCTTATGTTATTGTTATCTTACATTTATCTTTATCTTATCCGTTTGATCTTACTTTATTTTTCTTCATCTTCTTTTCCTATTTTTCTTCTTCTTCTTCTTGTCTGTCTTCTATTTTTAGCATTAATATCATGGTTCAATTAATGTTAGCTGACTCCAAAAGCTTTGAAATTAATGCTTGTATGTTCAAAAATAGTATGGAATATTAAACTTATACTCCCTCCGTCCCAGAATTAACTTCGGTTTTGACTGGGCACGGAGATTAAGAAAGTGGGAAATGTGTGGTGGAGAGTTGTGCAGAGGAAAGAGAAATGTGTAAGAATGGTTGTGAACCACAAATCCTTTGCTAAAAAAGGAAAGAGGAGATAAATTTGGGACGGACCAAAAAGAAAAGAATGAAGATAATTATGGGACGGAGGGAGTACCAAATTACATATTTTGGTTCAATTTAATTCGATTCTGCTAGACCAAGCCGATATTTTCGCTCCCAACCAAAATAGAGGTGGTGACTGGTGAATAACAACGTGGGCTCACTGGTCAGGTTAAAGACCAACCAAATGGCAAGCTTTGCGTGACGAAGGAACTGAGCTACTTTCTCTCTCCACCTTCAGTGCTACGTGTCCTCCTTCGCTCACGTTATCACTCTCCCCCGCCAACCTCGCTACACGCTCTCTCTCAGTTCCTGAATCCCATAATCGTTCTTCCTCTCTTCCCCAGCTTTCCATGTCCTCACTCTCTGGCTAGACGAAGACAACGACGAAACCGAGAAAATTTTCCTGCCTGCGATGCAGTGTTAGCTCATCAATCTGGGTTTTGCGGTAATTTTTTGAATCATTTCAATTTCAATCATGGCTGGCTCTTTGCTTAGGTTAAATTTCGTTTGAGTTTTCTTCGACATGCCAGCTGATTGGATGGAGAGGGGAAACCCACCCGGGATTTCTCTTATAAGAAGCATTAGGGGAAAAGATTGGAGCTTTCAGACATACAGATATGTAGTTCTACTTGTCACATTTATAGCGTATACTTCGTATCATGCTTCCAGGAAGCCCAGTAGCATAGTAAAGAGTGTTTTGGATCCTCAGGCCAATGCTAATGTCACCTCCCTCCGTAATTTGTGGCCCGTCGGTGATCTTTTTGTTAAGAAAGAGTCCATAGATATTGATTTGGGAAAATCCAAAGGAAAAGGGTGGGAACCCTTCAATGGGAAAGACGGGACAAAGAAGTTGGGGGAAATTGATGTTGCTTTTCTCGCGTGTTATTCGATGGGGATGTATGTGGCAGGACATCTGGGGGATTCATTGGACCTTAGGTTGTTCCTGACGACCGGAATGATTGGGAGTGGCATATTTGTTGGTCTTTCCGGCATGGGATATTTCTGGAATATCCATGAATTTTGGTTCTATTTAGCTACGCAAATGGTTGCCGGATTGTTTCAGGCCACAGGATGGCCTTCAGTTGTGGCTGTTATTGGGAATTGGTTTGACAAGAGGAAGAGGGGATTGATAATGGGTGTTTGGAATGCCCATACATCCGTTGGGAATATCAGTGGGTCCCTTCTTGCGGCTAGTGTTTTAGACTACGGATGGGGTTGGTCTTTTATTCTTCCAGGTGCTTTTATCTTTTTGGCAGGGATAATGGTATACTTCTTCTTGCCTGCTTATCCTGAGGATGTTGGATTTCCTTGCCAAAACGGTGTTGTGGCAATGAACAGTGATGAAGAAGGCCAGGCAGAGAATGGAAGTATGGCAGGAGATGAAAGCTTGGCTCGGTATAGTTCTGTGAACAGAAGTATTGGCCTCCTTGGTGCAACTACAATACCTGGAGTTATTCCGTTTGCTTTATGCCTCTTTTTTTCAAAGTTGGTGGCTTACACTTTTTTGTACTGGTTGCCATTTTATCTCAGCCAAACAGGTAATCTCCTAATCACTCTTAGGCTTGTCCGCTTGTGCACCATTCACCTGCTGTGGTTTATGTGCGGGAAGATAGTGTTTAGGAAGAACTTTGCTAACTCTCTTACAATTTAACTGCTTTTGATATTTTCATTTTCCCTCTTACTTTGTGATTTACTCTTTACATTAACTGATTATTATTTGCATTAGTGCTATTGGTATCTTTTGGGAATAAGGCTTGGATGTTTGTTGTTGTTGTATTAGTGCTATTGGTAAGACATTAGTTACGGTACAAACAACGATGTATTGAATTGAATATTTCACTAAAGCTAACTTTTCTTCACCATCATCGTTGCCTACAGTGGGGTAAGGGAGGGTCAGATGTACGCAACCTTACCCCTATACTAAAGCACAAGGAGACTGTTTCTGGAAGACCCGTGGTGAAAATCGCGTCGAAAGTTGCATGAATTGATTACTACTTCATAACAAAGAAGCACACTTAGTTTAGTGAGCCATTTTGCTTTATTCCATCATATTCCCAAGCCAAAAAATATCGAATCCTTGGCTCCATTGCAAATGATGAAAAGTAAAGCTGAATTTTCATATATAACAACATCCAAGCTTTAATCCCAAAAGAATTTGGGGTCGGCTAACATGAATCGATCTATGATATCGATGCCAAACAGAGAGATATTCATATTTCAATTCATGTGATGTGATGTGACTAAGTGATATTGTTGGCCGTCACGCGCCTACCACAACACCCCCCTCCTTTCATATATATGCAACACAAATTATTATTACTCCACATTAAGTTTGTATTCCTTCTGTACCAAAAAAGGATTTTCAGTTCATCAAGGTAAAACTTTTTAATTTTGGAAAGCTACAACTCACCTAAATCATCCAACCTAATTCTATTTTAAACTTAATTTAGTTTTGACCAAATTTAGCATAGCTTAGGGAAGAAAAGTAAGTGTAAAACTGCACTTACTTTTTTTTTTAATTAACTGCACTTACTAGACATATACGTAGTACTAACTAGTAAGAAGATATTTAATTTAGTTTATTTGTTCATTTAAATTTAGAAAGTAAACTTGTAAGAATACAGGTGATTTACAATTTATGTTTCAATTTGAGTGATATTAAAATAAATATTTTTGATATTTTGCTATCAATATAATCTTTTACCCTATTGGTATTAACAAAAAAATTGATCTCTAAAAGTAAATTAGGATGTTTCCAATTTTCGGCATGGCTTCACCATGTATGGTACTGTCCCATTTCAAAACGGGAAGGCACCGAATGGATTTGGTGTGTCTTCCGTACTGGTACTATACTGTTTTTGAATTACACAGCCCGTGATAAGTTACAGAAGTATCACGGCCCCTGCCCACCCGTGTTTTTGAAGAGCATGAGATTAGTGTTTTCAGCACCACATTTTAACAGCTTAAATGAGTGAATACTTATTATACAAGCACTTATGTCGCAGGTTATGACGAACAGTCGAACGTGTCCTCAAACTTTATGTGCTATTTATTTATTTTTTATCAACATTTTGTAATAGTTATATTTCGTGAATTTTCTATTTGTCTCCTGAATGGAAAATTGTTTTTAACATAAAAAACACTTATATTGCTTATTCAAGAAAGGAGCAGATCGGTGTTTTTTTCGTAAAAACACTTTAACAGCTTAAATGATTGAATACTCACAATAAAAGCACATATACCACAAGTTGTTCCAGTCATGCTCTCAAACTTTGGCTCCTCTTTATTTTTTAATTTTTGATGATACTTTTTAATTGTATAATGATTTGATTTGATGAGTTTTCTCTTTGCCTCCTTCCTATTTAGTGTTTTCCCTAGCTGTATAGATTAGAGTATTTCGTTGTTTCGTACTACTATAGCATATATCAGTGACGCAGTCGTTTAAAAATCAGCTTCAAATGGTTTGGTTATCCAAAGTTGCTATTTTTTTAATCCTTACTCAGTCCTTATGAATCTCTACACAGCTATTGGCGGAGAATATGTGTCAGTCAAGTCTGCGGGAAACCTGTCTACTCTATTTGATGTTGGAGGTATTGCTGGAGGGATTCTAGCCGGTTTATTGTCTGACTGGTTCGATGCTCGTGCAACTACAGCAGCCACCTTTATGTACGCAGCAATCCCTGCTATGCTTTTATATCGCGTCTTTGGAGGTGTTTCCAAGGCCCTTAACATCCTCCTCATGTTTTTGGCGGGCTTGTTTGTGAATGGACCCTATGCACTCATTACTACTGCAGTCTCTGCTGATCTTGGTACACACAGATCTCTGAGGGGAGATTCTCGGGCACTGGCTACGGTCACTGCCATCATTGATGGGACCGGTTCTCTTGGTGCAGCCCTTGGTCCTCTTTTGACCGGTTTTCTATCAACTAAAGGTTGGGATGCTGTATTTATGATGCTCACGGTTGGGGCTCTTTGTGCTGCCCTTCTTCTATCCAATCTGGTTGTTATGGAACTCAGAGGGAAGTTTTCCAAACAGCCCCCTATTGCAGGACGTGGTTCTGGAGGTAAGTTTCTGTTCATTTTGGGGTTGTCATTGGTTTTATTTGGAACCTGAAGAATGCTAGGAAATGAAAATAATTAAGAAGGATAATATATAGTTGAAGTTTTTCAAAGGAAATAAAATTTGTTGGAAAATAAAAAATGGTTCAATCAACGAACTAGATTTATTGCATTTTGGATTCGAGGTTTGGCTGAAGTTAAAGTTAAATCTCACCTAATAATATTTAAATTAATATTGATACTTAAAATCAACATACGGAGTATTTAAAACTAAATTAAAAGTTTAGTAATTGCCCTATATAGCACTATTGAACTGCAAATAACAAATTCACATAAGTTGAAAATCGATACAGAAAATCAAAATAAAAAGGATTTAGGCTGACTGCATTAACAGAAAAGTGACAAACGAAACGGAACAAAGGAAGTATATAAAGACTAAGGAATCGAAGTATATTTAAATTTTTAAAAGATCTATTTTTGTGTTTTCCCCAGCTAAAATCACATACAACAACATCCAAGCCTTATTCCCAAAAGATTTTGGGGTCGGCTGACATATATCGATCCATGATATTGGAGCCTCAAAGGAGTCAAAGGAAAGAAAGATAATGAGGAAAAAAGTATTTGCTTAGCATTTTTCGTTTTCCCTATCATTTTTCGGGTCCAAACATACCCTTGATATTTAGTTATGCACAATTTATAGAGCAAGCTGAGATATGGGTACATTTGCATGCCTCTGAGAGGAGTCAGAGGTCTTGAGATTAAAACTCCATTCGACTTGAAACCCCATCATAGTGCTTCCGAGTGCATGATAAGAATGGATATAAAAGTAAATTAAAGATGTTAACAGAAAATCATGGCATGCCCTCCATCGGCTTAAAAACGGGACATGATATTGAAACTCTTTTCTACTTGAAACCCCATTCTAGTAGTTCCAAGTGCATGACAAGAACGAAAGAGAAAATTTGGTTACGTACTTAAGTTATACTTTAGAGCTAGGGGTCCAAGTCTAGTTGGAAGCAATTTGGTATTTTAGTACCATTTTAGGAGTTATATTTTGTGTGTTCTTGTTATTAGTTGTTTGAAGTGAAGAAATTCAGTGTTTATGCTTCAGGAGTGTTTTCCATTTCCTTAATAAAAAAGTTGTAAGTACTGTTTTAGCTAGGGGCTTTTGCTACTTTAAGTACTTTGTGTGTTTACACTTTTACACAAATAATCAATTTGTTTTGCCAAACTACTCCAAATTCTACGTCTTTAAATTACTTTTGTTTTAAAAATCTGCCATATTTTACTATTAAATATTTCCTCTATAAGCACTAAAGTAAATCAAGTCTCAAAAGCACAAGCAAACACAATCACTGCCTTAGTGTACAGTAAATGTCACATGATGTGATTGTTGATTTTATAATATTGATTTTGCAATGGGACCTAGCTGTAGTAACTATCTCAACTAACCGCTCTCTCACAATATCTTCATGCAAGTGTGAAGAACCTATGAGGCTATGAATCTATGATGACCATGGTTTTTGGAGTTCATCTAAATATCTAATAATTCCTTCTTTACAAACTTGTGTCAGGAAGGGTGTCCAACATAAAACTTTTCACTGTGTTTTTGCATGAATATATAAAGTTAACTTGATAGATACCAATCCCGTAATTTGTACAAAACATAATGAATTTTAGACTATCAAAACACTAAATTACATGATGATGAAATTCTTTATCAGTCTTGTTATGAAGTGCATTTAATGGCCTGACAGTAAAAAAAGCTATTTTATTTGTTAAAATCAAGCAAAGTTGTCAAGATCAGTTTTTTTATCTAGGATGGGGGGGGATTGTAAACCGGGGATCCTTAGAGCCTACCTAGTACTTTAAATAACAGAATTATACTTTTACAGTTAACATATCCGTATAACATATGCTTAAAAAAGAACAATGATGAGGACAATAAATTACTAACTTATATTGTATTCCTTAAGTTTAATGCCGCAAATCCATAACTCATAAGATCAAAATCATAAACAACCAACACAATTTAAAAGTTAAACTCAATAAAAAATCAAGCCTTCTAGAACTAAAATTGCTTCAACCTTTCAACATTCAAAATGGCCATCCACTCACCTTTCCTGTGCTCTCCTCTCTCTGCCTTTGGCAATTTGTAGTTATGAACCTCCAAGGTGCACAACCAACCACCATTACTACTAACATCTGTATTCTTCTTGAGCCAAGTACCTTGATCATTATTTCATACCTTGTTTGATGCATCATTTTTACTTTCCCAAGAGAAGATCGTAGGTTGTAGCCCATCCCTCGCAGGGTTGGGTAGTATGTTAAACAGATACTACAGATGGCTTAAAGTGCATGAAAAAAATTCATTACTCTTCATTGTACTCATCATCCTAGGAGAGATCCTTAATGTTACACTCATTTTCTTCCGTAAAAGACCCTTCTTGTTCAATCTTGAATTAGCAATTACAAATAGTACCTCATTCATAATCTTTTGCTTTAAAAAATTCCTTTTCTTGGTTGATATTCAATTATAAACTATGAATGAGTTTGAAGTTTGAACCATACAAATATTGTATGAGACAAATTTAGTGGGACAGAATTTAAAAAGGAAAGTACACATAGGGGTTGTTTACTTTTTTCTTCCATAAAGTTCTGTCTGGATTAAGATGTTTGTCTGGTAAAAGTTGTGGTTGAGATTTGAGTATAATAAAATGAAATGGTGTAGGCCACATATTTCTTTCCAAAAAAGGAAATGAAACACTTATTTTGGGACAACTAAAAAAAAAAGCAGGACATTTAAAATGGGACGGAGGGGTATTATTCTTGAGTTGTAAAGTCAATAAGAAACTTCATTTATTAATATAAAACTATTCCACAATCAATTTGAAAAAATTGACGGGAAAAAACGTCTTAATAAATGTGTTAATGGGAAGGACTGTTATTCTCCAGCTTAATGATTAAGTCAGTTTTTTGACTTAATGATGAAGTCGTGTTTTCAATTAAGTCATAAGTAAACATGACTTAATGGCTGAACGATTAAGTCACTGTTCTTGTTAAGTCCATTAAGTCGAAAGTAAACAACCCCATATTAACACATGGGGCGAAGGGAGTAACACTTGCTAGGTTATAGACTTATAGGTAATATTAAGAAGAAAATACAGCTTGTTTCATAAATCCTAACGAGTACAAATGGTTAAAATGAAAGAATGATTTCTTATGTCTTTCAAAATCTGGTTTCGTCCCTAAAAGAGCCATGTTTAAAGTTTCAACAATGGAATGTTCGATACTATCTTTATCATATAATTTTCTGAAAAAAAGTGTTAAGCATGTTAAATATGATGGACTATTTAATTAAATGAATAGATAAACTCAAAAATATAAATTGAATTGCTACTCAAGAGTCATTGCTTGGGAAGTATGGGAACATTAAAAACTTGTACCTTGCTACTTTTTTGTGTACACGCAGATAATATTAACTACGGAAAACGTAAAATCTGAATAGCTTCTTTTATGTGTCTAATCACTTCCCCACGATTTTTGTAATTGTTATTTACTAGTTTCACAAAAGTTTTTTTGAGGAAGAAATATCAAGCACAAAGACCATAATATCCTTATGTTTGCATACATGGAATATAAATACAAAAAAACTAGCTCTGTTTCGAAATATATAGATATATAACTCGAAGGCATTGTCGTTCCAATATCCAATATATATATATATATATATATATATATATATATATATATATATATATATATATATATATATATATATATATATATATATATATATATATATATCAATGTGCATATGAAGAGTAAATATAGAGAAACCTAATGATAGTAGACTATTTACACACACACACACACACACACACACATATATTCATAGCTAATGTAAAGCCATCAAGTTTACATACATGATTTTATCACTTTCATATACACTTGGATAGTTGGGCACATGCATGGACATGGTATAATTATCTAACACCTGCTAAAAAAAATATGTGTGCAGGTCCATCATCTGAACCACTTCTACGTGATGGTAGATGATAGTATTGAAATGGGCGATATTTCTGTAAGGATTTTGTTAGAATATGTTCTGTTGTTCATTAATAGCTCCGCAATGAAGGTGATGGTGTAAAGTCTCAGGCGGTAGTGAGGCTTAATGGTTTCCTGGTTGATCACTCAACGGAACACCATTTTTTTCAATATAAAAATTGCATGTACTATTATACTATATATACTCGGTTTCATTTTGTATTTCTTCATTCTATTTCACAAAGATCACAAAACGGGTCAACGGGTCATCATCCTCTATGGCGTATAATTCTAATTTCTAACCGTTGGTGGCAAGTTCTTTTCCTACTCTGCTTTCTCACCTTGAACTTGTACATGACAATTGTGGACAGGAATGTTGAAAGATGAAAGAAGGCCAAAATATGAGGAGCATGCAAAATCACAAATTCATAAAAAGAATCATATAAAATAGAGTCCTACATATTATTCGCATAATATCCATACTGTAGAAGAATGTTTCAAGGGGAATGTTTGAAAAAATAGCTGATAGTGACTATGGGATTCAGATATATATATATATATATAGGAAATCTTTCCGGTAAGGTATACCTTACCGGAGCCGCCGTGCGGCCTCCACGTTTTGAGAGCCTTCCCGGTGGAATTTTTCGATGAATTTTTTTGAGCATGTTCGTCATCAAGTCTAGTACATTCATACCAAATTTCAGCAAAAAATTCAATCGGAAAGGCAGCCAAACGATTTTTGGAAGATAACTGCGTTATATATATATATATATATATATATATATATATATATATATATATATATATATATATATATATATAGCTTTTTCTTTATAGTATTTTATAATGTAGGGAAGTATTGAATAACAATGGCCAAAAGTCGATTATCACATCAAGGCTGTGATATAATGAAAGAATAATGACATGTGCATATTTGCTAATAAATGCATTACACCGTATTTAGTGGAGACTTATTTTGTCTGCAGATTTTATAATTTTTTTTGCAACAAGTAAGCTTAATTAATATTAATCAAATCGTGGTTCAAGGCCCGCAAAATACATATACGAGAATTCGACAATCATACTTGAAACGACTGCCTGAGCAAGCTCATGAGCAACACGATTCGCAAACTGTCTAACAAAAGTAGAAGAAATGCTACTAAAACTCTTAAAGTCTTAATTAAGCTCATGAGCAACACAATTCGCAAACCGTCTAATATTTATAAATAAAAAACGTTTCTAATTCTTATACTGTTAGAGTATCACACTATCACTACTCATTTTCTATACGCTTCTAAGTTTTCTATACCATTTTTATTACACCAATACGTCATCAGTGATTTTTATATACTCCGCATTTGTTATCAAATATACACCTTGTTAGCTCATTTGACAATACTTAAAATGGTTAAAGTGGTTAAATATACTTAAATGGGTTTAAACAGTACTGAAAAGACTTAATTGAATTTGCTTTAAAAATGAAAATATGAACACTAATAAAATAAAGATAGATATAGGGGGGGAAATAAATTAGATATCTTCAACAACTTCAATTGCTTCACTCGAAGTACCTCTAACTTTGTTTTTTCTAATTATTAACTCATCTGGCATGCATAATTAACTAATTAAGAAGAGTTCGTGTGTGGGCCACAGGCAAGTGACGCAACACAGGCAACTGCTTGCTTTTCTTTAAAAAATTATGTGGCTTTTGTAATAACTGTCCATGTACAAAGACAACTAGAATGTGTGTACAAAAACGTTTAAATACAAATACATTTTCCAATTAAGAAATCAATGTTTGGTAAATAACATATAAATATGACACTAAAATTAAAATAACAAGAATAACAAACGGCTACTAACACTTAAAAAGTAATCATGGTCCCAGGGTCGGGTTCTAGATGTCTTTCATTCATTCTTAATAAGAGCATGAGGACCGGGCCGTTTACGTGACAGTATTTCAGAGCCATTATTCCCAACAAGATGCACTTTGTACTCCAAATCCAAAATAAGGAAAATTACATCAACATATGGATTTATGAACGCTTTCTTTCATAAACCAAAGCTTCAATAGATGAGTAGGGATTGGGGGTGTAATACTATATGCAAGAATGAGCACTTCATATGGATCAATGATCCTAGAGTCCATCAAAATGAGTCCTTGTCTGCGAGATGAAAAATTGAATTCATACATCATCTCCATGAAATTACATCATGAATCATGAATAAGTAACATTATGGAGTGCAATGTACATTTCATATGAATTGTGTATACCATGGGGTTACCCAACTGACTGCGGGTTGGGTCTTGGATTGATAAGTTTGATCATAGCCGTCCAGCCCCAATTTTACTATAGATCACTGGAGTGTTGACTCTGACAACATTGGAATCACCTTTGCTCAGCATTTGCACTGTAGTAATAGTAAGAGATAAAAATGCATAATCTCAAAAGCCTTGGTATCAAAATAATGGTTCAAAAACGAGGTCCTGAAAGTTTAACCCTAAATGCTGTACATATTCAAATTTTAGACGTCTTAGTAGCTGAAATAAACTTGTAGACTGACCAACACAATTTCTCAACAGTGTCTGTTTCAATGTAGCACGAAGTATAAGAGTAATCTTGTATACAATAAATTGTGAATAAAATAATACTCTGTAAGAACTTTGAAACAAGTGCATTTATCAAAGATCAAGTCAATGTGGACCTTATAATCTCCCAATCGTTCGTGTAGCCAAAACAAATATTAGGGTGGGCCGGTATAAAGATTTTTTCCTCATGTTTTTACATAACTATTTTTTGCACATAACTATAAGCTTTTTCAAATTTGGATTGGGCCGGTGCCTAGTAAGAAAATTTGTAGCATGGCCATCCTGTATTATGGAAAAATTGTAGTATGACCATCCTTGTAAATTTGGGATACACGAGTGCATTCAATCCACTCGAGGACTAATAGACCAATTGTATATGGGTAATATGGCCATCCTATATTTGTAAAGCAAATACATAAAGAACATGATGCATGGAGCAAGTAGTTGGTGAAAGAGGATTGGCTTCAGATTTTGGTGAGTTGTGGTAAATTGTAAACTAACTGGTAAAGCATTACTAAATTGTACATTGTCATCTTGAATAAATCAGGATGCTATGCCATTAGTTGCACTTGTCCAATAATGGGTGCTACGAAATGCCATTAGTACTTTGACTATGTTTAGCGTGCCATAAGATAGCTTATAAGATCACTATTACTCAGTAGCTTTTCTAAGAAATCTTTTCAAAAAAGATCCATTTGGATGAGCCAATTTATTTAATACGGAGTAAGTTTCATTGAGTAGGTTTTCAAATGAGCTAATGATTTTAATTTCATAGTTTGTTACCTCATTTTTGTTTTAAATGTATTCTAAACCTATGCTATTATGTCAATTTATTGACAGCTCCAAACAAACTTCTTAGCTAATTTTTACCAAACAATATATAAGATCAGCTGACTTACCAGCTATAAATTAGAGATTTACTTAGAGAGAATTCCCTAAATAGGAGTAAAAACGTTTTGAAATTCCAAAATAGGAGTATCATTTTTTTTTTCCCTAAATAGGAGTAAATTTCTGCCAAGTTTGGAATTATAAGGCTTTAAACATGGCATTTTTTTCTAAACTTGGCAGATTACTCCTATTTAGGGAATAAAAATCATGATACTCCTATTTTGGAATTTCAAAACGTTTTTACTCCTATTTAGGGCAATTTCTGATTTACTTATAAGAAATTGCACTAGATAGATTTGAAAACAAGGTGGTTTCCCTAAATATGAGCATAATGTTTTTCTTAAATAGTATGAGCATTACCATCCTGAAACCATGTTGTCATATTGTGACATTCATACTGCCATATTAATATGTGATTAAGGCATAATATGACAATATTATTTCAGTATGTCATACAATGACAGTATTATTTCAGTATGGCAGTATTTCACCCTATTTAGGGAAAATACATGGTAGTACTCCTATTTAGGAAAACCAACTTGCTTTTACTTTTATTTTGGGAAATTTCTCTCAACTTATAAGCTATCAGCTGACTTTGTCAATTATAAACTTGTTTTTCTAAACTAAATTTTACAATCAGCTTACTCCACCGTAGGTACATGGGTAAGACTTTAGTACAAAGGTAAGGCTGCGTACATCCGACCTCCCACCCCCACCCCACCGTTGGTGGGAGCCTTTGCGGCACAGGGGTAATGATGATGAATGAATGATGACAAATAAATGAGATCAGCTGACTTATAAGCTATCAAGTACAAGTATAATTTAGAGATTAACTTTTAAGCTATCAGCAGACTTTATCAATTACAAACTTGTTTTGTCATACATTATACATAGCAATTGGCCTTTATCATCAATCTTTGAATCATTGGATGGTTAGTAATTGAAAGATTTTACTTCTTTTTCTTCTTTTGTTACAATGGAAAGTTTGAACTAGCACTACTATTGTATAATCACAGTAAGAACAAAATTTGATTCTTCTTTTTTCCCAATCTCTTACTTGAAAAGCTTGAGCTAATTTAATAAGCGTTTTCAAGTAGTGTTTTTTTTACAAATAAGCTACCTGAACTTTCATTTATAGTTCCATTTCAACCTCCTTGTTTGTTAAAGCAAAATATTAAATGATCGTTTCTCTTTTATGCTCGCCATTACCACATGTAGTAGAGGGTAAGCTAAGCCGCTAAGGCCAAGGGTAGTGAACTGCTGGGGCCTGGGAGTATACAAGCCAAGTTAAGAAGTAAAAGAAGGAACACATAGTTTGCAGCAGTACACTGTCAACTGAATATCTGATCTTATTGTTTGCCCCATCCCTGTAACCCTGTTCTATCTATTGTAACCATCAGCATCAGCACCCTAATCTAACTAGTAGGGGCCAGTGTCATTAAGCTATTGTGCCAATTAATTATATAAAATTAATTAACACTACAATTTCATGCAAAAAGCATTGAGACAATGTTTTACTCTGGATGCCCTTCCAATGGTAACCTTTATTAAAAGGAACAACAAAATGAAAATTCTAAAACTGTGGTCATTAATCATTATAGGTTATTCGACATGCATGGAAAATAAAATTGGCCAGCAAATGAGTTGAGGTATTGTACATATTCATATCCATTACATAATTTAAATTGCAAGGAAATTCAGCAAATCATGGAAAATGACCAATTTTTTATTCAATATTTATTGCTTTGCTAGTTTTCTTATTTCTCCATGTAAGAAATAGGACACAGAGATCCATAATAAAGCTTCAGTAAACAGCTTAGCTAAGTCCCTACTCCCTTGCCATGTCGATCAAATTTTTGTTCATCTTAAACATTTAAGAGTATATTCTTATATATTCCAGTCATGCCATTAGAGCTACTTGACCATGGTGAAGCTAACTTCTTTAAAACGAATAATTCAAGAGCAACAAAAATGTACTACGGAGTAATTCACAAGAAACCTAGTCTCTTCTAGCAGATATTGCAGAGAAACTGGCATTTCATCATACGGTTCACAGAATATTTAACGATTTCCAATTGCTGTACCCAGATCCATGAAAATTCTACCACGCGCGCACATATATAAAGAGACGTAAACAAACACATCGCACATGAAATTCATTATCAAAACGATCCATCTTGGAAATAAATCACGTGCGGTATTGATATTTGTGATTGTTTACCTGGACTGGAGAAAAACCACAATATAATAGCAGAGAGTACTAGTACAAGTGGGATGAGGTGAATGGCGTTCTCCGCAAATCTGAGACGGCTCCGGTCCTTCTTAGCGACCTGGGATTGGGGATGATACGACGGCAGCTCATCCAGTGCGCCGGAAGACGTGGATTTTGGATTCGGAGATGAGAAGGCGGGCGTTGGAGATGTTACGGGGTAGGGAAAGAACTCATCGGAGACTCGACCGGAGCTCGACGAGCGGTACATCGTCGGTAGTTTTGGTGGGGACTGCGATAGGAAGGGGAGTAGAAACCGTTGAATGGTGGATGGTGGCCGGTGGGGTTTGACTTGTTTCCGCGGGTTGGGGACGACGGAAAAGCGGTAGAAATACTAGCCGCCAGCCCGCCACGATGACCTTTTGACTGTTACAGTTGTACGTTGATAAAAAGGGTGTCCGTAAATATAAATAAATAAAAATTGATGTAGCCATTTGTCCATATTATTTGTTCACATTTGTGTATATATCTCTTAATTGTTTGCGTACATTTTGTTTAAAAATTGTCTGTGTATACAAGCAAGCAACTAGACATGTGTACACAAAATATGTACAAGTAGCACGACTCTCCACTCACACTACATTCTCAAGATCATCTTTCATTTACATCAACCATAGTTAGCTTAAACGCATATAAAACACGTATCCGTTTTTTTTTGTCAAAAAAACTCGTTTTAAACGAATAGTTAGGCTGTTCCGTTTTAAATGGAAAAAAAACGGCACCCAAATGTTTTTTTACAAAAAAACGTGTAATAAAATAGGTTAAGTAGCAAATTAATAGTGGAATACAAACAGGTTTTTATGTTTTCTAAAGATATCAAGAGGAATTAAGAATAGAGTAGATCGTAACTTCGTGTATTATACGATCATGTTTTCAGCTTTACAAAAGGTTAGCTATATACACGTTCTGAACTCTATCTACAGCAAGGTAGGTTCCACAAAAGAGAACTTTATCCCTATACGTAAGCCAAACATGTTTAGCTTGTTACAAAAGATAAGGTCAAAATAAATAATATAATTATGTAACAAATAATTATGCATGCGGACGTTCAATAATAATGCTAACACCCCCCTCAAGATGGAGCATGGGGATCAAGAATGCTCATCTTGACAAGAAGATGATGAAATTGAGAAGTTCCCAAAACTTCAGTAAAAATATCCGCCAATTGCTCCGTAGTAGGCATGTAGGATGGACTAATAGCACCAGACTTCACGTGATCACGAATAAAGTGACAGTCAAGCTCGATGTGCTTGGTGTGCTCATGAAAGACAGGATTGGAAGCAATATGCAGAGCTGCCTTGTTATCACAAAAGAGCTTGAGTGGTGGAAGCTTGATTCGTAGAGTAGAAAATAGGCTTCGTAACCACAAAAGTTCACAAGTAAGTGTTGCCATGGAGCGATACTCGGCCTCAACAGAAGAGCGAGAGACCGTAGCTTGCTTGTTTGTATGCCACGAAATAGGAGAACCGCCAAGTGTCACAAAATATCCGGTGACAGAACGCCGTGTATTGGGACAAGTGGCCCAATCAGAATCACAATAGCCAAGAAAGACAAGATGAGAGTTGTGTCGAAACAGTATGTCTTGGCCTGGGTGTCCCTTCAGATAACATAGTACTTGTAAAACAGCGTTCCAGTGCGCCTCCCGAGGTGCTTGCATAAATTGAGAAAGTATATGG
Source organism: Cuscuta epithymum (assembly GCA_945859915.1). Taxonomy (NCBI): domain Eukaryota; kingdom Viridiplantae; phylum Streptophyta; class Magnoliopsida; order Solanales; family Convolvulaceae; genus Cuscuta; species Cuscuta epithymum. Next base: position 723,157 of record CAMAPF010000980.1, on the reverse strand, counting down.
ACATAGTAGTTTATATCCAGTCGTGTGAGCGTAAGATAAATAAGTTTGCCAACCAACCACTGATATTTTTAAGGGTCCGAAAATAATGGACTATCATCAGATTGAAGCCCATGATTTTGGGACATAGGAACGGTAAAGGGTTTTGCTCCTATGAGACCTGTCTCAAACAAAATATCCAGTACATATTTTCGTTGGCACAAAAAAATACCATGCAGACTCCGTGCAATTTCTAGGCCAAGAAAATATATTTCAAAAAACCTAAATCTTTGACCGGAAAGGTACGAGCTAGATAAGATTTAAAAATAGAAATCATCTCGCGACTGCTTCCACTAATGAACAAATCATCAACATACACAAGTATGCATAATAGGCGTCCACCTCGGTGGAGAGTGAACAAACAATAAATCAGCATGAGACTGTGAAAACTCATAAACAAGAAGTGTATCGGTGAATTTGGAAAACCAACAATGTGGGGCTTGACGAAGCCCATAAAGAGACCGTAATAACTTACACACCTGTCCCAGTTTAGAGGAGGAATAACCGGGAGGCAAATACATGTATACCTCCTCCTGCAAATCTCCATGCAAGAAGGCATTGTCGACGTCCATTTGATGCGTTTCCCATCCTCGCGAAGCAGCAATTGCCAAAATAGTACGCACTGTGACCATTTTGGCAATGGGAGCAAAAGTCTCGTCATAGTCAATTCCCTGTACCTGGCGGTTACCACAAACTACAAGTCTGGCTTTGTAGCGATCAATACTTCCATCACTCCGGTATTTTATTTTATACACCCATTTACAATAAATAGGTGTCTTGCCAAGAGGGAGTTCCTGGACTTGTCACGTACCTGTGCACTCCAACGCATCGATCACATGTTGCATAGCAGTACGCCAATTTGGATCAATGACCGCCTCACGAAAAGTATTGGATTCTCAGGTGGCTGAAATTGCTGCAATAAAAGCACGATGCTGCACCGAAAAACAGTTATAATTTACATAACGAGATAAGGGATACAGATTACCTGATTCAACCGATGGAGACGAGTGGGCAACCAGAGGAGTATCTATTTTCATAGTATTAATTTGTACCATATAGTCTTTATGCCACTCCGATTTTCGTTTCGGACGTGTCCCCCGACGTACAAAATCTCCATGTGGTTGAGTTGAGGTGCCACTGTTTTCCCGAGACCCTGACGTGGAATCAGAAGCAGCCGTGTCACTTTCTGTATCCTCATAGTGTCCTGCGCCATGAGATGAGGTGGATGATGCATGAGAGGTCATCACACCACCATGCATCCCATTATGCGAATTATTCAAGCCTGTCTGCATGCTGCCTTGATCACCATACCCAGATGCATGCGTGTCATCATGGTCAATTCCAATAAAAGAATCTGGAGATTGTATCAACGGTCTGGTCGTATCATTGCAAACGTCCGGTTCCACAATTGGATCGGCAAAGGGAAATTGGGCCTCAATAAATGTAACATCTCTTGAAACAAAAAAAATTGTTGAGTTTCAAGATTATACAATTTCCATCCCTTTTGAGAGTAAGAAGGATACACAAAAAAAACGCACTTCACTCCCTGTTGAGCAAATTTATCCCCATTATTCCCATGTACTCGTGCATAACAAAGTCAACCGAAAACCCGGAGATGATCATAGTTGGGTAGCTTGTTATACAATAATTCATAGGGGCTCTTATATTCCAACACCGGAGATGGCAAACGATTAATAAGATAACATGTCATCAATACACATTCCCCCCAAAAATCAATCGGTAGGTGAGCATGAAAACGAAGAGTCCGGGCTTTATTTAAAATATGCCTGTGTTTACACTCAACCCTTCCATTTTGTTGCGGAGTATAAACACAAGTTGTTTGAAAAATAATTCCATGATCTAAAAAATAATTTTTCAAACATAGAAACTTTGTCCCGTGGCAAAGGAGGTACTTGGAGAATCTAAAGGATGTCTGCCACCCAAAAAGGACACGTCGTGGTGGAATGATGAGGTGAAACAAGCCATAAGGAACAAAAGATATTGCTACAAAAAGCTGGGGACAAGTCGGAGTGATGAGAACATAGAAGCATACAAGGAGGCTAGAAGACAAGCAAAGAAAGCCGTAAAGGAATCACAAGGGAAAGTGAACAAGGAGTTGTATGAAAAATTGGACTCTAAGGAAGGAGAACAAGATATCTATAAACTTGCTCGTCTTCGTGATCGTAGGACTCAAGATATCGGAAAAGTTAAGTGTGTGAAGGATGTCGATCAAAGGATATTAATGGAGGACATAGAGATAAAAGAGAGGTGGAGGTCATACTTTGACACATTGTTCAACGGGAACAAAGTGCAAGATATTGGTGATTTGACCATACCAGATTGTATGGTAAATCGTGATTTTGTGAGAAGGATCCAACCAACGGAAGTTAAAGAGGCTCTGAGAAAGATGGGGCGGAAGAAAGCAGTGGGTCCAGATGGCATACCGATCGAGGCTTGGAGAAGTTTGGGAGAGAGAGGCATCGAGTGGTTAACAAATTTCTTCAACAAGATTTGGAGAAACAACAAGATGCCAACGAGTTGGAGAAAGAGTACTCTTATTCCCTTATTTAAGAATAAAGGTGATGTACAAGAATGTGTCAACTATCGAGGGATTAAGCTTATGAGTCATACCATGAAACTTTGGGAGCGAGTGATTGAGCAAAGACTTCGAAGAACGGTGAAGATTTCAGAGAATCAATTCGGTTTTATGCCTGGTCGCTCAACAACTGAGGCTATTCACCTTCTTCGGCAACTTATGGAGAAGTATAGAGACGCTCACAAGGATTTGCATTTAGTGTTCATTGACTTAGAAAAGGCATATGATAGGGTACCTCGAGAAGTTCTTTGGTGGGCCTTAACTAGAAAAGGCATTTCATGGAAGTATATCAGCATCATCATGGATATGTATGAGGATTGTACTACAAGTGTCCGTACTAGTGTAGGGAGGACTGCGGAGTTCCCTATTACTATCGGAGTGCACCAAGGATCGGCTCTGAGCCCTTTTTTATTTGCCATAGTCATGGATGAACTTACAAAGTCAATTCAAGATGATATACCGTGGTGCATGATGTTTGCCGATGATATTGTATTGATTGATGAGACACAATCAGGGGTTAAAGCAAAGTTGGAAGTATGGCGACAAACATTGGAGAACAAGGGTTTCAGACTAAGTAGGAGCAAGACAGAGTACATGGAGTGCAAGTTTGGTGGGGGTAGAAGCAGTGGTAATAGCGGAATTACTTTAGATGGTAAGGAGATACCGGTCAGCGATATGTTCCGTTACTTGGGCTCCATAATTCAGAAGGACGGTGAGTTAGATGGAGATGTATCCCATAGAATCAGAACAGGGTGGATGAAGTGGAAGAGTGCGTCAGGATTTCTATGTGATCGAGGTATGCCGACTAGACTGAAGGGTAAATTTTATAGGACAGCAATTAGACCTGCACTACTGTATGGCACGGAGTGTTGGGCGGTGAAACAATGTCACATTCAAAAGATGAGTGTGGCAGAGATGCGCATGCTGCGTTGGATGTGCGGGCATACTAGAAAGGATCGTGTGAGGAATGAGACAATTAGACAAAGGGTGGGAGTAGCACCTATTGAAGATAAGATGCGGGAGTCGCGCCTACGATGGTTTGGTCATGTGCATAGGAGACCGATTGATGCACCTGTCAGACGAGTGGAGATGTGTGGAGAAGAGGCAGGGAAGAGAGGGAGAGGAAGGCCCAAACAGACGTGGGCTAGGGGAGTCAGAAGTGATATGCTTCTTCTTGGATTGGATGAGAGTATGGCTTTGGAAAGAGCGAAATGGAGGGCGGGTATTCGTGTGGAGGAGTGATATTGTATCATCTTTTCCCCTCTTTTCTTCTTCTTTTTCTTTTTCTTTTATATTTTTATCCTTATATATAAACATTACTTTATCCTTTTTATTTTATCTTTTATATGTATATTCATCTATTTTATATTATCTTTTTTATAATAGCTTATCTTTTTTATCTTTATTTCCTTTCTTTTCTTTTGGATGATATCATGTATCGATTCATGTTAGCCGACCCCAATATCGTTTGGGACTAAGGCTTGGATGTTGTTGTTTTGTTTTTGTTGTAGAAACTTTGTCCCGTTATCACTCCTAACGATTTTCACTCTTTTGTTAAATTGTTTGTCCACCAATGCAATAAATTGTTTAAGTATTCGGGACACCTCACTCTTTTCTTTCATAAAAAAAACCACACAGCGCGTGAATAATCGTCAACTATAGTCAGGAAATATCGAGCACCACAAGACGCAGGAAAACGGTATGGACCCCACACATCACAATGCAATAAATCAAAAATGGTAAAAGCTTTGGATTCACTAATATGAAAAATATCTCGAGTCTTTTTCCCACGCAAGCATGCGCCACAACTTTTATTCAAACCATTGTCCAACATAGAATTATTCAAAGTAATAAACAGAAAGTAAAACTTTGACTGATGGGTCTCCTAACCGGGAGTGCCACAAATTTCCTTTGCTTTCCTCCGTTATTGAATAAGCACGAACAGAATCAAGACTACGAAAATAGTATGCTCCTCCATGTTTTTCACCCGCTCCAATCAGCGTCCTCGAAGGCAGGTCCTGTATCACACAAATATCATTAGTAAAAAATACACTGCAATTTCGGTCATCAATCAATTTGGCCAATGAAATTAAATTGCATGTCAGTCCAAGAACTAATAAAACATTTTGCAATGTAATTCCAAGGCTTATCTTCACGGTCCCTTTGCTTGTGGCGGATGTGACTTCGCCGTTTGGTAGATATACGGGCATCAGTTTTATTTTCTGTATGTTTATCAACGCGCTCGTTTGCCCGGTCATGTGAAACGAAGCACCCGAGTCTAATAACCATACATTATTACAAGCACCCATACCTGATAATTTTTCCACTGATCATTACTGAAACTGGGTATGTGACTTCCATCCTCAGGTCCAGCCGCAGGTGCTCGAGTTACCTCTCCAGTTTGTTGCGTCTGCATGGCATGCGCCGGGGCACAACCACTATTTCTTCCAAAAAAAATAGAAAGAATCACACACCTTATTAATTTCAATATAGTGACTATTTAACCTTATAATCCATGTTTACAGTATAATTAAAACAAGGTACACAAAAGTCAAGGACTAGAAATTGAAATATTGCAAGTCGAGCATCAAAAGATCAAAAGTGCTACTGACACGTAATTTTTTTTACTTGAACAATTTTCATTCCCAGATCAAACCAAAATAGTTATAAAATACACAACGAACACACATCTACTATACCAGGTCAGACCGAATCAAAGCAGAAAATTTCATTCCAATTTAAAACATCCATAATCCAGATACCGGAAATGGCAAAAACTCTATGGAATCAATACCAACTCATTGAAACCACACAGGATAATAGAGAACCACATGCTTGTACCACCAAATCTAGCCCCAGTGTTACTATTTAGTGTAAGCCTGCATGAGAACGCACGACAAACACCATTCCATTTTTCAGTTTAAACTAAAATCAATCTTAACAAGTCATGTTTCTTCCAACAAAGTACAACACCAAACTAAGGCCAATTCAGGTGTCTGAAGCCCTGAATTTTTAACTTATTATTTAGAGTGTTAGATTGGCTAGAGCCAGATCCGAGAGCCTAGACTAATCAAGAACAATAATAAATAAAAACCAATCCGAAACTGTAACCCCCCCATCTCCAGCTCTGGAGACATATAAGGGAATCAAGAAAAGTATTTGTTAAAAGCCATGAAGCTAAAAAGTCTTGAAGTTTTGAACAGTTCATGGACCCTTCTTACACAAATCTTAAACCAGTTTAAACACATGGAACCTTAAATAGACATGCAGCTAAAAAAGAAAGTGCATATGACCTTGCATAACCATGCAGCTCAATATTTCATTGAAATGCCCAATCCAGCAGAGAGCAAATTTATGATTTGATAAAAAAGGTATAAAGAGGGTAGGACAAAGTGAAGGCAATATAACAAAAAAGCAAGTTCGAACACAACAAAACTGTTCCCCAACAAGGCAAAAGAAGATCCAAGAAATAAATAAAAGTTGCAAAAGAAAGTGCCTAAATTCTATAAGTCAAACACGAGCAAGAAAGTAGAAGAAAGCTGGGAAAAGACCTGCGATGGTATCTAGATGTGTACACTATTAAAAAGAGAAAGATTAAAACTCGGAAGATAATTGTAGTTATAAAAACAACCAGCAGTTCCATATGAGGTTCTCCCATATCTCAGCTGAAGCAATAACAATCATAAGGTAGGAGGGAATGACATTCTCTTTTTAGCTCACTTCGAACCCAAGGTTGGGAATTGCCCCACATCTTCAATAGATGGGGCATCAACACTCGACCGGTTTCCAAAGTATCCACCTCGACCACAGTCACCATTGGGCTGGTTTGCACGGCCATGACCACCATGGCCCCTTCCACGACCACTAGACCGATAATAGTTTTCTCCTTCCACAGGTTTCAGAAACTCAGTAATGTTTTTAGTCTGGACCAAATAGTAGTACATTAAAACGCGAGTATCTAATATGTTTAAAGGATATACAGTATATGATTTAACTTGTAAAATGAACTAAAAGAAAATCACACCCCTAGATACTCTAAAAAGTATAAATGTAAATTTTGAAGTTGACAACATAAAACAGAGAAACCTTCCCTGGTTTTCAGAATATTCTTTTGTTTTTCATAAAAAGAGAACAGAAAACACTATCACATGAGACCTAATATCAGACTTGTAAATAGTGATGAAAGTAGGAGGGACATTCAAGAGTACACACACAGCTGAATCCACACTCTTGCAATTTAACTCAACGTAATATTGAAGATGTAACATACCTATAAAAGTGTTACATTTTTCTCTAATGTAACACTTTTTAGACCTAATGTAACACTTTCTAGAAGTATAAATGTTACATTAAGGACTATAAAGTGTTACAATAGGTCAAATGCAACATGAGCAAATGTAATGGTAAAAAAGTGTTACATTTTCTCGAATGTAACACTTTTCAGTGTTATTGTAACACTTTTGGGTGATACATTAGATGTTGAAATGTTGTAGTTTCACATGATACAGTAATTGGATTTCTCATGCTTCCATATTTATTAGTCTGATATCCAAACACAAAAGTCAAATCTCTTAAAATTGGAGGTGGTGGGGTTTTTTCTACATTAAAAATAAGGAGACTTGTGTATGGTTATGGTCATAATTAATGAAGAAAGACTAGGGCTTTGAACCTAAGCTGTTTTTTTATTATTTCTTTTGCTTTAAATATCTGGTTAAATATGCAGTTTATAAAAAAATCATCCTTCCCTTTTCTTGCTTTCTCTGTAGCTAATTAGTTGTAACCTAATTAGCTAGCATGCATTTCTATTTGTGTGAAGTTATTACCACTTGAATCTACATAAAGTTTACCTCTAAATAATTATTAAAAAATAATATATTAAATCAAAGTCACAATACGCTTAAAATTTTAAAAATTAAGAAAAAAAATACTTAGAATTGAATAGTTAATATCTTTACATTAATAATTGAATATATAAAAGACATTGAAAATTCGTCGTTCATCTCAATCAAATACAAATATTACAGAGTTATTATAAGATGAAAGAGTTATGATTTATCAGATACACATTAACACATGTAAGTATGGAAGTATATTTGTTGTACTCCATATAATTTTAAAAATAATTTGTACAATTATATATGGAGCGGGTTGGGGGCACGGGTCAATAATAAGACCCAGACCCTCCCCATTGTATGAGCAGGGGCGGAGCGGACCCGCACTCACCCGCCCCATTTGCAAGACGGGGTAGGGCGAACCCGCCCCAAATGTCTCGAATCAGGGCAATTCATTGCGAGTCGGTTTTTTTACATGCCCAGTTCACCTCTTGTTTGGGGCGAAGGTTGCTAGTTGTAACTTATAACTTTCAACTTTTACTTTTAAACATTTTATTTAAAATAAAGTAAAAATCATCTTGCTTAAGTAGAAGCAATCACACACCTTTATAATTAATTCAACATTGCTACGATTTAACCTTATAATCGATCTCTATAGTACAATTAATTAAAACGAGGTACTACGATTTAAAAAAAAGGATGACACCCCATCCCTGAGGGCCCCCCAACACCGACCGGACGGCACGATGGGAGGATGTAAATTGGACTATAATCACAATCTGACAGATAAAGAGTGAGGCTCTGTCCCCGATACTTGCAGAGGCCCTATGCATTTTTCAGCATAGTAACCCCTCATCGCAGTTGCCGGGATTCGAACTCGAGACCTAACCCTTGTGGCACTCCCTTGCTACCAGTTGAGCTACGCCCACCGGTGAGGTACTACGATTTAAGCTTATACTCGTAGTTGCAATTTCGGAACAGTTCGGTTTTGTTATATATATATATGTTTGGGAAAATGGAAATTAATAATCCAATCTTTTAGCGGTCTTCTTACAATAGTCTCACTTTTTCGTTATTCATGAATAATCCAATCTTTGTACCTCATCTTCATTCACCGGTCCCTGGCCGGTTGATGACCTGCTATTCCAAATTATTTTCTTATCTTTGCTAACCATTATACCATAAATCTCATCTTTCACAAAGACAATATTTTACAAAGATAAGAAAATAACTTGGAATAACAGGTCATTAATCGGTCAGGGACCAGCGAATGAAGATGGGGCGCAAATGTTGAATTATTTTTGAATAACGAAAATGTAGGACTATTGTAAGAAAACTGCTAAAAAGTTTAGCACGAGAATTCCAGGTGAATCTAAATGAAAGCAAACGATAGATCTGATCAAGCTTTAATATAAAAGAGGTTAATATAGATCTGATCATTATTTCAGACACTATCAAAATCGAACATTTTATTCGGCCATTTCTTACAGTTGGCGTTTTAATGCACCCAGGCCGTGTTGGTATTTGCTTCTTTTCTCTTTAGGCTGTAGCTTCTTGCAGTTTTGCATCTGACGACGACTTTACGAATCCGATTAGTTCTTGTTGGAAAATATAAAATTCTGCGGAATTTACAGGTCTACGTTGATCATCCATCCAGTCGCGCCGATCTAAGACCGTGCTGCAGCCATGAATCCTGAATAGTAAGTCGTTTTACCTTCTCCGGACATTCTGCATCGATTTGCTTGGAAAAGACAGTGTCTGTAGCAGTTAACCTCTTTTATATTAAAGCTTGATCAGATCTATCGTTTGCTTTCATTTAGATTTACCTGGTTTTCCCGTGCTAAAGTTCATAATTTGTAATTTTGTATTGATTTGATAGCACCGACGACATCTTTGCAATAATAAAGTTTCTGATTCTTTCGGCTATCTGTCTTTTTCTGTTTTGTCTCATTCCCGCTTCCCGCATGGAAAGCCCTCATCACCAGAGCTAATTCCCGCCTTTAGTTTTTGTTTCTGTAGTTTAGATTTGCTTATTGTTTAATTCATTGGATGGTAAATTGTGGGTTTAGATACGGTTAAATCACTGGCTTTTAGGTTTTGAGAAACAAGTGATAGGAGGAAATCTGCAGATCGTTTTATTTTTTAAAGTGGCTATAGAAAGTTATGGAGATTCTTATTCTTTTTATTGGCTATTAGTTTTGAACTAGCTTCCTGAGATGTGATGGTTTCCTCGATCCATGCTATAAAAAATGTCTCGTTCTATTCATAGTGTGTTGTGTTTGTAGAAGAAATAATATTAAGACTAAAGGTTTCTTGATTTGTAGTTGTACACAATAGCTTTATGAGAGGCGTCTCCCTTTTTTGAGTCTTTAAGTTGATTAATTTATTACTCCGTATATCTCTATTCTCTAGTAGTGAATCCCTTATTTTAGTGAAATGATAGCTTTAGATCTCATCCATCTTTATTCTTTCCCTAAGGCAGCAACCGTTGAACTCCTAGTAGCTTATAAAATTATAAGCTGATGTTGAACTTGAAAAGCAAACATTTCTTCTCTTCACACTTATAGTTTCCACTTACACTGTTTTGATGCATTTTATGGCAGTGACTACCTTTTTAAGCTTTTGCTAATTGGAGACTCTGGGGTTGGAAAATCGTGTCTTCTTCTGAGGTTTGCTGTAAGTTTTGCATCTTCAAACTTATATGTAACTGGTCAATTTTGGGTGTCTGAACATCTTTTACATTATCATGATGTGTTTTGATAATGATATTATAAAAACCTCAATTTTATTTTTCCTTGAGAAATTTTGGGAATATGGAATTCTACTATTGCCCAATTGATGTTGCACAAGACAATTCTAATCAATTTTTCATCTTGTGTGTTTATTTATACTGTTGTTGTATTTATTCAATTTACATTTAACATTTCCTTTGTCATGTTGTTAGGGTTTTATATTGAGCACAAGCGCCAACATATATTTATAATCGATTGTGTTCCTTTTTTTGGTTTCCATTTTGTGGTTTTCAATTATAGGATGATTCATATCTTGAGAGTTACATCAGTACCATTGGTGTAGACTTTGTAAGTAATTTTACAAATTTGCAAGTTTACTAATATTTCTTTTTTTGTGTTTCTATGTTCTGAACTATCTTTTTTTTTCACTTTCATATAGAAAATCCGCACAGTGGAACAAGATGGGAAAACCATTAAACTCCAAATTGTAAGTATTACTCCCATCTTGTTAATGGTATATTGTATTCCTTTCCCTATTCTGTATCGTAATACAGTTGACTTTAATGCTTTCAACTTTTTATTTGCAGTGGGACACTGCTGGTCAAGAACGATTTAGGACAATCACTAGTAGTTACTATCGTGGGGCCCATGGCATAATTGTATGTTCATCTACTCCCAACTAGCATGTCTAGAACCCGTCTGATAAGATTTATTTGGCTGACATGTATAAAATTTTCAAATTTTCTGAGAGAAAAAAACAAGTGGTATAATACATTTCAGCTAAATAAGTAACTCAAAAGCTGCTTATTCGGCTGATAAGTAGAGTAAACTAAACAAGCCACTATTTGTTACCAAACAGAGATGTAGGGTTGTTTACTTTGATTTCCATGTGATGACCCGGGCCTTGACATGGTGCCATATCTGTCAGGTGGTCTATGACGTAACTGACATGGAGAGTTTCAATAATGTCAAGCAATGGCTAAGTGAAATTGATCGATATGCAAGTGATAATGTAAACAAGCTTCTTGTCGGGAACAAGAATGACCTAACAGCACAGAAGGCTGTGTCCTATGAAGTAGCCAAGGTAAATCTATTTTTGTTCACCGTCCCATGTTGATGACAATTGATAAAAAAATGTGTTGATCAAGTGGTTATGTTGTAGGCTTTTGCTGATGAGATTGGGATTCCATTCCTGGAGACAAGTGCAAAAAATGCAGACAATGTGGAGCAGGCTTTCATGGAAATGACTGCTTCAATTAAGAAAAGGTATGACTACATTTCTTTGTCATACATTACCTTTATTTTGGATGAATTACACTTACCTTCCCCAAGGTTGTTCATCATATTACCATGGCCCATTGGCCCATGAAGGTTATATAAATTACAACAGACAACCGCTTTGACCAGTCATTTATTGGTGAATAACAACTGTAACATTAAAATATATAATGGTTAAAAGTATAATTAGGATCAAGCATTTTGTACAAGATATTGTATCTCTATTGCATCTCGTATCTATCAAGATGTTAAGAATGGCTGACTACTTTTATATCATAATATTACGTAATTTTAAATAAACTTCAGGGATTACTTGGCAAAATTATCAAACATCAAGGGAAGTGGACGCAATAAACCCCTTTATTAAGGACCATTTTGTTTACTGGGTCATGTTTTTTTTATTTATTAACCCTCTTTTAAAGTTTCCCGTGGATGGGTAACAATACCATTTGGTTTGGTTTAATTTGGTTTGTTTTTGTAGAATGGCAAATCAACCCGCCTCAAGCAATGCACGCCCCCCTACCGTGCAGATTAGAGGCCAGCCCGTCAACCAAAGCTCTGGTTGCTGCTCAGGTTGAGGAAGTTGAGGCAGGAGGTTTATATTTTATAGAAAGTGTTGTTTGGGTGTGTAAAATCTGAAGTTTGATTATTCGACTTGAAAGTAGACAATTATGCATGGTTGCTTCAAATTTTTCATTCCCGCTCTTTGTTTAATCACCAATTCTTTCCACAACTTTCAAGTATAAACAGCTTCTGTACAAAAAAATGTAGGATGGTTGCTACTAGACTGCGTAGCTACTAGACTATTAGTTGTTCTCATTATAGTCAAGGGGTGCAGGGCACTAGGGTTTCATCCTTATCAAGGTCAAAAATGTAATAATTTCTGAACATATTTGCAATTGCTTCATCAAATTCAGACTGTTTGGGACTCCTTTTTCCTTTCCTGTATGTTAGTCTTATCAAGTCGTATTGTCCGAGTACAAGAATTGCGTCCACCAACTCTGGCAAGTGTTGCACAATTTTTGTGCTAAAATAGTCCCTTTTTTGCGTGTCTCACTAACTTTGTTACTTTTCTTGTTAAGTAAAGAATTTATGGTTTCACTTAATTCTCTCTCGTCTATGAAAACTTCAGTCCTATCTGTTTTTACTTGTTAATTGTGGTTATCACATCTTGGTTGAAGATTTGTTAATCATGTGTCTGTTTGGCAAAACTAAAATTGACTGAATTGATTGAATCTATTAAAATTATTAAAGAAAATTTGGCTGAATTGGTTGAATACTTGAATATGTTGAATTATGAAAACATTACACATATAATACAAAGAACTAGAATAAAGAAAAAATAAAGAAAATAAAGAAAAAATTATGTTTTTTCTACTAAGAAAATAAAGAAAAAATTATATGAAAATATAATTTTTTCATATAATTTGTACTATAATTTTTTCATATAATTTGTACTATAACATATTCTAGTTATACTAAGAAAATAAAGAAAAAATTATATGAAAATAGCTAAAATTGGCCCTTCATAGTAATTTCAGCTAATTCAGTCATAATAGTAATTTAAATTTAACTTATTTAGATTATCATATATTTAGCTCGTGAAATCAAAAGTTAAACATATAAGAAACATGCCAACTCATTAATAAGAAACTTTATGTGTGCTTTTTACTGAAAACTAACCCACTTCTATATCCCAGTATCTCATTTGACTACGAGTTTCTCTTTTTCACAACCCCATTTCAGACTTTCAGTACTACATTCATATGACCCCTTTAAAAGCTAGAATGCTTCTTACTTTCCTCAATTTAAAATTCCACAAGTAAACTTAACCCGTCTAAATAATTTCGAACACGAATAAGTTCATTTTCCAAAATCCCAAATAATATATCACATTCTTCAATGAAATTAATTCTCTATACCTTCATTCTTGGCAACCAAGGAACATGTGGCCTCTATCTCGTTCTATGCACAATGGGAATCTCAACCCACAATGACAGTATACAAATGATTCATGTTGAAGTGAGTGAATATGCAGTTTGAGAGAAGAGGAGAGTTGAAATTGAGAAGGCATAGATGGATGAAAGCTTCAAGTATGATACAAAGAAACATAAGTTTCTATTTTCTAATACAAACCCAATCTAAAGCTCAAATTAAATAGACATATTCTAGACAAAACTACACATGTATTCCCACCAGCAAAGGGAAGCGCAAATAATGTATTCTAGTCAAATTCCAGCAAAGGTGTAAACATTTCTTCCTTCAATGACGTAACCATAAGGTAAGCAAAAGGTGAAAATAAAAAAACTTTGTTTGATTTACCAGTAATCATTGCATGAACAAGATCCATCCTTGAAATGGTGAAACCTTGTCGTATCTCTGACAATGATCTCTCTACCTTCAACTGCAGAAATAAACTTTGTTGCTTTATGGCAATCCCTACAAACCCTAAGATTCTTGAATATCCTAATTGGTATCCCTGGAGGTATTCTCAGTAAGCCAAACGCAATAGCCAGTTTCTCACTGTGCCAAAGAAGCATCTTCTCCTTCTGTTCCTCCCCCACGTCGTGCAGGGATGCCTCAAGATCAGGCACATATCCTGCCAATCTCATCTTCATCTCCAGCTCGTTTAGTTTTGTGTGTATGGCTTGTAACTCTGGGTGAAGCCTATCTCCTGATCTGAACTCATGGACCCTTCCACCCTTGACCTCCATCCAACTACAACCTGGTGTCTTTATCACTTGATTATCCTTCATAATCTTCCTAACTCTGGAAACCCCTTCCCATTTGTTTTTTGATGCATAAACATTAGCGAGTTGAACATACCCAACCACATTTCTAGGGTCAAGATCTTGCAACCTTTTTGCGGCAAACTCGGCAACTTGTACGTTTTTGTGGGTTCTACAAGCACCCAGAAGGGTTCCAAAGAATGCAGGGTGGGGTTTGATGTCGTCTATATTTGTTTTTATCAAATCAATGGCTTCGTATAGCCTGCCAGATCTGCCAAGAAGGTCAGCCATACAAGTAATATGATCTGGTTTAGGCTTGATTCCATAATCTTTCTGCATTATACCAAAATAATGAATCCCAAGGTCAACCAACCCTGCATGGTTACAAGCTGACAAAACCCCAACAAAACTTATCCAATCTGGTTGAATTCCTTTGTTTCTCATCTCATCGAACAAACGAAGAGCCTTGTGTCCCTTACCATGGTGAGCATAACCTGAAACCATTGCATTCCAGCTGACAACGTCCCTCCTTGGCATATCAATGAAAACCTTCCATGCATCCTCCAAGAATCCACACTTGCAATACATGCTAACTAGTGAAGTTGACACTGTCATATCAAAACATATGGGTAGCTTACAAAGACGCTGATGAACTTGCATCCCAAACCTGAATGAGGATAAGTTACTACAACCTAATAAAACACTACTTAGAGTTGATGGGTTTATCTTAATCCTCAGCTTCACCATTTTCAGAAACAACTTAAGACCATCTTCAGCTCTATTATTCTCAACATAACCCGCAATAAAAGCATTCCAAGTGACCACACTCTTTTCTGCCATATCTTCAAATATCTTTTCTGCCAACTCAATGTTCCCACGTCTCATATACCCTGTAATAATGGCAGTATTAGCAATCACACCCTTTTCAGGTGCTTCGCTAAATATTCCCAATGCTGATTCCTGATCTCCTGACACAACATATCCTGATATCATAGCATTCCAAGTCACCTCATTTTTCACGGGCATTGCAACAAACAGTTTATGAGCTTCACTCATCATCCCATTTTGGGAAAACCCCGAGATCATGGTATTCCAAGAAGTGACATCTTTTACGGGCATCTTTTCAAAGAAACTCTTTGCATCTCCAGTGAGGGAATTGCTTAAATAACAAGCTAACATTGTGTTGTAGGACACGACATCTGGGTCAGGAATTTTATCAAACACCTGACGGGCCTCCTGAAACATCCCCGGTGTCTTTGAGAAGCCGGCCAGGATTGAATTCCATGTTATTGTAGTCCTAACAGTCATACTCTCGAAGACTCTAAGGGCAGAAGACAAATCCCGGGATCGAATATAACTTGAGATTTTTCTGTTAGACGAAAGAATGGAAGAAAATTCAAACGGGTCATTTTGCTTAACGTTGTTCGAGGACTTTGAGAACTGGGTCTTTCTGGGCTTGAAGTCGGATGATAGGAGTGATGCACGAGATGATAGAATTGAAGGTGCAGTTTCTGTACTCGTTTCAGAATTTGAATTTTGAGATTCAGAACGGGAGGAAAAACGAAGAAACTGGCAATTTATGAGTGCTCTGATGAGGGTGGTGGAGACATATTTGCGTGTTTTGTGCACAAGAGAAAGGTCACAGCATTGCATTTGGTCATTCTCATCTTCGACTGCGGTATCAGGCAGTCACAGCATTAAATAATACTCCGTAGAATTTAGGTACAATGTGAATCAATTAACTCTCTTTTTATTTAAATTATTATACACGATTTTGGTAAGTATTTCTTAATAATGTCAATCATAATGTCTACATCTAGACGGTTTTCTTGAAATTGCAGAGAAAAACTTATCAAAATTTTAAAAAATCATTCCATTAAGAAGAGGGATAATCTATTTACTAAGAGCATCTCCATTGATGATCTCTAATAATCAATTTTTACTATGATTCTTACCTTTTAAATATTGTTATATAATTAATGTTTAAATAATCTCAATATTTGTTTATGTCTCCCAACCATCATCTCCAAATAATCAGATTTTTTCGTTTCTGCATTAACTTCTATTACATATACTTTTTAAATAATCTTAAAATAATCTGGATTCATATTTTGATCCCGGATTATTATAGCAAATAATCTCATTAAATAATTTATGTCTCTCAATGATGCTCCTTTAAAAAATCTGTCATGTCACTTACTTAATCTCTTAATAATCCTACCAATGAGGATGCCCTAATATTTAAGTGACTATCTCTTATGCCACATGTGTACTTTGCACACTGACGGCACTAAAGTCGTTGTGTGCCTTAAAATAATATTCAATACTCACACTAATACCACAGTACATAGTATATCGTAATAAGGTTCGTATCCGCAGGAAAAGAATATTTCTCTTTTAATTAAGGTTGATTTGATTTAATCAATTTAACACTAAGATGAACGACTTATTTGGTTTAATATAATAGAGATTGAGATTTGGTTTTGCTTATTTTCACTTAATTAAATATTCGTTGATCCTGGTTATATCTTTAACCATCTTTCTCTCGAATACTCAAACGTGAAGTATCTCCAATTCATCGAGGGTAGTTATTAAGAACGAGACGAATTTTTAACCCACACGCGTGCGCGAGACGTCTATATAATTGGAATTCAAATTTGAACTTTCAAGTGATAACAACTGCAATTCAATGGTAATTAGTTCTCTTGTTGCTCACACAAAAAATAACGATATTGACTCGGATTGATCAAATTTGGTACGACATCATGTCAAATAGCTCGTGACAAAATGAGTTTGCACAGAATTTGGCACCGATTTGATGTATCCATGGAAAATTTGTGCCAGAATTCCCTATGAATTGTGAAGAATTCGTATCAAGATTCGTGTCAAATTTGTGGTAATTTCATTATTCTTTTGTAGTGATTGGGCATCATTCGCACGTAGTGCGTATACCACTAGTTTATATATAGGGAAGAGTTCAAATCAAAAGACCTCTTCCCGTGCAAAGTGCGAAAATATGCACCTTTTCATGTTTCGCTTGCACTTTTTCGTGTTTCTGTTGCACTTTTTCGCGGTGGCGAAAAAGTGCAACATATTTGCGAAATTGCCACCGCGATTTTGGTCGAATTTTGTGCATTTTTAGCTCATTTTGATCCATTAGATGTGGAAGTGAATGCACAAGATTCATTCTCACTTTGCATGAATCCAAATAATAAAATTAAGATCTTTCACATCTTTCAATTATTTCTTATTTAAAATAGGTCTGAAGTGCAAACAAAAAAATAAACTCCAAATTCATTTATTTTTATATCAGAATGTTCGACATTTTAAATCACAATTATCCGTAAAAAAAGTAATGTATGCTAATAAAAGTAAAGCTTTAATTTAAAAAAAAAGTTGGGTAATGTATTGGCAATTTGGCGGTGGTGGATTGATTGAAAAAATTGAATTGAATTGACTAAACGAATACGTATAATTTGGTGAAGATTTTATTTATTGACGTAGAGGGTTGCAATTATTCTAATAACGAACCAATATAATATCAAATTCCGATATGAGCACATTTATTCATTCATCCATTCTCTTTAGAAAATATGGACTGACACCCGTGTCTTCAAATATTGTTCTTTACATTTTATAATTAAACTATAAAATAATTATATTTTTACATCATGATTTTATTTACTTAATTTAAGCAAAAGTTGTGACTTAAAAACGCTCATTTCAAACTTTTAAAGGCTAAAAGGCGCTTTTTAAATAATGAAATACTCCCTTACAAATTTTAATAATCTTTTTTGACAATAGAAATTTCAGTAATTATAAATATCTAAATGCATATCGGGAACAAGCCAAACTCTTACCAGAGCCGTCCATATAGGGATGGACCCGGGCCGGGCCGGTTCCGGTTCCGGGCCGGGCCCGGGCGGGCTTTTTTTGGGGATTGTTGGGCCCGGAACCGGCCCGGGGTGATACCGGGTCCGGTTCGTGCCGGGTCGACCCGGTCGGGTCCGGGCCGGGCCGGGCCGGGCCCGGGCTTTAATTTTTTTTTTTTTTTTTTTGATACCAAAATTAAATTAATATTACTTGGACATAAAAAAGGGTAAAACATATTTATTTGATATTTGTAGTACAATTGAAAATTGAGTAAAAATAAAAACATGAAATACACTTTATAATAAGTAATGAAGTATGAATCAATTAGAATTTCCTCCATCTTCAGTTGTTTCTTCCATAAAGTGGCGAGTGGGTTCAATGCTTATTTCTTGAGTTCTACGTTTGGCCTTCAACCAATCGTGGAAGCAAACAAGCGTCTCAAGAGAGTTTGCGCTTAATCTCGTTCTATAATCCGTTAGGACGTTGCCGGCCGCACTAAACTCTTGTTCCACAGCAACTGTTGATACCGGCATTGCTAGCACTTGCTTAGCCATCTTTGATAAGATCGGGAACGTTCTCTCTTTTTCCTTCCACCACTGAAGAACGTCAAAGTCATCCCCTTCTTCATAATCAACAGGAAATGTTAGATACAAAGAAAGCTCGTTGATCGAGCTTTGTTCATTAACCGGAGTTGATTTACTTTTTTTCATAAGATTGCCAAATGCAGATTTGAAAATTGATTTTCCTTTAGATGAAGAAGATGTTCGTGGCGGGGGAGGGGGTGCGTTACCATATTGTGCATGAAACTCATTAAATAATTGATATAATAAATTACTAACCTCTTGGAATTGTTGTTTAGGGTCTATGGCCTTGTCGTCGTACATAGGCAATGGACCAAAAAAAGAAGCATAATAGTAATCTAAACATTTCTCCAAAGAATAAAGTCTAAAACGAGGATCAAGAACAAATGCAATACCATATATATGCGGAATATAGGAATAATATTTTAAAAACTTTTGTTTCATGAAGTCACAAAAATAACTAACGTAAGCGGCGTCAGAGAATTCAGAAAAAGCGCCGGCGAGATTAACAGCTTCAACAAAAAATTGGTTTGCGGTAGGTTTATAAACATGACTAAAAGTTTCAGTGGCATTATTAAAAAACACCAAAACATTCACAATTTTTTCACAAGTGTCGATATCGGCCGGGTTTATAATATAGTTAGCATATTCTCTTAAAAAAGCGGGAAAATGGTTTTTATATCTAATAAGCACTTTAATTAAATTATAAGTACTATTCCAACGAATAGACAAATCTTTAGGAAAAGCACAATATTTGACACGTCTTTCTTTCAAATAATTTCTCCATTGCATCATCCTCGAGCTCTTCTTCGTCAATGGTCGGGATGTTTTGTTGATGGAAGAAGGCCCCTTGATTTTGTTGTAATAGTTGTTCTACTTGCTCATCGGACATCGCAGACCCATATCTTTGGTTATAATCCGCATCAAAATCATCTCGGGTTTGAGATGAAGCCCCGGCCCGTCCCTTACCTTTCTGCAAGCTTGGATGATTCCTCGCAATCTCCTTTGTTCGGTTGCGGCGGAGGTTACCCATATCTACTGAAGCTCTACCACGTTCCATCTTAAAAATATAACAAATATTAAATTCGAAGTACAATTAAACTAGTGAATTTCAAATACAAATCTAACAAATCGAACTACAATGTAACAATTAAATTCGAACAATTAAATTGACTAGAATGTAACAATTAAAATGTACCAATTAAATTAACTTTTATTATAAAATTTGAACAACTTCAATATAAATAACAATTAACTAGTTCAATAGGAGAAATTTTAACTAGACATTAAATGTAACAATGCAATGAAATTTAGAGGAGAATAATAAATGTAACAATGAATTAACTATTTTGATAGGAGAAATTTAACTACTTTTATATTAAGTGTATAAGTAGATAAAGTAAATATATATATTTAAAAGTAGATAATAAGTAGATTAACTAGTAATATATAATATTATGTTTATAGTATATATAATATAAATATATGACTATAAGATGAGGAATACACTTAATATATTAAGTAGATAAATTTTCGAACAACTATAATATAATTAACAATTAACTAGTTTGATAGGAGAATAATAAATGTAACAATTAACTAGTATTAGAGGAGATTAAGAAATGTAACAATTAACTAGTTTAACAAGTAAACAATTAATTTCGAATTCTTGTCTAACAAATTTTAATGTAACTATTTCCAATAAACTAACAACTACCAATTAACCACTTATATAGCAATGAACTAATACTAAAAGTCTAAAATGATAAGTGAAACAATTAACAACTTTTATATTAATGAAGAATGTATTAGTGTGTAAACAAAATTAATGGGAATGTTTGATAGGAGAATAATAAATGTAACAATTAACTAGTATTAGAGGAGATTAAGAAATGTAACAATTAACTAGTTTAACAAGTAAACAATTAATTTCGAATTCTTGTCTAACAATTTTTAATGTAACTATTTCCAATAAACTAACAACTACCAATTAACCACTTTTATAGCAATGAACTAATACTAAAAGTCTAAAATGATAAGTGAAACAATTAACAACTTTTATATTAATGAAGAATGTATTAGTGTGTAAACAAAATTAATAAGTAGATAATATTATGTTGATAGTATATATAATATAAGATGACTAACAAGATGACTAACACACTTATATATGTAGTAAATATATATTTATAAGTAGATAATAAGTAGATAATATTATGTTAATATTACTACAAGATGACTAACACACTTATATATTATACTTTAATATATAAGTATATTACTATAAGTTGAGTAATACACTTATATATTATACTTTAATATATGTATAACTAATATAAGTATATATTAAGTATATGTAATATGTGAATATAAGTAAATAAATATACTTATATAAGTAACAATAATATAATAATTAGATATTAATATAAGTAGATAATAAATTATATAAATATAATATATGTAGTAATAAATTTGAGAAATTGAGAAGATGAAGATGGGAAAGATTAATAGAGAATAGAGATTAGAGATTTAGAGAGTAGAGATATTTGGAGAAGATGTGTAGTAAAGTGTATAGAAAAAATGGAGTATTTATAGATATTTAGTACCCCACCCCCACCCCCCACCCCCCCCACCCCCCACCCCCCAACCCGGGACCCCCTGGAAGGCTCCCAACGGCTATAGAGCCGTTTGGGTTGAAAGCCAACGGCCATAAGGCCTGTTTGGCTGAAAAACAAAATTTTTTTTTTTTTTTTAAAAAAGTAACCGTTAGGCCCGACCCGGGCCCGAACCGGCCGGGCCGGGCCACCAAACAAATGAACCGGACCCGAACCGCCAAACCCCCCCGGGCCGGGTCAAAGCCCGAACCGGTTCACCAGTCCCGGTTCCGGGCCGGGCCTGCACAGTGGCGGGCCGGGCCGGTTCCGGGCCGGGCCGGCCCGGTTGAGTCCATCCCTACGTCCATATATTCAGTTACCTCTAGTGGCAAAAATTTGGCGAAATCAAAATTGAAAGAAGAAACTGTTGTTGACCAAACGATTATATTTAATTTCTTTTTCGTATCATAGATGCAGTCAAAGAATTCATTTAGAAACATCATAAATAAGTTACTACGGAGTATATACTAATATATACGTAGTAATAATAATATACGGATTATATACTAATATACGGAATATATACTAATATGTTAATACGGAGTACTACTAGTATATGTACTATTGAAAACCTAAATTTAGATGGTAACAGGGGCGGAGCCAGGACAATGGGCCGGACTGGGCCGGTACGAAGATTTTTTTTGGAAAAAATTTCACAAGGAATTTTTTACACTAAAAATATAGAGATTTTTAAAATTTGGGCTGGGCCAGGGCCAGGGGTGGCCACCCCCTAGCTCCGCCCCTGGGTGGTAAGAGTCAGATTGGTACTCGAAGTTGCATAAAAAGTGTAAAATAAGTCCTTATTGTCCGGCCGTCACCATTTGAGGCCGTTCCCGGTGGAATTTTTTGATGAATTTTTTTAAGAATATTATTCATTAAGTCTAGTGTACTCATACCAAATTTAAGCTAAAACTTCAATCAAGAAGGTATTCAAATGAATTCTTGAAGATAAGTGCGCTTTTAGCTGCGCAGTTATCTTCAAGAATTCATTTGAATGCCTTCCCGATTGAATTTTTAGCTGAAATTTGGTATGAATAAACTAGACTTAATGAATAAGATGTCCATAAACATTCGTCAAAAAAATCCATCGGGAACCGCCCCAAATGGCGACGGCCAGACAGAGACTCCTATATAAGGCCGGACTCATTTGACTCTTTTTATGCAACTTCGAGTACCAATCTGATCCGTATCTCCTAAATTAAGGCATCACTATATATTTTTTTTTAATGAAAGCAATTTGAAATTTAGTAAATTCAATTTAATGGGAGGTTCTGAAATTTGACAATTTGAAAAATGGTTAAATTAATTATTAAAATGCATATACTAAACGGGAATATATTAGTAATAAAGGTAAAATGAGAGTATTATTAGACTTTAATTATAAATTAATATAGTCGTGACATGTGATCACAAGTGAATAATAGATTGACACATGGCAATATCATTCTTCACTCCAAATTATATAGATATATACATCTATCTTCTAATGTCCAACACTAGTTGAACAAATTAGGAATTAAAAAAATAACCAAAACCCAACCCAGCCAGGGTTCAGGGACCAACTATGTACCACCGATACGAGTACGCGGAAACACAAAAACGCGGACACGGGTACGGGGATACGACAAAACCAAAAAAAAGTAGGATACGGATACGAGGCCATATTTATAAATATTAAAAGTTATGGGTGTGTATTTATAAATATTAAAAGTAACAGTGTACATTTATAAATATTAAAAATACAATTTTTTGAAAGAAAAAAAATAGACATATATTATCCTTTGATATCTACTCATTCATGACATTGAAACATTTTACATTTTCAAAATACTTAGAAATAAATTCATATTTTATCCCATATACACTAGTGCACCTTGCAATATAAATATAGTCAATAAGTCATTAATTTTAAAAGTGCAAGTACTCAAAGTTCTTTAATAATGAAGATAGAATATAATATTTTAAAAGTTCTAATACATATTTCCGTTGGAGATATTAATTTACAGAGATAATTAAAATCAGAGATAGAAGGATAAATGAATTAGGAATAAGCTCATTAGTTGTGTACCACATAAAATCAAGGTAAACATTATTTTTACCTTTTCATTTTTTAAGAATTTTATTATGTAAATTTTGAGTGTTTCTTAAAAAGTATTGTTTTGGAAGATTTTTTTTTAAAAGTTAATACGGGTATCCGTCAGGATACAAGTATCCGAAATTTTAAAATAATTACCAAAAAATGGAAACTTTTAAAAATTGCAGATACGCCCCGGGAATGTACGGTACGAATAACCAAGAGACCTAGAGTATCGGATACGAGAACGTTTCCGATACGCCAACACGACGCCCAAGTAAAGTATCCATGCTTCACAGGGGACCAATGCCCGGCTTGGTAGTTGGTACCCAAACCAATACCAATAAGGAAGCATATCGGGCCAGTACCAGGCTCCACATTTCCAAAACGTGTACCACCTAGGTACAACCCAACCCAAGACCCAAGTCTACACCAAACCCGGACCAATACATAGGGGTGGACTCGGGTCGGGCCGGGCGGCCCGGCCCGGCCCGGCCAGAGAACCGGCCCGAAACCAGCCCAGCCGGGTTACTATTTGAACCGGCCCGGCCCGGGAACCGGTCCGGGGGAGCGGTTCGGATTGACCCAGCCTGGAAGGTATGCGATTTAGGCTCGGGCCCTAGGATTGGTGAACCAGCCCGGCAAGTTCGGGCCAGGCCAATTTAATTTTTTTTTTTTGAGTTTTTTTTAAGTTTTTGGATTGGACTGGATATTTTGGGCCATTTGAGGTGGTTTGGGGGTGAGGGGGAGGGTTGGAGGTTAATTAGGAAAAGCCAAAAAAATAGAACCAAGGCCCAGCCCGGATCCGGGGTTACCCGGGCCAGTTCCGGGCCTCCCATTCCTGAACCGAGGCCCAACCAGGCCCAGGCCCAAACCGGCCCGAGTCCACCCATACCAGTACAAGATAGAAAGAACCTGGCCAGTTCCGGTTCGGGCCTAGGCCCAGCCAGGCTTTTCAATTTTCTTTTGATTTTCTAATTAGCACCCACCCACCCCCCTCACCCCCACCCCCCAAAACACCCAGCCCAACCTGGTAGAAAGTAGAAATAAAAAAATTGAAAAAACCAAAAACAAAAATATTTAGGACCGAACAGGGCCCACACCGGCCAGGACAGTTCGCAATTTAGGGGGCCCAAGCCCGCCGATGGATTGTAGCTGTTTGGTAAGCCCGAACCAGCCCGAACTCCCGAAGACTGGTTTACCAGGCCAGGGGCCCAGGCCATGTACAAATAGTACCGGTCCATGCCGGTTCCGGGTGGCCTGACCAGAGTCTGCCACTAGTACAGGAGCACATTTATGATTTAATGAAATATGCTATCAAGACTCAAGAGGGCAGGAATAAATGAAGGCAATATAACAAAAGAGCAATTTCGAACAAAACAAAACTGTTCCCAGCACGGCAAAAAAAAAAAAGATCCAAGAAATAAATAAAAGTTGTAAATGGAAGTGCCTAAATTCTATAAGTCGAACAAGAGCAAGAAAGTCAAAGAAAGCTGAGAAGAGACCTGGGATGGTATCTAGATGTGTACACTATTAAAAAGAGAGTTTAAAATTCGGAAGATAATTGTAGTTATAAAAAACAACCAGCAGTTCCATGAGGTTCTTCCATATCTCAGCCGAAGCAATAACAAGGTAGGAGGGAAGGACATTCTCTCTTTTAGCTCACTTTGAACCCAAGGTTGGGAACTGCCCCACATCTTCAATAGATGGGGCATCAACACCCGACCGGTTTCCAACATACCCACTACCTCGACCAGAATCACCAAATCGGCCACGACCACCACGGCCCCCCCTTCCACGACCACCGGGCCGATAATAGTTTTCTCCTTCCGCAGGTTTCAGAAACTCAGTAATGTTTTTAGTCTGGACAAAATAGCAATAAGTTAAAATGTTAGTATCTAGAATATTTAAAGTATATGATTTACATTGAGATGGACTAAAAGAAAATCACCCCTAGATACTCAAAAAAGTATTGATGTTAATTTTGAAGTTGACAACAAAAAACAGAGAAACGTTTCCTGGTTTTCAGACTTTTCTTTTGCTTTTCATAAAAAGAGAACAGAAACACTACCACATGAGACATAATGTCCGACTTGTAAATAGTGATGAAAGTGGGAGGGACATTCAAGTGTGCACACAGAGCAAGATGCACATGATACAGTAACTGGATATCTCATGTTTCCATATTTATTGGTCAGATCCAAACCCAAAGTCAAGTCTGTTCAGATAGGAGGTGGTGAGGTTTTTTCAACATTAAAGTAAGGACAATTGTGTATGGCTATGGCCATAATTAATGAAGAAAGATTAGGGCATTGAACCTAAGCAAATTTTTCATTTAATATCTTTTGCTTTAAAAATATCTGGTTAAAAATGTAGTTCATACTAACAGTTCATACTATATTTGTACAGCATTTTGGGAGTTATTTAAAAATAAATAAAACTTTTTTAAAGCTCAGTAGCTTCAAAGAAAAAGTATTTTGCCTTTGATCATTACTTACAATTTAAGATAGTTACAACTTGTTCTACCAACCGCGATTACACCAAACACTCTGTTTTTATCAAACTGCTGTGATCTTTTCATTTTATGACCATTTTTTGTCCTAAACGCCAACAGTTACTAAAATGCTTCAAAAATATTTTTTTGGTCATGTTTTGCAAAACATATACGTAAACCATGGATGGCTAGAAGTCTAGATCTCTATCAATTCACAAGAAAAATGTGCACGACAATAAATATTACCTTTTTGGCCTTCTCTCCAGCTTCTTTCTTTTTTTCCTTGTCAGATCCCTGAAATGGTTCCAAATCATTTTACTCTCAATATCATAATATAGCAGAAATGATCTAAATACTTACAGAAATGCTTCTAGAACTTTCACATTTGTTATATAAAACTCACCAGTTTGACAAATATGACATCATCATCATTCTTCTTGTTTGAAAGAAGCTGCATTGATTCAAATTCCTTGTCGAAGTCTACTTTTCTCTCCTCAGGTTTCAATGCAAGCAAGGCCTTCCGTTTCTCCTCCAGCAGCTTTTCGTATTCATCAAGTGTCATCTCCTAGGGATTGATAATCCAAGTGCAAGAAAGTTAATCCAACACAAGTGCAGGAAAGATGACCAAATTAATCAATTAAACTTTGGAAATTACTTGAAGATATAATGGTATTTAAGATTAAAATGCCTCATAGCAAATCTTCAAATCACAGTTAGAAAGAGTGTAATAATAAACCAAAAATCAACAAGGAAATAAATTCATATTGAGCACACAATGAAAAAATGGATCATCAGATTTTTACTAAAAATTAATAGTTGTGGTAACTCTTCTATACCAAATCAAAGATAAGAAAAGTGCACTTAAAAGATTATCAGAAAATAAATTGACAGATATTATGTCTTATATACAAACTTAGAAGGGAAAAAAAGAATTCACTTTCCACGAAGGCTCAGAGGTTCAAAGAAAACACTTCGTAATATTTTCTGGTTCCACACATCAAATAAGAAAGTTTTGACAAACAGAGCTTTAAATTAAGAATAGAAAATTATATATTAAACTGATGTAGGGTGAAAAGAGCAGAAACTATTAAAACTTAGTTAGCAAATACACTGCCATTACATTGATCATACAAGCTTTGGCATATCATTCTACTCCCAGTGAATATTTCTCAGCCAACAATGTTGGTTACCGTAAAAGAATTACAATACCTTTTCCTCGGGCTCTTTTTCCTCTGATTCATTTGGTGCAACATCCTTACTGGCATCCCCAGCATCTTCCTGATTATGTTGTTTCTCAGTTTCAACAGACTTCTCAACCTCAATAACAGGCTCTTCAGTTTCTCTGAAGTACGAATAAAAGAAAATCAACCTTCCATAAACAATGGGCAGAGAGAACAACATGGGAAAGAACTTAAAGGAAAGAAAAGGCAAGGGTAAATAAAAGATGATATACACAGTGAGCATATTTGCTTCAAATAATTGTTATTAGTCATTTTATGATGTTATATTATCTTTGATTTTTTCAAGGTGTGCAACTAAGCATGAGAATAACTTCCCTTGTCACTTTTTTCTTTTCGATAGCAATATCCAGGGCCCCAACATACCCAAAAGTGTGATGACAGTGTCCAATTCCAATTCCAATGCCTACTAAAATTCATTCTTATTCATAAGCTAAAGGTAATTCTTACTGGGCTATCTCATCTGTTGGAGTTCCCCAGTTTGCACGGCCAGCACCCTCACGTTTAAATTCATTCCTACAACAAACCAAAATTACAAAAAAGAGTTACATACGCAAACAAATGTAGAGAAGAGTGCAAGGCCAATGCAATAATATCCTCAACAGAATGGGCCACATCAGCCAAAACTTCAGCAGCAACTTCAGTGGGTTCTGCTGTTTTAGTCATTTAAAGGGTATCAAACAAGCTCTAGTAAATACTAAATACTCACCCACGTCCAGTGCCGCTTCGTCGTTCGTATACCCTACGCGGACGTTCTCCATCAACATCTTCAACACCAGCTCCGAACCCGCCACGTCGAACTCCACGAAAACCTCCACGAGGTCCACCAGCATAGTCTCCCCTCTTTTCATATGTTTTCCCACCTTCTCCGTCTTCAGGAGGTCTATATCCTCCTGAAAAGCCATTGTTTCCACCAAAAGAATTTTCATTGTCTGACTCGTTATTGAACGATCGCCCACGGCCACCACGGCCACGCATTCCACCACGGGAGCCACTGCGTCCTCCTCCCCTCTGATATTCATTTCTTACTTCCCTAACTGCACAAGATTTTAACGAAAGTAATGAGTATTGATGTTAAAAAATGAGAGTAATGAGTATTAAAAAATGCATGTAATAACATTTGTCTTGATAATGCTTACTACATTTATTCCACTTTTTGTTAAAATTTATTTTCAGTTAGTGCCAAAAATATGAACCCACTAAGTTTTTAGTATCCCATTTGGGCATTGCAATTGTAAAAGAACATGTCAATCCTTTATTGTGTTTTAAATTGGTTGCTTTTCCATTAAAAATTTGATTATGTAACCGACTAATTTAGAAGCTTTGTTTGTAGGGCAAAAGCAAAGCAAAGAGGGCATACAGAAATTTTTACACTTATATGTAGTTTATTCTAATGCATTATTACACATAATAGTAATTTAGCGTTTTATTATACTAAACTGAATTATTGTGAACTTCTGTGAAGGTGTTTTCTTAGATTGATAGCAAATAAAGAACATGTTTTTACATAAGGGTTAAATAATTTTGTATGTGTGAAGTAGAACAATGTAGTGTCAGTGAACCAATTATTTGATACAATGCACAAGATGTAATGGACCCCATCCTTCTGAATAATATTGATGATATCAATGAGCTGTCAGTTTGATGAATGGAGGTAGACTATGAAGAAGAAAATGCATTGGTTTTTGAAGATAACAATTTGTTATGGCTTCTTATAGGTCTACGAATGGTAAAATATCTAACTGGCTCAATCTTTGATAGCAAATTTAAAGGTTCTACATATATACATACATGCCACGATTAAAAATATGGACACAGACTTCATAGTCCGCATTCAAACGAATAAGAGAATGAAGCACATTTCAAGATGAAAAAAATCAACAGCTTGGTTAAGCAACCTGAAGTTGAATGCAATTACAGATACAATAACTTTCTCATTCAAATCCAACTCATTTCACATCATTAAAATCACGAACCAGTTGCAAAAGAAACACCTGATTACGATTAATTCATACATGAATACAGGAAAGTAGGTCATGGTGATTACCGGCCTCAGACGGGGGTAGAGGCTTAGTGGGCATCTTGGCGAGGGCCTTAGCAGGCTGGACCTGAGCAGGAGCCTTTTTGGAAGCCGGAGCAGAAAGAGGAAGCTTAGCGACGAGCTGAGATAGGTCATCGGTGTCATCGTCAACCAGAAGGTCAAACGGGTTCAGGGTCGTCATCTTTCTTACTTGAGCGTAGAGATAGATACAGAGATGTATCTAAACCCTTGAATCCTCAGCAGAGATTACAGACAATTATGAAACGAAAGACTAGTTATTGGAGTCCATGGGAACGATCAAAGACTAATAACAGAACAGGGAAGGATGATAGAGAGAGGAGCAAGAAGAAATTGAGAGAGAAACAAAGGCGGAAGTGGTAGAGTGAAGTAGAACCTGATCTTAAAAAGAACCCTAGCGGTGGGAGAAATCTATGCGCAAGTCTTCTCTAGTACTCCGTATTGCGTTTTCATGGGCCGTCTTTCGGACCAAAGAATTTCACATACTGGGCTCTGTGATATATTCCCTTTCGGTGAAGATAAATGGGCAAAGGAATATGTTGTCTTGGGCATATTGGATGGATGCTAAGTTTTAGAGAAATTTTCTACCCAAGAAGAAAATGATAGACAAGATGATATCAGTTTTTTCAATTATAGATTTGGTTTTTCCATCAAAAAAACTTAGAGATTTGGTTTTCAAAAGTAAGATGCGGAATATTTCGTTTTCAAAAATAACCCCATATACCAGTGAATATAGGGGATATGAGGATCCAACAGAATTAGTGAATATATTTGAATTGAAATTTAGTTTCCTTTTGTTTATTAGTTGTTCAATTATATGCTAAGATTTACGAAATAACCTTATTAATGAATGAATAATGTTTTTGTGTGTCCACATAATACTACTATGTACATTTATTCATACTTGAATAAGCTAGAACGATGTGTATTGTTAATAACAGGGAACACGGAAATAGTGTCTATTTTTGTTCGTCATGGTGGTCATTGGAATGAAGCAATGGAATATGATAACTTCAGTGTTTTTGGAATTACTTTATATACACACAGTTCCTTTTTTGAGTTAATTGCAAAGCTAGTTGATGAAATCGGAATACAAACACCATCGACTCCGTTGATAATTTAATACAAATTCAGACATAACTATCCATCGTTGATGATACAATATAATTTAGCTCTGTTGTTTTATTTACACCTAAAGAAGCAAGATGTGACAAAATTTCCTCTATGCATCACCTTTGCTGATGTACACGAGGAAACAAATTGCAACATGTTTCTTGAGCCATATCAACAAGATGAAACAACACCTGGGATGCAAGCAGACATACTGTCAGCCGAAGACAACTCAACAATTAGTGATGAATTGGACGCTTATGCATGGCCTGGTTATATATTACATTGGGAAAATAAAACAATGGATGCAGTACTACAAGAAAAATGTGTGGAGTCAGAATCAACAAAGTGCAACAACAATGATGTAGATCCCGAAGAAGAACTTATTTACATCAACTGTGTTGACTTCAAGAAAGCACCGAATTTTTATGCTATAAAAAATCACTTCCAGTACAAGAGAGATAAGGTAAATAAGAAAGCATGTGTACCAAAATGCTTGGATGAAGACTGCAAATGGATTATCTGATCAAGAAGAGCCAGAACATTAGGAAGGTTTACTGTTACCAAGTTTATTAAAACACATTCTTGCAAATTGGAAGTAAGATTAACTAAGGCATGCAACTGCTAGTTTGGTAGCAGACTGTAGTAAGTCTAAATATTGGGTCCGAAAACGTACAAAGAGATATGTTACAACTAGAAGACACTGAAGTATGGTGTTGAATAAACTACTTGAAAACTTGGAGAGCAAAGGAAAAGACACTAAATAAGCTGAGGGGAAAACCGGAAGAGTCCTACATACGAATTTCTGCCACACTTCTTGAACATTATGAAACAATCAAATCCGGGATCATTTCTGGAACTCAAGGTTAATGAAGACAACACTTTCTTATACGTCTTCATGGCAATCGACGTATCAATTAAGGGGTGGCAATTTTGCATACCATTTATTGTAGTTGATAGCACGTTTCTCACTGTGAGATATGTGGGCACACTGTTAACAACATCAACTCAAGATGCATGTGGTAAAATATTTCTACTTGCATGAGAGTATGACTTTGGAGAGACCAAAGTGGAGGGCGCACATTCGTGTGGACGATTGATTTCTTTTCTATCTTTCCTCTCTCATTTTCTTCTATCGTTTATCTTCTTTATCATCTTATGTTCTTATGTTTTTCTTCTTCTTCTTCTTCTTCTTCTTCTTCTTCTTCTTATTGTTGTTTGTCTTCTCTTATTGGCATCGATATCATGGATCAATTCATGTTAGCTGACCCCAAAATCTGTTGGGATTAAGGCTTGGATGTTGTTGTTGGTGGTGGCGATGACAATGAGTATCTTCTTCCGCCAGTTGCATCACCTCTTAAATCATTAAAAATTGTCCAGACTTACACATGCAATAAATATAGTTAGGGGGCTAATGATGGGATAGGGTTGAGGGGCGATGGAGACCGCCATCACATTGATTTGGCGACAGCGCGATTCACTTTTGTCCTAGCTCAGGGGCGACCAAAGGAATTGATAGGCGGTCATTAGATGTCTTCAAAAGGGATTCACGATGCGGGGGGGGGGGGGGGGGTTGGCAAGGCGGCCAAACTTTGACAGAGAAATCTGGTTGTTGGCTGGATAAAGAATGGGATTCTTTCGCTTCTCATTGGGGAGGGTCAAAATGTCAATGGTTAGGTGGTTAGCACAGAGATTATGGTATTGGCGAAAGGGGCTCTTTGGAAAGCATTCAGAAGATGTAGATTTGGATATTCATCATCGCAGTCCCCTTCATCGCAGGAGAGAATCGACTGATGACAATTTGATCTTTTTTGGAGATATCCCTACGAAAAATGCATTCACAACAATCGGAATGGGTAAAAGGTATGGACACTGGAGAAATTGGGAAGCGGAAATTATTGTTGGGGCTTAGCAACTGGCGACGATGAAGAAACATCGAAGAGGGAACACGAAGAAATGAGAATTGGCAGAAATTGACAGCGATAGGTAATATGGAACAAGTTTTTGATGGGGGGAAGAGTAGGTGGGAATCGTCTCAACAAAACTGGCGTGCCAAGGTGCTGAAACGCGGTGGAAGATCAGAGAGGACGTTGATGCGCAAATATGATGATTCTGGGGATTCACTGCTACCATCTGATGCTTTATGTTTTGAGATCGAGAGCAAACTTTTTCTTTCGACATTCACCAAAATAATATCCAAATTTTGCAGAGAAAACTCCTTTGGATGCAACAAATGTTATAGGAGTGGATGCAACAAGTTGGATGATTACAAATATAGAATCAATTCAATATGCTAAGGTACGAAATTTCTACAACATTGGCGATCTCCACAGGGTCTAATTGTTTTGGAAGATTTTTGTGTATTGTGGAAAGAAGGGTGTGAGATCATTCTACCCTAACAGAGGGTAGGAATGCAAATGGTTTCTGCCAATCTACTTCAAAACTCTCAAAAGCTTTGGTTCTGCTTGAGGAGAAGATGAAAATAAATGTAGAACGAGCTGATATGCCGCTAGAGTGTATTCATATGAGTCAGCCACTCAAAAAAAGGGAGGGGGGCTAACTTGTGGAGTGAGCGAGCTCAGTCACTCCAATTTTGGTAAAAACCTTTGTTTGAATGTGTTCCACACGAATATGTGCTCCATTAAAAATACTAATTAAATTCTTCTTCTTACTTTGTTTCGGACAGACACAGAAACAAGTAGAGTCAAAAACAACTTTTATGTCTCTACCATTCTCTACATTGTTCAAAAGAAGGCAAACATAAACTCTTAACCAGTCGAAACCGGTCAGGACACCAAAGCAAACTTCCCACACCCAAGTGAGACAAAACACCATGGAGCGTCAGTGCCCTGGAAAGAAACCACATAAGACATAACAAACACAACAACAAAAGAAGAACATTCAAATTTGGTCATACCCTTACAAAAAATGTTAGAGATTGGATTTCACCATTCTCCAACAGAATTAGTGGATCCAACAAAATGCCTGGATGGTGACCCTAATTGAGGGAATTGTCAACAACAGATGTTCGGGAAAGCCTCACGTGACAGAGAAGCACTTGGACAAGAACATCTGTCTGAAGAGGCCTTCAATGACCCAATTAGAGACAATGTCAGTGAGACGACGACATTAATCGACAATAGTTGGCCGTGAAAGCCACATGCAGTGGAGCATGACCTGGACAACAGTAGCCTCCAGATGCCCTAAAGCTATGTGTCTATCTATAATAAGAATATTTTTTAATTGAACTCATTTTAATTCTAGACAATACCATATCAAACTTGAGCAGCCCTACCAGACTTTGATAGTTGAAAATTACATATAGAAAATACACCTACCATACCAGTTTAGAACAGAGCAGACCAGACCAGACTTAAACATACTAGATCAAAGTTTGACAATTGTAAACTACACATAGACCAAACATCTATCAGACCAGACCACTTTGGCCAAGAAAATTTCAATCCATTTAAACATTAATTTATTTGGATTTAGATCAATGTTCCAATATTATCTAGTTTCTATTTAGATCAATGTGTCAATTAAGCATTGTTTGTATAAGGGTAGTTTTTTTAATAAACTTACTCAATTGATTAAATCGATCTATTTTAGTTTATTTCTAAAGTTTCCTTACCAATGACCGATCACATTTTTTGACACAACTAATAGTCATCTATTCTATCATGGTTACAAAGTAAAAATGATATTGATCCTTTATCATATATAAATGACTGCATTAGGTTTTTAATAACTAGATAAAAAACATGTTTCCAATTTAGTTGTAGGTAAATAAGACTTAATAACTTGGAGATAACTAGATAAGGAGTGTGTATTTATTTTAAGTTTTGTATTCATATGAGATTTTAATAGACATTTTAGTATTTTCACAAATCTCATCGGTAGGGGTGAGATTTCCCTTTGTGTTTTGCTGGTAAAGTGTCACAAAATTCCAATTTTAAATGAAACGCAAAGCTTCAATTCCAGGACATTTGAAATACACATGGACATTTTAAGATTTCAAAAATGTTTTAAAATGTCTCAATTAATTACACTGATTTGTAAAATACTCAAATGTCCTAAAAAGTCCCAAATTAATACACCCCTAAATCATTTCTAGGTTAAAAATAAAGAGGCCCTAAAGTTTTTCCTGTATATGCCCGTTATTCATCTTCATCACTATGCACCTTCAGTCCAACGGTCCAACCGAGCATTACTTCATCTAAGGTCCTTCTGCATGGTGTTACCGTTAATTATTTTCACAACTAGGTGTGGTTCGGTACGGTATACCGAATATTTTCTCTCATACCTTTGCCCTACCAAAACTTTCGATATACAAAATTATATACCCGTTACCTTACCGAAGTTTTGGTATACTGCATTTCGGTATACCGAAGTTTCAGTACGGTAATGGTACGGTATCGGTAAATTACCATAGACTCACAAGATACACTAAATCGGTGTTTCTAATGACATATTTAATTCATTATTAAAATGTTTCAAAATACAATTAATAATCTATTGATATCATATTCAATACTCAACAATTGTTATTATTAGTATATTTAAGCAGTTCAACATGCTACATATTAAAAAGTAATATATTCTTCTAAAATGAATTGAATAGTATATATATAATTAAATCAATAATGATCTTTAACAAAGATAAATAAAAAATTTCAAACAATATGGATTTAAAATCATTTATTCCTAATATTATTGTGTATTTAGTCATTTTTATAATTTTAAATAAATATTTGAATAAGACGTTCGGACAAAGTTGTATGCCTTGACTCGCGGAGTCTCTATGTAGATACACTCGTCAGCGGCTCAGCCATTGCCACTCGCAAGCTCTTGGGACAAGATGGATTTGTTTCTAAGCATGAGTACATTACTCATTAGTCATTAGGGTTAGTTTATATGAATATGTTACGTAGTAAAAGCCTAGAATATTATAGTGGCATGTGGCAACTCATTAAGGAAAGGGTTATTCAACTTCCAAAACTCCACTCTTATGTATTGCAATATACTTTATATGTATTAAATATATCATCGTATGTATCATATGTTATTTTTAAAAAACACATCTAATATATATAAAATATATTTGTATATGTGTCATATTATTTTGTACACAATTAGGTAAATTTTTGCACTCGAAGGTAGTACAAATTGCAAACACTCAAAAATATAAAACACTATGTAGTTAACAATTTTTAGTCTCTCTTAAATTAAAAAAAAGTATTTCTCTCTATCTCCTTTCCTATACAGTCTTGCAGATGTTCCCTTACTCTGAGTTTTATAAATGGTTTCTTATTGCTTTCCGAAATATGATACTCCAGAATTATTACTCCCCCCATCTCATTGATTTTCTCACACATTTCATTTTCTTCCATTCTCAAGAATTGTGCAGCTCCAAATATTGTAATATTTGTGTAGCTCTAAATCATTGTTATATTATATCTTCTTTTTCAATTTAATATTAATCACATAAAATCTGTTTTAAATAACCACACATGTCTCGATCTCAATGGGATAAATGTGATATTAGTTATCTGTTTATTACTACCAAATCAATATATAAATGTAGATTCACTATTTTATCTTATATTTATTTATACCTCCCTCACACTTTCTATTTCACGTTGTCCAATGGGCTACGGCTACCACTCCCCAATCTAACCTAACGTCCTAACCCATGGTGGGTTATGATTTCATGACTTAG
Source organism: Cuscuta epithymum (assembly GCA_945859915.1). NCBI lineage: Eukaryota > Viridiplantae > Streptophyta > Magnoliopsida > Solanales > Convolvulaceae > Cuscuta > Cuscuta epithymum. The sequence continues at coordinate 687,149 of CAMAPF010000980.1, read as the reverse complement.
ATCCGTATAATTGTCTAATGTTAGGTCATATCTTCTAATTTATGGGTTTCAAAGGCTGCCATGTAAATCAAAGTGAAATATATACAAGAAAAAAGATATTGGAAATAATTACCCTAATAATTACCCTAATATAAAGCAAACCCTTAGAGAACTCTTTGCAAGATATTTTTACATGTGGCAACATCCTTTGTAGAAAACAGTGTCATGTGGCAACTCATTAAGGAAAGGGTTATTCAACTTTCAAAACTTCACTCTTATGTATTGCAATATACTTTATATGTATAATATATATCATCGTATGTATCATATGTTATTTTAAAAAACACATCTGATAAATATATAAAATATATTTGTATGTGTGTCATATTATTTTGTACACAATTAGTTAAAATTTTGCACTCGAAGGTAGTACAAATTGCAAATACTCAAAAATATAAAATACTATGTAGTTAACAAATTTTAGTCTCTCTTAAATTAAAAAAAAAGTATTTCTCTCTATCTCCTTTCCTATACAATCTTGCAAATGTTCCCTTACTCTGAGTTTTATAAATTGTTTCTTATTTCTTTCTGAAATATGATACTCCAGAATTATTTTTTATCTTCTCTTTTATACTTTTAACATTTATAATAAACATCTATTTTTTTATTTTTTTTTGTCTTCAATATTGATGGTTCACTACCAAATATATTTATTTTCAAATATACTTATTATTTTACAACCCTTGTTGAACTATTATTTCTATATATAATAATTATTCATATAAACTACTATAAAAAAAAATTAATCTAGCATATTTTTTATGTTATTGTTGAAAATAGTTTCTTAACCATTAATAGTCATTGTTTACAAATGTTTACTCAAAAGATGTAATTTGCATCTTTGTTTTTCTACAATGAGTGTTTTTGATAGATACTTCCCTCGCCCCGCTAAGAGCCTAAGATTCTCTTATCATTCCCTTTCGATACGTCCCTCTAAAACTGTCTCATACAAAAATAGGTAATGTTTGTGTGGTTTTAAATGATTCTTACTTTATCACTTCAATGTCAACTACATAAACTCATTATTCTTAATAATCGTGTCACCACCTCATGTCCCAATGTTAGTGGGACGGAGGTAGTACAATTTAACAGTTATCAAATTTTTGTATAACAATGATTTAATAATATTTTAAATTAAACTTATCAAGTATTGTGTGCTTAGTATTTTAGTTTCTTATATACTATCATATATAATTTGGGTGATCAAATGAGAATGCAATCTATGAAGAGAATGAATGAACCAAAACCTTGACCCGGAACGTTAGATTTGAAAATTGTGCATTATGTGACATAGAAATATGTGTTACCAGAAATAAAAAAATGCAGTGACATTCTTTTTAAATAAATTCAATCTTTTCTCTCCATTTAAATATAAATATTTATTTATATTTTACTACCAAAATTATTTTCAAATGTACTTATTATTTATATTTATATATATACACATCTATAAATATAAATACACACATATATAACATTGGAATACATAACAGTAGAGTTTTGGAAGTTGAACAGTTTTTTCATGAATTTATTGTGTTGCCACATGTCATTTTTTTCACACAAAGGATGTTGCCACATGTCAAGAGTTCCTCCAAATAGTTCTCCAAGAGTTTGCTTTATTATATTATATAGATGTTACGTAGTAGAAGCCTAGAATATTATAGTGGGTTTGGGAAATTGTGTCTTTATTTTTGTATTTTGATATTTGTAACAAACCTAAGTATTAAGTTTGGACTTCAAAATTGTAATGGACTGTTACAATATTTTAGAATCTAAAGTAATTGTTGGGTAGGGAGTCGGTACGATATTATACCGGTATACCGTGGTATTTGAAAACATTTACCGTTACCGTACCGAAATAAATCAGTATGGTATGATACCGTACCGAAAATGACGGTATACCAATATTCCAGTATTTTACGGTATTTTTCGGTACGGTAAGCGCGGTGTACCGATTTTAATTTCGGTATTTTCACCCACCCATATTCACAACAGGGTTGTGTAGCATTTACTCAATGTATTTTTATTATGATTATATCAGAAATTAGAGCCCGTTTGGTAATGTAAGAATCGACTGATTCGGCTAAAACTTATGAAGTTTTGACTGAAGTGACTGGACTGACTTATTCTGCCGATTTATGTAAAAATTTATACCGGAGTATGTAAAATATATTTTGTTAATAAAATACATAAAAAGTTATATGAAAAATAGCCAAAATGGTCTTTTGCAGTGATTTCGGCCAATACAGCCAGAAAAATAACTTCAATCATATTTTTTTCTTAGTACGCAATTCAGCCCACAAAATCAAAAGTAACGTGTTCGATGAAAAAAATGGTTGATATCGAAAAACATGCTCCCTCACCAAAAGGGCTATGGTTATCATTTTCTACTCTCACGCATGAAATCTGATATCAATACCAAAAGGTACACAATGATATTTTTACAAGAAAAGTTGAACTCTCGGCTTCTAGCTATATAAGACTTTCCTTATTTCATTTCACATACCGTGGAGTCATTGTTGTATATTGTCCATAATAATTGTGGTTAATAAGAAATATGACGTAATAATTAAATAAGAAAGTGATTCTCTTAAGTCAATATTTTTTCAAAAGTGTCTGACTTTTGGCTTAACCTTTTTTGAGAGAGATGTAAAAAATGTTAACAAATGATTTTTTAGCACACACCATGATGGATAGTGTACCCGGGGTAGCTTATCCGAGGGGTTATTCGAGGAATAATCTAGAGAGAAGTCAGAGCAAGCAAGTAGGAGAGAGAGTCAGATATATTAAATCAACTCAGCGTGCCTTACAAGGAGAATAAGAGGTGCTATTTATAGCAGCCATAAATGCGATAGGAGTACACGTGCCAAAAATCTGACGGCCGAGGGGTCACCTCAATCGGGGTGGCACCAGCATTTGCATGTGCACCGCATTAAATGCGGTGGTTGGATGTGACGCCGCATTGAATGCGGTGGTTGCTTGTCTCCAAAGGGAATCTTCGCTGAATGCGCTATAGCCGAAGGCTCTGTGTGGCCGAAGGCCCTATATAGCCGAAGGCATCTACGAGCCGAAGGCTCCCATTTTCTGCCTTTTTCTCCCAGTGGCGTTGCATGCTTGAATATGGCTGTCCTGTGGATTTTGGAGCCCTCGGCCATAGGGCCGAAGGCACCCATACGTGCACCGTGGGCTTCTTAATACTTGGGCCGCTGTGTCTAGGCTTTGCGTGCTCATTGGGCTTGATGGGCCTGAGTAGAAGAAGTAGGAGTCTATGGGCCGGGGGTCCCTGAGCCATATAATCCATCACACCATTTTGAGACTTTAGAGAAAAGAATATATGGAGATTTCCAAATATGGAAGTTCTTGAATAAATTGAAGAAAATATGTGTAGCACGTCAACGTATTCACTGCGGAGCATGTTGGCGTGATGAATGGTCGGAATTCATTCATCTAAAATATTTAAAGGTATCCTGACTATTCATCAAGCTAACGTGTTCCATAGTGAACACGTTGGGGTGCTCAATATATTTTCTCGAATAAATTGTGTATTCAACGATCACACGTCACTTTATTGGGATAAGTTAATTAGCAACATTTTATGATCTTCATTTTTTTTTAAAAAATATACGTTAATCTTCTTAAAACTTTGAACTCCTTGCATTGAACTGCATGTCTTACTTGTTGGTGTTGGTATTTTTCATATGATTGACATTCAAGTGTGAGGACTTCTAACATTGGTGTAGAGAGGTTAGGTGTAAGTTATTTCAAAGACCAAGATTAATTACTCAAACTTATACTCGAGCCTTTCTTTGGTGATCAAGTCAACTTTAATACTATTTGTACAAGAACGAAATATTAGTGTTTCAAGATGGACTAGGTAAACTAAGTAGGAGCAGTAAAATGCGTATCATCTATATCTAGGCTTAGGCTACTTGAGCCTTTTGCCTTGCTTGTATACAATTTCTTAATATTAGATCTTTGTTCATTTAAAAGCCTCACAAGACTCCTTTTGGCATTTGATCTAAAAGGACGGTCAGAAGCCCAAAATCCATCCACCAAGTGCAAATATGCCTCCAAGTCATGACAACAAGCCACATCTGCATTTGGTTTCAAAAATGGTGACATTGTAGTATCAACTCTAAGTTCGCTACCAACATGAGAGTACGCCCACGGCATGTTCTCATCGAGCATGCTCAGGAGCTCGCTTGTGGTCTCCGACTCTCGTAACTTCTTATCTAGAGACTCGTTTACGAACATGCCTGGAACTTTTGTAATCACGTCCTGGTTGTTGACTATTCGTAATACTTTGACATTTTTCGCATTGAGGCGGTTCGCAAAGCCTCGGTTGCCCACTCTCGGGCCTCCAAAGCTAAAAACTGCGATCGGGGGCACATATGGTGCGCAAGTACTTAGCTCATCGGCTACTAATAGAGCCAATGCCGCTCCCAAACTGTGTCCGGTCACCGTGATGCTCAACGGTTCGCCTTTGTACTCCTCTATCAATCTTTGAATCTCATCCACAACCGATTTCGCTAAACTTGGAATGTTTTCTCCTCCACTGGTTTGGTACAAGTTTAAAAACCCACATTGTACTTTGGATTGCATCTCATCCGGAGCACCTTGGCCCGGCATTGGAACGAGCAAATCTCGAACATTCTCGACCCATTCAAGACACGTGGCAGTCCCGCGTAAGGCGATCACAATGTCCCTCCTTCCCATCCGTTCAATCTCCTTCTTGTCATTGCACACGGCCACGTACCCGACCCAACTCGACCTCTGTGTCATCCACCCGAGATCGGGTGCCACGTCATCCACCCAATCGGGCAATCCGATGGACGACGTGGCATAAAGGCCCTTCGTCACTTTATATGAAGTGTCGGGCAATGCTACCCTCCGCGAGCGGGACGGGCACTCATCCGCTGACGTGGCGGGGCTCGAGTGGAAGCAATTATAGGCCGCTTGAACGAACTCCCCGTACCGGATAAGCTCTCGCCGGAGATTCTCATCGAGGGGGTCTAACATCCCCGACCAGTCATTTCCGCCGTGGTACTCCCTCCACCGGCTGCGTATGTTGTTTCTCGGGGAATATTGTTGATTCGAGATGGACAAAAGCCTTTGCAGCATTTTCGAATTCCGGGGAGAGATTTCCTCCGCCGCCTTGACCTCCGGCCAAAGCCTGTTCAACCGCAGCCCTTGAAATCGGCTCCTGCTCTGTTTCTCCTTCGCCGGGAAAACCGGCCGCGGGCCTGCCGGGGTTTCATCGAGTTGCCCGTGAAGCAACTTCTCAAGGTTCGAAAGATGGGTCTTCGTCATCTCAGAGCTATCCTTGCCCGGAGGCTTCAACGGCGGCGAGACGTTGCAGTTCACGGCGGCTCGGCGGCGCTGGAAGTTGACGTGGGTCGGAAGGGCTGAACCAATATGCAGGGCCATGATTTGAATTCTAGTGAGAGAAAGTTGACAGAGAAAGTAAAAGTCAAAATCAAACTCAGGTGTGTGGAGGAGTCTAAGAGAAAGACAGCGGCTGTTATTTCATTGCTAGAATAAGGGAGGTTTATATAGAGAGGTAAGTTAGCTTATATGGGCTTCATTTTTCATTTATTTACAATTTGGACCCGGTTACTTTTTCTAAAGTCATCGGGCAGACAGGCGCCGTCGTCTGCCACCTGTTTATTATTATGTAATTTTTTTAAAAATAACGAAAAAGGGGAGACTTTATTATTTATTTTCATATTTACAACTTTTCTTTTTTTAAAAGAATTGGGATTTTCAAAAGTTAACGGAAACCGTGGGACTTTATTATTTACTTTCAATTCTAAATTGTTTTTCTTGAAATAGTGGAAACAACGAGACTTTATTATTTATTTTCATTTTCTTAATTTTTGTTTTCTTGAGATAATGGAAACAGTGAAACACGGTCACACTATTTGGGTGAGTACATTTTTGGTTGGGTGGTGGGGTTACAGAATAGAAAGTTGTTCTTTACACATTGGTTGGTGATTATACTGAGTTCGAAATAAGACTATAAGACACGAAGCGTATCCAAAATTCCAAATGAGGTAGGGCCGTAGGGATCACACGTATAAACAAAATAAAATCCTCTCTCTCCCTAGGGCTGAGCAAAACCCGTTCCGACCCGAAAAACTCGATATTTTTTTCGGATATTATCCGAATCGAAGTGGATATTTGACCCGAAAAACCCGAAACCAAAAATCCGATTAGTATTGGGCCTAGACTGGGTGGCGGGTAGGGTTTGTGAAATCCCAACCCGACCCGCCCGAATATTCGAAATATATGTTTAGTGTGTACTTTGAATATTTAAATTAATACTTGTGTTCAATTATTTGTGTAATTATTTGTGCAATTTGTATTAAATTATTTGTGTAAATTGAATGTGAAGTGAACTATTGTGTACAATTTTTGTTAAAGTGGCATTCCAACACTTTAACTATCCAATTATAATGTGTTTTGATATAACCAAAATATCCAAAATATATTAAATTATGTAGTGTGTACTTTGAATATGTTAAATTATTACTTTTGTTCAATTATTTGTGTAATTATTTGTGCAATTTGTGTTAAATTATTTGTGTAATTTGGAAGTTTAGTGCACTAGTGTGTACAATTTTTGTCAAAGTGGCACTTGAACACTTTAATTATCCAATTATAATTTTTTTAATATAACCGAAATATCCGAAACCCGACCCGATATCCGATAATATCCGACTTAAAAATATCCGAAATACCCGATTTGAAATATTAAAGGGTCGGGCCTAATATTTAAATTAAAAACCCGAACGGGTTTAGGGTTCGCAAACCCGACCCGCCCGAACCCGACCCGTGCACACCCCTATCTCTCCCTATCTTAGGGGTGGGCAAACGGGTCTTGGAACCGCGGTCCGGTCCGGGTAATGGCGGTTCGGATCCAAAACGGGCCGATTCCACGTATTGATTATTGGTTTTTGGAACTTCGTGAGTTTATACTACTTTTAAGACATGAGAATAGAAACCGTAAAACCCGGGCCGGACCGACCCGTTTCAAACGCGCCGGGTAAGGTCCGGTTCCTGTTTTAAAAATTGCAATACCCGGACCGAATCAGACCGTACAATGGAACCGGCGGTTCCAATTTATTTTGCATTACCCGACCCGGCCCGTGCCCAGCCCTAAGTTTTGGAACCCATTTGTATTCATGTTTTTCCACTTATCATATTTATCAATCAACTTTTTCATCAAACTTGAAACATTTGATTTGCACGCTGAATTGTGTCATAATAAGAAAAAATAAGGTTGATGTTACTTATCTGGCTGTGTTGATTAAAGTTATGGTAGAAGATTATTTTAGATATATATTTCATATAATTTTTCTTTACTTTATTAATAAAATATATTTTAAATATAATTTTCACCAATCAGTAGAATCCGTCAATGCAGTCACTTCGGCCAGAACTTAATAAATGAGAAAAATGTCAATTTAGTACATCAAGTTGGAAGCGGGGAGTAAAGAGTACATCATTGTACAAACGTGATTTTAGAAGTACATGAAATCGCCAAAACAGTGCTAATTAAGTCCAATGGGCTATTAAGGCGTTTTAAATGCCAATGTGGCAAGTATTAGCCATTTGTGTCATTGTGTGGTAAACGGTGGAGTCTAAGTCAGATTAAGAGTTCAATGAACTTGAAAAACAGCAGAGAATAACATCTTGAACGGGTAGGTTGCCGGCAATTCAGGATTTCCCGTGGCTTCCGGCGAGATGGTTGCAGGCAATTCCAGATTTCCATTCCCTTTGCACACACTCATTATTAATCAATTACGTAGTAACTTGCATTTCAATCCTGAGATATGTAAGAAGCTATGCACGTCGATATCAGTAGAATACTCCACCTTACCGGATCCAAAGACCTTTTCCTCCTCTCCACTCGCTTCATCTTTTACCATCTCCATCTCCACCACCACACCCCACCACCTCCTCCTCTTCCTCTTCCCATAAGCTATCTCCGCCGCCGAATATCACCATATTCATATTTCATGCAGACCTGCAGACTCATCCCGCAGACTCACATATGTTACATGAGGAAGCCAATAGCATAGCTTTCCTTAGTCAACAAGTTGTTAGAATATAGTTAGATTAGTTACATAGATATTTTGACTTTTCCCAATATAAATACTCTTGTAACTAGCCTACTATTTTCAATATACGAATTCATCTTCTTCATTTCCACTCTCTCGTTCGTTTATTCTGCTATCATGGTATCAGATGTAAAACCTCCATTTCCGCGCCCTACTCTGTAACTCAAAGCTTCAAACATGCATGGTAACCACTCGATCAAATTCCGATAATTCCGATTCCACTTCAGATCACTTGATCAATCCATCGAATCTTCTTTTTCTTCATCCAAATGAAAATCCTACATTGATTCTCGTTCCAGACCTTCTCACCGAGAAAAATTTTCATTCATGGCGTCACCAGATACTTGTTATGTTAGAATCCAAGAACAAGGATAAGTTTGTTGATGGTTCTTATCCTTCGCCTTCTACTACTGATCCATTGCACGAACCATGGAGAAGACGAATCGCATTATTATGGCCTGGATGATGAGATCCATGACTCCTCCAACTGCAGAATCTGTGACATATTTCAATACAGCTACAGAAATTTGGACTGATTTGTCCGAGAGATCTCCTAGCGACATGTTCATGATTGCTGACCTAATTGATGAAGTTCAACAAGCATGCCAAGGTTCATCTTCTGTTACTGAATACTTCACAAAACTAACAAGATTGTGGAAGGTGTTAGGGCAATTTAAAACTCCTCTAGTCTGCACTTGCTCTACACCGTGTTCTTGTGGAGTTCTTAAGAAAATAATTAAAGAAAGAGAGGATGAAAACATTATCAAATTTCTACGTGGCATGAATGATCATTTTGCTCATACCAGATCTCAGCTCATGCTACTCAGTCCAATGCCTAAAATTACTAAAGTTTTCTCCCTGATTCTACAACAAGAAAGAGAGTTTGGATCTCCAATTCCTCTTAACACAGTTAATGCCACTTCATTCAATGTTATGACTCAGAATCAGCCAAACACTCATACTTCAAATATAGGCAATTTTTCTGCACCTCAAGGCAATTCTTCAAACAATCGTGGAGGTGGAAGAAATCCTTCCACAAGAAGAGGAAGAGGAAACAAGTTATGTGATCATTGTGGGAGGACTAATCACACAAGGGACACTTGCTTTCAGATCTATGGCTATCCTCCTCGATATAAGTCCAAATACAACAATACCACCAACACTTCATCTGCTAATTTGGCTTCTATTGATCCCAATGAAACCTCACAGTTACAAAGCTCTTCAGATAATCTAACTCAAGATCAATTCACTTTGTCCAAGGAACAATATCAGGGAATCACGGCTCTTCTCCAACAAATTGACATTCAAGCTACTTCTCATGCTGCTAATCAAGTTAACACCAGTCACTTGGTTCTTCCTGGTAAATCTTCCTTCTCTTGGATCATGGATAGTGGTGACTCACCACATATGTCCATCCAAAATTTTTTTGCATCCTTAACCCCAATTCTACCTATTCATATTAATCTCACAAATGGATCATTTGTCACAGCTTCTTATTATGGTACTGTCCACATAAGCAATTTAACCCTCCATCATGTCCTCTATGTACCTCAGTTTCAATCCCATCTTATTTCAATTCCAAAATTGGTTTCTTCTGACTCTTATGTTGTTCTATTCTCAGAACTTCATTGTTTCATTTTGCAGAAAACATCTTTGAAGATGATTGGAGTAGCTAAAAGGTCTCAAGGACTTTACTGCATAGCTTTTTCTTTGCATTCAAATAAATGTACTGTTTCTCAGAACACTTCCAATGTAATCAATAATACCAAATCAGATGTTCCTCATTCTGCATGTTCTTCTTTAACCTGGCATCTAAGACTAGGTCATGTTTCAAATACTGTATTCAAAGAATTGTCTCATCAATACAAAGATATTCCTTTCAATTCATTTCATAATTGTGATATATGTCATTTTTCAAGACAAAAAAGGCTCCCATATTCTGTCACTACAACCAAATCACAACATTTTTTTTGAAAAGATACATGTTGATATTTGGGGCCCTTTATCTACTACATCTATTGATGGTTTTAAATATTTTTTAACCATTGTAGATGATTTTAGTAGGTTTACATGGATTCACACTCTCAAACAAAAATCTGATGTAGATCCATACTCATTCCTTTCATTCTCTTGATTCAAAATCAGTTCAATTGTCATTTAAAACAAATCCGCTCAGATAATGGCAAAGAGTTTCTTCTTCATGATTTCTATCAAACTCATGGAATTCAACATGAAACATCATGTGTTGAATGTCCACAACAAAACTCAGTTGTTGAAAGAAAACATCAACACGTCCTTAATACCACTAGAGTCTTACTTTTTCAAGCCAAACTATCTCCTAACTTCTGGTCTTTTGCTGCCAGACATGCCACTCACATCATCAATAGATTACCAACTCCAACACTTCAACAAAAATCTCCCTTTGAAGTCATCTATCAATCTAAGCCTGGTCTGAATTCCTTAAAATCCTTTGGATGCCTTGCCTATTCTAGTACACTATCTTCTGGGAGAACCAAACTAGATAGTAAGACAAACAAATGTATTTTCCTTGGATTCAAAACAGGGACCAAAGGATATCTTCTTTATGATTTACATCACCATAACACTTTTGTTTCCAGAGATGTCATCTTCTGTGAACATGATTTCCCCTTTCAATACTTTAAAGATGACAACACACCTACTTTTCATTCATCCACCAACCACCCCTATTCAGAAAATCCTTCAAATCTTAACTCCACAGATCTTTCCATAAATCATACAACCAGAACTAGGAAACCTCCAGGATACCTAAGTTCATATTACTGTGGTACATCCAAAACATCTTCTCCTACACCATACAAGCTTGTGTCCTATCTTGATCTTTCAAAGTGTTCCAAGAGTCATTTTGCTTTCTGTCATTCTCTTTCTTCTCATTCTGAACCTACATCTTTCAAACAAGCTTGTCAGCATGAATGTTGGAGAATAGCCATGACTAATGAACTGAAAGCTCTTGAAGACAATAAGACTTGGTCCTTAGTTAGATCACCTGAGGGTAAACAAGTTGTGGGATGTAAATGGGTATATAGAGTCAAGTTAAAATCTGATGGTTCCATAGAGAGATACAAAGATCGTTTGGTAGCAAAAGGTTTTACTCAAACAGAAGGCATTGACTTCTTTGAAACATTTTCTCCAGTTGCTAAACTTACCACTCTTCGTATATTACTGTCACTAGCCTCCACAAATATTTGGTATCTTCAGCAACTTGATATAGACAATGCATTTCTTCATGGTCATTTATGTGAAGAAGTCTATATGAAGCCTCAACCATGACTTCTTTCATCCAAGCCTGACCTTGTTTGCAAACTGCATAAATCACTCTATGTCCTTAAACAAACCAGCAGACAATGGAACCAAAAGCTCACATCTGGTGTAATTAACATTGGCTATCATCATAGTTCTGCAGACTATTCTCTATTCATCAAAAAGCGTGACTCTAAAGCTACATTTATGCTCATTTATGTGGATGATATAGTGATTACTGGAAATGATATAACTGAGATCACAAAAGTAAAGAATTACTTAAATACTCAGTTCCATATCAAGGACCTTGGAAATCTAAAATACTTTCTTGGATTAGAAGTTGCAAGATCTAAGAAAGGCTTAGTGATTAACCAAAGAAAGTATTGTTTGGAACTTATAGATGAGTTTGGACTTACAGGGTGTAAGCATGTATCTACACCACTTGATCCATCACAAAAGCTTACTCCTGATCCATCATAAGTCAATTTGTTTCCAATCCAAGAGACACCCATCTTAATGCTGCTCTACGTGTTCTCAAGTACTTAAAAACATCTCCTGGACTTGGTCTTTTCTATTCATCATCAAACACTTCCAACATCCAAGCCTTTTCAGATTCAGATTGGGCCACATGTCCTGCACCAAGAAAATCCATTACAGGATTTTGTGTTTTCTTTGGAACTTCTCTTATTTCATGGAAATCAAAGAAAAAGACCACATTTTCTAGATCATCCTCAGAAGCAGAATACAAATCATTGGCTTCCTTAAGTTGTGAACTACAGTGGCTTCAATTCTTACTTAAAGACACGGGCATCACAAACAATCTTCCATTCTGTGTGTATAGTGATAGTCAAACTGCTATCCGGTTAGCTAAAAATCCATCATTTCATGAAAGAACAAAACATGTAGAAGTTGATTGTCACTTCATACGAATCAAGGTTGATGAAGGCTTAATCAAATTGTTCTTTGTTTCCTCAGAAAATCAAGTGGCAGATTCTTTCACAAAGGCCTTATATCATTCTATTTTTCATAAGAGTATCTTCAAGCTTGGTCTTCATTCCATATACGATCCAGCTTGAGGGAGGGTATAAACATATGCATACTTCATGCAGACCTGCAGACTCATCCTGTAGATTCACATATGTTACATGAGAAAGCAAATAACATAGCTTTCCTTAGTCAACAAGTTGTTAGAATATAGTTAGATTAGTTACATAGATATTTTGACTTTTCCCAATATAAATACTCTTGTAACTAGCCTACTATTTTCAATATACGAATTCATCTTCTTCATTTCAACTCTCTCTTTTGTTTATTCTGCTATCACCGGACGCAACCTCTCCCTCTCAGAAATTCTCCTTTCCTTTATGGGCTCCAATTCTTCATTCCCTCTCCCACACCTTACCTCCGCCTCTGGTACAATCTGAATTGCGCCACCTCAATCTTCTTTATGTTGTCCTCTCTCACTCTCTGCACTTTGACCTGCGTTTCTTTCGTCTCAACTTTTTCAAAAGAATAGTACGATTAGGGTTATTAACTAATAATGCAGAGTAAGCTGATGAGGTGGCTTTTAATTTGCCATATGAGTAATCTGCTTGCCACATGGGCGTTTAAAACGCCCTAATAGCCCAATGGACTTAATTAGCACTGTTTTGACGATTTCTTATACTTTTATAAATCACGTTTGCACAATGATGTACTCTTTACTCCCCGCTTACAACTTGATGTACTAAGGGGGTGTTTGGAACTGATTCTGCTTCTGCTTCTTTTTTAAAAGGAGAAGCAGAATCAGAATCAGTTTTCAGAAGCTGGTACCCCCCAGCTTCTAAAAAAATTGATTCTGAGAGTAAATTAGAGCTCCAGAAGTGCTTCTGGAATTTCACCCAAACACTCTACCTTCTGCTTCTGTTCCCTGAAGGAGCAGAATCAGTTTTGAGAATCAGATCCAAACACCCCCTAAATTGACACTTTTCTCCTTTATAAATTACAGCAAATTTAGTCAATACATCTGATTTGGGTATCACCAAACGGGGTCTCAATAATGTTTAGTGAACACAAAATGTGTACACCTTTGAGACATAGTCTTCTCCTTCTCCTTCTCCTTCTCCTTCCTCTTCCTCCTCCTCCTCCTCCTCCTCCTCCTCCTCCTCCCCCCCCTCCCCCCCCCCCCCCCTCCCCCCCCCTCCTCCTTCTTCATCCTCCTCATCCTCCAGCCTCCTCCTCATTATCTCCATCTTCCTTACTCTATCTACATCATTTTCCACTTTCATCTATCTCACCGTATTCATCACATCACATCTTCACCATCTTCTATATTCAACACTTTCATCTATCGCATCGTATTCATCACATCACATCTTCACCATCTTCTATATCCACCACTTCATCATCTTTAACATTATAATATTTTACAATCGATTGGATGTAAAAAATCATTAGAGCCACTCTATTCGGAAATTTAGTGAGTGATTGATTACTTGCACTTTCTTACTTTTATAGGAAGAGATTTTCGATTTGAAACTTCTAAGGGAAAAAATGATATACCCCATTAGCCGCCGTGACGAGCACTTTGTCACGGTGCGTCAAAATAAATTCAATACTAACACTTATACGTAGTATAGCGTAGTAGAGTTCGTATCCACAGGGAAAGGAACAATTCTCTTTTTATAAAACTAGTAAATAAAAGGGGGGTTTAGGATTGAATGATTTAATTTAATTAAACACAAAGATGAACAACTTATATGTGATTTAATTCAAAGATAAAAAGGACTTGGCATTGCTACTTTCCACTTGTTGATATATTTTAGTCGATCATTGAGGAGTATATCCAATTCATCGAGGGTAGTTATTAACAACGACCGTTCATTAATATTAATAACTCTTACTATTAGTCAAGTATAGAACACCGCCACATACCGACTTGATAGTAGCATTTAATCTCTTAACTTCTTGATGAAATCAATTAAGATTGATAACCTCAACACACCGGTTTCGGTTTAACCAACAAACTTAATCCCTCTTAAGTTTATTAACCACGACCGCGCATTAATAAACTGAAGTTGCTTACTTGTGAAACCATCAACGATTAACAAGCGTATCCATCGATCGATTCTAGTAATAATTAATATATGAAACAAAACTAGTTGATCCTTTCAGTAATGTCCAAAATATTAATATGAAATATGAATAGGAATTAATTAATATTCAAGGAAGAATATTAAAGATGATAAATCCTACTATAACTAATGTCAAGATGTTAACTAATTGTCATCTTAGCAACACTCCCCAACATTAATATATAGAGGAAGAAAATAAATACTACTATAACTAATGTCGAGATGTTAACTAATTGTCATCTTAGCAACACTCCCCAACATTAATATATAGGGAGTAAATGAATACTACTATAACTAATGTCGAGATGTTAACTAATCTTAGCAACACCCCCCAACATTAATATATAGATAGATTAAGGGAAGAATTAATATTCAAGGGAAGAAGTTAAGAAAATAACTCACAACTTTAATAATCAACAAGCTTCAAGAGCAACACCAAGAAATGGAAGTTTAGCTCTTCATTTGGAGACTAAACATGCTATAAAAATATAAAAGAAATACTATTATAAACTGAGCTTAAGAGTATTGAAGAAGGAATAATTATCTTTTTTTTCAAGTAAGGATTTACTTGAATCTTACCCGACCGGGTCAAGTGAATATTACCCGACCGGGTCAAGTGAATCTTTGTATTCAAGTAGTATAGTTAAATCTTATCCGACCGGGTCAAGTGTTATACTCGGTCGGGTTTCCGCTCCTGGACAGTCCAGTCTCCTTTTTCTTCACTTCAAAGTCTCCCTTTCCAACACCATAATTCCTAATTCTACTTTCCAACTTACAAATGAAGATTAAAATATAATTACAACTAAAATCACACAAATGTTTACAAACTAAATAAAACGATAAACAATACACACAAATCAAACATAAAAACATACACTTATGCACTACTAATTAGTGCATATCACGCCGCCTTGACCGCCACCCCGGATGTTGGATGGAGGGAGTAATCCCCCTACACACATTTATATGCTTCAATTGGGTTCAAATAAAAACAATTCTTCTCAAGAAAAAGAGAAAATGTGCAAATAGGCCCATGTACTAACCAAAAAAGGTCAAATAAGCCCTTATTTAGGAGGCTCTGTCCGGCCGTCGCCATTTGAAGTGGTTCCCGGTGGAATTTTTTGATGAAATCTTTTGAGCATCTTATTCATTAAGTCTAGTTTACTCAAACCAAATTCAAGCTAAAACTTCAATCGGGAAGGCATTCAAATGAATTGTTGAAAATAACTGCACAGTTAGAAGCACAGTTATCTTCAATAATTTTTTTTCTTGTTATTTGACCTTTTTTTGAAAGTTCGAACTCAAACTATTTTGCCCTCAAATAAACTTCCGTGTCTTTCAATCCTATTTTTCCTCCTTTGCTATTAGTGCCACGCGGCTTTACCATTTCAATACAATTGCTATGGAGTATTTTCTTGCACGCCACTTCACTTCATCATTAGAACACAAATAAAATCGCATAATATTTTATAGTGTTATATCTTTTTTATTTGAACTCTCTGATTATAAAAAAATATATCAAATTTTATAATTTTTTATTATCTTTCATATGACACCGATATTGTATATATAAAAATAAAAGTAATTTTTAACACTTTAAAAAACTTATGTTTTATACTCCCTTCATTCTTTATTATTAGTCATTCTTTCATTTTTAAGACGTTTTTTATTTGTCCTCCTTTCCGTTTAAGGAAAGTTTTTGAGAAAATACCTCCACTTTATTACTATTACCTCACTTACTTTGGGAAAAGAGGCAAATAAGGCCACGTACTAACCAAAAAAGGTCAAATAAGGCCTAATTTATGAGGCTATGTCCGGCATTCGCTATTTGGGGTGGTACTCAGTGGAATTTGTTAGGACTTTTTCTGGTGTCCAATCTAGTTAGATGTATTTGTATTTGTATTTGTGTAGTTGTTAGTTAAATGTGTAAATGGGCCACAAGAGCCATATCAGCCCATTAGGCCTTTTGTAAGCCATAAGTTAGCCTCCTCCTATAAAAGGAAGCTAACTTATGAGAAAACCTAACTAAGGCATTAGACTATAGAGGCAGAATAGAGAGAATAGTTTCAGGCTGCTCTCTCTCTCTCTAGAGGGAGAGCAGCGGCCATTACACGATGTACCAAATTTACGTTCAATCTATTTGCTTCTTCTTCATTCATATGATTGTTTGGTTGTTAGAATAGGGATTAACATGTGGTATCAGAGCCGAGGCGTGAAATAGATCGAATCCATCTGCGTTTTTCGGATCTGCCTTTATCGAGAAAGACCTTACCTTTTTGAAAAACTGAGTTTTCGATATTTTGGTTTGATGATCTGTTTTCAATGTTTTTTCAGCGATTTCTGGAAGATTAGGATCGAAATCCGTTTGACAACAACCTGCAATTTCATTTGTTAAGAAATTTTTGATTTCACATTTGCAGATTTTCGAAGCTGGAAGTTTTCGATATGAAGATTTCGAAGTTTTGGAGTTTCTCGATGTTTAGAATCTTTCAAACTTTGGGTTTGCTTGAATCTCAGAATTTTTCGAAACTTGATATTTTTCCCTATTCAGAACTTTTCGAAGCTTACAAAGAGTTTTCGATATTCCTAGCTTCTCGATAGTTTAAAAGAATTTTTATATTCTCAGCTTCTCGAAGTTTAAAACGATTTTCGATATTCTCAGTTTTCGAAGTTTAAAGAAGTTTTCGAAGTTCTGAAAGTTTTCAAAGTTAAGGTTTTCGATATTATGAGGTTTTAGAAATGTCAAAGTATTCGATGTTCTAAACTGGTTAGAAATTCTAACGATTTCGAAGTCTTGATTTTCTCGAAGTTAATCCTCGAAAACACGTTTCTCGCAGGTAGAAGGTCGAAAACAGGTTCTCGCGGATTGGATCTCGAAAACAAGGTTCTCGCGGATTGGATCTCGAAAACAGGTTTCTCGCGGATTGAGGTTCGAAAACACGTTTCTCGCAGTTTGAACCTCGAAAACACGTTTCTCGACATTCAATATCGAAAAGAAATTTTTCGATATTCAACATCGAGAAGACGTTTTCGATATTCAATCATCGAGAAGAAGTTTTCGACATTCAACATCGAGAAAAAGTTTTCGATATTCAGTCATCGAGAAAAGGTTTTCGACATTCAATATCGAGAAAAGGTTTTCGATATTCAACATCGAGAACAGGTTTTCGAGGTCCAACATCGAGAAACTCAACCTCGAGAACCTCAACTTCGAAAAGTTTTTCAAAGTTAAAAATTCAAACTTTTCGATGTCCTGCACTGTTTTGGCCATAACTTTTGACTCGGTGATCCGATTTACGCGTATAATACCTTTTCGGAAAGCTCGTGAAAAGATCTACATGAATTCCAGGGGGAACCCCAGAACCCAATCTCACGCTCCCTCACTCGCCGTTTTTGAGGGAGATATCACTTGCTTTCCGAAAAATCACCAAAGTCAAAGTCAAGGTCAAAACTGAGGCAAATTTGGTCAATTCTTCCAAAATCAAACCAAAGTCAAACCCAATGTCAAAGTTGGTCTAATCTACACTGTAAGGTCCGGAACTCGTAGATAATTCAATCAACCTCGCGTCAACGGTCATTTCACAACAATCAACAATCAACTATGTATGCCTCCCCTAACTCATCAACAATACAATGTGTGATCATCAATGTGCTGAAAGTTTAGATGATGAGCTCAGGGAAACTGTCATGTGTGGTACCCGTTCAGATTGCTCCATACACATGGCAGGTATATCAAGCTGTGAGCAATCAAACCTGGCACAATCAGAGGGGGAGTTACAGTTTTCTCCTCCTAGCGCCACACAATGACAAAGCAAGGATTCTCTCAAAGGATGCAACACTTGAGGGGGAGTTTTAAATTTTATCCTCCCCAGTGCCAAATGATAACAAAGCATACCGAGTGCTTCAGTTGAGGGGGAGCACAGAGAGAAAATAAACAAAGGAATGAAAGAGAATGAGAGAGAAGTCCCTATGGCTTAGTAAACCCAACTAAGCCTACCCAAGGGACAAAGCCGAGAGTAAATGAGTGAATGTGCGAGTGAGTGAATACTATGAGCGTTAGGAAGCAGAAGGCTCAAGTGAGCAAGAAAATAATAATCAATGATAAGTCTGCTACCTCAACTGCCTGCTATCAATTGAACATTTACTCCCAGTCACTCAAATACTCTGGACAATCCCCATAGGTTCAGGACTGAATTTATTCAGATCTCGGGTAGAAGTCACTGCATCTTGTCCAACAGTGCATGCATAACCCTACCCAAGACCACTCATTTGTCTCCCAACAGACAAGTGTTTAATCATATTTCACGGGGAACCTCATCTCTCATTACTGTCTCCTTCCGAGGCAAGTGATACTGACTACAGTGGCCTCAGCCCCATGCCACTGGACTTTCATTGATCACACTGTGTCTAGTTATCTCACTCCCAAATGTTTTTGAATTTTCTAGGACACAGACACATTTTTGAGTCAGTTACAGGTCCAAGTGACCATGCGAGAACTTCCATAGGGCTCATCTACTATAGATAGACCGATGATTGGAAGGAAGTCCTGCTGTTGCAACATAGAAATCACCAACACGTTCAGGCCATCGCTTTAGATTTTATCTCTATAGTGATGATAACGAGCGTCTTCACGACCTCGGGGGGCTACCACTTTCATTGCTGATCTTTATGATCATGCCTTAACAACCAGAGTGACATCTACTTCAGATGCTTCATAATGATTGGTTGGAAGTCCTGTTAGAGCTTTAATGCTTCTATCATTTTATACAGGCCACACATCAGTGTTTACATTGATGTTGTGTTAACGGAACACTTCTGTGTATCCGGTCTTTATCCTTTAACTTTTCTGTTTGTCTTCAATTTTGTTACCCAGAATAAAAGAATAAAGGCATGACGCCCCGATTCATCGGATCGTCATGAGGGGGAGAGTAGTCCACATGTTGATCACTATCAACAAATCATTTTTGGACACTTTCTCCACTATCTCTACTGCTAAATGGCCAAGCCAGCTTCAAGTCAAATGGTCAGCTACGCTCACAAGTCAACTATCTTATTCCGTTGTGCCACTGACGAGATCTCCTCAAAGACAATAATTTTCCGCTGTGCAATGTAAACTTTGAGGAGACAAAGGTCAAGTATTCAAGTTCTGAAGATGAATTCTGTGTGCGCCTGGAAATCACCTGAACACTCATTCCAGAGGCGCCATCGGAATTCATTAATGCTGATCAAGAGCAACTTCTGAAAGGTAAAGATCACAAGCTACATCCTGAAGATTCTTCAACTCCCCGGCATCAAAGAACAAATTGCCATGAAGACATCAAAGGGAAGATTGCAATGATTTCTTCAAAAAGCCTTTTCAAGAAGCCGAGCGCAAAGACAAAGGAAGCTGAGCTGCATTGAGGAGCAACTGAACACACAAAGACAAAGACATCCGCGCTGCAATGCTGATCAAACAAGATTGAACACCAAGGGGGAGATTGTTAGGACTTTTTCTGGTGTCCAATCTAGTTAGATGTATTTGTATTTGTATTTGTGTAGTTGTTAGTTAAATGTGTAAATGGGCCACAAGAGCCATATCAGCCCATTAGGCCTTTTGTAAGCCATAAGTTAGCCTCCTCCTATAAAAGGAAGCTAACTTATGAGAAAACCTAACTAAGGCATTAGACTATAGAGGCAGAATAGAGAGAATAGTTTCAGGCTGCTCTCTCTCTCTCTAGAGGGAGAGCAGCGGCCATTACACGATGTACCAAATTTACGTT
Organism: Cuscuta epithymum; assembly: GCA_945859915.1. Classification (NCBI taxonomy): domain Eukaryota; kingdom Viridiplantae; phylum Streptophyta; class Magnoliopsida; order Solanales; family Convolvulaceae; genus Cuscuta; species Cuscuta epithymum. The sequence goes on along the minus strand of CAMAPF010000980.1, from coordinate 666,836 downwards.
CAATCTATTTGCTTCTTCTTCATTCATATGATTGTTTGGTTGTTAGAATAGGGATTAACAGAATTTTTTGATGAATTTTTTTGAACATCTTATTCATTAAGTCTAGTTTACTCATACCAAATTTCAGCTAACAATTCAATCGGGAAGGCATTCAAATGAATTGTTGAAGATAATTGCGCTTTTAACTGCGCAGTTATCTTTAAGAATTCATTTGAATGCCTTCCCGATTGAAGTTTTAGCTGAAATTTGGTATGAGTAAACTAGACTTGCTGAATAAGATGCTCAAAAAATTTCATCAAAAAATTCCACCAGGAACCACCCCAAACAACGATGGCCGGATAGAGTCTCTTAAATAGGGCCTTATTTGACCTTTTTTGGTTAGTGTGTGACCTTATTTGCCCCGTTTCTCCACTTACTTTTAACAAACTACTTTATCTCTCCTACTTTACCATCACTTTACTCTTCTTAATACACTCTCTTTCCTACTTTATCTTTACTTTACTCTTTTTAATATACTCTCTTTCCTACTTTAACATTTATCCTACACACTCTATACTTACTCTACTACTTTCCTCTTAAAACCCGTGTAAAAGCCTAGAGAGACTAATAATAAAAAACGGAGGGAATATTTTTATAATTTTTTATTTGTACTTCAATTGTTACAAGAAAAACATATTTATCTTTTTATTATCTTTAATATGACATCAATATTGAATATAAAAAATATATTGCTTTGTGTAGTTTAGAATCGTTTTTTCACTGCACACTATTAGTCTAGAGTGAATTGTGATGTATTGTTTTAGCAATTTTCTTGAGTAGAAGTAAAACCATTTTGAAATTCCAAAATAAAACTCCTATTTCAGAATATCAAAATGTTTTTACGTGCTCATATTTAGAGAATATTCCCTATATTTTTTGTAACAATCAGAGTACAAATAAAAAAGTTGCAACATTTTAAAAACAAATGTTTTAAAGTGTTACGTAGTATATTTTTACATATTTATATATGAAATATTGGTGTCATATGAAAGATAATAAAAAGTCATAATTTTGATATAGTTTTTGTCACACTCAAAGTTTAAATGAAAAAGTTGCAACACTTTAATAAAACAAATGTTTTTTATAAATATTATTTGCATTGTAATAATCCTTGAAAATAACAATTTGTTATTTCCTTTTCATTTTTAAAGAAAAATGTCACAATGTTTAGAATAAAGGTGACAAAATTTTAAGGGACATCACACAAAGAAAAGATGTCATAATTTTAAGGGACGAAGAGAGTATATGCAATATTAGTGTCATATGAATGATAATAATAAGTTGTGAATTGTTATATCACTAAGCACATAAAGTGTCACTCCCTCTGTCCCTGAAAAAGTTTCCAACTTTCCTGTTTGGGCGTCCCAAAATAAACTTTCATTTTTCCTTTTTGGTAAAGAAGATATAAGTAGACTAATACTTAATATTTGAGCGGTAAAATTTTTTCTTCTCACATGTAGTGTTTTTAGGTATAAGAAGATAAACATATTACTAATTGAGAGGGAGAACTTTTACTCTAATATGTAGTGCTTTTAAGTAGTCCGTACAAGACAAGATAAGATAAGTAGACTAATGATTGAGCAATAGAATTTTTGAAATATTTTTAATATACATTTATACACTATATAAAAGGTCCAAATAAATGAAGCAAGAGATTAGAATTATCATTATGTGTTTTTTACAAGAATATTACTAAAATAAAACATATTTACATAAATATGACTATTCATTACTACAATGTGGTGTTGTGGAGACTTAAGCTCAAAACTTGAACATGAATTACTATGATTTCATTACTACTCTAGTCACTAGTCATATTTTTGTAAATCATCTATATTTTGATCATATTTTTGTATATCATAACCATGTTAATCTTCCAAAAAAACCATGTTTTTAATATGTATGTTATGTGTTTTACACGTAGTATAAGGATGTTTTTACTTGTACTGTAATATGTCCCTGATCTGACCATACCAGTTCAGATCAGACTAGCAAATTACAGTCCAAGTAAAAACATCTTAAGTTCTTCCGTTCATGAGTCACCCCCATAACAGAAAAGGGTTTTTAGGGGTGTTTGCAATTGATTTTCCTTCTACATTTAAAAAAAAATCTGAAACAATTTTTTAGATTCAGCTTCTAAAAAACTTCTAAAAAACTGTTCGTAAGAGCAATTTGGGCACCTAAAAAAACTTATACAGTTTCACTAAAAAACTCCAATATTTGCTTCTTCTTCCTGAATGAGCAGACATGTAGGTCCAAACACTCTTACTTTTCTAGTAAAATCGAAACTGACGTTCAATACTTTAATAAAACAAAAACAAAAACAATACAAGGTTTTAATGCACATATAAGAGATGTACATCAGGATATTAACTGTATTCAACATTTGTAAGGTTTTTAGATGGCTGATAACCGCTTTCGCGGCGTTGTAGTAAAACGGAGTCTAACCTTTCGGTTTTTCCCCGAGTATCGTGTCTCTCGAGGAATGGCGGAGGAGCTTCTTGATTTTAAGTCCAGTCACAGGTTATCGCAAATTATTGGAAGCTTTCCAAATTAAAACTTTTGATTGATTTTCTAAACTACTTTTTGGAAAAGAAAGTAAATTAAATTGTGCAAATACTAATGATGGCTCAAAAATAAACTAAAGGAAAAAATATAATATTAAACTTAAATGGATTGATGCAAATAAGGGCAATAAATTGAGTAATTAGAAATGAATATATTCTTGGACCTAGTAATTAGGGGAATTAAAACTAAAATTGGACTAATAATTTCTTTCCTCATAGACAAGAATAGAAACTATTTTCATTAATTTATCCTATTTCTAGGTGTCATTAATGTGTTCAAAATGGTTGGCTTGAATTAAATTCTAACCTCATAGACAAGGTAGAAATAATTCTCCAATATTTTAATTAATAAAAATAGCCAAATTCAATAACTAGTTAAACTCATTATTTAAGCAATTGAATTTATCTCTCATAGACAAGATGTAAATCCCTTTCATTAAATTATCCTATTTCTAGGCCTTATTAATGTGCTTGAATATGGTTGGCTTAAATTATTTTTCTAATCCATAGACAAGTTAGAAATAATTTTCCAAGAATTTAATTAATGAAAATGGCTAACAATTATTAATTACTATTTCATCATTTCAAACAACTAGTCCAAATTATTAATTTTAATCCCTAATTTTCGGTCAACAAGTCAATCCATATTCCTTTAGTCAATTCATGCCCAAAACAAATTTAGCTAATAAACATCATTTTTTCATTTAACAATACAATGAATAAATTCAACATTAACAAGGAATTAAGCATGTATAATAGCGAAAATTAAAAAAAAATAATATTCTGCCAAAATAAACTTGTAGAACTAAAATATCACCTTCTGGAATTTTTCCCGAATTTTATAAACTAAAATCCAATTTTAACAACTAATTGATAATTTTCCCAATATTAACTAGAAAATACAAAAAAAAGCAACTACAAATATTCTAAATTCTTTCTAAATTTTATATTGACTACTAGGAATGATATTACTGTGAATTAAACTGGAATTAGGACAGAAACTAATTTTTTCCTTTTTTGAGTATTTAATTTAATTTATGCAATAATAACAACTAAATGCCGGAATTAATTAAATTTTACTTCTACTTCGTAAAAATTAACTTTGTTTTTATAAATAACTACCTTGAGACTAGTAAACAACTATATAATTAATTGGAATGGATTTAAATATTCCAGCAGGCAGCCGCCTGCCGTTCCTGTCTGGCCGCCTGCCGTCAATTCTCACCCGCCGGTTGGTGGCGCCGTCGTGGCATGCCGCAGGCGGTCACCGAAGGCGGCCGCCTTCGGTCTAGTGTCGGCAGCCTTCGGTCTTCTGCTGTCTCGGGTCAAAGTCAAACCGTATTTTTTTTCTCCGTAGGCGGCCAACCAGGCGCCCAGAATGGCTGCCTATTTGGGCGCCTTCTGCCTAATTTGTCTGGCAAATGCGGCTTTTCCTGCTCTTTAAGATTGTCTTCTGGATCACCTTGATATAATGCTTGCTTCTTCCGGTATAACTGCATTTGTCACTCAAATTGACTCATTTTGTGCTCAATCGACCCGAAACTCCGGCAAACATATTATGAATGTGATTTTCACTTGATTTCATGAAACTTGAACCAAAATATCTAAAACATGCCTTTTCTTTCTATTTTTAATCAAAAATCACTTAAATTTGATAAGAAAAATAAGTACAAAAATGGACTTATCAATGGCACACTTTTTAAATATTGTGATTCATTTTTATCTACAAATATTTATTTTAAAAAATCCCCTATTCAAAATTATCTTGTCGTTCTTTGTAATTAAAAATGACCACATTTGTCTATTATCACATCAACGGTCAAAATTATTTCTTACTTTTTTTGGTCATCGAACTGAAATTATATTAAAAGATCATTTGCCAACTGGCTACAAATACAATCAGGGATAGAATCAAATATAAACTTATGATCTGAGAGATTCACACATGACCTAGCCAAAGCGTGGGCCGCCGTGTTCGCAGATCGCCTACAAAAAGAGATCTTCCAAAAGCTCTTTGTTAACAATATCCTTCTAATATCATCCACAATAAGATCAACGTAAGCTAATCCTTCAACAGTGCACTTCACACTCTCTACTACTCTTTGAGAGTCCGTCTCAAATTCCACATGCTGCCATCCCTCCTCCAAAGCTTCCCGGACCGCTTCTCGCACTCCAAAAGCTTCCGTTTCTTCCACAGACCATTCTGCTCTAACCGATCCCCCACATGCTCTTAGAAACTGACCGTGATCATCTCGAGCTATCCAGCCCCATGCACGAATCCCCTCTGACGAATTGACAGCCCCATCAACATTAATTTTCATACTCCCCGGTGCAGGCTGCCTCTGTTTGCTGCTTCCTACACAGTCTGCTTGCCTGCTAGCTCGACTACCCTGCCCTTCATTCGATCTGCTCCAAGCAGAACACATGCTCGAGGCCATGACCAATACCTCGCCCGCACTCAATTCCTTGTTATTCCAAACTTTCTCATTTCGCCTCTTCCAAAGACATCAAACAATAGCTAAAAATAAGCTGCTTTTATCCCCGACAGGAAAGCAACTTTATTCCCGAACCATTCCTCAAATGAGTACCGCTGCCCTTCTGTCTAGTACCCCGCCTGCTTCCTCAACTTTCGGGCACACACGCAGAGCATGGTCAATATCTTCTCCCTCCTCCCCACACAGTCGACATCCTCCCATTACATCCACTCCCCTACGTCGGAGTTGAACACCGTAGGGAGCGAACCATCGAGGACTTGCCAAGCCATGTATTTGAATTTTGGGGGAGCTTTAATAGCCCACAGTTTACTCCATCCCGACCAGCCCCCTGGTTGCTCTCCCATAAGAATACGATAACAACTCTTAACCGAATATTTACCATTTCGTTCCCCCGTCCACCAGAAACCATCCTCCCGGTCTGTCAGGCTAATAGGAATACTTAATATGCGTTTCCTATCCTCCTGATTAAACCATTTGTTAATTCTTTCCTGAATCCAATTGTGCCCCGTATGGTCCCTTAGGGCCGCCACTGTCATATCCCGAACCCCTACCGATTTCCCTGAAGTGACATGTCCATTCACTCTAGGTAGCCAAGGATCCGCCCACACTTGAGTGCCATGGCCGTTTCCTACCCTTTTCCTAACGTGAGATTGTAGCACTTTCTGGGTCTCAAAAATACTCCGCCAAATAAATGAGGGATTATTACCTATCTTAACATGCAAAAAATCAGACGAAGGAAAGTACCTAGTCTTTAAAACCCAATACATTAGTGAACCTTTCTCCGTGATGAGCCGCCACCCTTTCTTTGCTAGCATTGCCAGGTTGAATTCTCGAATTCTACTAAATCCCAATCCCCCTGCTTCCTTTGGTTTGCATAAAGCTTCGCACCTCCTCCATCTTAGCCCTTTCTGATCAAATTTAGACCCCTTCCACCAAAACCCGTTCATTAAAGTTTCCACCTCATCGCAGACCTCTTTTGGCAGGAGGAACACATTCATGGCATAGGAGCATCTCCAATGTTACAATGTGCACGGTGCACATGTGGCATGAGAGAAATAGACACAAAATATTGATTTTATTGCATTTCTCTCTCCTTCTTTCCACGATCTTATGCGTTTTGGTAAGTTTGTGTCTGCAATGTCAACCACAATGTCTACATCTAGACATTGTGCTTGACATTGTGAAGAAAAACTTACCAAAATGATGTAAGATCCTTTAAATAAGGAGAGAGGGATTCTATTTATTGATTTTTAATTGGTTGTTTCTCATGCCACGTATGCACCGTTAACGTTTTAGCATTGAAGATGCTCTAAGTTGGCAAAGATTGCACCACATTCCTTAACAGTACCGCTCGCCCAGCCCGAGATAAAAATCTATTATTCCAAGATTTGATTCAATTTATGATCCCGTCCTTCAAATACCCAAGAATAACTAATTTATTTCTCCCTACTAGAGCTGGTAAACCCAAATACATCTGCGTCCCTCCATCTCGTGGAACACCCAACTGCTGACTGCAATAATCCCTGAAAGGTTCTCCAACATTCTGACTGAAGCTTAGAGCAGATTTATTAAAATTTACCAATTGTCTGGAAAGAGCCGCATACCTTTGTAGTATAGTCTGCACCCCCATACATTCCTCAGAGGAAGCTTTAAAAGATAAAAAACTATCATCAGCAAAAAGTAGGTGTGAAACCCGAGGAGCTCCCCAGCAGACTGCCACTCCATGCAACACCCCTCTCTGCTCCGCACGCCGAATGAGAGCACTCAATCCTTCAGCAACTAGAATAAACAAATAAGGTGATAAAGGGTCACCTTGTCGTAATCCTCTCTGCGGTATAATAGGGCCCAAGTATTCATTATCAAACTGGACATAGTAACTCACTGTGGAAATACACTGCATAATCATATGAATCCACCTCGGATGGAATCCCATTTTTTGCATAATTACTCCAAGAAACTCCCAGCCCACCCTATCATACGCCTTACTCATATCGAGATTAAGAGCAACATAACCATCTCTCCCCATGTTCTTCCGTTTTAGATAGTGCTGCATTTCGAAGGCTACAATAATATTGTCGATTATGGACCGCCCTGGTATAAATGCACTTTGGCTTTCATCAATCAAGTTACTCAAAAAGTACTTTAGCCGATTTTCCATTACCTTAGCAAAACTTTTATAAATTACATTGCATAAAGTAATTGGTCTCCAATCCCCCATCCCCTCCGGTTTGTCCTTTTTAGGGATTAGAACAATATTAGTAACATTTAATTCACCTGGAACTATACCATTCTCAAAAATTTCAGAACAAAGTTTCACCACCTCCGGACCCACAATATCCTAATTTTTTTGAAAAAAGCAGGATTCATACCATCCGCTCCTGGAGCCTTATTTGGATGCATATCAAAAATAGCTTCCTTGACTTCCTCCGATCGAATAGGCTGAATTAAGGCAGCATTCTGGTCTGCCAAAACCACCCTAAAATAACCCAAATCCTCCCAGCTCTTCTCTCCGTTCGGCTCTTTGAAGATATTTGTAAAATAGTCTCTAACTATATCTGCTAGCTGCTCTCGGTTCGTGGTCCAAGTTCCATCCGGTAACCGTAGGCCCTGGATTTTATTCCTCCTTCTCCTCTGTCTGACCGAGTTGTGAAAAAAACCTCGAATTCAAGTCTCCCTCCTTCAACCAAAACTCCTTTGCACGTTGTCGCCAATAAAGAATAAATCACTGAACGCAACCTTATAAACTCCGCAACACTTCCCATGTCATCTTTACCTCGTAACCAGACTAATCGCTTCTTGCATGCAACGATACGATTTCGGAAGCCCTTAGGACGCCGACTATCCCATCTCAACAATTCCTTTCCACAGAAGGTAATTTTTTCATTCACCGTCATATGCCCTCCTGCATTTCAGCTATTGATAACAATTGTTCTACATTCATCCTCCTTCAACCATATGTTCTCAAACTTGAATCTTCATGGTTTCCTGTTATACAAGGTGGGATTTACCTGAATCCACAACGCCATATGATCACTCACCGGCGCTTCCAATGAAAACGCTCTGGCTGCCATGTATTTATTCCACCACTCATCATTGACCAAAATTCGATCAAGCTTAGCTTCCACCCAATAAGTTTTACCCTTCCCTCTGTCCCAGGTCCACTGATATCCTTCAAACGGAAAATCTCTTAGGCCATTACCGAATACTGCATCACGAAACCCTTTTAACCTCCAAGGCTGTTGTGATATCGGTCCCCTCTTCTCAGACTCGTATAGGATGTCATTGAAATCCCCCATTATTATCCAAGGAACCATGTTGTGTTCAGCCAAATCAACCAGCATCTGCCAGGCCTCCCGCCGTCGACTTGAGTCTGAGAACACATAATAGCATGTTAGTCTCCATGTATCTTCCTCGGACGCCAATCTGGCATTACAATCAAAATAATTTTGGGTAGCTGAATTAATTGTAATCTCCAGTTCGTCGCTCCATCCGATAGCAAGTCCTCCGCCAGTACCCAGACTGTCCACTGCCATGGTGTTAGCAAACCCTTGTTTACGTAGTAACTCCGATGCTCTTTTCCCATCGATCTTTGTCTCCATCAGGAAGAGAAGGGAGGGACGGTTTGCCTGCACCAGCTCAGTCATCCCCTGTATCGTGGCAGTATTTCCCAGCCCCCTACAATTCCAACTCATAATACTCATTATCACTTTGCTGACTACCGTTCGCTTACTTCTGCAAAGAACACCGGTCACAAATGCCTAGAGGCGTCGCCGGAAAAAACCCTGGAAAAAACTAGGAGACGGCCGATTTCCACCTTTCAAGTTTCCTCTGAGTTCTCTTTTTAAATTATTTCTTACTTTTATGCGTTTTTTATTTAAACCAAATAACAATTGAAATATACGCGAACTTAAAAATATGAAATATACACACATATATGAGATACTCTCTCCGTATCTATTTAGTTGTCACACTTTCCTTTTTTGGGGTATCAAATTAATTGGCTCCTTTCTCCTTTTGGAAAGAATCTCACTCAAAAAGCAGCTACAGTACTGCTACAGTACCGCTACAGTATCAAAAACCTCTTATTTTTTTATAAAGTCTACAGTAATTGTCTTAAACTCCGTGAAAAGCAAATGGGTCATCTAAATAGATACGAAGGGAGTATATGCTAAGGTCTAAATTAATTATTTAAAGGAGATGATAAACATAAGTGGTTATACCGTGAAAGCAGCACACCGTGAGCATTATACTCTCGCACATAAAATTTACGTGAATAACAATTATATTTTAATTTCAGTAACAGAGTGGTATAACTCGCGTTTAAAAAAATGAAACTCGCGTTGATGGCAAATGTAACTTAACACAAGTCAAAATGTAAGTTGTATAAAACATTCACTTCAATGTAAAGATGAACAATTGAGTCTAATTACCCAAGTACTTTACCTAAATATGTTATGTTTTTAATATGAGGGCTATAAAAATTGTATATTAAAAAAATCATATTATCGCGCCTGAAGCTGGCGTGGACAATGATTTTTTTTCTTAGTAGTAAGGGTTTATTTTGTGGTACGGTCTAACTCGTATTATGACAAATTCAATTCGTGTTGCATTGATGAAAATGTAATTTGCTGATGCAACTCAAATGTAACTCATACACATGAAAATGTGAATCGTGCATAAAAAGATGTAAATCCACGCATTATCAAATGTAACTCCAAGAATCACGTATAAATGTAACTCACACATATAAAAGTGTAAATCGCATACATAAAAATGTAATCAATCGTAAATAGAAATAAACAAACTCAATCGTATTAAAAAAATACTAAAACATACTAGAGAGATAAAAATGTTTTATAAAAAAGGTGTATGAATATGAAAAAATATATCACAAAAAGTGTACGAATATACAAGATGTTACAGATAGAAAAAATAAAATCAGTTGTGACGTATGTAAGTAGGTTGGAGACAACAAAAAGCGAAAACACAATTCAATTTATATTATTTTGACGAAGAAGGAGAACAGAAACCGAAGGAAAAAATCAGAAACTCGAAGGACAAGAAAAAAATGACACCCAGCAGGTAGCAACGAAGAAGAATTATAAAGGACAAATATTATATGGTGCATTTTTTTATAGCAAACTACATCATATTGAAAATAGTATACCGTGTGTATGGATGTACGTACGGTGTAACGATTTACGATCTTACAAATTGTAAGTTACAATGTACTCCGTATAATTTGGTGATACTCCGTATCTGTATATTCACACGTCTTTTAGGCTTTTAGGACACCTAGAGTAACGTACACCTTAATTAACGTTTTAAGTTTTAACACTACAGTTGTGTTAGAAAATTATATAAAATGATTTCTAATTGACTGTTTTTTTTACAAAAGTAAATGAATCCTTTAGAAATATGAATGGACTATTTATTATTGCCACGCACCATTATTCTATGAGTTCCCCAAATTAAAGATCCTGAATATTTTGTTTTTTTTATTTATGATGTTTTTATACTCGTAATATTTTGGTTAAGTGTATTTTGTTATATTTCGAGATCTTTAAATCTTGTTATATTCTAAAACACTATTTTTTTGCTAAGTTAAACTAGTGTTATTCTAAAATTATATTATAGTGTCACATTTTGATGTTATCTGCCATCAAAATGTCAATATTAATTCTATAAATAATTTTTATCGGACTTATTTCAGTCTCAGACTGGACTAGATCAGAGCAAACTTAAGCAAATTGGACCAAATTAGACTAGAAAGACTTAGGCAGATTCTACCAGATCAGATCAGACTTCGACAATTATAAAATACACATGAAATTTACATTTATTAGTTCAAATTAGATTAAACGAGACTTAAATAGACCATGTAAGGTTAGTTCATACTACAACTAATATTTCAGTCCAACTAAAAACATCATTACACTTACTTCTAAAAAATTACCCCGTACATTATTGGTAATTTGTGGAATAACATAGGTAGTCTGTGTAATACGGCATTGTATTGGTAAAGAATTCCATCCAAAATAGCTTTTCCATGGGAAATTGTGAATCAAGTAAGACCTTATCTAAAAATGGGTGAATTATTATCAGTACTTATTCAGTTTTAAAAAATCGTACGTATGTAGTGGCATCATCTAGGCGCGACCTTATGTGTTCAAAGGTCTAGGGTGGAAAATTAAAATGGGCTTAATATTATAAAAAATTGTAGAACCCTTTTCTATCAAAACTGACATGCATAATAATAATAATAATAATAATAATAATAATAATAATAATAATTCAAGACATTTATAAAAAATTGTAAAACCCTATTCTGTGTAAACCAATCATATTATGGTATTGGTGATTCTTATTTAGGAAGGGAACAATATGGTGATTTTATTTGTACACTTTACCAATGTTTAAGTCATATTTAAGGAAATAATTCTATTATTATCACCTCCTAAATTACTCCCTCCAATGATGTAATCATTTTGAATCATTTCATTTTTAGTAGCTAAATTATTGTTCTTCTATTAGTTTTCATCTGGAAGAGGACACTCGGAATTAGACTTCTTTACACAAACAAACTTTTACATGATTTTTTTACTTAGCGCCGCTTTCTTAAATCATCTTCTCTTTTTTTATTTATCCTATTCAAATTAAGTCCTTTTTTTTACACCTCGAAATTAATTAAATTTTTAAATTTTATCATAATTGAAAATGTTTGTCTAACAAAATCAACAAGTTATAACACCACCACTCAATAAAAAACACTCACCAATTAAGAAATCCAACATTCAACTATGAATGGAATCAATTAATAAACTAACCAAATAATCATATCAGACTAATCTGCTTTCAAGTGGAATTTTTTATGAAATTTTAAGAGAATGTTTTTCATCAAGTGTAGATTATGTACATAAAATTTCAGCTTATAATTCAATCATGAAATCAGTTAAATAAATTAGTGAACAACAATGTGTCAAAATATGTATAAAAAAGTAGTGCTTTATCAATAATTTATTTAACTGACTTCTGAATTAAGAGCTCGTTTGGTAGCATGAAAATAAGCTGTTTTGGCCGATTCTGCTGAAATTTATGAAGTTCTGGATGAAGTGGCTGCATTGGCTGATTCTGTTGATTTAAGAAAAAATTGTTTTTAAAAAATATTTTATTTATAAAATAAAGAAAAGTAACTCCAACCTTACCTTTTCTGCTTATTACACAATTCAGCGCGCGAAAGCAAAAGTTACGTGTTTGGTGAAAAAGTTGGTTGATAAGCCTGATAAGCCGAAAAACAGTGTTGCCTAACGGGCTCTGAAAAGTAGTGCTTTATCAATAATCTACGCTTCATAGACACTACAAAAAAAAGGCGGGATTGGCACGGAATTTGGCACAGACTTATCAATTTTTCGTGCCAAATAGCTCGTGCCAAAGTGTTTTTGGCACGGATTTGGCATATCCCTGCCAAAATCCGTGCCAAAATCCCTGTCAATCCCGTGTTTTTTTGTAGTGAGAGAACATGATCATAAGTTCTAACCAAAAAAATCTATTTCGAAGAACTTCAACATATTCCACCCAAAAAATTGTTAGGTTAGGGCAGAAAAATCATCCTACTCACACATATTACAAAGAACTAAACTTGTGCCTAATTTTTACTCATATATTTTGGACCTAGGGCGCCCGCCCCCCTTGCATCCCCTTAGGGCCGCCCTCGACATCATCATAAATAAATACGCAGTGGAATTTAACAATGCATTATTTAATAATAAATTAAAGTGTATTGTTTCACAATAGTAGCGATCCTGTCGGGCCGGCCTGACAGGACTCTCCCTCCGACCGACGGCTTTTGAGGTCCTTCCCAGTGGAATTCTTGATGAGATATTTTGAGAATTTTCCTCATCAAGTCTAGTTTATATATACCAAATTTTATCTAAAAACCCAATCGGCAAGATAGTCAGAAAAATTCCCAACGAAAACTGCGATGTTTATATATAGCAGAGTTTTCGTATGGAATTTTTTTGACTGCCTTCTCGATTGAATTTTTAGCTGAAATTTGGTATGGATAAACTATACTTGATGAGGAACATGATCAAAAAATTTCATCAAAAAATTCCACCGGGAACATCCCCAAATGGCCTCGGCCTGATAGCGGTTTTCGTCAGGCCGGCATAAGTGTGTATTTTGTATTGCTATAATAATGTGTATTTGGTGAAGTGACTCTAAATCTTTCTTACTTTATTCTTAGTTTATCAATTCAATATCAACAACATAAAACACTTTTTATTGGTTTGTGTGTCACTTCCTCTTATCTCATTGTTAGTGAATTGTTAGTGAAACGAGGAAGTAGTATTTAGATTATCCTGAGGTTCGAAGCCCTAATAAACATGCAAAGCGCGGGCTAGATGACTTCTTGAGAAGCAAATAAACTTCTGGTCGTGATTTTCCCGGTACCATGCTTATCATCTCAAGGAGAAACAATTGCATATCCTTTAACACAAAATTCAAGTTTAACCTAGACAATTTGTTAAGACACGGGATTCCATCCTAAAAGGTCAACCTGTTAGGAGCATAGTTAGTTAAATACGGTACGGGAATTAAACGAGTTTTAATACGTACGTGTTTTATTCGGTAACACGATTGAAAAAACCGGTCAGAAATTTGTTGAAAAATACGTTGACTTTTAAAAAACGTGTTAATACGTATACGTGTATAATACGGTATATGTTACAAAAATTCGGATAAAAAATACGGAGTATTATTTTGATCATTTAAAGTATATACTTCATAAAATAAGATATATAGTAAAAAGAAATAAAAGTATACACATATTCAAGTAGCAAATCTCATTACCACATCAAAGAATAATTCGTAATTGCATAAGTCGATGACAAAAATAAAAATAGTAATTAGGTCCAAGGCATAATTTTGCAAAATAAAGTCTAAAAAATGAGAAATAATAACCATAGATGAGGCGAAGTTAAACTCATTATCTTTACATGATCATCAAATAATACTGAAGTTAAACTCATCATTTTATCAAGATGATGGATGACATATGAGAAAAGTACATTGTACGACTCCTACGCTTATTATTGTTTATGTGTAAAAGTATACTAAACATATGTCATGTTTAGAAAAAACTTAATTTTGATATGCTTGATTGGGAAAACATCATAAATCCAGTAGTATTTAATGTTTTGGTATTTAATTTTAGAAAGCTAGCTTTAGCCGTCATGCAATCAATTTTAGTATCTAATAATTGCATTGTAACCATACAAAAACATGCGGTCACGAGGACGATGTTTTCCTTTTTGCTTTTAAGCTATTGTTGATTTCCTGTGCATTTTATGCACTCATTGAATTGATCAGTTCATGTTTCTATTTTTTGTAAAAATACGGAAAAAATACGTTTCATACGGAAAGTAGGAGTTTTTTTCCTTTTTAAACGGACCGACATTATTTTTCGTTTTAAACGTGTTTTTTGTTCAAAAAAACGGCACGTGTTTAAAACGCGTTTTAAACGGAAAAAAGCTAACCAGGGTTAGGAGGAGTAACCCATGTCTTAATATAGCACTTTGTTCATCCAAAATTTTCCGGTGTGGGATATTTAACACCCCTCCTCACGACCAGACATTTCGTCTGGATCGTGCCATCATTCATTCATTTTTTCATCGGTCCGTTTTTTTTCATCCGGCCGTAACTATCATTTTTTTATATATATAATCGTGTCATCACGATTCATAAGGGGCCCCACGCCATAGATCGATTTGGCTCTGATACCATGTTAAGACACGGGGTTCCATCCTAAAAGGTCAACCTGTTAGGAGGAGTAGCCCATGTCTTAATATCACTTTGTTCATCCAAATTTTTCCGGTGTGGGATATTTAACACAATTGCCTAGGGCCCCATATACTATGGAGCCTCCTACTTTGAGATAGCGTTAGTATATACGTAGTACCTATGTTGCACGGATACGGATACGCCGATACTCGGATACGCGGATACGGGTACGGCGATACGGCACTTTCAAAAATTATAGGATACGGGTACGAGGGTATATTTATAAATAATAAAAATATAGGGTATAATTTGCAAATATATATAATTTAGGGGTTCATAAATAAAATAATAATAGTACAAAAAATTAACTATTATAATAAAGTTTCAAAGATTAGTCTAAAAAAACTAAAGTATTGATATTTTGATTTAAATTCAAATAACATTTTTTTGTTCTCTATTTGCATTTACATCTAAGTCTTGTTTCAATTAAAGCTCATCAAGAAATGAAATGACAAATTATAGTATTCCATTATTTTCCATATGTTCCACATGTTGTGGTCGCTTGGGCGGCTACTAAATTTTCGTCATGTCGTGTATCAAATGAGGGGTTATAGGTTCGGATACGCATATCGGTTCACGGATACGGGTATCGGAAGTATCGATGTTTTTAAAATTAAGCCTGGTACTTTTATTAAATTATGGATACGGACCCAATACGTACATGACGCGTATCGGTGAGTGTCGGATACGGATACGTATCGGATACGCGGATACGGCATCGAGGTGAAGTATCGGTGCAACATAGCGTAGTACTACGTATTGCACTACGTATTTAGTGATATTATAATTAAAAGGGAAAATGGAAACTAATAATCCAATCTTTTAGCGGTCTTCTTTCAATAATCCACCTTTTGATTATTCATGAATAATCCAACCTTTGCACCTCATCTTCATTCACTGGTCCCTGACCGGTTGATGACTTGCTATTCCAACCTATTTTCTTATCTTTGCAAATCATTATACCATAAATCTCATCTTTCACAAAGATAATATTTTGGAAAGATAAGAAAATAACTTGGAATAGTAGGTCATTAACCGACCAGGGACCAATGAATGAAGATGAGGTGCAAAGGTTGAATTATTCATGAATAATCAAAAGGTGGGATTATTGAAAGAAGACCGCTAAAAGGTTGGATTATTAGTTTCCATTTTCCCTAATTAAAATTTATATTTCAGTTACTTTTCTCTTCTAGAAAAAGAGAATAAAATGCATGTCTCAAATTTCAATGTTTCATACGGCTGGAGAAAAATTATACTCGTAATTATTACAAAAGCATAATAGTTAAAATCTTTGGTCAAAGTTTCACACCATTAACCTATTAAATAAAGGTGACAACTCTGGTACCCCATTTAAAAATGGGGTACCGTACCTACCACGCATTTGATTGGTCCAAATCATTATATTCTTTTTAATTTAGATTTAAATAATTCAACTGCATCATTCTGATTGGTCCATTTAGGCAAATGTATAGTACCTTATGGGTACCATAGAATCTACCTTAAATAAAAGATTAGAAACTTCTGTGAGTCAGTGGAAATTCTTTTATATACATTCATAATATATGATGCATTTTAGATACATTTACTACAATTTATTTCATATTATAATTTCTATAAAAATACGACAAACATAAAACTAAAATTACAAGTAGACGAAATGTGAATTTTAATACACTCTTACAATTGTAATTATTATAGTAACTATAATTACACTAAAAAAGACTTTTGTGGTGTCTCTCGTACACCCAAAGTAGATACACTAACACTTTTGTCAACATGCGTTTTTATCCTGGCCCGGGGTTAGGGAGAAAGATTGGGAGGAACCTGGAGTACATTATGGTAAAAACAGTCCAGTATTTCATATTATGCTTAAAGAAAATACATATATAGAGGTTTGGAATAAATTGAAGTTTGACAACCATATTTGCTTTTAAGTTTTAACTGATCTCATTATTTACATGATTAGGTCATTCCAATGACAACAATTCTGATGTGGCATTAAATTCTTCTAATCACATAAGAAATTTGAGACAATTACCTTTTAACTTGAATTAGTCTAAAAGCACAATCACCCTTTTGCGATTTTGTTTGACACAGAATGCCGCACTCTCACCGTTTGATATGACGATGAACATTATCATTTATCGAAATTTAGCATGTGCTTCAATTATTTCAATATGACACTTTTCTAAAGATTCACTCCCTAATTTTTCAATATGACATTTATTTCCATATTACAAATAACGAAATTTAGCATGTGCTTCAATTATTTCAATATGACACTTTTCTAAAGATTCACTCCCTAATTTTTCAATATGACATTTATTTCCATATTACAAATAACGTCAAGATTAAGATGGTGAATATGGTGTGATGGAGAGTTGTGCAAAAGAGAGAGAAATGTGTAAGAATGTGTAAAAATTATTGTGAACACAAAATTTTTTGTCAAAAGGAAAAGTGAAAGTTTATTTTGAGACGCCCAAAAAAGAAAGTTGAAAGTTTTTCAGGGAAGAAGGAGGTATAATTTATGCTCTTAATAGAATCTTATGAATTGGGGAAATGACAATCAACCAACCAGGCCAACTCTCATTTCTAATACATGCACAACATCTTACATAATTTATTTTTTTATTTCTTATTATTTTTATTCTTAATCTTGTTTTTGTTATCTCTCATAAAAAAGTTGATGTAGTATGTGGTTATACACTCCAAGGGTACCAACTCTTCGTAGAGGAACTCCTGTGATCAACTAAGGCAAATCCAATTGAGCTTGAGCCCTATTAGGCCGAGCCCAAAACCAGTTCTCATATCTTCGAGATAAGTCCAAAACTGCGGCAGAGATCGAACTCACTTTTCGGTCCGAGGTCGGGATCAATTCTAATGCAGCAACTGACCATGAGGCCAAATCCAGCGTTAGGTGCCTGAGATCAGGGTTGTGCCTTATGCAAGGCTGGAGAGGCTTGAGCCTCTGGCCCGCAACAATCTAAAGAAATTAGCGGCCCAATTTTTATACCTTTACGTTATACTTCCGGGCATTTCTTAAATGAGTTTAAATCGTCCGCCTCGACAAGCCATTGCGGTCTGCGATTTGCGTAGCAGTGAAGGACCGAAGGCATGAAGTTGTCTGTCTCTCTGGCTTCTCCGTTCACCAACAAAGGATGCTGGAAATCAGGGAATGAGGATGTCTAAAAAGTGAACTGTTGCTCACATGAGCGATTTATTTCCCGATGTGTCTAGGGTTGTTATTATCCTGTCAATTTTGACAGTCACTTTATGGATGGTTTCTATTCAAATTAGTAACACGAGTTAGTACATAATCACTATGATGGATAGTCTACCCGGGGGTATCTTATCCGAGGGGTTATTGCGGGAATAACTTAGAGAGAAGTCAGAGCAAAATAGGAGGAGAGAGAGTCGATTTATTGAATGAACTCAGCGTGTGGAGTTGAGATGTAGATGATCCTTTACAAGGAGAAATGGGCTGCTATTTATAGCAGCAATAAATGCGATGAGAGGACACGTGTCAGTAATCCAACGGCCGAAGGGTCACATCAATCGGTTGGCACCGGCAGTGGTACGTTCACCGCATTAAATGCGGTTGGCGGATGCGATGTGGCTTTAAATGCGGTGGTTGGCTGTCTCCAAAAGGAATCTTCGATGATTGAGAGTGTTTGGCCGAAGGCACCTTGTATCGCCGAGGGCTCCATGTAGCCAAGGATCCCTGTGTAGCCGAAGGCCCTGTGTGACCGGAGGCATGGTTTAGCCGGGGGCTTCTCTGATGCCGAGGGCATGGTTTAGCCGAAGGCTCACATTTTTCGCCGTCTTCTCCCAGTAGCCTCTTATGCCAGAGAAGGCTACCCTGTGAGATTTAGAGCCTTCGGCCAAGGAGGCCGAAGGCACTCCAGTGCGTATTCTGGGCTATGTTGAGGCTTGGGCCGCTGCATTTTGGGCCTGAGTTGTTCCCTGGGCCCAATGGACTCGTGTAGGAGAAGTAGGAGTCTATGGGCCGGGGGTTCCTGGGCCATATACTCCATCACACTACACTTGAGATATCACATTTTTGTAAACATTCTTTATTTTAGTTATAAATATGTAATTTTCTTTTGAATACCTTATTCCATTTAATTAGTTTCTTGAATTGACAAAAAGTAGATTACTCGAATTGACCACATATGAAATAACAAAAACTGATAAGTTTGTATTTTAGGGACTATTTATTTGTAACTTAATAGACTTAGGATGTTTTTACTTGGATTGGTTTCAGTTCCCGATCAGACTAGACCAAACTTAAAACATGCAAGATTTAAACAAATCAAACCAGATCAGATCAGAATTCAATAGTCATAAAATACACAAAGACAATACATCTACCATACTAGACCAAATCAGACTTCGATAGTTGTAATATATACAGAGATCGGGTATCTACCTAACCAGACCAATTCAGACTAGACTAGATAAGACTTAAATATATTAGATCAAACAAAAAAAACTAGTTTAATTAAAAACATCCTGATGAATGAGAATGACAATTTAATTGTTCAACAATGTTAAGAACAGGGACAAGGCTGTATGGGTCTCAAACTTCAAGCTAACATTGAAATTTGATACTCTAAATTCTAATCGTGCTAATAGGGATCACTGTATGGATTTGTAAAGAGACGCTGATAATATCCAAACATTGTGATCATTAACGGTCTGGGCTAGACTCAATGTATAAAAACTAATTAAAAGGCCAGATCGGATTGACCTGACCCATATACATGTCACTAATTAGGCTGGGCCTAGATGGGCTATTAAAAAAGTAAAAATTCTTTATGCATTTTACATAATAAAATATAATGAATTAAACGAGTGAAAAAGACTATTACTTCAAAAAATGTAACAATAAAATGAAATTTAAATTATTTATATCTAAATTTTTGGTGGTGCACTCTTGAAAAAACAATGCACAAATACAGAAATATCACACATATTCATTTTTATCTAAATTGTCTAGCTTTATCACAAATTTTTACCCTAGCCATCATCTATTCACTCACCTTCTAAAAATGTTAATTCTCATAATCTACTTTGTTTAAAGAATGTCTAAAAAGTGGACTGTTACTCACATGAGCGATTTATTTCTCAGTGTGTCTAGTGTTGTTATTATCTTGTCAATTTTGACAGTCATTTTATGGATGGTTTCTCTTCAAATTAGTAATGCGAGTTGCTACAAGTTGTTATTCTGAATTTTTCTGACTTGATCTGAATAAAATTAGAATAACCAATAACCAATAAATCATAAGATAAAAATAATTCACACCAGATCAGGAAAATTCAGATCATATTAGACGAGATCTTGAAAAATTCAGATCAGAAACGTTCAGATCAGACGAACGGATCATCTTCTAAGGCGATCAGAACATCACTTAGTAACTTTTAGTTGCCACATTCATGTTTAATTTCTTTACCTTAGTGCCTGTAAATATGTACCCACAATCCCACAATACAATTACTCACATTTATTTAGAGATTTTTCAAAAATATTATCGAAATAAAACATATTTACAAAAATATGAATAAAAGTTACTCTGTACTATAATATGGTGTCATAGTCACTTAAATGTAAAAATTGAATATAAGTTAATATGATTAAGTTACTACATAATCACGACATTTGAGATGTCACATTTCCGTAATCATTCTTTATTCTAGTTATAAATATGTGACTATTTATTATATATATATTTTTTGAATTCCTTATTCCATTTAATGAGTTTCTTGAATTGACAAAAAGTAGATAACTCGAATTGAGCACATATGAAATAACAAAACCCGTTTTATTCCATTTATTTATAGGGACTCTTTATTTGTAACTTAATAGACTTGGGATGTTTTTACGTGGATTGGTTTCAGTCTCCGAACATATTAGACTAGATTATCAGACTGAAAACAGGTCAGATTTAAACAGATCAAACCAGACCAGATTAGACTTCGATAGTTATAAAATACACAAAGACCATTCATCCACCACACTAGACCAAATTAGACTTCGATAGTTGTAAAATATACAGAGTCCGGTTATCTACCTGACTAGGCCAATTCAGACTAGAATAGATCAGACCTAAACAGATTAGACCAGACCAAAAAAAAGTTCAATTAAAAACATCCTGAATCAGATTGACAATTTAATTGTTCAACAATGTTAAAAACAGGAACATGGTTGTATGGCTTTCAAACTTCAAGTTCAATTAAAAACATCCCGAATCAGAATACAATTTAATTGTTCAACAATGTTAACAACAGGGACATGGCTGTATGGTTTTCAAATTTTAAGCTAACATCGAAATTTGATACTCTAAATTCTAAATTTCTAATCATGCTAATGGGGATCATGTACGGATTTGTAACGGAACGCTGATAATATCTAAGCTTTGTGATCATTAACGGGCTGGGCTAGACTCAATATATAAAAACTAACTAAAAGGTTGGCCTGATCGGACTGACCTGGCCCACATACATGTCACTAATTAGGCTGGGTCTAGATGGGCTCACAAAAAAAATTAAAAAAACTTCATGCATTACATAATAGAATGTAATAAATTAAACGAGTGAAAAATGACTATTACTTCAAAAAATGTAACGATAAAATAAAATTCAAATTATTCATATCTAAATTTTTGGTGTGCACTCTTGAAAAAGAAATGTACAAATACAGAAATATCACACTTATTCATTTTTATCTAAATTCTCTAGCTTTATCACAAATTTTTACCATCTAACAATATAATCATCTAGAACTTCATTCTCATCTACTATTACACATTACTTTTATATGTTACTAACTGTGAAGTTAGTGTATTAAATTAATATTGTATAAAATACGGCTTGGGTGAAAGAGTGGGAGCGTGGGTGAAAAACCCTTGCCACCTATTCACTCATCTTCTAAGAATGTTAGTTCTCGTCATCTTCTTTGCTTAAAGAATGCCTAAAAAGTGAACTTTTGCTCATATGAGCGATTTATTTCCCAGTGTGTCTAGGGTTGTTATTATTCTGTCGATTTTGACAGTCACTTTATTGATGGTTTCTGTTCAAATTAGTAACACGAGTTGATACAAGATGCGTTATTACTGTTTAATTGTTATTGAAGACACTCTTCCAAGCATAGATCTACTTTTCTCAGATGTCATTCATTTTTTCAAATCGTCTATGGCGCTACGGATGCCATGCCCCCCTCTATATTTTATTAGACAGGTGCATTTTAGATTGGAATAAAATCCATTGATGTTTTGTTGAGTGCGACATATCTACAGGTCTACTCAGTGGAGGCTTGAGAATTTCGGAGGCCCTAGACGAAAAATATTTATTACGTCAAATCATATTGAAAATCAAATAAATTACTAAGAAACGTCATATGAAAAAAACATATCCAAAGTGCATTGTACAAGGTTTGTAATATTCAAAAGAATAAGTTTTTAACAACCTTTTGAAGTGCGAAATAATATAACATCATGAAGTATTTAACATCTAGAAAATCAGAAATTTACCTTATAAATAGAAAAAAAATATTCCTTCATAATAATTAAATAAAAGATAATACAACATAAGACAAATAAAAATAGGGGTAATTTGAGTTTACAACCCATATTATTGTCTAAATTGGACTGTACACCCCGTTTTTAAAAATATATGTTTTTGCACCCCAACCCATATGAAAAGACAAAAATGCCCTCAATCAGGAATATGTTGAAGGTCAACAAAGTTGTTAATAGAGAAGCATTTTTGTCTTTTCATATGTGGTTGAGATGCAAAAAAAAAGATATTTAAAATTGGGATGCGGAGTCCAATTTAGATAATAATATGGGGTGCAAACTCAAATTACTCCATAAAAATATTATAATACCAAAGTATATTGGTTTTAACTAAAAATAAAATACATTAGGGCTTAAATGGAAAATACATACTCCGTATAAATATGACACCAAGTACAAAATTTTTAAAAAACTACTTCCTCCGTTCTTAAATAAATGCAACAGTCAACATTTCACATTTGCCGAGACACAACTTTGACCATTAATATATATAGTTTTGTATTAGTAAAAAAATTAAAAAAAATAGATTTTGAAAATTTACAATGAGACAAATTTAACAATATTTTTTTCATTAAAATATTAATACATTAATAAATAAAACGTAGTCAAAGTAAAACATGTGAATAGTGTAAATTTTCATATGTTGCATTTATTTAAGAACGAAGGTAGTACATAAATACATCCGAGAGATATACAATAATTGGGAAGCATATAAATAGTGTATGGAGTAATTGATAATGTAGTATGGAGTATCTAACAAAAATGTTGTTTAAAAAAAAGTCTTACTCTAAAAAAAGTCTTAAGTTGAAATGGTATAAAGATGGACAAGCAACATGAATGAGCAACTAAGGACCATTAGCTTGAGTGGAAGGGATTTATAGATTTGCGAGTAGGTACTGTGTTCGATCCACATTAGGGAGTGCAACAGTTTATCTTTTTCAGGCCAATGCTTCACACGGATTTTATCCTTAGGAGGCCCTCTTGGCAGCTAAGGCCCAAGTAGGGATGTATAGATTTGCGAGTAGGTACTGTGTTCGATCCCCATTAGGGAGTGCAACAGTTTATCTTTTTCAGGCTAATGCTTCACACAGATTTTATCCTTAGGAGGCCCTCTTGGCAACTGAGGCCCAAGTGGGGGTGGACTCGGGCCGGGTGGCCCTACCCGAAACCGACCCGGCCCGGCACTGTTTGGGCCCGGCCTGAACCGGTGGCCTGGCCAAGGTCACCCAAAAGATGAATCGGCCCTGCCAGGGACCGGTTTAGGGAGTGCAACAGTTTATCTTTTTCAGGCTAATGCTTCACACGGATTTTATCCTTAGGAGGCCCTCTTGGCAACTGAGGCCCAAGTAGGGGTGGACTCGGGCCGGGTGGGCCGACCCGGAACTGACCCGGCCCGGCACTGTTTGGGCTCGACCCGAACCGGTGGCCTGGCCAAGGTCACCCAAAAGATGAACCGGCCCTGCCAGGGACCGGTTCAGGGCTTTTTTTTCAATTTTATTTTGTTTATTCTTGGTTGGGGCTGGGTGTTTTGGGGGGTGAGGGGGGGGGGGTCGGGGGTTAAGTAGAAAAGTCAAAAAACTAAAAAAAATAAACTAAGTAGCCCGAGGCCCAGCCCGGCCTGTACCCGGTGGCAACTCGGGCCGGTTTCGGGCCTTCCCCCATTCCTCAAAAGTCCGACCGGGCCTAGGCCCGGCCCGGGCCCGACCCGGCCCGAGTCCATGCATAGGCCCAAGGTAACTGCCTGGCCCAACTGGCCCCAAAGCCGCCCCTAGATCTACTGGAATCAGGTGTCGTCGCTACGGCTACATGTTTGAACGAGGGATGAAGCAACAATGGCTCATAAATTTTGTTTTGAAGCATTAGACAGAAGCCTAAATGACATCAATAATGATGGTGATGCTATTTCACCATTTGGAGGAAGAGTGATTGTCTTTGGAGGAGACTTTAGACAAACTTTACCGGTTGTTCCTGGAGGAAGCCGTTCAGACATTGTTAATGCTACAATCAATTCTTCTTATATATGGGAAGACTGTCAGGTATTAAACTCCACTTTTTGGGTATCATAACCAATATGTTTAATTTTGCGATAATTTAGAAAATTCAATTTTAACACTATTTATCACTTTATATTTTTTTTTTGGAATAATTAATTTATAGGTTGTGATAACCAAATATAAGTATTTACTTTTTTTTTGTTTATTCATAGGTATTGTCTCTTACTAAAAATATGCGACTCCAAAATAGTTTGGATATGACAAGTGCCACTGCACTCAAAGAATTTTCAAAATGGATATTGGATGTGGGGGATGGAAAAATATCAGAGCCAAACGATGGTTATGCAGAAATAAAAATTCCAGATGAATTCTTAATTAAAGAATTTGATGATCCAATAGATGCAATAATCCGAAGCACATATCCTAACTTGCTGGAGCAATACAAAAATGAAGAATTCCTCAAGTGCAGAGCTATCTTGGCATCGACAATTGAAATTGTCGATAAAATTAACGATTATGTTCTTTCCTTGCTCCCAGGTAATATTATACAAATGCTACTTTGCTTATTTAGTGACAAAATAAAATCTTAAACAAATTTAATATTTAAATTAAGTCTACTGAACTTTTATAACTACATGTGAAGAAAGAGAATATTTAAGTTGTGATTCTGTAGACAAATCAGATGTAGTCGAAGCAGAAGCATTTGAAGCCTTGACACCAGAGTTTCTAAATTCCTTGAGAACATCAGGTCTCCCAAATCACAAGACACGGCTTAAGATTGGGACTCCAATAATGTTGTTAAGAAATATAGACTAGTCAGAAGGATTGTGTAATGAAACTAGATTGATTGTCACAAGACTTGGAATTCATGTCATTGGAGCAAGAATCGTGTCTGAAAGCTATAGTGGATATGAGATTTACATACCTCGAATGTGTATGTCTCCTTCTCGATCACCATGACCTTTTAAACTTATCAGAAGACAATTTCCTATAATGGTCTCATATGCAATGAAAATCAATAAATCTCAAGGACAGTCACTGAAAAGAGTTGGGTTATACCTGCATAGACTTGTTTTTAGTCATGGACAAGTGTATGTGGCATTATCCAGAGTTCAGAGCAAACATGGATTGAAGATTTTAATACATGATAAGGATGGAAAATCATTCGACACTACTTCGAATGTTGTATTCAAAGAGGTTTTCCAAAATCTCTAACATGTAAGTTTAATATTTTACTTTTAATATTTATTTTATTAACTTAATTACACTTTACAATATTGACTTGTTGTACTCACTTTTAAAAACTATGCTAATTTTTTAAAATTCAATTTCCTTTTGTAATTAATTAGATCATGATTACATGTATATCCATCGACTATTTCCCGTGCATATGCACGTGTACTGTACTAGTTTTCTCTACAAAGTAAGGAGTAAACCCATAGAGAGTAGTCGGTTAAGTGTCTATATCTTACAACTAGTTGCATTTTGTAAATTACATGAAAATTGCGACTTATGTTAATTGAGCATCAATGTACTTGTATTGCGAATTAGGCCTATTCTGTTTAGTATTAAAAGTCTAATATTGAGCATTGTGATTTATGTTTCATATGTGCCAATTCACTTCCCTTTTCCGATTTCTTCTTTTTAAAATTTCTTAAAGGGAAAAGTAGCAAATCAGTCCTCGAACTAAGAAAAACTATCAATTTGGCCCTCTTACTATGGGCGAACCGTCAATTACGTCCTCGTACTTTAAAAACACTCAATTTAACCGTTGAACTCCAAAAAAACGATCAATTAAACCTTTTTACCCGGTAACCATCCCGTTTCCCGGTTAACATCTCATGTGGCAGGCCACGTGGCGGCACACATGGCATTTCCTTTTTCTTTTTCCCTATTTACTTTTTTCTTTTTCTATTTCTTTTCTCTCTTCCTCAGCAATTGTACACCTCACCTTTCCTTTCTTCTTTCTTGTACGCAGACAGCTCCCATTCTTCAGAGCACACCCCAGTCGGGCAACAAACAAGGAGCAACTTCACCGGAATCGAACAGAGATGAACGCGATGTCTGCCGTATTCACTATTGGAGCCTACCGCCCATCGGACTCAACCTCAATGTCGCCGGAAATCTCATCGCATCCGGAATCCGCCCGGGAAAAGAAGAAACGAACACAGGAACTCAAAGAGGGATTCCGTTCGAGCAGTGCATATGCGGTTCTCCATTGTCTCCCTCTCAAAGTCTCCGTCTGAAAACATAAGAAGAGGCACCAAGATCCGCCGGATGGCCGGAGTGTGATCTTAACCAGGAAACCAGATGGTTACCGGGTAAAAGGGCGTAATTGAGCGTTTTTTTGGAGTTCAAGAGCTAAACTGAGTGATTTTAAAATATGAGGGCGCAATTGACAGTTCGCCCATAGTACGAGGGCCAAATTGATAGTTTTTTCCCTCGAACTAACTTAAAAAGTGCAAATCACCCCTTATATAAGAGGCTCTGTCCGGCCGTCGCCATTTGGGGCGGTTCCCGGTGAAAGTTTTGATGAATTTTTTTATCATTTTTTTCATTAAGTCTAGTTTACCCATACCAAATTTCAGCTAAAAAGTCAATCGAGAAGGAAGTCAAATGAATTTTGGAAGATAACTGCGCAGTATATTTCAGAAAATCATTTGACTGCCTTCCCGGTTGAATTTTTAGCTGAAATTTGGTATGGGTAAACTAGACTTAATGAAGAAGACGCTCAAAAAATTTCATCAAAAAAATCCACCGGAAACCTCCCCAAATGGTGACGGCCGGACACAGCCTCCTATATAAGGGGTGATTTGCACTTTTTAAGTTAGTTCGAGGGCTGATTTGCCACTTTTCTCTTTCTTAAATTATATATACAATAAACTTTTATGAATTTTAATATATGAATATAATTTATTATTATACTTGTAACATATGCATTCATATGAAAATCGTATGCTCTACTCGTTGAGCATCAAGACTTGATTGAGCATCAATGCACTTTTATTGAGTATTAAAACTATCAATTGAGTATAAAAATTCAAAACTTATTGAGCATCAAAACATCTGCATTGAGTATCGTGTTATCAACCATTGAGCATTGAGACTATGTGATCAAGCTCCAATTTGATTGTTGCTAGATTCAATCCGACCTATGGTAGTCGCGTGAGTTTTGATGGCTAGGAAGAGTCGGCGAGTCGTGAGGAGGAGCATCTGGTGCGAGATGAGCAGCAAGTCGTTTGAGTGCAAGCAACGAGTTGCTCTTTGTGACACCAATGTACATTTGTATTAAACACCTACTTACTTAATAATACAGTGCAACCTTATAATGGAAAGTGAATTATCAATTAGTTTTAAAAAATTGAATTATCAATTAATTGCTATTGAGTCCAATTAGTAAACAATCACTAATTGCAATTAAGTCCTAAATTTATAGTATTTAGATCATTTCTAATGCTACAATGTGCACATTCCACATGTGGCATGAAAGAGAGAAAGAAAGAGAGTACGTATACCATACACCAAGTTGTATGGTGCTCACCGTACAACTGGATGGGTATTTTATCTTATACCTAATGAGTATAACATTAAAAAATGAGCATTAATATTAAATCACAGTTTTGGTAGCACAGTTGACTATAGAAGTGTGCCATAGAGTACTATGATCTACACACGATATATATGTTACAAATCAACTTATTCATTTAACTATATTGTCATTATTTTGCCATAAAAACTATTTATTGAGCTAAGATTATAATTAAATACTATTACTCATTTTATTTAAAATATATATTCATTGAGTATGGACTAAAATACTCGGTTGTACCATGCACATGGTACATCCGGTTGTTCCGTATAATTTATGTGAGAGAGATAGGAACATGAAAATAAATCATTGACATTTCTTTTTTATTTTTTCTACGTTTTCACATAATTTTGGTAATAATGTCAACTACAATGTCTAAATTTAAACATTTTTATTGACATTATAGAGAAAAACTTACCAAAAACATACTCCCCCTGTCCCTGCTGAAAATACTTCCATTTCGCTTTTCGAGAGTCAACTTAAATCACTCTTAAACTCTTACTTTATATATCAAAACTTTATGAAAATTGATGTTTTTTTGCAGGCTTTGTAGCGGTTTTAATGTAGTTTCTGAATATGTAACTTTTATTTACTAAAAATAATCTCAGTTTTCACAGAGACCATTTAACTTTATAGTTGATCAAACTTTGTAACCCGCAATTGGAAGTAAATTCAGGGACGGAGGGAGTATAAGACTATTCAAATAACGAGAGAAATATTTTGCTTACTAATATTTGTGCGACTATCTATCTCGTGCCATATGTGCACCATGCACATAGTGTGACACCGCACCCGAACGTCCTTGAAAATTCGATTTAAAAATTCAAAAGTGATGTATTGAATTTCCGATTTCAAAGCAATGGAAGAAACGATTAATATTTTACGAAGTACATGATTGAATATTGTATTGTTCAAACCCGCATTCTTTTGTAATTTTCATCGTGTAAATTATTGGGATGAGCCTACACATATTGGAGATCAATAATGTGATTTAGGAAGTTGACTTGCTCTAAATAAGTTAGAATAAGTACAAAAAAGACATCTTTTGACAAAGATAAAACAATAGGACCCATCTTCCCATTTTTGGAGGTATTGGTAGATATTTTGGACCCCAAATTAAATGGGATCATTTGGGAACCATCCCACATGACCTTGGTACCTGCAAAGACAAAGAAAAATGGATGAGACAACTATGTGGGGCGGACTTTTGACTCATGAGCTACAACATTACAAAAAGGAAATAAAAGAGGAGGTCCATACCATGTTTGATTGCAATCAAATACCCCACCCTTCTTTTTGTGAACCACATGCTCTCTTAGCATGATTGAGGCCTTCCTAATGCATTTTCCCTACACCCCATTCGAACTCCCAAGATAAGAGAGAAAGAGGGAGCCACATATTCCAAGAGAGAAGAGAAGAGAGAAGCTGGCCGCAGGATTCGTTTTCCAGCAGATGGGGTCTCTTGTTTGATCCATAACTTGAGCTTCACTCGTCCAAATAAGGCGTATGATATACCAAAAGAAAGCTCTCAAGACGAGGAATCTGTGAAGGCCTGGTTTGCAGGAATCGGAGTTGTGGAAGGCTTCCAAATCGTCCGAGAAAAACGCAACCTCGCAGGAGAGGATTTAATCCTCTAAAGTGAGTTTTAAACCCCAAAGCTTTACTTTTCATTCTCCAAATGATATGAACGATTGGTGAGACTATTACACACTAATACAAGTGTATAATATGTCTTATAAAGTTATTTTATTGATGTAAAGGTTAGATACTAACCTAGATGCAAATATTGGAAAACTAGGAATCGAGTTAGCCGGAAAACACCCGTTCTAGGGGCTGTTTTCGTATCAACGATTAAGGGTTGAACTAGCACTTTGAGGAGGCTGTTTAACACTCATATTTGAGCAAGGAATCAGTTCCAAATCCACCTTGACCAAAGCTTTGACCATTGGACCAAGAAGGGAAAGTTTAAAGCTCAATTGAGGTGAGGATTGACATCTAATTGCTTACAACTTGTAGGTTAAGCATGAGATTACCTAAATGCTTAAATCATGATTTTTCATGGATTATGATGATTATATATTGATGAAATATTGATATAGTTGCCAAGGAATGAAATTTGAAATGATTTGAGAAGGTATGAATAATATGAGATTAAATGAGTATAAATGAACTATTTTGTGAAAATGGGCATTTTGCTCATGTATGAATTATGTGGATACATAAATGAATATTTGTGTATTGAGATTGAATACTTAAGTTGCTGCTACATAATTATAAATATGTAGAGAATTACAAATAATGAGGATAATGGTATGATAACAATAATCTTAATAGTATTGAAATACTAGTTAGTGATTATTGGAACTTGTTGATTAAATTGATCCTAGGGATTGGATTGTACGAAAGGTACTTGAATATAGTTCAAGTGTATATAATAACTTAGTTTGGAACTAAGGTTAAGTTATGGGAAGTCTTTAAGGATGACCCAAAGTAGTTTAATGATATGTCAATTCTAGGCATAGGGTTGCTTGAGAATTGGACCTTAATGCATGGTGATGTAATAGAGCCGAGCTCTAGAATGCATGTAAGGTGTAGACTTGGAGTCTATGTATTGTATAGCTAGAGCCGAGCTCTAGGACTTGCGTGGTGATGTAATAGAGCCGAGCTCTAGAACGCAAGGTAAGGAAATTGACCCGAGGTATATGAATTGTATGGTGATGTAGTAGAGCCGAGCTCTAGAATACAATGTCATGTACTAGGGTTGGACTCTAGGAGTTGTCGTGGCTTATAGTCACGGGGTTGGGAATGGTGATTTTCCAAATGAACATGGGCCCACGGGCCGGCTACTTGACTTTTATATAAAGTAAGTATATTTTTAAACGGGGTAACTTAGGGTTACAATCATAATGTACTATCACCCTATTTGAGGGTCTTGTGTTTGAAATACTTGTTGTATATCTATTAGATGTCTGCCACACCAGTACTTTATAGCCGTATAGAGTACTGACCCCTTCGGGGGCGTCCCACCACCATTTCAGGTTGAGGCTTGAGCTTGCACCCTGCACTTGTTGATCGGGTGAATCCGTGGAGAGAAGACTTGGTTCGTGCTTCCTCCATTCTATTTGAAACATTAACGAATTTGCTCATGGATATTTTATTATAGAGCCTGCGTGCTCATGAATAGCCCTGTGTGGCCCTTTTGTTTTAACAATGTTTTCCGCTGCTTTATGAATTACTTATTATGTTGTTTATGGATGACGTATGTGTGAATGATATTCATGACGCCTTGTATAATATGAATGGGTTGGACTGCAGTTGACTATTCGTATTGTACGGCGGGTTGTTGACGTGTCCGGGGAGGTCCGGGGCGTGACAATTAAGTTGGTATCAGAGACTTAGTCCATAAACTTCATAATGAAGTCTCAAAATCCTCTTTTTGAAAAGATTTTGAAAACCATGAGCATAGAAGTTTTGTACTTGGAGAGCTTTTGGTACTTGGGTTGCAAGGTCTCTAATTGTTAAGATGGTACCCTTAGCAAT
Organism: Cuscuta epithymum; assembly: GCA_945859915.1. Lineage (NCBI taxonomy): Eukaryota > Viridiplantae > Streptophyta > Magnoliopsida > Solanales > Convolvulaceae > Cuscuta > Cuscuta epithymum. The sequence continues at coordinate 635,198 of CAMAPF010000980.1, read as the reverse complement.
TGGTATGGCGGTGACTCGAGCCAAAAGGTGTCTTAAGTACCTATCCGTCAATTGACATTTGATACGAGTCTAACGACTCTTTCCAAATTCTTTCAGAAATGGACCGTGGTGGCAGGATTACTAGGAGAAACCCGACCGGCCATGTACCAGTGGAGACTGGACAGGGCAGTCGAAGGACCTCTAGGGCATCTAGAGGAGCTGGCCGTGGAGGCCGATCACAGACCGTGAGTGACGGTCATGTCGACACGGAAAGTGAAACCTACTGGTCCTATGAGGACTCGACCTATCAACCGGAAACTGAACCGGTTGAGACCCCTTATGAAGGGGATGATGATGATGTAAGTGATGAGGAGGAAAATGGCTCCTTAGCACGGATTGAAGCACTGCTTCAACAGTACCACCGTGAGCGTGAGGAGAGGAGGGAACGCCGAAGGCGCCGGGCTGGGCAGCCTTCGGGCGGGGCTTCAAGAGGGAGAAGCCATGGCGACTCTAGGGCCCACATTGAACCACATGGGGTCGGGGTGATGGAGGTCCAATCATAAGGATCTCCAAATACATCAAAGAGGCACGAGACTTGGGGTGCAAACCGTTCGATGGGACGGGTGACATCTCCGTTTCGGCACAATGGATTAAGCGGCTGAATGAGGCAGCCCTGGACATGCAACTCACTCCCGAATATAAACTAAGGGTTGCGGTGAGATTGCTTGAAGGTATGGCATCCAAGTGGTGGGATGGGACCAAAGGCAAATATGGCGAGACCGTCACTTGGGAGGATTTCCGACAGGAATTCTTTGCCCAATATCACTCGGATTTTGAGGTGAACAAGAAAGTGAGGGAATACACCCTTCTAACCCAAGGGGGTAACATGACGGTGAGGGAACTTGAGTACAAGTTCAGGGACCTTGCCGATTACATACCTGAGTATGCTTGTGACGAGAACCGGATGGTGAACCACTTCTGGGATGCTCTAGACTTGGAGATACGTGACAGGGCAACACAATTGCCTAACATGACGTTTGCCCAAGTGGTTGACCAAGGGTTGAAAGGAGAGAAGCAATGGGAAGAAAGGAAGAAGAGAGACGCCGAGGAGGCGAAAAAGAGAAAGTGGGAGAGTCATGGCTCCCAAGGTTCCAACAAAAAGGGGAACCACGGAGGAGGATCTTTCCGGGCACCACCGCCACCATACAGGGGGAACCAAGGCCCGAGTGGGCAAGGCGCGAGGTCACAAACCTCAGTGGTAGCTCGTTGCAACAATTGCAAGAAGAACCACTCCGGTAAATGTCGCGACCCCCCTAGGTGTTTCCAATGTGGGGATGCCGGACATTTGAAGGCGCATTGCCCACAATTGGGCGGGACCAGGACATCGGGACCGAGTAGTGGCCCGACGGGTACACGGAATCAAACCGGGGCTTCTCAAGCAAGCCGGGGACACGGGGGAGCGAGTACGAGCAACGCGCCATCCGTGAATCAAGGGAGGACTCAAGCTCGAGTCTATGCGATGACGGAAGCGGATGCTCGAGCGAACCCGGAGTCCATTGCAGGTATTTATCTCATTAGAGTGTGGTAGATTAGCCCTACTTGTGTGTACGCGTCTGGGGATTAAGCCCCGAACAATTTAGGATCACGTGGGGATGTTTAAAGTTAAAACGTACAAAAAGGGGGGTAACCGGCGCCGGAAACCCACTAACCGGCGCCGGAGATGGCGATTCGGTGAGCCTGTTTGGAACCGGCTCTCTCCAACCGGCGCACAACGAGGCATTTTTCCAGCCAACCGGCGCCGGACACCCCCTAACCGGCGCCGGATCTGCCCTGGGACGAGCCTCTGTGCGACCGGCCCTCCATAACCGGCGCTGTTAGCCTGGAAACCCACCCAACCGGCTCCGGAAACCCACCAACCGGCGCCGGACCTTCCCTGGAGCAAAGCCTGTATGGAACCGGCCCATTATGACCGGTGCAGCCGGGACGTTTAACCCGGGCAACCGGCGCCGGTCAGGCCTGAACCGGCGCCGGTCCGAAGCTGTTTTCGTCCGAAAATTTTTCGGATTAAAACGGGACCCACCCCGTTTGAACGGTAAATGCACCCTAACCCTAAATAAAGTTTAGACATGTTAGGAATGGTGTCTTACATGGCTTATAAATGTAGGAACATTAAAGATTAATGGGAAGGATGCACGAATCCTTATCGATACCGGAGCGCAACGTTCATTCGTGAGTGAGGCGTTCGCCGAGGATTTAGGGGAACAACCAATCCCAATGACGCAAACTCTAGTGGTATCAACACCACTAGGGGATGACATTGAAAGAGCTACTTACTATCCATCTTGTGAGGTGGAAATCGATCGCCAAACCTTGACGTGTGATTTCGTACCGCTGAGTATGATGGAGTTCGATGCAATCCTAGGGATGGATTGGCTAGAAAAGCATCATGCTAGGGTAGATTGCTACACAAAGGTTTTGGAACTCGAAGGCAATGATGGGGACACCCTACGCTTCGAGGGGGATCGAGGCAAATCAAACAGTTGTATCATATCCGCCGTGAGAGCGAGGAGCATGATAAGAAAGGGGTGCCACGCATATCTAGCATACGTGGTTGACAAAACCAAGGAGGAAACGAACATCGACGACGTGAGGGTGGTTTGTAAGTATCCGGATGTCTTCCCTAAAGACCTACCGGGGCTTCCACCTGATAGGGAAATTGAATTTGTGATCGAGGTTGAGCCTGGTACCAAACCAATCTCCATACCGCCATACCGTATGGCACCCGCTGAACTTAACGAGTTGAAAACCCAATTGCAAGAGCTTTTGGATAATGGTTTCATTAGACCAAGCCACTCCCCGTGGGGAGCACCAGTTCTTTTTGTGAAAAAGAAAGACGGGACACTTCGAATGTGCATTGACTATCGTCAACTGAACAAGGTCACAATCAAGAATAGGTATCCGTTGCCTAGGATTGATGACTTGTTTGATCAACTACGAGGAGCAACTGTGTTTTCGAAGATAGACTTGAGATCGGGGTATCATCAATTGAAGATTAAGGAAGATGACATACCAAAGAGTGCTTTCCGCACAAGGTATGGGCATTATGAGTTCCTTGTTATGTCGTTTGGGTTAACAAACGCCCCAGCGGCATTCATGGACTTGATGAACCGAGTATTCCATAAGTACTTGGATCGATTCGTGATTGTGTTCATAGATGACATCTTGATTTACTCAAGGAGTGAAGAAGAGCACGAAGAGCACTTGATACTTGTTCTAGAGACACTACGGGAGAAGCAACTCTATGCCAAATTTTCTAAATGTGAATTTTGGCTAATGGAGATTGGCTTCCTCGGGCATGTGGTTTCAGGATCGGGAATTGCTGTTGACAACAAGAAGATAGAAGCCATTACTGAATGGGAGAGGCCAAAGAACGTCAAGGAAATTCGTAGTTTCCTTGGATTGGCAGGCTACTACAGAAAGTTCGTGGAAAAGTTCTCTGTTTTGGCATCGCCATTGACGAAGCTCACTCGTAAAGGAGCTAAGTTTGTATGGGATGACAAATGTGAGAAAGGGTTCATGGAACTAAAGAAGAGATTGACTGAGGCACCGGTACTTGCATTACCCAGACAAGGTGTGGGGTACGATGTCTACAGCGATGCGAGCATCCAAGGGCTTGGATGTGTACTGATGCAGAATGGGAGGGTAATCGCCTATGCTTCACGACAGTTGAAGAAGCATGAGGTGAATTATCCTACTCATGATTTGGAGCTGGGGGCAGTGGTGTTTGCACTGAAGATATGGAGACATTATCTCTACGGGGAGACATGTCACATATACACTGATCACAAGAGCTTGAAGTACGTGTTTACTCAGAAAGAGCTAAACATGAGACAGAGACGGTGGATGGAGCTGATAAAAGACTACCATCTAGTGATAGAGTATCACCCAGGCAAGGCAAACGTGGTGGCAGATGCTTTGAGCCGGAAGAGCTCGTCTGGGGCATTGATAACTAATTTGAGGGCATTAAGAGCCCAACTGGAGGTAACCAGCGATGGTGCCTTATTGGCACGATTTGAGGTGAGACCCACTTTACTTGATGAGATCAAGAAGGGTCAGGAAGCCGACGAAGAACTTATGAAGGTCCGGGAACGCATGCAAGCGGGGCCGGTGGAGGATTTCAGGGAAAGAGATGATGGTCTCTTGTTATTTCGTGACCGAGTGTGTGTACCGTCAGATGATGAGCTCCGAAAGTCCATCTTAGAGGAGGCTCATTCATCGGCTTATGCCATGCACCCGGGGGGCACGAAAATGTACCGTGATTTGAAGGAAAGTTACTGGTGGTCTGGAATGAAGAGGGAAATAGCCGAGTACATCAGTCGGTGCCTTACTTGTCAACAAGTTAAGGCAGAACATCAGCACCCAGCAGGCTTATTACAACCACTCTCCATCCCTGAATGGAAGTGGGAGCACGTGACTATGGATTTCGTGGTGGGCTTACCACGGACTATCAGGAACTATGACGCGGTTTGGGTCGTTGTGGATAGGCTCACAAAGAGTGCACACTTCTTGCCTATCAACACCACCTACCCACTTGAGAGGTTAGCCAAATTATATACGGATGAGATCGTGAGGCTGCATGGGGTCCCGGTGACCATTGTATCTGATAGAGACCCACGATTCACATCACGTTTTTGGCCGAAATTCCAGGAGTCTATGGGAACGAAGTTGAAGTTCAGCACTGCTTTCCATCCACAGACGGATGGGCAGTCTGAAAGGGTTATACAGATCCTAGAAGACATGCTGAGGGCTTGTGCATTGGAGTTCCAGGGGAGTTGGGACAACCACTTAGCACTTGTGGAGTTTGCCTATAACAACAGTTATCAGGCAAGCATCGGCATGCCTCCATACGAGGCATTGTATGGGAGGAGGTGCCGTACACCGTTATGCTGGGACGAGGTTGGCATGGCCAAACTCGAGGGTACTGAGTTGGTGGAGGTCACCAAATCAAAGGTGAAGTTAATTCGAGAGAGACTCAAGGCGGCTCAGGATAGACAAAAGAGTTATGCAGATAAGCGTCGAAGAACCTTAGAGTTTAAGGTTAATGACGAGGTATTCTTGAAAGTCTCTCCTTGGAAAGGGATCATTCGGTTCCAAACCCGAGGAAAACTTAACCCACGATATATAGGTCCATTCAGAATTATAGAGAGGATTGGGGCCGTTGCATATCGTCTACAATTGACTCCTGAGTTAGAGAAGATACATAATGTGTTTCATGTATCCATGCTTAAGAAGTACGTGCATGATCCCTCTCACGTATTGGAGAAGCCACCTGTAGAGGTACGTGAGGATTTGAACTACGCTGTTCAACCTATCAAAGTCACCGATAGAAAGGTGAAGAAGCTGAGGAGCAAAGAAGTCCCAATGGTTAAAGTCCTGTGGAAGAGCGATCGGGTCGAGGAAGAGACATGGGAAACGGAGGCTTTGATGAGGAAGCAGTATGCTTTCCTATTCGAGTAGAGCTGTGAATTTCGGGGACGAAATTCCTGTTAAGGGGGGGTGAACTTGTGACACCGCACCCGAACGTCCTTGAAAATTCGATTTAAAAATTCAAAAGTGATGTATTGAATTTCCGATTTCAAAGCAATGGAAGAAACGATTAATATTTTACGAAGTACATGATTGAATATTGTATTGTTCAAACCCGCATTCTTTTGTAATTTTCATCGTGTAAATTATTGGGATGAGCCTACACATATTGGAGATCAATAATGTGATTTAGGAAGTTGACTTGCTCTAAATAAGTTAGAATAAGTACAAAAAAGACATCTTTTGACAAAGATAAAACAATAGGACCCATCTTCCCATTTTTGGAGGTATTGGTAGATATTTTGGACCCCAAATTAAATGGGATCATTTGGGAACCATCCCACATGACCTTGGTACCTGCAAAGACAAAGAAAAATGGATGAGACAACTATGTGGGGCGGACTTTTGACTCATGAGCTACAACATTACAAAAAGGAAATAAAAGAGGAGGTCCATACCATGTTTGATTGCAATCAAATACCCCACCCTTCTTTTTGTGAACCACATGCTCTCTTAGCATGATTGAGGCCTTCCTAATGCATTTTCCCTACACCCCATTCGAACTCCCAAGATAAGAGAGAAAGAGGGAGCCACATATTCCAAGAGAGAAGAGAAGAGAGAAGCTGGCCGCAGGATTCGTTTTCCAGCAGATGGGGTCTCTTGTTTGATCCATAACTTGAGCTTCACTCGTCCAAATAAGGCGTATGATATACCAAAAGAAAGCTCTCAAGACGAGGAATCTGTGAAGGCCTGGTTTGCAGGAATCGGAGTTGTGGAAGGCTTCCAAATCGTCCGAGAAAAACGCAACCTCGCAGGAGAGGATTTAATCCTCTAAAGTGAGTTTTAAACCCCAAAGCTTTACTTTTCATTCTTCAAATGATATGAACGATTGGTGAGACTATTACACACTAATCCAAGTGTATAATATGTCTTATAAAGTTATTTTATTGATGTAAAGGTTAGATACTAACCTAGATGCAAATATTGGAAAACTAGGAATCGAGTTAGCCGGAAAACACCCGTTCTAGGGGCTGTTTTCGTATCAACGATTAAGGGTTGAACTAGCACTTTGAGGAGGCTGTTTAACACTCATATTTGAGCAAGGAACCAGTTCCAAATCCACCTTGACCAAAGCTTTGACCATTGGACCAAGAAGGGAAAGTTTAAAGCTCAATTGAGGTGAGGATTGACATCTAATTGCTTACAACTTGTAGGTTAAGCATGAGATTACCTAAATGCTTAAATCATGATTTTTCATGGATTATGATGATTATATATTGATGAAATATTGATATAGTTGCCAAGGAATGAAATTTGAAATGATTTGAGAAGGTATGAATAATATGAGATTAAATGAGTATAAATGAACTATTTTGTGAAAATGGGCATTTTGCTCATGTATGAATTATGTGGATACATAAATGAATATTTGTGTATTGAGATTGAATACTTAAGTTGCTGCTACATAATTATAAATATGTAGAGAATTACAAATAATGAGGATAATGGTATGATAACAATAATCTTAATAGTATTGAAATACTAGTTAGTGATTATTGGAACTTGTTGATTAAATTGATCCTAGGGATTGGATTGTACGAAAGGTACTTGAATATAGTTCAAGTGTATATAATAACTTAGTTTGGAACTAAGGTTAAGTTATGGGAAGTCTTTAAGGATGACCCAAAGTAGTTTAATGATATGTCAATTCTAGGCATAGGGTTGCTTGAGAATTGGACCTTAATGCATGGTGATGTAATAGAGCCGAGCTCTAGAATGCATGTAAGGTGTAGACTTGGAGTCTATGTATTGTATAGCTAGATCCGAGCTCTAGGACTTGCGTGGTGATGTAATAGAGCCGAGCTCTAGAACGCAAGGTAAGGAAATTGACCCGAGGTATATGAATTGTATGGTGATGTAGTAGAGCCGAGCTCTAGAATACAATGTCATGTACTAGGGTTGGACTCTAGGAGTTGTCGTGGCTTATAGTCACGGGGTTGGGAATGGTGATTTTCCAAATGAACATGGGCCCACGGGCCGGCTACTTGACTTTTATATAAAGTAAGTATATTTTTAAACGGGGTAACTTAGGGTTACAATCATAATGTACTATCACCCTATTTGAGGGTCTTGTGTTTGAAATACTTGTTGTATATCTATTAGATGTCTGCCACACCAGTACTTTATAGCCGTATAGAGTACTGACCCCTTCGGGGGCGTCCCACCACCATTTCAGGTTGAGGCTTGAGCTTGCACCCTGCACTTGTTGATCGGGTGAATCCGTGGAGAGAAGACTTGGTTCGTGCTTCCTCCATTCTATTTGAAACATTAACGAATTTGCTCATGGATATTTTATTATAGAGCCTGCGTGCTCATGAATAGCCCTGTGTGGCCCTTTTGTTTTAACAATGTTTTCCGCTGCTTTATGAATTACTTATTATGTTGTTTATGGATGACGTATGTGTGAATGATATTCATGACGCCTTGTATAATATGAATGGGTTGGACTGCAGTTGACTATTCGTATTGTACGGCGGGTTGTTGACGTGTCCGGGGAGGTCCGGGGCGTGACACATAGTAACAATGAACATGCTCTTACATATATTATGGAGCATCAATTTCCAAATAAACTATAAAGAATATCATCACTCCATTTATAGAGAATAAATATATTTGGAATATTTCTTATTATTGATCTCCATTCCATATTTTTGAATGCTTTATCGTGTTGGTTCTAGAAAATCACATATAGTTTGAAAATATTGCATTTGCTAATTTGAAATACTTTGTACGTCATGTTTAAAAAATGAGATATTACCCGAAATAGGACTAAAAGAGTTTGAAAATTCTAAAACAGGACTGCCATGTTTTTATTCCCAAAATAGGACTTATTACCGCCATGTTTTGGCAGTATCGGACTTCAAACATGACAGTATTTGACTATTTTCCAAACTTGACAGTAATTACTCATATTTTGGAAATAAAAACATGACAGTCCTATTTTGGAATTTTCAAACTTTTTTAGTCCTATTTCGGGAACTTTCCCTTAAAAAACATACACAAATTTTGAAATGTTTGGTATATTTCATATTCTATTCAACTTATATGTTAATACTATATTTCAAGCCCGTGGGATACATAGAAGATAAAAAATATGTAAGAACCATTACTTCAATTAATATATATATATATATATATATATATATACACACACACACACACCCCTATATATATATATTCCGTATAACTTTGTTTTATTTCGAAAGGTTGTTAGGAAATGTGTGTTTTTTGGATCAGTTTTATTCCACGGCAACTAGATGACCCACTATATTGCTAGAATGCACCAGCCCATTTAACTTGTTTTAAGCAGCTTAAGTTTTTATCTGATATTGCTAGAAAAGCATTTCACATGGATTTTTTGGACATTCCATCTTTTCGTTGTATTAATTAACTTCGTTAATTTGAGTCTGGTATAGCTTCCTCAGTTTAACATTCTTTTACTATTTTATTTCTTGTATTTTGAGACGGAATGTCTTCTCCTAAGAGGTATTGATATAGCCCCCTCTCATTTTGTATTTTCAGTATTATTAATAAAATAAGGTAAATGTTCCTCAACATTTACCTCACCGATGAGTGGTTTGCCTACCGAGACTATTATTTTTCTTCAAAAAGTAACTTACCTAAATTTATTTCATATTCATACACGTTTATGCATATGTGAAGTGTAATTTTTTGTTATAAAGTACTATATTAAGTTGCTTGTGAAGACAATTATTGTTTTTATTTAAAAAATAATATAAAAATTAAAATAGTAAATTGAATTTTCAAAATAAAAAATGAACATGTTGAAATTATATAGAAACAACCGAACGGGGATAGTATATAATTGAATTTGTGCTATTATGTTCCAATAAATGGAATCGAAAGAGCACGTTGAGGTTTAAATGTTTGTAGTGGGGTTGAATAGTGCAAGTAATTATTGGTCATGGCCTCATGGGTATGTTTGGCACAACTAGCTGAAAAGATACTTTTTTGAGCTTTTTAGTAACTGTTAGCTTTTAGTGACTGAAAAGATCTTAAAAGGAGAAGGTGGTAGTTGTTTGGTAAAAAGCTGACTGTTTGATATAGTTTTGTTTGGTATACAAGCTGTTAGGACGAACTAATACTAAAAGTCACGGGCTTTTCTCAGATGCTACTCCCTGTAGCATCTCAAAAAAGATCTTTTAATTTTTTGAAAAGCTTTTAAAAGTTGTCATGCCAAACATACAACTAGAATCTTTAAGAGACATTTTAAACAGTACAAAAGCTAGAAGGCCAAGACTTATGTCCGCCAAACATGCTCCATATGTATGAAACAAGCTCCATCCACGACTTCTACTTTCAAAACTAATTTCATTTCATCATTTGATTTCCTAAGCTATACCCATAAATATTGTCACACTCTACCTATAATATTAATCAAGGGAGTGCGAAGAAAAAACGGTTGTAGGCCACGTCTTTGATCGATAACCTTAGTGAGGAGGATTTTTGTATTTTGATAGTGACGATGTGGAGCATTTGAAAAGCAAGAAATGAACTAGTTTGGAACGATGCTTAGACAAGGTTGATCAAGTCATATTGATGGGAGCAGCTATGCTGCGAGGATGGTGGGCTGCTCTAGGTCAGACGAAGCCGACATATAAAGGCATAAAGTTGTTGACATACCATCTAGGTGGCAACGCCCTTGACCAGGTTCTTCAAAATAAAAGTGAATGGCGCGTTGGATTTCAGACGAGGCAAGTGGATAGTCAGAGACGAATCTGGAAACTTTGTGTGCGGAGGTAGTGTTACTTGTACGGTGGATTGGCCGGTCCATATTACTGAAGTGCTTGGTGTTAGGGAACTGTTGTCAGGGGCAAAAGCTCATGGATGGAGCAAAGTTGAGGTGAAGACAAATGCTTCTCTTATCACTTCAAGAATTGAAGATGGCCCAGGAGAATCTTATTTTGATCTCATTATTGATGATATTAGACATATGCTTCATGGTGAGACCAACATGTCAGTTATTCTGTGCAAACGGTCCGCGAATTGGGTAGCTCACCCTCTAGTGAGAGCTACTCTTTCTAAAGCGCGGATGGTAGTGTACTTTATGATGCGACCCCTTCTTGTATTGCCAACAATCTGGCGAACGATCTATTATCTTAATATAGTTGCCGTTTTTCTTTCAAAAGAAAAAGCTTTGTAATGATAATAAATAACAGTCAAGGCTAAATGTTATCACATTAAGTTCGATACATACCTCAAGACAGGGGCAGATCTAGCATTGTCGATCAGGTGGGGCCAAAACTTGATTAAACAACGTATATTGCAAAAAAATGTCAAAACGTAAAGTAGTATGTTATTTAACAAAATTTATTTTAAAATATATAATAAAATCTTTTGCAACATAAATGTATAAAAAAATATGTATAACAGGAATAAGAATTTTAGTCGAATACAAAAACAGCTCAAATGCATACATATTAAACTAATTTTCACTTATCAAGCCGAATGAAGTGAACAAAATAATTTTCTAACTAATATTCAAAAGTCCAAGAGTGTTCACAATATTAGTATCTAGCACATTCACCATTTGAGATTGGCATTAAGCTTGTATTAATTAAATTTAGGAGACCAGTTTAAATATAAAAGAAGAATCCTTTTGTTCTTCTAGTGTGAGACAAAGAGTTTTTAGAAGTAAAAAAACAACAACTCTAATGTTACACACTATGTTGAACCATTGAAAAATTAATAAGGCATGATGCACCTAGGACTCAAACAAATGACGTTTCTTCTTCTTCCCCAAATCGAAAACTCTCCCCTTTTCCTCCATCGTTAAGCACCAAAAGCTCCATTACTCCCTCAATTTTTGCCCAAATTCACCAAATAAAATCATTTTCTTCATCTCCTTCACCCCCTCTTCCATTTTCTACCCACAAAACCCACCCAAATCCATCCCCAAAAGAAATCCGAAAACCCTAACCCCCATCTTCATAGGGCCGATTTTTAGCCTAAAAATCCCAACAAATCCCAATTTCTTCTCCTAATAATCATCCTCTCCACTCTCACAACCCCAAAATACCCAAAACCCACCAAAAATCCAAAGTTCCAAACCCCACCATACCCAAGTCCAAAAATACCAAGAAAAAAATCCAAAAAAAAAAAATCTACTTCATGGCTCATAAAAAGTCCAAAGCATCTTCTTCAAGGGGTAACCAAGAGATTGCACCCGTTCCCGATTTTGAGAGTGTGAAATTTGACACCGAGGTCCACAAAAAGCGCTTCATAGAGCAAATCAAACGGGAGGTAAAACAATCCCGTTTCATATGCATTACTATGCTAGTATCATTCATGCTTGATGCGATTATGCATGAGATTTTCACAAACATTGGGATGCTTAGGGTATTTGAGATGCAATATGTTACCTATCCACATTTGGTGTATGAATTCTTTATCTCATTTAAGCAAATAGCAAATGTTGATGATCATGCTGCAAGTAGAATCACATTTCGTTTGTTGAATGAGAACCGTTCATTGACCAAGCGGGAGTTTGCCCAACACTTTGGCCTCCCCTTGTTCAATGAAGAACGTGAACATGACACTTTTGTGGGTGTGGAAATGTGGTAAAGGATGACAGGTCAAGTGGATGTGGAGCTCAGACACCTTAGTGTGAATCGTGTACAACATCCGGTCTTCCGAATTTTCTTGAAATTTTTATCAAACTGTTTTCTCGGAAGACCGAATAACCATCACAGTCGGGTTTGGGATGTTTGTATTCTTGGACAAGCTGTTTTACCAGGTCCGGATCAAGTGGATGTTGCCTCCATCCTATGGGATCACTTCAAGACAATGGCAACTTCCACATGAACTATTAGGGTAGGGGGCTTGATTACACATTTAGCTACACTCTATGGCTTCGTAGACTCAGGCCCCATTACCTCAGCACAGCTAGTTTGCACATCATGGCTCCTGAAAAATACCAAAGATATTGTTTTTTCTCATAAAACACCCGGTGGGGTAGATATCTATAATTGGTTAATCGATCCACCACATGCCATTTATACACAAATACCCTCAGCCGACCTCCCTTTGGACCTTTTGGATCACCAAATTGGTGATGGACACCACTATTGTCTCCCTGGGAGAATACCACTCCACTACCAACAAGAACAACCCCAACAAGAACAGCCTGCAGATGAACCACCACCCCTCATTCCTTAACAACCTCAACCACAACTCAATGCTCACCAATATTCACCATTTGAGCAAGAAATGCTAAATAGCATGAATGCTCTAAACCTCAACTACACTCAACTTTGGGAGGAAGTTGTGTTGTATAGAACTGAGCAAAGGCAGAACTATGAGAGGATCGAGGAGCAAAGGCAAGCGGATTGGCGGAGATACGAAGAGGATCGGCGGAGAGATAAGGAGGACCAGAGGAGGACTTTTGGCCCTATCTACTCCTATGTAGCACATCAGGGTGACTTTGCCGCTATGACTCCTCCTCCTCCGGCACCCTCATGGTATAACCCCACTGAATGGGGTTATTTTGGCGGTTCGAGCTCTAGTGGTTGAGGTGGGGATGACGGATACGGCGGTGATCACATGGATGAGGATATACACTTTAGGGGCTACCAGGGCTATGGAGGATTCTATGATGGCGGAGATGCAGGCGGGCACTAGGGACTGTGCCATGGACTAGCGGTGGGGGAGATCTTTCCGGTATGCTCACATTCATACTCTTGATTCTTGTTTCTATCTAAAAAAAAGGCTTGTTAAGTTGAAAACCCACAAAGGGCAGCTTAAGCAAAAATAAGAGTGAGTTTGTGAGATTTATTAAAGAAAAATGTGGAAAGCTGGGTTGAAAACCCGAAAGGGCACCTAGGCAAAATGAGAAAATGAGAGAAAGTATTTCTTTTGATCTTGCAGGATCCTAAGGGTGATGACTAAAGAGAGTTCGTTGCATGAGGAAATTGGATTTAAAGATTCCGTGATGTATTTTTTTTAGTATGTTGGGGATACTTGGTGGTTATTTTGATTCTAAAAACACTTTGTGATGGTTGTGTTGATGATCCTATCATTTGAGGATTTCTTGGATTGCATTTACTCGAGACGAGTAAAGGTTCAAGTGTGGGGGTGTTTGATATGCACTAATTAGTAGTGCATAAATGCATCTTTTTTTATGTTTAATTTGTGTGGATTGTTTACCATTTTATTTAGTTTGTAAACATTTGTGTGATTTGAGTTTTAATTGTATTTTAGTTCTCATTTGTAAGTTGTAAAGTAGAGTTAGGATTTATGGTGTTGGAAAGGAAGACTTTGAAGTGAAGAAAAATGATTATTGGCTGCCCAGGACAATCACCCGGTCGGGTGAGGCATTGCACCCCGTCGGGTGAGACTTGAAATGCGAAACTGCTGAGGAAATTACATCACCCGGTCGGGTCGGATTTGACCCGGGACATTTTAACGTGCTGAAACACAAGAACGTGAAAGATTATCTGATCTTGACATGCACCCGGTCGGGTGGGCACTTGACCCGGTTGGGTACCCGGTCCAAGGTGTTGAAAAACACCTATAAATAGCACACTTTTCCTTCACTATTTATCACTCCTTCTTCCATACTCTTAAGCTCAACTTAGAATAGTATTTCTTTTATATTTTTATAGCATGTTTAGTCTCCAAATGAGGAGCTAAACTTCCATTTCTTGGAGTTGCTCTTGAAGCTTGTTGATTATTAAAGTTGTGAGTTATTTTCTTAACTTCTTTCCTTGAATATTAATTCTTCCTTTAAATACTATTTCTATATCAATGTTGGGGAGTGTTACTAAGATGACAATTAGTTAACATCTTGACATTAGTTATAGTAATAGTTATTTCTTCCTCTATGTTAATATTGGGGAGTGTTATTAAGATGACAATTAGTTAACATCTTGATATTAACTATAGTAGGATTCATCTTCTTTAATATTCTTCCTTGAGTATTAATTAATTCCTATTCATATTTCATATTAATATTTTGAACATTACTTAAAGGATCAACTAGTTTTGTTTCATGTATTAATTATTACTAGAATCGATCAACGAACCGATGGTTAATCGTTGATGGTTTCACAAGTAAGTAACTTCAGTTTATTAATGCACGGTCGTGGTTAATAAACTTAAGAGAGATTAATTTTGTTGGTTAAACCGAAGCCGTTGTGTTGAGGTTATCAATCTCAATTGATTTCATCAAGGAGTTAAGAGATTAAATGCTACTATCAAGTCGGTATATGGCGGTGTTCTATACTTGACTAACAGTAAGGGTTATTAATGAACGGTCGTTGTTAATAACTACCCTCGATGAATTGGATATACTCCTCGATTGAGTATTCGAGAGGGGATAAGTTATAGATATAACAATAACTGACTAAAATATATCAACAAGTGGAAAGTAGCAATGCCAAGTCCTTTTTATCTTTGAATTAAATCTCATATAAGTCGTTCATCTTCGTATTTAATTAAATTAAATCACTCAATCCCAACCCCCCCTTATTTACTAGTTTTACTAAAAAAAAGAATTATTCATTTCCCTGTGGATACGAACTCTACTTCACCTATACTACGTATTAGTTTTAGTATTGAATTTATTTTGACGCACCGTGACAAAGTGCTCGTCAGACGTGCAGGGCAACAAAGCAGTGTTCTTCCATCTTGCTAACACGGAATTTATTCTCAAATTCACTTCTTTTGTATTTATACTACATAGTATTATTTAACAACACTACATATAGTATAATACATACATACACTAGTATTTTATTTAGGTGGGCCTAGGCCCTACCTGACCTAGAGCCAGATCCGCCACTGCCTCAAGATCCGATATAAGTTTCAATAATGATCAACTGTACATTGCAATATCAAGGGTAATGAACAAAGACACCTTAAGATATTCATACGTTTAAAAGAAACAAATTTCTTTTCCAAGATAGAGAATATTGTTTAGAAAGAGGTTTCCAAACAATATTGTGATGTTTTGTGTGTGTGGTGTTAAATTACAATGTCACTTTTTAATACATTCTATTGAAAATTAAACTACCATCCACAACAAACAACGTTATTTGAAGTAAAATGATGAATTATGTATATATTGTATAAAATATATATCTTACAAAGTATTCAAACATTTTAAACATCTGCCCGGGGAACGCGTGAGTTTTTTTTAACTCCAGGGGGCGTATGGGGGAGGGGGCTGGGGGAGCCTGGAGTAATTGGGGTTGAAACTCACTCCATTGAGTTTTGAACCCGATACCTCCCGTAAGGGAGAGTGAGTCGGCGACCAGCTGGGCTGGACCGTTTCCTCAGTGAGTATAAAACACTAGTCATACTCATTATTTATAATGAAAACTCATTTGAATGATCAGACATAATGGGGCTAATCTTAAAACATGTTTGTCGATATATATTCCTTGTAAATATTATACTCATGTGTGGATATGACATAAAACTCACTTTTGTACTCATCCGGAAGTAGTAAAAAATTATTGGGAAAAGATGCAAATAGGCCCATGTACTAACAAAAAAAGGTCAAATAAGCCCTTATTTAGGAGGCTCTGTCCGGCCGTCGCCATTTGGAATGGTTCCCGGTGGAATTTTTTGATGAAATTTTTTGAGCATCTTATTCATTAAGTCTAATTTACTCATATTAAATTTCAGCTAAAACTTCAATCGGGAAAGCATTCAAATGAATTCTTGTAAATAACTGCGCAGTTAGAAGCACATTTATCTTCAAGAATTCATTTGAATGCCTTCCTGATTGAAGTTTTAGCTGAAATTTAGTATGAGTAAACTAGACTTGATGAATAAGATGCTCAAAAAATTTCATCAAAAAATTCCACCGGGAACCACCCCAAATGACGACGACCGGACAGAGCCTCATATATAAGGGCTTATTTGACCTTTTTTTGTTAGTACATGGGCCTATTTGCACCTTTTCCCAAAATTATTTAAATAAATTCAAAAAAGCGAACTACTACATAAAATGCAAAATAAATGATACCTAGTCAATACTTTATTCAAGCACAGTAAAAGAATAATTAAAATTCACTCAATAAATGAACAAAAATCACTTTGAAAATTTTATGAGCTATCGATTGGCATCCTTATTTAAGATGTTTTTACTGTGAATGTTTTCAATCCTAGATCAAACTAGACTAGACTTAAATGAACCAAATCAGACCAGACTTTCAAAGTTATAAAATATACATAAACCATACATTTATCGGATCAGATCAGTTCAAACCAAATGAGACTTAAATAGACCAAATATCAATACAATCTTTAACATAATTTGCCTAGTAGGTTACATACCTGATAGATAGGTGATGCTGTAATTGAGTAACCAACCCATCCACGTCAAGAAATTCTCATTACCTGCGCGAGGTTCTTTTTCCAGTGCAGTACGCAATCCCCCGCCCTAATCTCCCATAAAAGATAGCGAGCGAAATCCAGAGATAGATAAACAACAATGGCAACTTCAGCACCCAAGAGATGGCTTCCTCTCGAAGCTAACCCCGATGTCATGAATCAGGTTAGGCTACCCCTCCTCGTTATGCCTCCTCAGTGTCATTTATCCACCATCTCTGTCCTTCGAGTGCGTAATCGTGTCTTTTCATTTTTGTTCTTAATTCTGATCTCCTGTGCTAGTGGATCTTTCACGTTGTTGGGAACAATAATTTTTGTGAGAATTTATTTTGTTTCTCTTGAATGAGGTTTATCCTTTGATAGCGATGTTGTTGATAGCGATATTGGAATTCATTGGATTGTCCTGTGAAATGCTAAACAAAAGATATGTGTTGACTTTTTCTGCGTGAGAGAGCACATATACCAAATGCACTAAATATTTGGTATGTTTATGTGATTGAGCAGTTCATTTGGGGTCTTGGTGTTCCAGAGGATCAGGCCGAGTGCTGTGATGTTTATGGCTTGGATGTGGAGCTTCTCGATATGGTCCCTAAGCCAGTTTTGGCAGTTCTCTTTCTGTATCCTATCACTTCTCAGGTTCATATTTGTAGACTAAGCTCTTTAGTGATGTGCTTTTGGCCGTTTATGGGACTGGTTGGCTCAGCAATTCATTCTGGGTGTGTTTTCAGAGTGAAGAAGAGAGAATACAGGAAGACAGCAAGATAAAGGTGAACATTATGATCATTTGATTATTGTCATTGTATCTGACCACATAGCTTACAAGAGTCCAATCGGAACTGTATTCATGATTGTATTTGTAGGATATTAGTAATGGAGTTTTCTTCATGAAACAAACAGTGGGAAATGCATGTGGGACAATTGCCCTTCTCCATGCTGTTGGTAATATCACTTCAAAGATAAAGCTTGGTAAGTCACCATGGCTTTGCTTCATAGTGTTAGTACATGTTTCTATAGCCGTTTTATTGATTACATTAACTAGAATTCTTACAAGTGGAAAACTGCAACATCACTCATTAGCTCAGCTAGTCTAATTTTTAAAACATATTAAAAGGCAGGCCAGGGAGTCAGGGACAGAACCATCAGGGCACCAGGTAGACTATTGAGCTGAGGACATTTAGGTAACTTTTGCTTAAAGTTACCTAAATGTTACTGAATATCTATTAAATGATCTTACATGGTTTAAACTAAACCCAATGGAGTACGAAAAAAAATGTCTGCTTTCGTGTGCTATCAATAATGCCTATTAAAATTCCTTTTATATTTGAGCAAGGAGCTCATGCTTTCCTGAAAAAAGTTTTTGAATATTGCGTATCCATGCGTTCCTTGGAGTCTATCATATTTAAAAAAATCAACCCCTGTTAATTTTTATAGAAATTGCCCTGAATAGGAGTAAAAACGTTTTGAAATTCCAAAATAGGAATTTCATGTTTTTATTCCCCTAAATAGGAGTAATTTCTGCCAAGTTTGGCATTACTAGGCTTTTAGCATGGCAGTTTTTTTTCAAATTTGGCAGAAATTACTCCAATTAAGGGAATAAAAACATGACAATCCTATTTTGGAATTTCAAAACGTTTTTACTCCTATTTAGGGAATTTTCCCTAATTTGTATTGGCTTCCGGGAGAACTTGGGGAAGTCATTCTCTCTAGATAATCAACTTCTTGTGCAACTTTATTTGGTCTATTCCTTTCGCTGGACTTTTATTGTAATCCATAGAATCAGAAACTAATCAGGACACCCTCCTTTAAGACTTCAAAATACCTCTTACTTTAACCATGTCAAACATTAAGAGGAGTCATGAAGTACTTTAATTTCCATACAAGAATAAATTATCAAACCACGCAGCCACACATTTCTTTCCTTAAAAGAAAGTGAGAAGATCACTTTGGGACGGATAAAAAAGGAAACCTAGATGCTCTTTTCAGGACAAAGGAAGTACATAACAGTAGCACTAATATGAACAAATCATTATACGAATATGAGCTTCGCAATGACATGTTTACCACATAATTCTTTTCAATTTTAGCATCTCAAATCGGCACTTGAGCTCTGCTGCTTATTGGTAGTGAGTAGGGTCTCAATTAAATTTGGGCAAGTGACAAGTGTGTTGCTGTATGTTTAGTTAGCATCCCATTTTAAACCAAGTTTCTTGAATTTATTTATGAAGGTGATGGTATTCAGTTTCATGGTTGATGGAATTTGCTTTCGTGAAAATAGAAAGTCAAAACATAGGCTCAGTGCTATGGGAAACTGAATAGTGAAGACACTTTGAAATACATATTTACTATTTTTGTTTGAATAAGAGTTTTGCTATTTTTTGAGAACCTTTTACAGTTGAAGGGTCGTTCTTCGATAGGTTCTTTAAATCCACTGCAAACATGGATCCATTGGAGGTATCTATGTTCTTCATTATCAATGGTAAATGGTTGAAACACCACATGCATATACCAACATTCTAATTCGTGCTCGCATAATTGTGCAGCGGGCCCAATTTCTTGAGAGCGATGTGGAAATGGAAGATGCACATTCTGTAGCTGCTACTGCTGGAGATACTGAGGTCAGTGCTGGAATTTGCTTGCTTCTATCAAATTATTCAAACTTCTCTTTCATTTTCTTGGGTGGGGGGTGGGGGGGGGGGGGAAGGTTTACAAGACCTATCCTTAACCACTTGAGCCAATACGCTTTCATAAAGTTTGCTCAAGTTTATAAATGCGAAATATGAAGTACTATCTCTATCCGCAAAAGAGCCTTGTTTGACCAAGAAACAGCTTTTAAATTTCAGCAAGGTACAACAACCATAAACCATGGATCTTACATTCTACTTGTTTTTTTCTTTAACTAAATTGTATATATCCATGTTGCATACTGCTTTACACTTGCTTACGACCCTCCTGATAACTGTCGTTTTATTATCAGACATTTTTGTGCAATGAGTTATATCCACGAATTACTATATACCACTAACTTCGAAATGCTATGGTGGTGTACCAATGGATTATAAACGGAGCATTTTGTTTACTAATTACTTCGTATATGTTTAACAAGATGCCCTAATAAGCTTCAATGAGTAAGTGCAACGTACCAAACCAGTTCAATTTTTTAATGATTATATGTTAGATTGGATCCTTATCTTATCATTTCAATCTTTTTTACCTTATCTTATCTTTTTATCTTCTTAACTCCAATTTCTTATGTCGATTCATTTTAGCCGATCCCAAACTGTTTTGGGACTATGGCTTGGATGTTGTTGTTGTATGTTAGATTGAATGAGTAGTGCAATGTAATAGAAATGGTTTCTATATGCCTTTTGAGTTTTGCTTTTAGAGCTGACAAGTTGACCCTACAGGCATCAGATAATGTGGACACACACTTCATCTGCTTTGCAATTGCTGATGGTACAATCTCTTTTCTATTGGTCTATTTAGTGGGAAATAGTTTCCTTTTAAGCTATGAGTTCATGAGGTGTTCTTTTATTCACGTCAAAATATAATCCTCCCTTTGCATTGACATGCTCAAATTTTGTGAGGCTGATATATTGCTTCAATTATGCTGTGCATATATAGTACCTTTGCATCATGTTACGTGTAATCTGTATATCAACAATGCTTGATGTACCCACTCTTATACCCACCTTATACCCACCATGTTTGTGAAGTGTTTTTTTTGTCTGTGAACCCGATTCACAGACAATATTTTGTTTGTGCAAAATATTGTCTGTGAACCAGGATTCACAGACAAAAATAAAACACTTCACAAACATAGGTGGGTACAAAAGTGGGTATAATAGTGGGTACAAACATCATTTTTGATCTGTATATTGTCTTAGTATCCAACCCTGGTGCCCATATTTCCCCATTGAATGGGAAAATTTTCATGCACATGTGGAGGAAAAACCATCATTTCTTTTAGTAGCCTCTTAAAACTGAATTGTTTGAATGCCATTAGCTTCCATCTCTATTTCTTGGATGCAAACATTGATGGATATATAACGCATGCCTTTGCAGAACAACTATATGAACTTGATGGAAGAAGATCCGGACCGATTTCACATGGAAAATCATCTCCAGACACATTACTGCAGGTAAAAGATGGCAGTGTTGACTGTTGAGTTTAATCAAATCTTTTCATGTCGCATTTCCTCTTGATAAAAATGTACCCAAATGAAATGTCCAGGATTCAGCTAAAGTCATTCAAAAGATGATAGAGAAAAATCCCGAATCCAACAACTTCAACGTGATCGCTCTATCAAAGAAAGGTGAAGCTGATGCCCTCTGAAATCAGAGTTGCTTACTTTATACCATGCCTCTTTGAGGGTCAAACTTTTGGCTTTGCTTACTTTATACCATGCCTCTTTTGAGGGTCAAACTTTTGGCTTTAGAATGGATTATATTTTCTCATGACTGGTAGTCTGGTACAATTTTTGCCTATTACTGTGCACAAACTTTTGCAATATCTAGCTTCCTTCTTACTCCATATGGTATTGATTAGAAGATAACAGTGTCTAAGGGTGTTCTGAACCACAATTGAAGTATTTTGATATGGTCAACAACCGTATCACCGCATTTCATCAAAAAACACTTGACTAAATTTATTTATTTATTTTCGGTACATTTGTATAATGATCGTAATTGATCTTGCTTAAAAATATTTAGTTTGGAAATTTATAAAAATATTTCTATTTCTTCTAGAAATTGAGAGTTGATAGCTGGGATTAATAAAAAAAGGTCAACTATAGTTGGGATTAGTGGCGGACTTAGGCCGGGTGGCCTGACCCGGAACCGACACTGTTCCGGCCCGGCCCGAACCGGTGGCCCGGCCAGTGACCGGTCCGGGTAGGCCTGACCCGAGGGGTTTCCGGGCCGGGCTCGGGTCACCCAAAACATGAATCGGCCCAGCCGGTCCGGGCCCGGTTCCGGGCTTATTTTTTTTCCAACTTTTTTTTAAATCCCCGGGTTGGGCTGGGTATTTTGGGCCATTTGGGGGTGGTTTGGGGGGTTGGGGGTTAGGGGGGGGTCGGGGGTAATTAGAATAAAGAAAAAAAATTGTAATAGGCCTGAGGCCCGGCCCGGTGGCTACCCGGGCCAGTCCCGGGCCCAACATTTCCTAACCGGCGGCCCGGGCGGGCCTAGGCCCAGACCGCGCCCGAACCGGTCCGAGTCCAGCACTAGTTGGGATTATTTAAACCTTGCACATAGTTCACATTTAAAAGTGACCTACTATGAGGTTGTAACAAGCTTGGGATCATTTTTGAAAAATAGTCCGTATAATTGGGACCACCCATGAATAATTGATAGTTGAGATTATTAACGACGGATCGGTAATAGTTGAGATTATTATTTTCAATTTTTCCTAAATGTTAACGATGAAAAAAAGCGACTTCACATGAGTCTTCTTCCAAAAGAAATTTAGTTCTAACTAATGATATTTTTTGGATTAATAATTTTATGATAAAAAGTTCAAACTAAAGTTGGACTGATGATTCCCGTAAATTAGAAATGATGTTATTACTATTTAACCTTTAATTTACACCCACATATGCATGCGTACATCTATCTTAAGTTCTTAACTACTTTGTGCTAAAATAACCAATGATGCTAATTAACTTTCACTAAACCAAATATTCAAATGAACCAATCAAGATTTGATTTTGTTATTTGATACGTAGTATTTTTTTTTTATATTAAAAGTGAAAATATCACATGTATTTTTTGTTGATTATACAGAATTACCTATGCTAGTAGTAGATAATCGGAGAGCTCGGAGTAGAAACTACGATGGATTGATGTTATATTTTTTATGCACACTCATAGTCATCTTCTCATGGACATCATTATGTAACTTTAAATATATACACTGAAACTATATAGTATATACACGCATATATAATACCGAGAAACGGTGTAACAATTTATTGCTCGAGTATCTTGAATTTATACTTGTATATGTGCACGGCCGTCTAACAATTTTGTGTGTCTCTATTGTTAGTTTGAGACTCACATATAGTAAAAAAAATACACATTTAGTAAATTTAAAAATACTAATTTTATACACAAAATTATACATCTTAATCCTGTCATTTCTGATTTTTTGAGTACTCGATATTGAAAAATGGTTTAGTATTTTATTGTTTGAGTGTCATTTAGATTCATTAACTTCGTATATGTGCATGGCTCATCAATTCTTATTAGTAATAATTTCATTTTTGTGTACATTATATTCTCAACACATCCCATATCTATCGATTAAATATAAGAAACAATAAACTTTTATAGAAAACCTTGAACTATTCAACTATCAATAAATACACACCGGTTTTGAATAAAAATAATAATCTAATATTATCTCCATTTCTGATAACTTTGTGAACTTTCCCCTTCTAATTACCTAAAAATTAACCTTTTCAATTTTCCTTTTAGGCTATCAATTTGTAGTTACTATTTCTCTTTGATCGAAAATCAATCCCATATTACATTTTCGATTCAACTATCAACATGCTACGGTGTATTTTATTTTCTTAGATTTTTTATTGCTTGGTTTGGCTCAACTATATTTGCTTCAAATAATACACATTTGTGGTCGGTTGATTTAGTAATATAAAAAGTTATTTGAGGCAATCCATATTCATTGAGGCAACGTAACATATTTGATGGGGTAACGTATATTATCCGAAATAGGACTAAAAAGGTTTCAAAAATCCAAAATATGACTGTCATGTTTTTATTCCCAAAATAGGACTAATTACTGTCATGTTTTGGCAGTACCAGACTTCAAACATGGCACTATTTTCTAAACTTGGCAGTAATTACTCCTATTTTGAGAATCCAAAACATGACAGTCCTATTTTGAAATTTTCAAACTGTTTTAGTCTTATTTCGGGAACTTTTCCTTTTTTTTTACCTATTGGAAGTAGAGGATTTATTGAGGAAAGTGGTGCGAAACTATAAAATTACGTTGAGCGAAAGTGTTCCCGTTGTAAAAATTACGTCATTGGTCATACGTCGAAGTTGTAAAAACTATGATGATTGATGATTATTTGTTGGGAATTCAGATAGCCTATTAAGTAGCTGTTTTGCTCATTGACCCACTTTTAAGTTGTCCACCTCAATTTAGATCGAGGGTGTGTTCAACTATTTATTCAACAACTGTTTCAATTCTGTCCCATAATGGTTGTTTTATTTCAATTTGGCACGGTTATTAAAAGTGGTTGAAAAGTAAAAGTTGTGGTTGAGATTTGAGTAAAATGAAGTGAAATGATATGAACCACAAATATCTTACCAAAAAGAGAAACATAACATCCATTTTGGAACAATCGAAAAAAGAAAGTAAGACAATCAAAATGAGACAGAGGGAGTAAACTAATATATAAATCAATAAGTTGATGTTAAAGGAAGGTTTGTACACAATAGAAATATGTCATGTAATGTGCCACCACAATGTTACATACGGAGTATATACTTTCATTATAAGTGATGATTGTTTTTTAATGAAGATGATTGTTACGAGTATAATACTTATCAGACAAAATTGATAAGAATAATCTCACTTTTGAGGATTCTACAATAATAATCAGAATTAACAATAATGTTCATAAGAATAAATCGCGTGAATTCAAACTAATTCACATTTGATACTCACAACCCCGGGGCCCCAATTTATTCTTGTAGACACCATTGCGAGTTCGGATTGTTTTTATTAACCCTCCGAGTAGAGATTGTTATTAAAGAATACCTGAAAGTGGGATGTATTTTAATGAATTTTGTCTATCTATTAAGAAAAATGATATTTTCACATTCATACATAAGACATATTTGTTTGTGAACATGATTCACAGGAAAAAAGCATTCACATGATTGTGTATAAGAGTGAGTATAAAAGTGAGTACAAAGGCTCAAAGGAAATACGGAGTAGTAAGCTAAGATAAGCATGATCAGTTAATAGAATCAATAGTTAAATCAGTAGGGCCTAAACCATAATGCTCCATCGAGTAAAACTAGCAATAAGCTATACTCTGTATATGCTAAATGCATAAATTAAAAGTGATGTTGCCGCCTAACAAGTGAAGTGACTCTTTTATATATAGTTCTATAATCCTATTCCATAGAGTGGAGACCAGTAGATACTAATGAGGGAAATTTTCCAAAACTTCCTTCGATCGATGGATGCAAGTGTGCAACTCAAAAATATGTACGTAGTACTTGTATAAGTTACTGGAGATAGTACTAGACATAGAAAATGACGACACATTGACACCCTATCCCTGAACTTCCAGTACCGATCGGATAATTTATTGGGAAGATATATGTAAATTAAATTTTAATCACAAGTTGATAGATAGTGGATGTGGTTCTGGCCCAGGTACATGCATAAACCTTACGCATTTTTACATATATAGTAACCCTTCATCACAGTTGTCGAGAATGGAACTCAATACTTACCTTTTGTGTCAGTCCATATCAACCAGTTGAGCTACACCCCAGCAATACTAGACAGAACGAAATTAGGAGCAACTACATATGAACTAAGAGTATGAGATTGGGGGTTACAAATGTGCCCTTAACCACTTTCATTTTATGAATGTCCCTATATAAAGTCCACATTTCCTGTTTGATAAATAAATTCATACCAACTTACTCTACTATATTTAAATAATGAGTGTAAAACAATGTAAAACACGACCAAACAGTGTCAAAACGATGCACTTTACCGCAAAATTTGCCCATGGGTAAAAGCGCATTTCAAGAAGTTAAATGTAACAAATAAACCTGATATGCATGCAGTAGAAAGCGAGAAAACTAAATAGGGATTCCTAATAGTATCAAAGAAGCCTAATGTCCCGATTAGAGGGTCAATTCCATCAATTGATCGAGGGAAGTTTCGTGAGCTTGATAAAGATTGCGATTTTAATTCTGTAGTCTTACATAAGAAAGATGGTTGAAATTTGAAGTAATAAATATTGGTTTCACATCCAAAATCATGAAAGAGAATGACTATACGGATATGGTAAACAAAAGTCTCACCATGGCAAAAACAAACTAAGATCAAATGATAGTGGTTGCCGTTTATCAGCAGCGTGTCTTTATCGTAAAATTAAGTGTTATTGTTATTCTTTTGGTTATTATTTGATTATTGAGGTAAAGGTCAATTGAATACATAAATTTGTATGAGATGGAGTAAAGAGTACACCATATTGCATTAGATCCGTTTAAGTACACAAACTCGATTTTTTAGTGTTAATTGACTACACCCATTAGATTAACACGTTAATACGACTGAGTTTGCTAACAGAAGGCTAATAGATGACTTTTTGAAAGTTGACGCTAGCCCCAACCCCTTGATCGACTTCCCCTTGATCGACGTCAACCATCCGCAGGCAGGGCCGATCTTAGGATTTTTTTGGTGTGAGTCGAATAGTATAATAAGGCCCTTAATTAAGCACCATAAAAAAACATTAAAAATATTTATACTTAATTACTTACCTAGAATAATGGGATTATATTTTGGAAAGGAATGAATTAACGTTTTCCACTCTTCTAGACTAGAGAACTCTTCAAAGTTTGAAGTTGGAATTTGGAAAGTTGCAGATTCAAATTGGGCATACTAGCTATGGGTATATATATAAAAGGATAATATATTTTTGGGCCCTATTTTTTCCCCAAAATTGTGGGGCCTGAGGCAATTGCCTCTTTGGCTCAAGGGTAGATTCGCCCCTATCCACAGGTCGACTTCCCCTTGGTCAATGCACCCATGCTGGCCGACGCCCCCCGCCCCCACTCCCGCCCCCCACCCCCCGCAGGTCGACCTCCGAAGGTTGATTTTCTCTTTTTGGTTGACTTCGAAGGTCGTCGCCATAATCTTGGTTCATTACCCCTTCTTACTCCGCATTCTGTTAGCCAACTCAGTCGTATTAGCGTGTTAATCTAACGGGTGTACTCAATTAACACTAAAAATCCAAATTTGTGTACTTAAAAAGATCAAATGCAATATAATGTACTCTTTACTCCACTTCATACAAGTTGATGTAACCCTTTCCTCTCATATTATTATATACATGAAGAATGATTTTAGTTTGAAATCTAAATTTGATGTATAACTTTATGCAAGTTATTTTCATTTTGAGAAAAGGGTCAAATAGGCCCATATACTATTACAAAATCATCACTTAGACCGATGTACTTAAAAAACAATCACATGAATACATGTACACTCAATAAACAATCAAACTGATCCAATAATCCAATGACCTATAAGCAACCTATGATAGCAAGTCGCTTGCCAATTCGTTATCTGTTTTCGTTTTTCCTTTTTTTTCTCTTTTTGTTTCACGGTTGCACACTTGCAGTCTTGCACATCTCCGGTTAAGCTTTTGGTTCATTTACTTTTTTATTCTTGTTCCTTATATTTTTGTTATTCTCCTTGCACCCCATGACCTCATCTTTTTTGAATCCTCAAAATTTATTGTATTTTTTTCATTGTTCTCATTTTCTCCTTCCAACATCTTATATTTTAAGTTTTTCCCCTGTTTCATTTTTTCATTTAATGCCTTTTCCCCAAAAATTCATTCGTATTGTTTCTTCCAATGTTTCAGTGTTTCACTATTTATGATTTCAAACTTCATGTAAATATGATTTCAACGTCAAAATCAAATTGACACCATTTATTTTTTCGCTTTTAGCACAATTAAGGTTGTAATTTCACACACGGTAAAAAGATTATATAGAGTACATTTTTTTTTTTTAATTTTTTTTTTAATTTTTTTTTATTTTTTTTATTTTTTTTCCCTCTTATATAGAGTACATTTTTTTGCACAAATTTTCAAAGTCCTTTACATCGATATCTTCTGTTTTCAAATATAATATAGGTCATATACAAAATACATCAATCGGAAAAATTCAATTTTACAATTTGATAATTGTATGAATTTTTTTTTTGTCAATAAAATTGATGGTATTCTATTTTGGACCATTTTCAGTCCCAGACCAGACCAGACTAGACTTCCGTAGTTATAAATTATACAAAGGTCAAACGTTTACCAGACCAGACCAGTAAATTTCAGCCTAAAAGAAAACATTCCAAGTCATAGACAAAAATGTGGATAATTTTTTTTTACTAATAATTAATATTTGGAACCCATAAACATTTTCAGATAGGGTCAAAAAATTGTACTCTCTCCCATTTAACTTGGAGGCCGTTTGGCAACCCTGTTTTTCGGCTTATCAGGCTTATCAGCCAACTTTTTCACCAAACACGTAACTTTTATGTTCCCGCGCTTTGTGTGTTAAGTAGAAAAAGTAAGGTTGGAGTTACTTTTCTGGTTGTATTGACTGAAGTTACTGTAGATAACCATTTTAGCTATTTTTACATATAATTTTTTCTTTATTTTATTATTATAATATTTTTTTTCTTAAATCAGCACAATTAGCCAATGTAGCCACTTCAGCCAGAACATCATAAATTTCAGCAGAATCAGCCAAAACAGCCGATTTTCATACTACCAAATAGGCTCTTGGTCATATTGACTTTCTTATTCAATGATGGCCATGTTTGAGAAATTACATCTTTTAAAATGAAAGTGTTTAAAATATTACTCTGTGTATGGAAATGCTCTTTGTCAAAAATACTTTTATAAAAGTATTAAATTATATTACCTCTGTCCCGTTCAAAGATTTACATTGCAAAATGTCATGATTATTTAGATAGTAACTAAATATGCTAATTCGAGTATATTTTAAGAAATAGTTTTGATGAATATATAATATAATAAGTTATTAATGATAAATGTGATGTTATAGATGTATTATTTTTACTATTGGATGACTACATTGTTATTTTTATTATTGGATGACTACATTGTTATTTAATAGTGTTATTTGGTGGCACGAAAATCGGCCGATTTGGCTGATTCTGTTGAAATTTATGAAGTTCTGGATGAAGTGGCTGTATTGGCCGATTCTGTAGATTTAAGAAAAAAAATTTTTAAAATATATTTGATTAATACAATAAATAAAAAATTATATGTAAAAAAGCTAAAATGATCATCTACACCAACTTCAGTCAATACAGACAGAGAAGTAACATCAATCTTACGTGCTTGGTGAAAAGTTGACTGATAAATCAAATACAGTGTTACCAAATGACCTCTTAAACATTTATTATTCCTAAGGAAGAATAATAATGATAATAAGAATGAAAAAGGAGATAACGAAGGAAAAAGATCAACAAATGAATAGAATAAATTAACAAGCTAGGGAAATGCGATAAAAGAAAGCTTGGGCCTTGGGATATGCGAACACATTAAAGTATTAAACGAGAAGATGAAGAAAAAGAAAAAAAAAAAGAAAAAAAAAAACTTGAGAGTAACAGCCGTAACAATGGTACATAACATGCTACAGTACTTTGGAAGGGGAGGGCAACGGAGAAGAAATTGGATAAAGAAAAAGGGAAAATAAACTTTACGTGCTATACTTGTTGACGTGCACTTTGTCGTGGTGTGCACTTCAAAATAAATATTCAATACAACACTTATACGTAGTATAGTGTAGTAGAGTTCGTATCCACAGGAAAAGAAATAATTCTCTTTTTATAGAACTAGTAAATAAAGGGGGGTTTTGATTGAGTGATTTAATTAAAATAAAACACGAAGATGAACGAGTTAAATGTGATTTGATTCAAAGATAAAAAGGACTTGGCATTGCTACTTTCCACTTGTTGATATATTTTAGTCGATCATTGTTATATCTATATGTTGGGTTAATGGCCCAAGTTGAGATTCGGCCCATTTACCCTTACTTCCGGACGTACGTCCAGCTAGGTCACTAAGCTAGCCTGGCAAGCCCATGTTCCTCCAGGAGGGACGAACGTCTGCAGTTGGGGTTTAGGCTCAACGGCCCATCTCGACGAACGTCTATGCAGGGACAAGGAGCAGGGCCACGAGTCACCAGAATAACGGCGAACGTCGTCAGAGCAAGCCCATAGCCATCGGAGGCAGTCCAGTCCGCATGGCGAGAATCCACAAAGGCCAGGGGACGAACGGCCAATACCCCTTGGAGGCCTCCTGGAGCAATCCAGCTCGCTCCCCGGGCGGACGAACGTCCCCACTAATTAGGCGGGAAACCTAGATTCTGGCGGGAAGTGCATTTAATGCTGAAGATTTGGTGGTTGAGACACCAGCGAACCACAGACTTCCACGTCAGTATAGCCACCTGCCCATTGGTAGGTATAAATAGAAGCATTTATTTCATTGTAAAGGGTTGGCAACTTTCTATTCTTAGCACTCTAGCTATAGCTTTCTTACTCGCAGCACTTCTACTGCCTTGTAAGACGATCGGCCGACGAGTCTTAGTGAGAAGTATTGTATTAGGGAGTTATTAAGAGATAATAATACCTAATCAATTACTGACTGCTTACTGTTTTCCTTGATCCATTTTACTTGCTAGTTGGGCTAGATATCCATACGCACTCCACTCGAAATCCTTGGGCTTACGTGTTGGACCCGAGGGTTGAAGGAATAAACCTCAACACTGGCGCCGTCTGTGGGAAACTGAACTAAAAGTTTCCAAAACTCTCCCAAACAGCTACTAAATCTACCCACAACAAGCACGATGACAAGGAACAATCGACAACGTGACCTCTCCGAGCAGCTGTCCCGCGGGCGAAGCAACCGCGGGCAAACCACGGAACGCTCCGAGACGTTGGGAACTACTGGGGGTGAGGGTGGCCTCACCAACCTCATCCCCCACGAGGCCAGACGCGACCCCGACTCATGAGGGAGCTGGCGGAAACAATGCGCCGAATGGCGGACGAACAGGAGGTGGATGAAGAGGTGTACTCAGCGAACACCATCTGGACGCCCATATCACCCATCCACCACATGCAGTCCCTGGATGAGACAGCAGAATCTGCTGGGCGTCGGACGCCCGTCCACACGAGGTTGGGCCAAAATCCGTCCTCCCACGGGGCTTGGGGACACACCAGTGCCAGCACCCCTCGTTATGGTTGGCAGGACGATCATCGGGGGCGCACGCCGGATGTTCCCTCAGAACATCAGGACACAGCCATTACCCCCGCTGCTAGTAACATTGGACGACGTTTCCAAAGGCGTGGTGCCCACATTACCCGAAGGCAACCCGACGCGGTTGCCCCACGAAGGAACGTTGCGCTCGAGGCCGCCCCTCCTGTGTCCCCCGGAAGGGCCGCACAGGAGGCCCGGCTAGAGGCAATGGAACGGCGAATAGCCGAGATGGACAGACGGGCGGAGGCTACCCCAGCTACGCCTCGTTTCTCCCTCACCTTACCATTCACTCCGAGGGTCATGAATGCAGAGATCCCGCGGGACTGCAGACCACCCGGAGGAATAATATACAATGGGACCGGAGATCCCAAGGCTCATTTAATCAGCTTCCAGGGGAACCTCTCCATGCTGGGAGCATCCGACGAGGCCATCTGCCGGCTTTTCTTCAGCACCTTGAGGGGCCCGGCGCAGGAGTGGTTCGGACAGTTGAGGCCCGGATCCATTGACAACTACGAACAGCTGTCCCAGCAGTTCATGGCACAATTCGCTGCCAGCACCACCCCCAAGAAGAGCTTCACATCGCTCACCAGCGTGAAGCAGGGAAAGGACGAACCTCTGGCCAAATTTCTGGTCAGATGGAGAGACGAAGTACTCCAGGTAGACGACCTGGACGAGCGGCTGGGAGTGAACATGTTCACCAGCGCTCTGGCAACGGGGGACTTATACCGGGACCTCCGGAGGAACCCCAGCACCAGCTATACCGAGGTGCTGGCTCGGACACAGAAGTATGCCTCCATTGAGGAGGAAATCAGATTGAGGGACGGCGCACCAGCGGCCCCTTCCCGGAAGTTATCAGACAGGCTCGGCCCCGGAGGCGGCCCCTCGCCCAAAGGCAAAAGGCAGAAGACGGACGGAGGCATGGTTCAATGGAAGGCCCACCCTGAGGCATGCACCGTGCGTCCAGGGGATTATCACGTCCCCTTGGCTTATCCCGTGGGCCAGATCTTTGACGCCATCAAAGACAAGGGCCTCCTAAGGGAGCCCCAGGACAAGAAGGCACTGATGGGTCTTGATGAGACCGCGTACTGTGAGTACCACCAGAGGGTCGGCCACCTTACCGACAACTGCAAGCAGCTGAGGATGGCCATCGACGAACTGATCCGACAAGGTTATCTGGGCGAGTTCACCCAGCTACTAAAGAAGAATAGCCCGAGACAGCCGAATCCGAGGTCACGATCATGGCGCCGCGACGATCGGAGCGAGGCTGAACCAAAGGACGTAGACTATCGAAGTGCTGATAAACGTCCGGAGGGGTCCCTCGGCCCGAACGGCGGGAAGAATAAGTTGGAGATCAAGGTGATCTTCGGGGGTGCTGAGACTGGGGACACACCTGCTGAGCGGAAGAAGTTCGAGAGGTCCCTCTATGTGGGCTCCATATCAGCTCTCCCCACTAAAAGGAACAAAGTGGAGGCCATCACCTTCGGGCCGACCGACCTACCAATGTCACCGGCCCCGCACAGGGATGAGTTGGTGATCAGCATGGATATCAACAATGCGATCGTCCGCCGCGTCCTTGTTGACACTGGGAGCAGCGTGAACGTCCTCTACTGGGAGGCGTTCGAAGGGATGAAGCTGAGGAAGGATCAGCTGGCCCCCCTACGCACCCCTCTTTCTGGCTTCACAGGGGACTGCATCGACGCGGAGGGCACCATCGGCCTCCCCGTGGAGATCGGGGATGGACCTCACACCACCCGCATCCGGATGACGTTCGTCGTGGTCCGCCTAAAGTGTGCTCACAACGCAATTTTGGGCCGGCCCGGCTTGGAAGATCTTGAGGCCATATGCTCCGTGCGGCACTCATGCATCAAGTTCCCCACCGAGACTAGAGTCGGAGTGGCCCGCACGGACCCGCGCATGGCCAGGGCCTGCTACACCAAAGCCATGGAGAGGTTCAGCGAGCGGGAAGCCCGGGTCAACAGCATTTCCGAAAAGGCCAGACAAGCCGATTTTGACGCTCGTCTAGAGCCGGCTGCCCTGCTCGAAGAAGTGGAGCTGGATGACCCTTCGGACATGAAGGTATCCATAGGCGCCGACCTTGAGCCTGAGATCAAGGAGGGGGTCATAGCCGTCCTCCGGAAATTCAAGATCCTATTCGCCAGAGGGCCGGAGGACATGCCAGGCATTGATCCCAACCTCATATGTCACAGACTCGCCGTGCGGCCGGACGCCAAGCCCGTTCAACAAAAGAAGAGATATATGGCGGCTGACCGGCGAGACTTCATAAAAAAGGAGGCTACTACGCTCCTCAGCATCAGGCACATCCCGCCGGTCATCCACGTGGAGTGGTTGGCTAATGTGGTATTAGCCCCAAAAGGCGACACATGGCGGATGTGCGTCGATTACTCGGACCTCAACAAGGCCTGTCCGATGGATCCATATCCAGTGCCGAGAATCGACTTGCTCGTAGACGAGACGGCGGGCTGCGAGTTGCTCAGCTTCATGGATGCATTCAGAGGGTACCATCAGGTGTTCATGCACCCGGATGATGCGGAGAAAACGGCGTTCGTCACGGCGGACGGCGTGTACTGTTACGTGGTCATGCCGTTCGGCCTGAGGAACGCCATGGCTACTTTCCAAAGGATGATCGGGATGTTGTTCAAGGACGTACTGGGCAAAACCATGGAGGCTTACGTAGATGACATCCTGATCAAGAGCAAGAAGAAGGATCGAGGACCACGTCCGAGACATGGAAAGGATCTTCACCATCATGGAAGGGGCTAACATGAGACTCAATCCGAAGAAATGTGCCTTTGCCGTCAACGGTGGCAAGTTCCTCGGTTACATGATGAGCGAACGGGGGATCGAGCCCAACCCAGAGAAGGTAAAGGCAATAGTTGACATGGAAGCCCAAAAAAATCTGAAGGACGTACAGCGCCTCACCGGACGACTGGCAGACCTGAGCCGATTCATGTCAAAACTAGCAGACAAGGCGATCCCTTTCTTTCAGATCATGAAGAAGGCGAATCCCTTTGAGTGGACACCGGACTGCCAGGCTGCCTTTGAGGATTTCAAAGTATACCTCTCCTCTCCGCTCGTCCTCACCAAGGCAGACCCAGGGGAGCAACTATACATGTACCTGGCAGTAGCAGACTTGGCTGTGAGCGCTGTACTACTAAAAGAGTCAGAGGGCGTTCAGCGGCCAATCTATTTTGTGAGCAAGGCACTGAACGGCCCAGAGACGAAATACACACTAATGGAGAAGACGGTCCTCGCCTTGTGATAAGTCCAATTTTGTACTTATTTTTCTTATCAAATTTAAGTGATTTTTGATCGAAAATAGAAAGAAAAGGCATGTTTTAGACATTTTGGTTCAAAGTTTCATGAAATCAGGTGAAAACCACATTCATAATATGTTTGCCAGAATTTCGGGTCAATTGAGCACAAAATGAGTCAATTTGAGTGACAAATGAATTCATACCGGAAGAAGAAAGCATTATATCAAGGTGATTCAGAAGACAAAGTTGAAGAGCAGGAAAAGCCGCATCTGCCAGACAAATTTATCAGCAGGCGCCCAAAAAGGCCCCCAATTTGGCCGCCTGGTTGGCCGCCTTCGGAAAAATCAAAAGTCAACCTACGCTTTGACTCGGAACCAGGAAAAGACCGAAGGCTGCCGACACCAGGCAGAAGGCGGCCGCCCTCGGTGGCCGCCTGCGGCACAAGGGGACGAAACCAACCACCGGCCGGTGAGAATCGACGGTAGGCGGCCAGACAGGAACGGCAGGCGGCCGCCTGCTGGACCGCCTGCGGCGGCCGGGATCCACCGCGATCCGATCTGACGGCGAAAAGATGGTAGGCGGCCATTTTTTATGGAAGGCGGCCGCCCTCTGTGGCCGCCTACGGCTGACGGAACCGGCCCACGAACCTTTGCCGGCGACAGGACGGCAGGCGGCCAGATGCCGACGGAAGGCGGCCGCCTGCGTGGGCGCCTTCGGTGAATTTTCTGCTATAAATAGCAGGTTTTTTCCCCATCTCAAACACACCAATTTCAAGCCCAAATCAGATCAAAAAGGACGTCTTCTTCCTCCTCAAAGCTCGGATTTCCACCATTGTTGCACCTTCAACTTCAAACTTTCATATCTTTCTCATTTTAGCTCCAAATTGTGAGTTCTTTATATGTATTTTCATCCTTTCAATGAGTAGAATCTGAATCTGTACTTAGTTTTTTCTATCTGTGCTTCTAAAATTCTCAGAAAATTATTCCACTATTTCGCATTTTCTTCTTAAATTTGAATAAAATAGTTGTTGACATTAAATCCATTCCAATTAATTATATAGTTGTTTACTAGCCTCAACGTAGTTATTTATCAAAACAAAGTTAATTTTTACGAAGTAGAAGTAAATTTTAATTAATTCCGGCATTTAGTTGTTATTATTGCATAAATTAAATTAAATACTCAAAAAAGTAAAAAAATTAGTTTCTGTCCTAATTCCAGTTTAATTCATAGTAATATCACTCCCAGTAGTCAATATAAAATTTAGAACGAATTTAGAATAATTTTAGTTGCTTTTTGCATTTTCTAGTTAAAATTGGGAAAATTATCAATTAGTTGTTAAAATTGGATTTTAGGTTCAAAAATTCGTGAAAAATTCCAGAAAGTTATACTTTAGTTTCTACAAGTTTATTGTTCCAGAATATAAGTTTTGCTATCATCCATGTTTAATTCCTTGTTAATGTTGAATATATTCATTATATTGTTAATTGTTAAAATGATCTTTATTAGCTAAATTTGTTTTGGGCATGAATTGACTAAAGGAATATGGATTGACTTGTTGAGCAAAAAAATTAGGGATTAAAATTAATAATGGGGACTAGTTGTTTGAAATGATGAAATAGTAATTAATAATTGTTAGCCATATTCATTAATTAAATTCTTGGAAAATTATCTCTAACTTGTCTATGAGATTAGAAAATAATTTAAGCCAACCATATTCTAGCACATTAATAAGGCCTAGAAATAGGATAATTTAATGAAAGGGATTTACATCTTGTCTATGAGAGATAAATTCAATTGCTTAAATAATGAGTTTAACTAGTTAATGAATTTGGCTATTTTTATTAATTAAAATATTGGAGAATTATTTCTACCTTGTCTATGAGGTTAGAATTTAATTCAAGCCAACCATTTTGAACACATTAATGACACCTAGAAATAGGATAAATTAATGAAAATAGTTTCTATTCTTGTCTATGAGGAAAGAAATTATTAGTCCAATTTTAGTTTTAATTTCCCTAATTACTAGGTCCAAGAATATATCCATTTCTAATTACTCAATTCATTGCCCTTATTTGCATTAATCCATTTAAGTTTAATATTATATTTTTTCCTTTAGTCTATTTTTGAGCCATCATTAGTATTTGCACAATTTAATTTACTTTCTTTTCCAAAAAGTAGTTTAGAAAATCAATCAAAAGTTTTAATTTGGAAAGCTTCCAATAATTTGCGATAACCTGTGACTGGACTTGAAATCAAGAAGCTCCTCCGCCATTCCTCGAGAGACACGATACTCGGGGAAAAACCGAAAGGTTAGACTCCGTTTTACTACAACGCCGCGAAAGCGGTTATCACCTTGATAGCATCCATCAAACGCCTGACACCGTACTTCCAAGCACACCCAGTGACAGTATACACGACACAACCCCTCGCCACAATCCTCGGGAACCCCATGGCCAGCGGGAGGATAACCAAATGGTCCCTGATGATCGGCCAGTACAACATAGAGTTCAAACTGAGGCCGACGATCAAGGGGCAGGCGCTGGCAGATTTCATTGCCGAGTGTACTGCGCGCACCGAGGATGATCCCCAAGGCGACAATGACTTCAACAACTGGTGGGAGATGTACACCGATGGGGCCTCGAGTGCGCGGGGCTGTGGCGGAGGAGCAGTGATCACTTCACCTGAGGGTTTCAAGGCCTATTACGCCATGAAGTTCGAGTTCAAGGTCACCAACAACGAGGCTGAGTACGGGGCACTGATTGCAGGGCTGAAATGTGCGAAGGCACTCGGCGCAGCTCGTCTGAAGGTAAGGATGGACAGTCAGCTGGTGGTAACCCAGATGAATGGGACGGCTGAAACCAGAGAGGAAAGGATGAAGGTTTACAAGGAACTCGCGGAGGAACAAACCGCGCAGTTCGAACAGGTGATAGTCGAGCAGGTATCGCGGGTGGAGAACGCCGAGGCTGACATATTATCCAAGCTAGGGAATCCCCCAACCGATGACCCTGCGACGAGCATCCCCCGGCACATCAGGGGCTTCGTCAGGCAAGAGATACTTCCGGCGCCGGCGACGGGCGTCATCCAGGTAGAGGCCATCTCCATCGCCGAACCTAATTGGTCGAAGGAGATCGCCGACTACCTCAGGGATGGGACGCTGCCCGGGCCGGAAGATGATGGCAGTTCCGGAAGGGCGGCTTGGGTGAAGAGACGTGCCCCCAATTTCGAACTCATTGACGGGCAACTTTACAAAAAGACGTTCGGCGGGCCATACTTGAGATGCCTCCCGCCGAGCTTGGCAGCGGCCGTTATTGAAGAGATACATGAAGGCATTTGCTCCAGTCACCAGGGTCCCCGTACTTTGGCCCGGAAAATCATCCTGCAGGGATACTACTGGCCGACCATCCAGCAGGATTGCTTCAATCACACTCGGAAATGTGCAGTGTGCGAGCAGTATGCCCCGGTCCCCGGACGGCCAGCAAGTTTCTACACTCCAATGACGGTTGCGTTACCTTTTGCCAGATGGGGCATAGACCTGTTAGGCCCTCTCCCGACGACGACCGGCGGAAGAAAGTTTGTCATTGTGGCGATTGACTACTTCACAAAGTGGGTAGAAGCCGAGCCGCTTGTCTCCATCACTGAATATCAATGTCAGAGGTTCCTCTGGCAGAATGTCATATGTCGCTTCGGGATTCCAGAGCAAGTCGTTACAGACAACGACCGGCAGTTCGTCGGCAGAGGATTTGAGGCATACTTGGCAAAGTGGGGCATCAGGCACTCCAAGGCCTCGGTGGCCTATCCACAGGCCAACGACCAGGTGGAGAACATGAACCGGACCATCATGGATGGGATCAAGAAGAAATTAGAAGACTACGCGTCCACCTGGCTGGAGCAGCTCAACTACGTCCTCTGGACGTACAGGACAACCCCAAGGACGGCAACCGGTGAAACGCCTTTTGCCTTGGCATACGGTTTCCAGGCCAAGGTGCCAACGGAGGTGCTAGTGCCCACACATCGCACGAAGCATTTCCAACCGGAGGATAACGAGGCCAACCTACGAGCGGAGCTCCATTTCATCGAGGAGCGGAGGGACCTGGCAGCTCGTCGCATGGAAGAATACCACCGAGCCACACAAAGGTACTTTAACAAGGCGGTGAAGATCCGCGAGATTGAAGTTGGGGACCTCGTACTCAGAAAGAGGGAGAAGAGCAAACCACTCGAAGGTGGCAAGATGACCAAGAATTGGGAAGGACTGTACAGGGTCATAAGAAGATACAACCAGGGGACGTTCCTCCTCCATACCTTGGAAGGGAACCACGCTGGCATCTGGAACGTCGAACACTTAAAGAAATTCTACCAGTAGTTAGAGATAAATCATTTTTTGTCATAGTTGGTCGAAGCACCATGTAACACTACCGATTGTCCTCTCTATATTAAAAGGATTCCTTCCTGTTTCTCACTTTCTACAGAGAAATTAAAGCCAAAGTGCTATTGAAATGATTTCCTCCTCAAAAAAAAAAAAAAAAAAAAAGAGGAGAAGGGGAGATACGACTCCTATGAGAGAGGGAGTCTTGACGGGGTATGCCAGATCTTCCTTCACCGCGTATGACGAACGTCTCCTGACACGGAGACCAGTAGGAACGTGGGGGGGGGGGGGGGGGGGGGGCTAGACGAACCAAAGGGAACCTCGGCAAGATAAACCAGTCCCTCCCATTTCCCGTGGATCGACGAACACCTTCTGCCAGAGCAGAAGGCTAGTAGGGCCACGAGCATGGGACGACGAAGCAGGGAACCCGCGATAGGGTAAACCAGTGACCTCCTTGCGATCGGAGAACACCGAACGCCTTCTTCGAAGCAAGAAGGTTAATAGGGTCCCGACAAGGACGAACGAAGAAACGGGAACCCAGACAGGGTATACCAGTTCCTCCCCCGATGAACGGATGACAAACATCTTCTGCGAAGCCAGAAGACTAGTAATTCACGATTGGGGACGAACGGAGATAGGGAATCCCGACGTGGATAAACCTGTTCTTCTCAGAGTGGGGATGACGAACGTCTCCTGCGAAACCAGGAGACCAGTAATCACGAAGCATGGGAAGAACAAAGACCGATAAAAGACTCCGGAAAAAAAAGCAAGATATGCTAGACGAACATGGAGCAAGAATGATCTTTATTCTTCGGTACTGATGACCGGAAAGATACAAATGTGTAATGTACAATGTAAATAATGGAAAAATTAGTACAAGTACAAGACAATGAACGGAGAATCACTGCCGACCGACGTCCGGAGTTGGAGCCTTGAAGAGAATCCGCTTGGCCTTCTCTCTAGCTTCGGCTTCCTCTTGCTCCCTACGCTCCTTCAGCAGCTCAAGGTCCCCCGCATGAGCGTCCGCCATCAGAAAATCAAAACCGGCAGCCTCCGGATCGAAGGGTGCCCCAAAGTGACGCTCGAAGATCGGGAGATTCTCTGCCACCAGCCCAACCATACCCTTGCGGTAAGTATCATCGGCGAGATCATCGAGGAAACGCTTTCCGGTGGGGGTGGCTTGAAGCAGCTTAATCCCGTCCAGATAAGGGTCCGGGCAGATTGCCAAGAACTCACCGACGAACCTCGGGAGGAACCTCATGGCCATGGTATGAATGGCGCCAGTGTAAGCTTTGGACTTCTGAAACTCAATAGAGCCAGACTCCTTGATCTTGGACACATCGGCCTCATCGGCCTCATAAATGGGAACATGATTGTCCACGCCCGTACGACGAAGTTCCACATTGGCCTGCTCTACGACCCACATCCGGCTACGGAGGTCCACAAGCTCGGCCTCCTGTTTCCTGAGGAGCTCCTTCTGGGAAGCATTCTCCTGGACAAGCTTGTCATAGGCATCGGCTTCTCTTGGAGAGTTCCAGCCCTGCCTTTGGCATTCCTCAGAAGGGCATCACATTCAGCCCGTACTCTGGCCATCTCCCTACCCTGATGCTCGAAAGCCATCCGAGCCCAGTGAAAATAAAGCCCGGCCTTATCCAGAGTGCTCTGACCGCACTCCAAGAGATCTTCGGGGGCCTCTTGAGCGGCGAAGTCTTGCAGAACCTTGAGATTCAACCCACACCAGATAGAGGACGCTGTTTGGCCAAAGAGCATCATCGACTCTTTACGAGGACCAACCCCGGAGAACTCAATCAGGCCAAGGGAGGACCCATTGGCTTCTGGGGGCGAAGAAGGACGAGCGTCGTCAGAACCCTTGGCAGTCTGGACATCCTCATCTCGGAGGCGACGAACGTCAGAGTTCCGCAGGGGAGAAAGATGGGGCTTATTCCGAGAAGTGGGCTTCCGCTTGAGGGGACTCCCGGGCT
This sequence comes from Cuscuta epithymum, assembly GCA_945859915.1. Classification (NCBI taxonomy): domain Eukaryota; kingdom Viridiplantae; phylum Streptophyta; class Magnoliopsida; order Solanales; family Convolvulaceae; genus Cuscuta; species Cuscuta epithymum. The sequence goes on along the minus strand of CAMAPF010000980.1, from coordinate 594,529 downwards.
CACCATCAGAGTCATCGGCCACTATGATGGCCTTGGAAGCAGTACCCTCGACACGCGGCCTTTTGGAAGCACTGGCCCCCGAAGCGTCATCAACCCGTGCTCGGGTCACCCGAGATTCAACTTTGGGGACGAGCGGCTTCTCGAGCTTGCTATGATCCTTGTGCTCGCGACCAGCGGCAGTTGAAGCATTGTTGGTACGGCCCATGGTTGACGTAGATGGGAAGACTCCTGCACAAAAGGAACCAAGACGTTCAGAGCCGTAACCGTGAAGAGATGATAAAACAATACAAGTACAAACGGACGCACCTAACCCAGCCCGAGCTTTAAAAGGCTCGGCCACCAGCAACCGGAGGTTCTGAATGCCGAGTCCAGCTATGCGCTTGGCATACCCGAGCTCCTCGTCCGTCATGGGCGGCGGAATCGTCTTCACCCGGTAGGCATTCCACCGGTCAGGGAATGGCATCAGTGAGCCTACTCCGGCCAGAAAGAAGCGTTCTTCCCAGCCGTCCGGATTCCCGGCGTTGTTCGAAAACAGGACCATGGACGGACGGGCGATCAGGGTCAAGTACCCCCGTACGTCCGAAGGGGGACAACCGGTAGAAATGGTGCAGCAGATCCACGGTGGGGGTCACGCCGACGCTATGGCATCTAATTATGAAGCCAGCGATTATCCGATAGGCGGCAGGGACGAACTGCGCAGGCACTATCTCAAGACTCCTGAAAAGCTCCAAGTGGAAGCTGTGCAAGGGGAAGTTCAGCCCGGCTATCACGTAATCCAAGTGGACCACCACATAGCCGGGCAGATGGCGCATGGGGTTGTGCAGGCGCCGATCATCGTAGATCCTTGGGGGATAAAACCATTGGCCGATTAGATTCTTATCAGCATTCGTCAAGCGTTGGTTTTGACGCCGGACGCACGAGAAGCTAAGGCTGTAACGGGGAGGCCGGGGCGGCATTCCCCGCTCATAATACTCTAAGTCATCACCAGAAGAACAACCATCGTCGAAACGGGTTTTAGAAGACATGGCAACGAACGGTACCTTGGGATTCCGAGGCTCAACACGGCTCGTAGGGAATCTAGAGAGAGAAAGCAATTGCGCAGCGTAAGGAGAAGTGTGAGTGGATCACATGGTTCTGGGTACTTATAGACAGCACCGTGGGATCACGCCAACTGAAGTGGAACACGTGGCACCCAGCTACCAGTACCTACCACGGTATTAAAGGTGCCTCGATTTTGTCGCCGCATAACCACGACGAGGGAATCCGGATCGATGCCACGAACGTCCTACCGGGGAAATTTATCAGCTCCAAGGGATCCAGTGATGCCCAGAGGCCGCACCCATTCGGCTGTGCCTAATATCGGCGGCTAGTGGGGGTCGTACGCACCAGAAGGGTACGTTCGTATCTCCATACCTTGCGTCACAGAGACATTGATGCTAGACGAACGTCTCTTCCAAGTGCTGATTCTGAGGAGTACGTTCATATCTCCATACTTGGGAGATTTACTACTAACCAAGGAGACAGCCGCCAAAGAACGTCGTTTTACGGACAACGGTTAGTGATATGCTCGCACTTGTAAGGGAAATCCACTCCTCGCCAGCAAGCAGGCATCGGCGTCGAGCGTCACCACCATACGACAAGTTCTCGCAGTGCGTCTGCACATTCGAGTACATACGGGAGCATGGCAAGGGGGCGCCCGTTGTGCTAAACAAATGGAGGATTGGTATGAACGTCCTCACGGACTTTAACTTTATCTGAAAGGTTCAAAGTACAACAAGCCCCGAAGGGGATTCCACACAACTGACGATAAAGCAAAGGAAAATAATGAAGTAAAAGATCACGAACGTAGAGACAATTATGGGCAAAAAGTGTGTATATTCTTCAGCTCTAACGGCTGGGCATTACAAGTTCAAAACAAGGGAATTATAAGTTATACTATACAAGAAAAGGGGACCCCGGCCGGCTGCCTCCTTGGTTCAGCTCTTCCTCCTCGACTTCAGGCTCGGGGGTCGGCGGCTCCGGGATCTCCCCCTGGCTTTGGCCTCTTCCCGACGCCGGTCCCTCCCTAGCTTCCCCAAAGCTTGGATCAACAGGTCGTCATCGGTATGAGCGGCCAAGTCAAAATCAGCCCCTTGCAGCTTGGCGAATATGGGGAGAGTGGCCTTAACTCCCTCATTATACCCGGCGGCAAAGGTACTGTTGCCGACCTCGTACAGGAACTTGTGGGACAGAGGAGAGCTCTCGAGGATCCGGACGCCGCAGGCCAGACGCTGCCGGGGTGGTATCTTCGCCAGAGCTGCAGAAAACATGTCGTCGAAGGCCCCGGCGCAGTAGTCTCTGGCAGAGTCCATGAACTCTCCGGTGTTTCTGTAGCCGGAGGTGTCAACCAGCCACTCCGGATTGGCGTCCTTCTCAACAGGGAACACCGGAACAAGCTTGAAGCCGGCTCTCTCAAGGCCGGCCAGCTGGCTACTTGATGTGTGTTTTCTCGCACTTAAAATAGTTGTAGTAAAATGGTTGAAAGTACGAGTATCGTCTCCACAGGGACGGACAAAAGGGAATTAAAGATTAACTAAACTTAGCGATTAAAAAGAAATAAATAAAATAAAAGTGCAATTGTGCGAGATTGATTGTTGAATTAAAATTAAACTAAACTAATGCGAATGAGCGAATAAAATAAATGTTGGTTTCTTCTTAATTAACGACGAAGGGAACAGGGATTGATTCCGGGGTAACCAGATTTCTGGCAGATCAGGCTTAATTACATGAATTTAATTTAATTGAGCCTAGCTAATCATTACTAAGTTCTTACCGCTCTCGCGGCGTAGAGTACAATAATTTAGGGGACCAGGCTGATTGACGTGCACTTTGTCGTGAGTGCACTCAAAATAAATTCAATACTAACACTTATACGCAGTATAGGTGAAGTAGAGTTCGTATCCACAGGGAAAGGAATAATTTATCTTTTTAACGAAAGGAGTAAATAAAGGGGGGTTTTGGGTTGAATGATTTAATTAAATTAAACACGAAGATGAACGAGTTATATGTGATTTAATTCAAAGATAAAAAGGACTTGGTCTTGCTACTTTCCACTTGTTGATATATTTTAGTCGATCATTGTTATATCTATAACTTATCCCCTCTCGAATACTCAATCGAGGAGTATATCCAATTCATCGAGGGTAGTTATTAACAACGACCGTTCATTAATAACCCTTACTATTTATCAAATATAGAACAACGCCGTATACCGATATAACAGTAGCTTTTAACCTCTTTAACTCCTTGATGAAATCAATTAAGATTGATAACCTCAACGCAACGGTTTCGGTTTGACCAACAAAATTAATCCCTCTTAAGTGTATTAACCACGACCGTGCATTAATAAACCGAAGTTACTTACTTATGAAACCTTCAACGTTTAACCATCGGTTCGTTGAACGTTTCTAGTAATAATCAATGTTGGAACGTTAACTAATCGTCACTTAGCCACCCTCCAACAATGATATAGAATGAGATTAAGGGAAGAATTAATAATCAAGAGGAGAAAGTAAGAAAATAACTCACAACTTTAATAATCAATCAAGCTTCAAGAGCAAAACCAAGAAATGGAAGTTTAGCTCCTCATTTGGAGACTAAACATGCTATAAAAATATAAAAGAAATACTATTCTAAACTGAGCTTAAGAGTATGGAAGAAGGGGTTATCCTTTGTGAAGGAAAATGGGGTTATTTATAGGTGTTTTCAATACCCTGGGGCATTGACCCGCCCGGGTAAAAGGACATACCCGACCGGGTCAACGTCAAAATCAAATATTTCCCACGTTCTGGCGATCTTCGGCATGTTCTGGTGTTCCGGGTCACATCTGACCCGACCGGGTCAAATAAGTGACCCGCCCGGGTCTAGTGACTTTCTCAGCAGTTTCTGATTCTTTGTCATGCCCGACCGGGTGAAGTATTGTACCCGGTCGGGTTTTTGCTTCTGGGCAGCCAAATCTTATTTTTCTTCACTTCAAAGTCCTCCTTTTCAACACCCTAATTCCTAACTCTACTTTACAACTTACAAATGAAGATTAAAATACAATTACAACTAAAATCACACAAATGTTTACAAAATAAATAAAACGGTAAACAAACCACACAAATCAAACATAAAAACATACACTTATGCACTACTAATGAGTACATATCAAACACCCCCACACTTGAACCTTTACTCGTCTCGAGTAAACAAAATCCAGCCCAAGAAGTCCTTAAAATGACAAGAGTATCAACACCAACATCCACGTGTGTTTGTAGAACAACACAAAAAATATCCTCAAAAATATAAGAGTAAAGAGGGGTCTTCAACTCCACATTTTTTTATCAACCTCAATTTTTTTTTCATTGTTACCCTTAGGATCCTGCAGAAATAAAAGAAAATACTTTCTCTCATTCTCTCGTTTTGCCTAGGTGCCCTTTCGGGTTTTCATCCCACCTTCCCACATTTTTCTGTTTTTATCCTCACAACTCACTCTTATTTTTGCCTTATTTTTGCTTAAGTTGCCTTTTCAAGTTTTCAACTTAACAAGCTTTTTTTTTTTTGAAAATAAATACAAGAATATAGAGTATGAATGTGAGTTTTCCATGAAATTCTCCCCTCAAGCTAATCAAAGCACTGTCCCTAGTGCTTGTGTCCGAGATGTCCAAGAGAATGAATCTTTTTGCCCTTTTTGGTGTCATTTCCTTTTTTTTGGGGTGAGGAAGTTTCGGCTTTTGTTGTTTTTGGAGTGAGGGGGTTTGGATATTTGGTTATTTGGGGCGGTTTTTTTTGTGGGTGTAGGAGTGAAGATGGTGATGAGGAGATGAAGAAAATGGGGTTTTTGATGGATTTGGTGTAGAAATGGCGGGGTTTAGAAACTTTGGAGCTCAACAATAGAGATTTGGGGGATTTTTGGTCGTGGGGGAGAAGAAGAAACGGGGAAGAAAGCTGCCCGCCCGCCCGTCCGGGTATAGTGACTGACCCGGTCGGGTGTGTATATTTTTCTCTGTTCCTCAGCTGCCTCGCCCGGGTGAGTTGTGCGGGTAGGGTATTTTTACGCTATACCCGACCGGGTGTAGTGTGGTACCCGGCCGGGTATGTTCCCCAAGCTTCACTTTTTTTTTTTTTTTTTTTTTTTTGAAGTGTAAACTTAAATTAGAACAAAAAGTAAACGTACCTTACATGGGTTGCCTCCCAAGAAGCGCCTCGTTTAACGTCGCGGCACGACGCCATCATTGTGTTCAATCGTTCAAGCTTGGATCATGATAATTGATTTTCTTCAAATTTTCACTCCTAGGACCTCCATAGGAGTGCTCAATTTCTCGACTCTCCACTTTGGAAATCTTTCCAGGATCAAATATCCAGATTTTCATTGATTTATGTGGTGAGAGGAAGGGGAAGAAATTATCATGTAGTATGGTCAATGAAAAGTTTTTCGATCCCTCAATTTTGAAGGAGATTTCAGAAATGTCATTTTCCATTTCAAGTTTACGAGATTCTCTTAAAGCTTCCAGAGATGATGGAGATACCTCAAAGGATGACAATGACAAAAATTTGAATTTGAAACTCAGCTTATCCTCTTCTTTGACCAGTTGGAGCTCCGTGTCTTTTTCCTCCTCTACTTCTTCTGCATTCTGGATCTCCTTTTGCATTGCCTTCTCATTTGTCGATGTGATTGCAAAAGTTTGCTGTTTAGGATCACATTCTATTTGAGAGGGAAGTTTCCCCGAATCTCTTGCTTCAAGTCTATTCACAGCTTCAACTATTTGACTCATTTGAGTTTCCAAGTTTAAAATGCTAGACTTGGTCTCATTTTGGAATTCCACAATGTTTTGTTGCGTGGTGGTCATGTTGGTAGCAAGAGTCAGAATAATGTCTTCCGTGGACATGTTAGAGGTCGAGAACGGATCATACCTCATGTGAGGTTCCTTCCCTTGGAAACCAACATCATCATCGATTCGTTCGAAGTATTCTTCTTGGAGCTTCGGGCAAAAATCCGTAAGATGCCTGTGAGACATGCAAATGTTGCATGTCTCGACATCTTGAGCTTTTGAGTTTAATATAAATTCCTTTATTAGAGAAGTCAAAGTGGAAATTTGACTCTCTAAGGATGTTATATTGGTATCCATATTCTCATAACTCATGTAAGCTCAGAAAATAGAAGAGTAAGATTTTTTTTTTTATAATTTTTTTTTTTTTTGATTTTGATTTTTATGAGATAAAAAAAAAAAAATAATTGCCTTTCCCCGGCAACGGCGCCAAATTTGACGTGCACTTTGTCGTGAGTGCACTCAAAATAAATTCAATACTAACACTTATACGCAGTATAGGTGAAGTGGAGTTCGTATCCACAGGGAAAAGAATAATTTATCTTTTTAACGAAAGGAGTAAATAAAGGGGGGTTTTGGGTTGAATGATTTAATTAAATTAAACACGAAGATGAACGAGTTATATGTGATTTAATTCAAAGATAAAAAGGACTTGGTCTTGCTACTTTCCACTTGTTGATATATTTTAGTCGATCATTGTTATATCTATAACTTATCCCCTCTCGAATACTCAATCGAGGAGTATATCCAATTCATCGAGGGTAGTTATTAACAACGACCGTTCATTAATAACCCTTACTATTTATCAAATATAGAACAACGCCGTATACCGATATAACAGTAGCTTTTAACCTCTTTAACTCCTTGATGAAATCAATTAAGATTGATAACCTCAACGCAACGGTTTCGGTTTAACCAACAAAATTAATCCCTCTTAAGTGTATTAACCACGACCGTGCATTAATAAACCGAAGTTACTTACTTATGAAACCTTCAACGTTTAACCATCGGTTCGTTGAACGTTTCTAGTAATAATCAATGTTGGAACGTTAACTAATCGTCACTTAGCCACCCTCCAACAATGATATAGAATGAGATTAAGGGAAGAATTAATAATCAAGAGGAGAAAGTAAGAAAATAACTCACAACTTTAATAATCAATCAAGCTTCAAGAGCAAAACCAAGAAATGGAAGTTTAGCTCCTCATTTGGAGACTAAACATGCTATAAAAATATAAAAGAAATACTATTCTAAACTGAGCTTAAGAGTATGGAAGAAGGGGTTATCCTTTGTGAAGGAAAATGGGGTTATTTATAGGTGTTTTCAATACCCTGGGGCATTGACCCGCCCGGGTAAAAGGACATACCCGACCGGGTCAACGTCAAAATCAAATATTTCCCACGTTCTGGCGATCTTCGGCATGTTCTGGTGTTCCGGGTCACATCTGACCCGACCGGGTCAAATAAGTGACCCGCCCGGGTCTAGTGACTTTCTCAGCAGTTTCTGATTCTTTGTCATGCCCGACCGGGTGAAGTATTGTACCCGGTCGGGTTTTTGCTTCTGGGCAGCCAAATCTTATTTTTCTTCACTTCAAAGTCCTCCTTTTCAACACCCTAATTCCTAACTCTACTTTACAACTTACAAATGAAGATTAAAATACAATTACAACTAAAATCACACAAATGTTTACAAAATAAATAAAACGGAAAACAAACCACACAAATCAAACATAAAAACATACACTTATGCACTACTAATAAGTGCATATCACTGATCTCTCATGCGACAAGATCCTAAATTATTGCCAAGACGAGCGAGCTTACGGCCCCTTAATCGCTACTAATCTCTTAGCGAACGATTAAGTATGTGTGAATGTGTCCTAGAACAAATTAGATCTCTCTTAATTTATTCTATAAGCAATTGTAATTCTAGTGGCCATCTAGGTTACAAGAGATATCAGTTAAATTATTCAAACACAAATTAAACGGCATTCATGCAATTAAACCGACAAGAATCTAGCCATACATCATGATTAACCCCTTTATCAACCCCAAATCCCTAATTAAACTACTCACAATTCATAATTGAAGAATCAATAGAATTGAGATGAATAGAATTAATTGTCATTAATTAAAAAGATGAACTTACAAATAATCCCAGGGTCTTGGAAGAAACTAGCGTAAAAACGGTGTTAAATTCGTCCCTAGGCCTCTCCGTAATGTTCGTAACCCTTAAAAAGGGTTAGGGAGGCCTTATTTATAGAAAAAGGATGAAAAATATGAATTTGGGTCGATTTGGGATTCAATTTCGCGTAACCCGGGTCTACGCACGGCGTGCGTACCCCCCACGCACGGCCGTGCGTTTCTGGCAGTGTCTCCCTTGCTTTCTCGCCTCAGACGCACGGTCGTGCGTTCCCCTACGCACGACGTGCGTAAATATTCCGAATTTGACAAAACTTCCTTCATGAAAGTTGTAGAAAATGAAGTCTTCTATCCAACCCAATTTGCCGAATGTGATTTGAATCATCCAATCAAAAGATATGATCAAAACGGTGGAAGGTATCATTCTGAAATCGCAGCAGAGATCATCTGACTTTATCGTCTGTTTTCACCTTCTTCCTCGCAGATTCTCGCAAAGGTGTCTTCATATGATTTGTATCCCTTGAAGTTATCTTTCATATACAACTTGAATCGTGTCCATTGGATGCTTCTACAAAGAGATATGCTTGAACGATTGACCAAAGGTCATCCTGATCGTCGTTTTCAAGCTTCATTCATCTTCTTTTGATCCCAAAGCCAATCCTAGAGCTCTTTTGTCGTCAAATCTTCATCGTGAACCTCCCGGTGACCTCCAAAGCTCTCAATCCACTCTCGAATGCATCTCGAATCATCCCGATTTCTCCTCAAGCGCCAGTGCCGAACTCTAAAATCCCGATTTTGACTCCAAATGACACAAAACTCGAACCAACGCCTGTTAAACATAACTTGAGCTAAAATTGAGACTTGTAACACCTTAAAGCTAGGAAAACCATCAAAAGACGATCTCAACACGCATCAAATGCGTGTCTAAATACGGACTTATCACTGCTGGATTCAGCCCGCAGAGCTGCGAGCTCCCCCTCCTTGGCCGCGGCCTCTGCCTCGGCACGACGGGCGGCTTCCCGGGCTTGGGACAAGGCGGCATCGGCTTTTACCTTGGCCTCTTTCAGACCAGCCTCCCTAGCGGCCTCAGCCTGCAGCACCAGAAGTCCAGACTGAACAAAGAGAGAAGTCAGAACACATAATCAAAAGATTAACAGAGAATGGGAGATGTACCCAGATCTAGTATAGAGGAAATACCTGAAGAGCAGCTGCCAGAGCAGTGCTGGTCGCCTCAGAAGACGAACGGGGGGGGCAGCTCAAGACCGGCTTTGAGGGCCATCTCCCTCCAAAGTTCCTCCGCCGGGCGGCTCAAGGGCAGGGAGCCGGCGTCTTCAAGCAGAGGGCCGGTGGAGGCTGCCTCACGGCCCCTCTTTTGTTTCTTCTCTGGGGCCTTCTCTACCACTTCTGAGAAGCCGCCTTCGTAGAGACGACCGGCGGTGGAAGGGCAGCCTCGAGAGCTGGGGCCCCCGGACCCTTGGGCCAGCATGGTGGCAATCAAGTGCTCCTTACCCTCAGCCGTTCGCCGGGCAGCATCAGAGGCCGAAGAGTTGGAGTCCGAGGCAGGGGCGTTCTTGGCTTTCGCCAGCGCGGCCTTAGCAGCAGCCGCCTTGGCCTTCCTGGTCTTCACACACTCAGCATGATTCATCTGGGCTTCGTCTGGTGGAGAACCTGCATGAAACAATTAAGGGTTAAAAGACGAGCGGAGAATGTGACAAGACACTCACCTCGAAGGACAGGACCGCCCGATGCCCCGAGACGAGCGTCGAAGGGTGGAAAAAGTCCAGGGACACGGGCGGTACCTATGCCTACCCCGGAGAGTGCCTCGAAGGTCAGGTAGCCAGCTATGGGGCGAAGGCCGCCCTGCAGGATCTTCTCCACGTCCTCGCTCAAATCATCAGTCTACTCCGGTGACTCTATCTTCGGGGGATAGCCGTTCCAACGAACTGGGAGGGGAGGGCCGTCATAACGGAGAAAGAAGAACCGGTTTTTCCAATCATGAATGGAGGAGGGATAACTCTTGAACAGCCTCCTTCCCGGACGTGCGGCCACGCTCAGGTAGCCATCGGAGTTCTGAGGGGTGATCCGGTAGAAGTAGTGGAACAGATCCAAGGTGGCAATGACTCCCGCAAGTTTGCAGTGCACCAAGAAGGCCGATATGAACCTATAGGAGTTTGGCATGAACTGCGCCGGGGCCACCTGGAAGCAGTGGAAGAACTCCGCATAGAATGAATGGAGTGGAAACCGCAGCCCGACTTCAACTGAATCCAAGTGGAGCATAATCATCCCCGGACGTCTCCTCATCACATGCTCAGCGCCTCTCACGCTCCAGACAAACGGCGGGGGGAAGAAAGTGCGGATTTTGTTGAGAGCCACACGGGAAAGGACTTGATCATGGTCGAGGGCACTCCCGATCGGACAAATGTGGCACTCCATATCCATAGGTAGGGCTGAGCAAAACCCGATCCGACCCGAAAAACCCGATATTTTTTTCGGATATTATCCGAACCGAAGTGGATATCCGACCCAAAAAACCCGAAACCGAAAATCCGATTAATATTGGGTCTAGATCGGGTGGCGGGTAGGGTTTGTAAAATCCCAACCCGACCCGCCCGAATATCCGAAATATATGTTAGTGTGTACTTTGAATATGGTAAATTAATACTTGCATCCAATTATTTGTGTAATTAATCTAATTATATTGTGCAATTTGTATTAAATTATTTGTGTAAATTGAATGTGTAGTGCACTAGTGTGTATAATTTTTGTCAAAGTGGCATTCCAACACATTAATTATCCAATTATAATGTGTTTTAATATAACCAAAATATTCGAAGTATATTAAATTATGAAGCGTGTACTTTGAATATGTTAAATTAATACTTGTGTTCAATTATTTGTGTAATTATTTGTGCAATTTGTGTTAAATTATTTGTGTAATTTGGATGTTTAGTGCACTAGCGTGTACAATTTTTGTCAAAGTGGAATTTAAACACTTTAATTATTCAATTATATATATTTTTTAATATAACCGAAATATCCGAAACCCGACCCGATATCCGATAATATCCGACTTAAAAATATCCGAAATACCCGATCCGAAATATCAAAGGGTCGGGCCTAGTATTTAAATTAAAAAACCCGAACGGGTTTAGGTTTCGCAAACCCGACCCACCCGAACCCGACCCGTGCACCGCCCTATCCATAGGGATGCCCAGATCATGCACCTCCATGTCAGAGCCGGATTCGGCCTCTTCCCCAGAATCATAGTTAGCGGGGCGCTCATTCAGGGGGACTGTATCAATGATGTCTACTGCCCCGTCAACATTCCCATCCCCGGCGTTGCTCCCGCTACCTTGGGAAGCGTCATCGGGCTCACCATCGGCCCGGATGGTCCCCACAGTCGTGGCCGAACCAGAAGTCCCGGAAACACCGGCCTTCCCGGAGGAGCGCGCACCGGAGTCGGAAGAGGAGCCCGAAGAGGAACCCGACGAACCGGAACCAGAACTTGACGAAATCTCCATCGAGGCCATCTTGGCGAGAATTCAAGACAGATAAAAGAAGCAGAGGAGGGAAATTACCTTACAAGGAGATTAGCCGAACTCGGAAGCGGCAAAAGACTTGAGGAGCAGCAGAAATTCTAGAGCAAGGGAGCAGAAATTGGGAACCCTAGTCCAAAGGGAAAACCCGGCATTTATAGGAGAAGCACCGATGAGGGAACCAACGAGGGGTTGACACGTAGCAAGGAGCGTATTCCGGCTCACGCGCTGGGCGTGGGGTGGAAGCGTAATGATGACATTTCCTCGGAAAATGCACCGTCGCAAAAAGCAGCCGTCACCTCGGTTCCTGAGCCATCGACAACTGTTAAGCATCATGACCACGAGCGTACGCCTTCACCAGATGCAACAAACACAAGTACTAGGACACGAACGTCTTACCTCGAGGGACATCATACTTCCTTATGTCCTGTGCATGCTCAGAACATCAGAAGTGGGGGACTTGTGTTGGGTTAATGGCCCAAGTTGAGGTTCGGCCCATTTACCCTTACTTCCGGACGTACGTCCAGCTAGGTCACTAAGCTAGCCTGGAAAGCCCATGTTCCTCCAGGAGGGACGAACGTCTGCAGTTGGGGTTTAGGCTCAACGGCCCATCTCGACGAACGTCTATGCAGGGACAAGGAGCAGGGCCACGAGTCACCAGAATAACGACGAACGTCGTCAGAGCAAGCCCATAGCCATCGGAGGCAGTCCACTCCGCATGGCGAGAATCCACAAAGGCCAGGGGACGAACGGCCAATACCCCTTGGAGGCCTCCTGGAGCAATCCAGCTCGCTCCCCGGGCGGACGAACGTCCCCACTAATTAGGCGGGAAACCTAGATTCTGGCGGGAAGTGCATTTAATGCTGAAGATTTGGTGGTTGAGACACCAGCGAACCACATGCTTCCACGTCAGTATAGCCACCTGCCCATTGGTAGGTATAAATAGAAGCATTTATTTCATTGTAAAGGGTTGGCAACTTTCTATTCTTAGCACTCTAGCTATAGCTTTCTTACTCGCAGCACTTCTACTGCCTTGTAAGACGATCGGCCGACGAGCCTTAGTGAGAAGTATTGTATTAGGGAGTTATTAAGAGATAATAATACCTAATCAATTACTGACTGCTTACTGTTTTCCTTGATCCATTTTACTTGCTAGTTGGGTTAGATATCCATACACACTCCACTCGAAATCCTTGGGCTTACGTGTTGGACCCGAGGGTTGAAGGAATAAACCTCAACACTATAACTTATCCCCTCTCAAATACTCAATCGAGGAGTATATCCAATTGATCGAGAGTAGTTATTAACAACGACCGTTCATTAATAACCCTTACTATTATTCAAGTATAGAACACCGCCATATACCGACTTAATAGTAGCATTTAATCTCTTAACTCCTTGATGAAATCAATTGAGATTGATAACCTCAACACAACGGTTTCGGTTTAACCAACAAAATTAATCCCTCTTAAGTTTATTAACCACGACCGTGCATTAATAAACCGAAGTTACTTACTTGTGAAACCATCAACGATTAACCATCGGTTCGTTGATCGTTTCTAGTAGTAATTAATGTCGAGATGTTAACTAATTGTCATCTTAGCAACACTCCCCAACATTAATATAGAGATAGATTAAGGGAAGAATTAATATTCAAGGAAGAAGATTAAATATGAATAATCATACTATAACTAATGTCAACATGTTATCTAATTGTCATCTTAGCAACACTCCCCAACATTAATATATAGAGGAAGAAAATAAATACTACTATCACTAATGTCGAGATGTTAACTAATTGTCATCTTAGCAACACTCCCCAACATTAATATATAGATAGATTAAGAGAATAATTAATATTCAAGGGAAGAAGTTAAGAAAATAACTCATAACTTTAATAATCAACAAGCTTCAAGAGCAACACCAAGAAATGGAAGTTTAGCTCCTCATTTGGAGACTAAACATGCTATAAAAATATAAAAGAAATACTATTCTAAACTGAGCTTAAAAGTATGGAAGAAGGAGTTATTAAAAGTGAAGGAAAATGGGGTTATTTATAGGTCTTTTTCAACACCTTTGGCCGGGTACCCGACCGGGTCAAGTGCCCACCCGACCGGGTGCATGTCAAAGTCAGATAATCCGCCATGTTCTCATGTTTCTGCACATTAAAATGTTCCGGGTCAAGTCAGACCCGACAGGGTCCCCTAGTTGACCCGACCGGGTTTGGTCAAAATCAGATATTTTCCATATTCTGGCGATCTTCGGCATGTTCTGGTGTTCCGGGTCACATCTGACCCGACCGGGTCAAGTAGGGGACCCGACCGGGTCTGTGTAATTTCCAGCCACCTTCGTCTGTTAAATCTTACCCGACCGGGTGAAGTGTTATACCCGGTCGGGTTTCAGCTCCTGGACAGTCCAATCTCCTTTTTCTTCACTTCAAAATCCTCCTTTTCAACACCGTAATTCCTAATTCTACTTTACAACTTATAAATGAAGATTAAAATACAATTACAACTAAAATCACACAAATGTTTTCAAACTAAATAAAACGGTAAACAATCCACACAAATTAAACATAAAAACATACACTTATGCACTACTAATTAGTGCATATCACCTGTTCCTACAAGGTCACTTGGTTTGATTGACTTGTTTTCAAAAGTAAGAGTGTCTAAGTGATGCTTTATTTAGTAGAAGGGCTTAGATGATGGTTTCACATTAGTATATGGGTTTATTTGACCCTTTTCTAAAGCCTTTCATCTTTCATTAATTGCACCAATTTGACCCGCTAGAACGGTGTTGACTCATGATTCGTTGACTTACCGGGTTTATTCTTGATCCAATTGATAGAGTTGTATTTTTATTATGTATTATTTCTAGTTTAACTAGTTTTATTTGTTGTTGTTTGGAAAATTACACACTTTTGGTGTAATTAGTTAATTTTCCTATATAAATGTAATTTGTTCAGATTAGGATTATTCTGAGCTTAAAACAGGTCAAGATCATCCAAAGGATCAAGATTGGACCCCAAAAGATCAAGGATGGTGCAAGGGGACAAGATAAAAAGAAGATTGAGAAAATATTTCATATACCCGGTCGGGTATAGGCAATACCCGATCGGGAATTGAGTTGATTCGGGTGTCAAAATCAGAATCTGGAGAGACAAAAAAACGTGCAGGATTTTGACTTTTTGGCTCGTACCCGACCGGGTATGCCTACATACCCGACCGGGTATGTCTAGAAAAGTGATTTTCCGGGAAACTGCCTGAAATACCCGATCGGGTACCCTATATACCCGATCGGGTACACAACCCTGCCACCTCCAAACACCTATAAATACACCCCTTTTCCTTCACAAAGAAATCATTCCTTCTTCCATACTCTTAAGCTCAGTTTAGAATAGTATTTCTTTTATATTTTTATAGCATGTTTAGTCTCCAAATGAGGAGCTAAACTTCCATTTCTTGGTTTTGCTCTTGAAGCTTGTTGATTATTAAAGTTGTGAGTTATTTTCTTAACTTCTTCTCTTGATTATTAATTCTTCCCTTAATCTTATTCTGTATTAATGTTGGAGGGTTGCTAAGTGACGATTAGTTAACGTTCCAACATTAATTATTACTAGAAACGATCAACGAACCGATGGTTAATCGTTGATGGTTTCACAAGTAACTTCGGTTTATTAATGCACGGTTGTGGTTAATAAACTTAAGAGGGATAAATTTTGTTGGTTAAACCGAGACCGTTGTGTTAAGGTTATCAATCTCAATTGATTTCATCAAGGAGTTAAAGAGATTAAATGCTACTATTATATCGGTATATGGCGTTGTTCTATATTTGATTAATAGTAAGGGTTATTAATGAACGGTCGTTGTTAATAAGCACCTCGATTGAGTATTCGAGAGGGGATAAGTTATAGATATAACAATGATCGACTAAAATATATCAACAGGTAGAAAGTAGCAAGACCAAGTCCTTCTACTCTTGAATTTAATCCCCTATAAGTCGTTCATCTTCGTGTTTAAATTAATAAAATCACTCAACCAACCCCCCCCCCCTCCTTATTTACTAGTTACATAAAAAGAGAGTTATTTTTTACGAACTCTACTTCACCTATACTACGTATAAATGTTAGTATTGAATATTATTTTGACGCACCGTGACAAAGTGCCCGTCACCAATTCTTATACTACAATTAAGTTGGCACTCCTCCATATGGATTCATTTGAGATGCCATTACAACCGTTTACTGATGGAAATTAAATCTACACTGTCTACTAAGATATACAATTAGTAATGTGATTATTGTTATGTTACATAGGATCTAAGTAACTCATCTAAGTAAATCCATCAAATCTACACTGTCTACTAAGATGTACAATAAGTAATGTGATTATTGGTGTGTTACATAGGATCTAAGTAACTCATCTAAGTAATAATTAACAAATCAAACTAGCCAACATTTATAAGTTGCCTATTCCTAACAAAATTTTTAACTTCAGCATTATTAAGTGTGTAATATATTTTTGCCCAAAAAAAAGTGTGTAGTATATGTCACTCACTTAGCCGGCCTGTGGCTTATTTAATCTGAATATCTAAACATAAGAGAGTAATCAATTGTATATCTTAAACCAAGAATCCTTTTAGGAATATTACTGCAGAGGTTAATAACATTCAATATAGACGAAACTGTTAATTTGATCCTCGTACTTTCACAAAAAAGTCAATCAGGTTTTCGTACTTTTAAAAAAATCAATCAAATCCCCGAAATTTATAAAAACGTTCAATTGAGTACATTTGCAGATCACTTTCCATGTCAGCAGGTTGCAGATCACTTGCCATGTCAGCAGGTCACCCGCTGACGTGTCACACACATAGCGGTCCACGTGTGCGCTACGTCATGAGTAAATGGCAATCTGGACTTCCACACATGTGCCACGTTAGAAAAGCTATCGCTGATTGGGCTATCACATGTGCGCCACATCAACAGGTGACTTGGTGGCATGACAAGTAACCTATAAATAGACTAAATTGTACATTTTTACAAAGTTAACGAATTTGATTGATTTTTTTAAAAGTACAACAGGTTTCCTTTCAATATATGATTGTGTTATATTTTAAATTTCAAGTTTCAACTTGCATAAATACACAAAGGACTCTATCTTTCACTGTTTCACACAATCTTAAAGCAAAAAAGACAATTACCGAAGATGTGAACATCTCAGTTTATCAAACTGATAAAAGTAAAAATTGAACATAAAACTGAATATTGAAAAGCAATCAGAATTGTGCCTTTAAAGATACATTCAAGATAGAGACTATAATCAAACACAAAACATATACTCCGTATGTATAAAATAAAGACAAAAAACTCCAGTATATACCTTATTATATCTAAAAAGGTACTCCTTTTTACACAAACTTTCTCAATTTACTGAATGTAATTTTACATTGAAATGCATCTTAAATTGGTTAAATTGAGTCATATATCTCGTTAAGATGGCCAAATGCAATCCAATGAACATTTCTTATGAAAGTGAAATCTAACAAGTGAGATGTATAGAAGGATCATCATTTCCCCATGTAATATCCCTCACTACTCCATTTTGGACCCAAAACCTTAAACCTTACTTTTGTAAAAGTGTTCTCTTATTCATGATATACTTTGAAACACTCCACTTTTTATAGGGATCAACCTATCATGCTAAATCCATTCATGGCATGAATCGTGATACATATTAAAGTTCTTGAGAATGAGTTATCAAGAATGAGGGCTTAAACTAAGCAAAATATTCAATTTAAGGATGTGAAGAGTAGAAATTAAGGTCACTTGTTCAATGTTAGTTGAATTTCATCCTAAACCCAAAGTGCAAAAGGAATGCATATATCAAGGAGAACAATTCATCAACTCAACACATATATATTTATTTATTAAAACTACCAGAATTGGCCATTTATATATTATTGGTCGGTACATAGATAAATGATAAATGCTATATATAGCCACTACTGCATTTTGACGGTCTCGACCCCACCATCAAACCCAATTTAGCTACATATGATAAAACTACATAAAGACCGACCAATCGGTCAAACACTGATGATGGATGGATGATAGATAGATGATGCATGGCCAATTCTAGCTACCTATTATATTACTTTGCCATATATATCTATATGTATATGTATGGCTTTATACTTTTATATTTATAGCATATATATTATTCAGATCCACTCCATTTCATTTCAAGCACTGTCCTGGACAGTGCCCTTGATCTGCTGCTGCGCCTTGTTCCCGAGCTGCTCCGCCTTCTCTTTGATTCCATACGCCGCATTCGCCAGCTTGTCCTTCGCATAGTCGATCTTGTCCGCTCCGATCGGATGCTTCCCCGTTATGTACCTGCATTACACATTAATCAAACCGGGATCAAAATCAAGCATTCTTAACAAAGCCGAGAAGTAGTTCAAAGTTTTATATGTTTATGTTTGACCCGTACAATCAAAGTCCGTTCTGTATGAATCGTCATACAGAACGGATCGATCCAATCTTAAAATTTGAGATGATCCAATCTTAAAATTTGAGATCCAAATTGCTCGTTTGAACTTAATCAGCTCTGATATAACTTGGTATAACCTGATTGGAAGGTAAAAGAAAGAAAAAATCAAGATCTACTTGATTAGCAAGTTACCTATAGCTCCAGTAGAAGATGAAGGAGGAAGTAGCACCGAAAGCACCGGAGGCGAGGAACCCGGTAAGGATCAAGAGAGTGGCGAGGAGAGCGGGGAGGAGAACGGGGCTGAAGACGACGAGGAGCGGGGTGGCGATGACGAGCCCGACGATGGTGGCGACAAGGGTGAGGCCGGAGAGGAGCATGAGAGAGCCACCCACGGTGGCAGCGGTGGCGGTCTTCGCCACCTGGTAGGAGAGCTTGGGCTGGTCGTTGCGAGATTGAGGAGCTGCCATTTCTGATCTAGCTAATTAACTAAGCTTTGGGCAGATGGATAAGAAGGCTGGTTCAAGGTTTTGTGTTTGAAGTGATGGAGGAGGGGCTGTATTTAAAGGGGGGAGAGGGGAAGAAGGGCGGCACGTGACAAGTGAAGGGAGCGTTCACGTGTTAGACGCTTGAAGTTGCATGCAAGTGAAGGCCTGCTCTGCTCGACACCGCATCACTTGTTTTCGGTGTGAGATGCATATACATACAGAATTGATAAAGATGGCGACGTCCGCGAGGATATCGTTTCCCCCTCCTTCCTTCTTCTCACCCATTTCACTTTTTTTTAATTCACTCCATACCCATCACTTCCACAAAATTTGACCACCTTTGACATGTTTTGAGTTTCAGACCAGTTCAGACTTAAACAGACCAGATCAGACTAGACTTCCGTAGTTATAAAATACAAAGAGATCAGACATTAATCAGACCAGACCGGATCAATTAAGACCGGACCAGACCAAACTTAAACCGATCAAACCAGACCACACTTAAACAGATCAAACCAGACCGACAAATTACAGTTCAAGTAAAAACATCCTAACTTTGATGGAATCACTCTAGCACTATATGCCAAGAAGGAGATCACAGAGTCAAAACACATTCAAATCAAGGAAGTTGACATTTAACAAGGAACAAATATTGTGCTCTTAAAATAGGATAACAAAAAATAAAATTTGTATGGTTGTAATTGGTAATTTGGTATATAGAAGAAAGGAGTAACGTTACAACCGTGCTACTTGTACACGATGTGTTACACACCGATTTACACGCCCAAGTCTATGCACAAACAATTGATTTTAATTTTAGTTTCTTTTTTACCCCAGGGGGCGTCGGGGGAGGGGGGTTTCGGGGCCTGGGGTAAACTGAGATCAATCTCACTCCATTGAGAATTGAACCCGGAACCTTCCGTAAGGGAGAGTGAGTTGGCGACCACTTGAACTGGACCGCTTCCTCATTTTTAATTTTAGTAAAGGAAAGTATTTGTGACTCTCAAAAAATGAATTGTCTATGCACAGACAATTCGGGATCATAAACACTTCCCATTACTAAAATTAAAATTAATTGTCTATGCACAAACAATTATATTTAAGCGTGTAAACTTACATGGTATCAGCGTGTATAAGTAGCATTTTTCATAACTTTAACAACCTATTCCTTATTCAAATCGTATTGGAAAACTCTTTTGTGACGAAAATTTCGTAAATACTTGACTTGTTCGTATATTACATTTGATTTAATTTATCTGTTTAAATTCTCTTTGAATATGATTGGTATGTATACTCTCACAAGGTCGGCTGGTCGGGTATTATGTGATTTATGTATATTCTCGATGTTATTTAGGTTTGATGTGATTTGATCTACTTAAACCTATTTTAATTGAAATCAATTTACTTAAAATCAAGTTAGGTGGGTTTGAATTAGATTCCGCACACAAATAAATTTGCAAGACAAATTTCATGGTACTTTAGAAGCAACATAACTTTGTTCACATGAAGTATACAATTGGATAGTTCCACACTTCCACCATATATAAACAAATCATTGATCAATCAAATAGCATTTATAGATTAATTAAAATACTCTAATCAATAGCAGTATATCATAACATTCGTCATTTCAAAGATTAGAAGTTCATCATATTAATTTATTAATGTTATTCATGATTTCAAAGATTAGAAGTACAATTTTTAATTTATACGTAATATACACGTTCTCTTACCACTTACGTATAAAGTACTCCGTAAAATACTCCGTAATAACGTATGGATAACTGTGGACCCATAAAGATGCCTATGCACGAATATTACCCACGGAACTATACACAATTCAATTCAAATTTTTTTGAAAAGTTGGCGGGGGTTTATTATTGGAAGTGGCTGAGACTCACTTTGATGAATTATTCGGTACGATAAAAAATTGGTAAATTATATGGTACCCTTAAGAATGTAGTCAGGGGAGAGCACGGGTCGTGTTCGGGCAGGTCAGGTCCGCGGACATCAAACCCGTTCGGGTTTTATAATGTAATTATAGAACCCAACCCATGTAGTTTGGATATCGGTTTTTTCGGATATTAGAAAGTCGGGTATTTTCGGGTTTCGGTTCAGATATCGGTTACATCGGTTATGCTTAAAACACTTTGAAATTGCATCATAACTTTTGAAGTACAAAATTAGAAATACAAAATAAAAGTTGGTTCATCTTGAATTAGACGGTACTTAGACAGTACTTAGCAAAAATTAGAAATACAAAACAAAGGTAATTACAAACCAAGCTCCCGTGCATATAAAATAACTAAGTAATTAGACAGTACTTAGCAAAAAAAAGATAAAGTTTTCTCCAAAGTTTACAGAACATAGCAAAAGTACAAAACTGGAAAAAAAGGTACAAAGGTATGATTTTCCAGTTTTCAGTAGACCATAAGATGACATCTTCCATTCTTCCATACTTCCACAACTCCACAAGTACTCAACTAACTCAAGTCCCACACATTTGATTTTACATTTTAATCCTGCACATTTATAAATCACAAATCAAATTTCATCAATGAATAAATCAATAAATGCACAATCACAACTCTCAAAGTTACTAAATATTGGTTCAGATTGCTACTTATCAATTCAAAATAGATTGGGGGCATCCAAAGTGGACAGTGGTAGGTTTCAAGCCATCTCATTATGTAAAGATACATTGGAGGCCAAATCCAAATTACCACCAATCACATTTAATACCAACCCAATCTTATTTCAGTATATGGTGGAAGCTTTCATCATAACCAAAATGGGAAGAACCAGATTTACCAGAATATATGACAAGAGACAAATTTAAATGAAGAAGCAGTTCAGTTGTACTGGAAAAGAAAGGGGCAAACGAGCTTCACCAGAAACTGAATAGGGATTGTGGTCAGTGGAAGACATCCAACACCAACACTTCCAACACATTTTGTTAATTCCAACACTGAATAGGGCTTTTAAAAGTAAAACTTGTAATAAATAAGCAAACCATTAAGGTCAGTGGTGAAGGATCCACAGAAGATCCAGAAGCATTTTCAACATGTCCCATTAATTAAATCTGGGAAAAATACAAACATCTGTTAGACTGTGATTCTGTGAAGGCATACTGAAAATAAATATACATTAAGCACATGAAAAAAATAAAATAACCTGTTTCCAGTCTCTCTAATTCATCTATATTTTCTTCAATTGACAAAGGTTGGTTTTGTTTTCTCAACCAATCTTGACAACATATCAAAGCTTCCACTATTTTAGGAGTCAATGAACTTCTAAAGCAATCTAAAACCCGACCACTGGTACTGAAAGTGGATTCAGAAGCAACTGTGGAGATGGGAACAGCAAGAATATCTCTAGCCATTTTTGAGAGTATAGGGAATCTTTGACTGTTTAATTTCCACCATCTTAATATATCAAAGTCTTTATCTTCCTCAAGAATAGCCGCACTCAAATAAATTTCCAACTCAGTTTTTTTCAAGCCCAACTGCCCACTCTCTAGTTTCTGTTTTTTAAGCTGTGCTTTGAATTTAGAGACTGGTCTTGCAGACTCAGCCTCTGAGATAAGTAAAGAAGCTGGAGTTGAGCTTGATTCAGAGCTTCCACCAACACAATCTATGTAATTACTCACATAATCTGAAAACAACTCAGTCAGAGCAACTTTGATACTTGCAAAAAAATTCTCACCCTTTTTTTTCAGTATACAGAGCATTCAACTGAAAGGGCAGGTACTCAAACTTGTCCCTAGAGTCTAGAACATTTGCAAAGAAAATGAGAAAGTTCATCTTTTCAGGATCTCCCCAATACTTATCCAGTTTGGATTTCATAGTAGTTCCCATGGTATTTGTAGAAGGTCTATCTGACTTCATTAAGTCCTGAAGGACCAAAAACAGATCAGACACTTCTGAAAAGAAAGTATTTGATGTAATATAGAGAGAGCCTGAAATCCTGAGTGTCATTTCATAGAAATTTTGAAGAACTGTGACCATAGACTCACAAGAAATCCAATCCATAGTATCTGGAGTATCAAGACCCAAATCAACTGAATAACTGCTTACATTCTCCTCATAGGCTTCAAAAACTTTTTCATTACATTCTCCCCATTTAGCTTCCACCCCAATTAAGTCAGATATGTCCTTAAACTTTTGAAGCCTAGCAGGAGAATTCCTAACATACTTAACTGCTTCCCTAACCCTAGACAGAGAAGTGTCAGCTTGTTTTAAACCATCTTGAACTGCCAAGTTTAGAATGTGGGCAATACATCTCATGTGAAGATACTGGACTTTAACAGAAGAGGCACCCCAAGATAATAGTTTTTTCTTGAAGAAGCCTACAACTGTGTCATTACTGCTTGCATTATCCACAGTAATAGTAAAGATGTTTTTCAGCCCCCACTCTAAAAGGCAGTTCTCAAGATCAGAGCCTTAGCAATGTACTCCCCTTTGTGAGAAGTAACTTGGACAAAGGAAATGATCTTTTTTTGAAGCTTCCACTGATGGTCTATATAATGAGCAGTAATACACAATTACACATGTAGTTGATCCTCTGTACAGAGGTCCATGTGTCAGTAGTAATACTTACCCTTTGTGTTGTCTCCCTAAACAGCCTTTTCAAATTCAACTTCTCATCTAAGTAGATTTGGTTAGGGCAGAGCACGGGTCGGGTTTGGGCGGGTCGGGTTCAAAAATGGTAAACCCGTTCGGGTATCGGATTGATAATTTCAAACCCTACCCGATCAAAAAATTTATCGGGTTTTTCGGGTTGAAGAAGTTCGGGTTTCGGTCGGGTTGGTTCGGTTTTCGGGTCCATTCGGATTTTAATTTATTATTGTTGAAATTGTGATATATAAAATGGTAATTGGTAAAAATATCATTCAAAGTTATACTAGTATAACATTCAACGTAATAGTTGTATAAATACGGTAATCGACATATTTGAACATGTAAAATAATAATATACGGTGATTGGCATATTTGATATTATGATAAATAAAATGATAATTGGTCAAAATATCATTCAAAATCATAACAATACAACATTCAAAGTTATAGTTTTACAAATACGGCAATTGGAATATTTGATATGCATAATATGGTAATTGACATACAATAATTGAGATATTTGAACATGCATAATAATTCAAAGTAGTATATATACTACCCTAGATCGGGTTTTCGGGCGGGTCGGGTAGCATAATTGGTAACCCTACCCGCTACCCACTTAACTCTCGGGTTGCAAAAATCGGATCGGGTTTGGGTCATTCGGGTCGGGTTATCCGACCCAAAAAATAAAATTGGATATATCCGATCGAGTCAATCGGGTAGGGTCGGGTTTGCTCTCCCCTAGATTTGGTAAATGTCCCTTGTAATTGTCTACCTAGAAGGGATCTTAAATCTAGGGCAAACAATGGACATAAAGTTTCTAAAACTCTGCCTGTCAACAAACCTAAAAGGAAGCTCATCAATTATATGCATTTCTGCCAGAGCTCTTCTAATTTTATTTTGGTCAAACACCCAGGTTCCTAAAACCCTAGTAGGTTCTTCACTAGGAATAGCAGCAGTGATTGGTTGGAAGGTTAAGAGGGCTTGCCTAGTGTCCTTAGAATGAGTGTTCTTCAGACAACTAAGCATATGGTTTCTTATAGATGAGGTGCCATGTTTTTTTGAATGACAACAATATACTCTTGCACAGTATATGCATTTCCCTTTAACAAGAACTCCCTTTGCATCATAAATCTTTACAAAGTGTTCCCATATCTTGGACCAGGATTCAACCGGTTTCCTCTTTTGGCCAGAAACAGCAGGTATATCAGTTTGTTGAGTGGTATCAGTATTCTCTACAATGGGAGCTTCCACTGCAGGTTCCTGGCTTAGAGGAGGTTCATCAGATACAGGCATGGTAACACAATCTTGACCATCCATCTATATTAGTAAATAAGTAATTAAGTACACAGAGGTAGATTAGGCTTCCACCCTTAAGCTTTCACAATTTATCAAAACACAGATGGATGAGGGTCAAATTTTTATTCATTAAGTTCATAAGGATGCAGTCTGGAACAATCAGCAAGCTGATTTACAGAAGAAGTTAAGCAGTAAGCTTAATTCTTCCCTACAGACTAAGAAGAACCAATTGACTCTTACTACTCCTTTGAGTGTTAGAGTCACAGAGGTAGCTTCTTTAATATGCAACAAATAATAGAGGCTTCAAATGTTTACCTTCCACACTTTACCTTTCAGAATACACAACAGGGCTAAGCCCAAGGCTTCATGCCTCCATCGTCATTCATTTACCTTTCTCATATGCATATTGAAACATAAGGCATTGGGGCTCCATCAGCATTGACATATGCATAATCACAAATTAGGCAAACCGTTTTAAGAATTCAGAACAAGTCTAAGTTTATCATCATTCACATATGCCTCAGCATACAGCTTTATGAATTCAGAACAACCCTCAGGCTCCATCATTCATCATCATTCACATATGCACAAATCAATTAATCATACATTAGGCAAACAGTTTTAAGAATTCAGAACAAGCCTCAGTTCATCATCATTCACATATGCCTAATCATACATTAGGCATACAGCTTTATGAATTCAGAATAACCCTCATGCTCCATCATTCATCATCATTCACATATGCACAAATCAATTAATCATACATTAGGCAAACAGTTTTAAGAATTCAGAACAAGCCTCAGTTCATCATCATTCACATATGCTGATATGCACAATCAAACATTAGGCATACAGCTTTGAGAATTCAAGAACAACCCTCAGGCCCAATCATTCATCATCATTCGCATATGCATACTCATACATTAGGCAAACAGTTTTAAGAATTAAGAACAAGCCTTAGTCCATCATCATTCACATATGCTGATATAATGATAAGTGTTGAGTTTAATCCAACACGATATAGTAAATATATGTATAAATGTGTATGAACAAGCTATTTTTACGTGGAAACCCGGAAAGGGAGAAAACCACGGGACTTTTTAGGCTAATGTCCAAGCCCTCTCTTTCTCATTAGGACTCTCCTCACCATTACATTGTACAAGCTCCCATTAATGGAGTATTTGAGCTATTCTAGAGGAAGAAGGAAGGGATCCTTTACATGGAGGCTAAGCTCCCTATTTATAGGAGAAGGGGAGAAGGGGCTCTCCACCCTAATGGGCCAAACGGGCCGATATCGGGCCTGGTGGGCTAAAATGGGCCTTACTGATTGGGCTTCGTACCACGTAAAGCCTGAGACTCCTGAACAGTAATAGGCCGGGATAATATATCCCAACACAAGTCCCCCAGTTTCTTGAGTAGTGAGCGTGCGAATCTGCTCGAGAAAATATACTCTTGCCTGCGCTCTCCTCTGTCTTGCTGGAAACTGTGTCTTCGAATAATCATAATATATAAGTGGGTGTCTGCACTCCTGAACGTAATCTACCAGTGAGGCACCCCCCTTCCCGACAGGGTCGGGCGAAGGGTGCTCCTCCACGGGCACACTCCGCCTGAATGCATCAGGCGGGAGTAGAGCACTCTGACTCGAGCTTTCTAATCGGAGAAGCTTAAAGGTCCATGCATCTATAAACCGACGTCGCGGTACTGTCAAAACATGATGCACGTGTGTATGTATGAATGTATGAGGTATGATGCATGAATGCATGTAATGTATGGGTGCAATGTATGAGAGAAGGAATGTGAGATGTGATAGAAAGCGGTGGCTCTCATCGATAACCCGGGCATGTCAGCGCCGAGAGGCAGACGTGCTGCATAAGATGGTCGTCGCCATCCTAGAAGGGATGGGCAATCCGGAGATGAACCCGACACAATGGCACGGCGGGGCCGATTGTGCTGCATGAGAGACGTTTGTTGCCATCCTGGAAGGGATGGGCGAGCCGAACATGAGCCAGGCACGATGGCGCTGAGAGGCCGATCGTGCTGCATAAAGACGTTCGTCGCCATCCTGGAAGGGAATGAGCGAGCCGAACCGTGAATCTGGACACGATGGCGCTGAGGGGCCGATCATGATGCATAAGACGCTCGTTGCCACCCTGGAAGGGATGGACGAGCTAAACGTGAGCTGGGTACGATGGCGCTGAAGGGCCGATCGTACTGCATAAAACGGTCGTCGCCATCCTGGAGGGAATGGGCGAGCCGAACCGTGAGTCTGGAAACGACGGCGCAGAGGGGCCGATCGTGATGCATAAGACGTTCGTCGCCACCCTGGAAGGGATGGGCGAGCCGAACCGTGAGTCTGGACACGATGGCGCTGAGGGGCCGATCGTGATGCATAAGATGTTCGTCGCCACCCTGGAAGGGATGGACGAGCTGAACGTGAGCTAGGTACGATGGCGCTGAGGGGCCGATCATACTGCATAAGACGGTCGTCGCCATCCTGGAGGGAATGGGCGAGCCGAACCGTGAATCCGGACACGATGGCGCTGAGGGACCGATCGTGATGCATAAGACGTTCGTCGCCACCCTGGAATGGATGGATGAGCTGAACGTGAGCTGGGTACGATGGGGCTGAGGGGCCGATCGTACTACATAAGACGGTCGTCGCCATCCTGGAGGGAATGGGCGAGCCGAACCGTGAATCCGGACACGATGGCGCTGAGGGGCCGATCGTGATGCATAAGACGTTCGTCGCCACCCTGGAAGGGATGGACGAGCTGAACGTGAGCTGGGTACGATGGCGCTGAGGGGCCGATCGTACTGCATAAGACGGTCTTCGCCATCCTCGAGGGAATGGGCGAGCCGAACCGTGAATCTGGACACGATGGCGCTGAGGGACCGATCGTGATGCATAAGACGTTCGTCGCCACCCTGGAAGGGATGGACGAGCCGCACATGTGATGGGTACGATGGCGCTGAGGGGCCGATCGTACTGCATAAGACGGTCGTCGCCATCCTGGAGGGAATGGGCGAGCCGAACCGTGAATCTGGACACGATGGCGCTGAGGGGCTGATCGTGATGCATAAGACGTTCGTCGCCACCTTGGAAGGGATGGACGAGCTGAACGTGAGCTGGGTGCGATGGCGCTGAGGGGCCGATCGTACTACATAAGACGGTCGTTGCCATCCTGGAGGGAATGGGCGAGCCGAACCGTGAATCTGGACACGATGGCGCTGAGGGGCCGATCGTGATGCACAAGACGTTCGTTGCCACCCTGGAAGGGATGGACGAGCTGAACGTGAGCTGGGTACGATGGCGCTGAGGGGCCAATCGTACTGCATAAGACGATCGTCGCCATCCTGGAGGGAATGGGCGAGCCGAACCGTGAATCTGGACACGATGGCGCTGAGGGGCCGATCGTGATGCATAAGACGTTCGTCGCCACCCTGGAAGGGATGGACGAGCCGAACGTGAGCTGGGTACGATGGCGCTGAGGGGCCGATCGTACTGCATAAGACTGGTGATGATCATCTCATGGCCCTCGGCCTGTCGGTGAGTGATAATCGTCTCACGGCCCTCGGCCGTGCTGGTGATGTGTCAAGTTTCTCTCCTGATTGGCTGTGAGAAGCCGATAGTTTGCCAGGACTCCATCCGGGAAGGAATGGTGAGCCTGAAATAAATCTGGGCGATGTCCCTCCTACCTGATCTGGGGAGCTAATCGTCGTTCGTCTACCGTATCCGTGGTCCTATGTACGGACCGCTAAGCGGTGTACACTCGGTACGCAACAGACTCCGGTGGAGAACTGGTCCTTCGTGTCTGATCCATGGAGCTGGTCTTCGTTCGTCTACCGTATCCGTGGTCCTATGTATGGACCGCTAAGCGGTGTACACTCGGCACGCAACAGACTCCGGTAAGGAACTGGTTCTTCGTGTCTGATCCATGGAGCTGGTCTTCGTTCGTCTACCGTATCCGTGGTCCTATGTATGGACCGCTAAGCGGTGTACACTCAGTACGCAACAGACTCCGGTAAAGAACTCGGTCTTTGTTCTTCCCAAGTCTCGTGAGTACTGGTCTCCTGGTTTCGCAGGAGACGTTCGTCATCCCAACTATGAGAAGAAACAGGTTTATCCACGTCGGGATTCCCTATCTCTGTTCGTCCCCAGTCGTGAGTTACTAGTCTTCTGGCTTCGCATAAGACGTTCGTCATCCGTCCATAAGGGGGAGGAACCGGTACACCCTGTCAGGGTTCCCGTTTCTTCGTTCGTCCCTGTCGTGATCCTACTAACCTTCTTCCCTCGAAGAAGACGTTCGGTCATTCACCGATCGCAAGGAGGAACTGGTTTACCCTATCGCGGGTTCCCTACTTCGTCGTCCCATGCTCGTAGCCCTACTAGCCTTCTGCTTTTGCAGAAGGTGTTCATCGATCCATGAGAAATGGGAGGAACCGATATATCCGAGCAACGGCTCTCATCCACGCAGCGCGGGGATAAAACCGGTCTTCAAAAGATAAATATGTCGTGCCGAGAGGCCGAACATAACATGATAGTGTCGGCAGTGAGCGGCCGACCTGAAAGAATCAAGCAATGGTCCTCGTCCGCGAGGGGCGGGGACAAGGCCGGTCTTCAGATATGGAAAGCACGCCGAGCCGGGAGGCCGGTCGTGGTATAATGGCGTCGGCAATGAGCGGCCGATCTGAGAAAATCAAGCAACGACCCTCGTCCGCGAGGGCGGGGACGAGGCCGGTCTTCAAATATCATAATCACGTCGGGCCGAGAGGCCGGTCGTGATATATAATGACATCGGCAATGACAGGCCGACCTGAAATCTAGCAACGGTCCTCACCCGCGCAATGTAGGGACGAGGCCGGTCTTCAAAAGATAAACACGCCATGCCGAGAGGCCGGTCATGATATAATGATGTCGGCAATGGGAGGCCGACCTGAAAAATGAAGCAACGGTCCTCATCCGCGAGGAGCAGTGATGAGGCCGGTCTTCAAAAGATAACACGGCGTGCCGAGAGGCCGGTCATGATATAATGATGTCGGCAATGAGAGGCCGACCTGAAAATCAGCATAGTCTCACGGCCCTCGGCCGTGATGGTCTCCTCTAGGCCCTCAGCCTCTGGGGTGGAGATGCTCGTCTCACGGCCCTCCACCGTAATGGTCTCCTCTGGGCCCTCGGCCTCTAGGTGAAGATGAATGTCTCGCGGCTCTCAGCCGTGATGGTCCTCTCTCCGATCGGCTTGAACGTCTTCGGAACTCAAATCGAGCGTCATTCAATCTTTTCACTCGAGCGTGTCGAGCGGCCTCGCCTGCACAACTATCTTGGTAACAGGCCGCACGGCCCAACAATATATATACACATGTGACCATCTGCATGGCTTTCTTTTTAACATCCACGATTACCGGCCTATGGGTTATCATGACCCTCGGCCGACTCACCGTGCGGGGTTACCGGTCGTAGCAGCTTGCGGCGGGGCCACTTAGCAGCCTACCGAACGTCTCATAAAAATAATCATTGGTGTGTGAGTTTGAACACTCAGACCCAAGTTTGTTGCACTGCCCTCGAAAAAATGAGGTTGAGCGCTTTGGTGCCCTCGGGCCCCACGGCCGCGTTTGGCAACAGTCACTTTGCGCCCAGCGGCGCAGACGGTACTAGGGTACGATCGTCGCTCGGGCACTTGGTGCCGTGCGGACTAATGCGTAACCTCCAAATTAAAACGCGTCATCGGGGCACTACCCTCTAGAGACGCTCAGATCGCTAATCAAAACCGATCGAGAGTGGGCTAATCGGGCCCACCATCATTTAAACATTTAATAAAATGTTGGCCGAATTAACTATCACTAGAGCTTCGCTCCACATCATTTATTTCGGGACATTTTTATCCCTGACAAATAATAGTGATGTAACAGGCAATAATACTGATATTATCCTATCATAGGTCATTTAGATATGCCCCGATTGCTAATTAAAGCCGATCGGGGGTGGACCGACGGGCCCACAATTACCAGTCATTTAATTAAATGACGGTGACACTAATTATCATTAGAGCATCGCTCGCCATTATTTAATTTCGGGAGAGTTTACTCCCTAATAAATAATGGTGATAGAAATTAATAGCAATATTTCTACTTCTTTAATTATGAAGCATGCTTTAGTAAAAGGTGAAGAAGTAAGAGCACTTAGCTTTGAAAAAGACGCTCGGCCAGCAAAGAATTTCTGAAATAAATTTGGTTCCTTTAGCAATTTTGACTTGGTCAACATGCTTCAAAACTCATCCCCCACCACCCTTCACAAAGCGGACGTGGTCTTCTTTACGCCAAGGCATTTACGCGGAGTATATCTTTTGATGAGGGCAGGTGGAGCACTCTTCTGCCAATCCAGTGCAGACCGCTCGTGCCGGCCACTTCCTGCCGGTGGAGGTGGTGGTCGCAGCAAGGCAAGGACAATCCGAGCGGCTAGTCTCCGGTACCTCCCCCGAGCTCTACACCGCCGTTAACGGCGGGACTCAAAGAACTCCCTGCCGGTAGGTACTTCAGGTCGCGTTGGCAGGGTGGTGGAAGCTCTTACGGCCAAGGGCGGAACCAGCCTAGTGCCCGGGGGTGCTCGTGCCCCTGCAGTGATTTTTTATATATATAACATATATATACATATATTAATATTTAATTAGTTGAGCCCCTGCAGACTAATCCCAAAAGCCCTTTACCTTAGCCCTTTCCCTTGTGCCAGCCCAATCCCAAAATTCCTTTCCTGGGGCAGCCCACAACACAACTCCCCGAAAGCCAAAACGCCAAGACCCCAAGTCCCAACTCAAGCGGTCTGCCCCTGCGTAACTAAGTTCAAGCTACAAAGACGGAAACTGAAAGCGAGTCAACGTTCAAGGCTTCAAGCTACTGCGTTCAAGCTACAACGTTAGCAAATCACAACAGCGAGTCAGCGAGTAGGAATTAGAAGCCTTTTGGTGGTGATATCATGTATCGATACATGTTAGCCGACCTCAATATCTTTTGGGACTAAGGGTTGGATGTTGTTGTGTTGTATTGTATTTGTTTAATTCAAATAAAATGTTAATTGTTGAATACTTTTATATGTTGAATTCAAATACAGTGTTGAAGTTTTTGGCAATTATGTTGTGATAACTGATAATCTCATTAAAATGTTAATTATATTGTAAATTTATAATTGTGTATTTATTGATTTAGTTAATGTTGTTAATTTGTTATAATGTAATTTATACAATTATACTCATATTAGTTCAATTGTAATTGGCCTAGGTTGTTTGACAAAATATTGCTATGTTACGATATTATACACGGGAACCTAAACAACCAAGCATTGGTGGTTCTTCATCGAATAATTTAGTTTCTTCATCAGATAATGTCATTACTAACAAGGACAATAATGTTAAAAAGGTTCGAATAGAAGTTGAATTGTCCGATGATGATATTGTTGGTGATTTGCGCAACAAGATGGGAGAAGAATACTTGACAGATTGTTTGATGTGTTACATTGAAAAAGATGTATTTGTTAAAATTGAGAATGAAGTCATTATGAAGCGATTTCAGAATATGGCCCCTCGAAGACAAAGATTGCTGCCTCTCAATGAATTTCCTTCATTTGACGCGTCAGGTTCTAATCAAAATTAAGGTACTCTTTAAGTAGTTATTTTATTTAAATTTTATAGTTTGGTTTATTGTGATATTCGTGATGCATATGATTTTTTTAGAGTAGTACGTAGTATATGATTTCTTTGTTATTGTGCCCCTGCGAGTCACGAGTCCTGGTTCCGCCACTGCTTACGGCTTCGGATCAGGTGGAGGAATGGCTCTCATAGAGACTCATGCGCTGGAGGGAGCTGCGAGTGGTGAGCAGCTGCGTTGCAGGTGTTGCGAGGCCTGGGGTGTTGCCGCGAACTTCGTCTGCTGCAGGTGAACACAACGGAGGGTCGTCGGTCGGGGACGGTGACGGTGGCTCCAACGACCTCAACCCAGCTCCGAGAAAAATCCCGATTTGAACTCCAAGACTTCACCGTTTCCTTCTTCCTTCTAGCTTGGTGCTGCTGGCAGCCACACTCCTGCCTCAGATCCGGAGCTTCCCCAGACTCAAGTTCCAGAAATTTTCTTCTATTTTGTTGAAAATCAGTAGCTTCGTATGAATTTTTGCTGAACAACTGAAGAACACATGTAATCTTTTTGGACAGATTCCCACAGTCGGCGCCAGTGTTGAGTTTAATCCAACACGATATAGTAAATATTTGTATAAATGTGTATGAACAAGCTATTTTTACGTGGAAACCCGGAAAAGGAGAAAACCACGGGACTTTTTAGGCTAATGTCCAAGCCCTCTCTTTCTCATTAGGACGCTCCTCACCATTACATTGTACAAGCTCCCATTAATGGAGTATTTGAGCTATTCTGGAGGAAGAAGGGAGAAGGAAGGGATCCTTTACATGGAGGCTAAGCTCCCTATTTATAGGAGAAGGGGAGAAGGGGCTCTCCACCCTAATGGGCCAAACGGGCCGATATCGGGTCTGGTGGGCTAAAATGGGCCTTACTGATTGGGCTTCGTACCACGTAAAGCCTTGGACTCCTGAACAGTAATAGGTCGGGATAATATATCCCAACAATATGCATAATCAAACATTAGGCATACATGTTTAAGAATTTAGGACAACCCTCAGTCAGTCACTCCATCATCATTCACATATGACATATGAATAATCATACATGAATTACATTAGGCATACAACTTTAAGAATTCAGGAAAAAAAACTCAGGCTCCGTCAGTCCACCATCATTCAAACATTAGGGTATTAAGCATGAATTACATTATCAACATTAGGGTTTAAGAATTCTCAATACTCAGACTCTCAGAGTTCACATTTCAAATATTTCAGCAGAACCTAGAGACAACAACATATTAATATATTATTAAGCATGAACACATCAACATCATCATACATTCATTATCACTTGTCAAATGTATAAGGGTATTAAGCATGAATTACATTATCAACATCATCATACTATCAATTTATTAACACATAACAAATTCACAACAAAACCGTAGATATAATTATATAATTTATTCAAATACCTTAGGGAGTTAGGTTAAGAACTTCCACCAAATAGGGCTTTGAATGATCGCAGACCGATTTCCACCGATTAGGCGATTAAGGATTCAATGTGTGTGTCTGTCTTTATGTGTCAAAGACTCGGAGCTTCCACCAAAATACCAAATACGAATATAGGAATATATGATTCAGAGAGCCCGAGACTCTAAGAGTCTGAGAGTCTGAGACTGAGAAAGACGAGAGGAGAGTAACTGTCTGAACAATTGAAGATAGAAGATGAGAAGAGACTAGAGAGAGGATAGAGCGTTTGACAGATCGAAGAAAGAGGCGGATAGGGTTTGGGATGGGAAGCCAGAGTTATAAGTGTATATATATATATAAACTCCAAAACGACGTCGTTTTGGTACTTCGGATAATCGGGCGGTTCGGGTCCGGGTTTTATAAACCCTACCCGCAGCCCGTTAACCGCCCCAAGCCTGGCCCATTTTTCGGATTATGGTTTTCGGGTCGGATATCCGTATCCGTTCGGATACTAACCGAAAAAAAAAATTCGGGTTTGTCGGGTCGGGTCGGTTCTTGCTCAGCCCTAGATGCAGTTGGATTATTTAAATCTAAATCAAGAATGATATACAGATTTGGACCAATCAAGTTATGAATGGTAGGTACAATACCCCATTTTTAAAATGAGTACCAGAGTTGTCACCTAAAAATTCCATATATTTGCCATTATTGTGTTTGAATTTAATTTATGATTTATATAATTTGTTATTCGATTTAAATACAAGGTATAATAATAATAATAATAATAATAATAATAATAATAATAATAATAATAATAATAATAATAATAATAATAATAATAATAATAATAATAATAATAATAATAATAATAATAATAATAATAATAATAATAATAATAATAATAATAATAATAATAATAATAATAATAATAATAATAATAATAATAATAATAATAATAATAATAATAATAATAATAATAATAATAATAATAATAATAATAATAATAATAATAATAATAATAATAATAATAATAATAATAATAATAATAATAATAATAATAATAATAATAATAATAATAATAATAATAATAATAATAATAATAATAATAATAATAATAATAATAATAATAATAATAATAATAATAATAATAATAATAATAATAATAATAATAATAATAATAATAATAATAATAATAATAATAATAATAATAATAATAATAAGGCACCAATATAAATTATAGACATAATACAAAATTCAATTTTAAAGGTGTGCAAGGCAGGTGAGTTGTTGACAAGAAAGACGAAATTATATTCATCCAAACAAATAAAATCATTTGGAGAATAGACAAAAGTATGAGACACTTGATCGATTCTTACTACTAAATCGATTGAGATACTCATATAAGTAGCTAGGGAGTGAATATTGTATGATAATGATGTATTTAAGGTTTTAGGATGTTTTCTTTTGGACTGTTTTGAGTCCAGACTAGACCAGACTTAAACATACCAGACCAGACCAGACTTCCGTAATTATAAAATACACAGAGTCCAGACGTTCACCAGACCAGACCAGACTTAAACAGACCAGACTAGACCAGACCTAAACAGGCCAGACCAGACCAGACCAGGAAATTTCAGTCCAAAAGAAAACATCCTTACTCTACAATGAGGTCACTTTTCTGTCCAAATTTAAAAATGGTCATATTTTTGTTTTTTCAAATTTAAAAACAGGACCGTGGAACATAACTGTTCCCGCCCTGAATAGGTTTTGCCAATTTATCCGTACAACATCTGATTAATTAGTACGGAGTAATTATTTTAATATTATTATTGTTAAAAAACAGTTTTCAGTCCAGTGAAAAAATAGAACAGTTTCAACTACATGTATGAGCAACTCTTGCACGTTCCAGCCCACGCACATCCAATTCCATTCAGAAGTGCGAAAGTAATTTTCTATGCAAGTAGTGCTATTTCTACAAATCTTACTTTCTACTACGTAACATTTATAGCGTCATATTGCTTCATTTTTGTTTGTGAGTTACGGGCAAGGAACCACGTTCTAATTAAACAAAATCTACGAGTAAGGCCTTGAGGATCATATATATGTTCCAACAATGCATGCTCCTATGCTCTGGCAGCGTACAACAACATGTTGCTATTACAAACTTCAGGGATTGCATTTTCCATGATGATGAGGTAGAATTAAACACAATTTAGAATGATTATTATACATTTTGAACCTTTACAAGCCATCACCTACGCATTTTGAAACTTAACAAGCTTTAAACTCTACATAAATTACTTGATATTGTATGTAGAACGTAACTTTAAACTACATACGTATACGGAGTATTACACAGGCCGAGTGACTGAAGTCACGCAATCATTAGGTGGGAAAAGGTGGATGAATTCAATTTACAAAGCTTTAGGACATGGGAACGAGAAAGAAAAACAAAAGCAAACCAAGCAGCTGCCTAGCTCCATAATTAATGACGATGGCTTACTAGGGGTAAAAGGATGATGAGATTCTAAAAGAAAATGATTAAAGAAGTAAGGAAAGCGTTCGTGGTGAAAAGATGTGAAGCGGTGAAGATTAACTCTATAGGAGCAGTACTTTAATATATGGGAAGTTTAATATCCTCGATTTCATTTTTGTTAAATACGGAGTAATATTTTACTTCAGTCTTTCTTACTTTGGACTATGTTACTGTCAAATTTGAATTAAATCCTGCTTACAATAGATCTAAAAAGAATCTTATGTGTTCGTAATAGTACTCCATTTTAACTTTTTTCTTAAAATCGATCAAATAACTAATTTATTATTAAAAGATAGCAAAAAATAGTACCCATTTTAAATATAAGTGACTATATGTGACCATAAATGTATGATCACAATAATTTTAGTCATATTTTTATCAACAAATTTTATTTGACTAATATTTAAAAAATAAAACTCAAAAAATTAGAAAATATAAACACTACACAAATTATATTTAGAACCGTTACATTTGTGCTCAATCTATTGTAACACTTATGATATGTTGTCAAGACCATTACAGTTGAACGTAAATTTCGTTACAAGCCGTTACATTAGAGAAAATGCAACACCAGCGAATGTAACAATGAGAAACTATGACATTAAGTTCAATGTAACAGTTTTTTGGACTAAATGTCATGAATTCTGTTGTTTGTCTGTTACAAAAGACCCGAAAATGTAGTAGTGAAAATAGTCATCCAATTAGGAATCCATAGAATAATGTGGGTGTAAAAGTGATTTATTAGTTTATTTTTAGTTTTCTTAAGCTAAATTTATGAACTTAAAGAATAAGTATTTGTACATATATATAAACAAACAATAATCTCACTCCACGTTGTTCATTAATATACTCTAGACGCCTATAGAAGTTTTAATAAAACGTGCAATTATCACTGTTGTTTTACTCCATTTTTTTACTGTTAAATGCATATAAATATAGATGTCCAATTACTATTGTTGTATTATAACGGGTTTGATTCAATTTTATTGTATCATATGCAATGATGCTTAAGAAAGGTCAGAGTTAATCTCTTTCTCATATTGAGTTGTCCCAGTAAATCTTTGTATTTTGACTGGCTCACATGTTACCAAACATGAAATATTTAAGATATTGATAAGCAAACTGATAGTACACAACTCATCAATTAGTTCCACAATAAATGTTTTATATTCAGAGAATTTTCAAAATGTGTATAAATTGTTCCCTACCATGTATTATATTTAGTTTTATGTATGTTTTCACTACAAGTGCTTAAAATTGTTTCTTTTCATTGTATCATGTGAGTATTTCAATGTTGATCTAACAAATGTGTTACATTAATACTACATCCGTCCCATTTATATTGTCGCGGAAGAGGGTGACACAGATATTAAGAAAAATGGGTTTGTGTGGTTGATATTAATTGATAAACTAAGAATAAAGTAAGAATGATTTAGACCCAAACAAACTTTGTCAAATATGGTATGAGACAATTTAAGTGGGATTTCCCGAAAAAATAAAACGGGACAATATAAATGAAACGAAGAAAATATTTTGATATAAGTATTTCATCATTAAAAAATTAAACATTTTCTTTTGTTCCGTGCATCGCACGGATATTATACTAGTAAACACGGTCTCTAGACCTTATCATGGATCACACGTCCTAGATTTTGAAAGGGAAAATTTCACAAATAAGCAAAATTAGGAAAATAATATCATTTTTGTCTAGGCAAGATTCGGTTTTCACAAATAAGCTACCTAAGCTTTTTATTTCAAAAATATCACCTATATAAACTACCAAAATTAGAAACTCAGAGCTCGACCACCAAAATTAGAAACCTTACCCTCTAAATTAGTATATTCAGCCTTGGAAAGCACGTTCGGTGTTTGAATCCACTATTACATGTCCGCTTCTTTTTCAATCGTCCATCAACCGCAAGAATACTACCAGTGCTTGGAAATTGGGTAAGATTTTATTTGCTGGGAATTGGGCAAGAGTTTCTCTCCGACTAATTGGGCCCAGAACTTTGGTAGTGCTCATAGAATCAGTTTGAGAATGAAAATTGAAAATGAATTGACAATCACCTAATAATTAAGAGCCCGTTTGATAGCACGAAAATCGGTTGATTTGGCTGATTCTGCTTAAATTTATGAAGTTCTGGCTGAAGTGGCTGCATTGGCTGATTCTGCAAAAAATTATTCTTAAAATATATTTTATTAATAAAATAAAGAAAAATTATATGTAAAAATAGTTAAAATGGTCATCTGCACTAAATTCAGAAAATACGACCAGAAAAGTAACTTCAACCTTACTTTTCTGCTTATTACACAATTCAGTGCGAAAAAGCAAAAGTTACGTGTGTGATGAAAAATTGGTTGATAAGCCGAAAAACAGTGTTGTCAAACAACCTCTAAATTTGTACTTCAAAACAATATCAATTTTTACTATTTAGTACGGAGTATATTCTTTAAAATGGCTATAAAAAATAATGTATTAAGGTAGAAACAATCACAAATATTACATTCGTGTAATAATGTGCATGTTGCATATGTGATATGTGATATGGTGCTGTTTCTTTCATGAGGTAGCTCATAGGCTCATACAACTTGCTAATTTTGGACATAGGTATGGAAAGTCTCATTCCAAATTCAAAGTCCAAATTCTCAACTAATTTGGTCAAACTGTGCTTTAGTTTCGTGTGCCATTAAATTTATAATTTACCCATCTCTATCATTTGTATGGACTTTGGATACCCCACGCAATAGACCACTAAATTCATAATCTATCTCTCTCGGCCATATTTCTTCAGTGATTCATCCAAACCAAACTTTTGTTAACGTTCCGAACTACATTAAATATTGGAAATATATTCTACTGAAACATTTGTACACTTTGTAGTGAACTACATCAAAACATTGTATTTACAAATACGTGTCGATGATCGTGACTCAACTGGTAGATAGGGATGGTGCACTAATGGTAAGTCTTAGGTTCAATTCCTAAATAGGATTAATCACCATTTTTAACATTATCAAATTTTAATTAATACGTAGTACGAGTAATATTTTTCAAATTTGATCGTGATTACTCCAACATAAAACATATGATTTCCGTATTAGATTGCGCGCTCGTTCACAAACAAGCTAACCAGTCAGCCCTTCTTATGGCATCACTTTTCCGCCCCTTCAATGACGGTGATATAACAGTAGGATCTTAATAGTTAGGACAGCCCAGTGTTCCCAGTGACATTTTGTGTGCCGTTAAGTTAGAAAAAATTCTTCGACCCAACTGTGTTCCTTTTACCGGTCGTTGCTTTTCATTACTCCCTCCTTCTCAAAAAGTTCACTAAATTGACTTTTCTTGATTAACGATGGTCAACTTGATTAAACTATATCAAAATGTTCCTTATACAAAATATTTTCATAGAAGTATAAAAATTAAAAAATATATTAAAAAAATTTATTAAAATTATTGTCCAAAATTTGTCATTATTACCTAAGAAAGTCAACGTGACAAACCTTTTCGTGACGGAGGTAGTAGATTTCTATTTCCCTTACCCGATACACGGTTCTTATTATTATTTTTAAAATATAATCCATATAAAATAGCAATAATATTCATAATGATATTTCTTATTATTATTTTTATTATTACTATTGTCAGTTTTATTTTTATTTTATTTCAATTAGTATTTCTGGGTTTGAATTAATTATTAAAAATTTAAATGATTAAGTAGATTTGAAGGGTATATATATTAGGTTTTTTAAATATGATTTTGGTTTGTGTGAAAAATGCATCTAAATGTGAGAAAGAAGAATATATATCAGCAATTAGATTTACGGTTTTGCACTAAAACTAGTTTAATGTTGCAGTAATTTTTAAATTTTGCAATGTTGCACAAAAACTTTTTCATATTGTACTAAAATTTGACGATGTAGCACCAAAGCATTTTAATGTTGCACAGGACAAATGTAATACGGAGTACAAACTTTTCAGATGTGTTTACAAAAATGTCACTTTGCTAGATTGCGAGCCCGTTTGGAGTACTCTATTTTCGGCTTATCAGCCAGCTTTTTCACCAAACACGTAACTTTTACTTTCGCGCGCTGAATTGTGTAATAAGCCGAAAAAGTAAGGTTGGAGTTACTTTTCTGGCTGTATTGGCTGAAGTTACTGTAGAAGACCATTTTAGCTATTTTTACATATATTTTTTTCTTTTATTTATTAATAAAATATATTTTTAATTTTTTTTTTCTTAAATCAGCAGAATCAGCCAAAACAGTCACTCTAGCCAGAATATCATAAATTTCAGCAGAATCAGCCAAAACAGCCGATTTTGGTGCTACCAAACGGGCTCTGCATATTTCAGTGGAACATGAAATTATTTTTACTTAACATAGTTGAATCCAACAATTGAGATTCATTCTCATTTCTCACATAAACACTTCTTATTTGAACTTTTCCCTTGAAATATAAAATAAAAAAGCCGTTATGAAAATCTACTCAAAGTATTTTTTTTCATTTTTGACTTTTTCGGTTTAAACAGCCAAATGGAAAAGCCATTTATCACGAGAAAATAGTTGTTTGATGCACGCCCGTCCCAAACTGTATAAGGGCTTTGTGCTAATTACTATAACTAGGTCTTAAGTAATAAAGAAATTTCACAATTGTAATTAACAATTGCATTTTAATTACACATACATATTACGGAGTACTGTTCAATGTTTGTATTTAAAACAAAAACTAAAATAGGAAACTTTTATCAAATAAAAAAGCATTTGGTATATTATGCAGAATATATTCAAAATTTTGGGCCTCCTAAACGGTAAACCGAGGCTCGTACCGTAACACTCCTGAACACCCTGTGCCCTAGTTTGATGTAGTCAACCCAGAAAACCAAAATAAGTGGTAGGGCCATCCATATCCAAACAACCCTTCATGTTTTAAAATTCAAAAATAGGTACCTCAATTTGTACCTCAATTTGTATCCACACCCTATTTTTGTGGCTTACAAAAGCAACTCATTAAAGTGGAGCAATTCATTTATTGAAGTGAGCTTTTGTGAGCCACACAAATAGGCTAAGGTACAAATTGAGGTAAAAATAAGGTAACATTAAGCTTAGAGCATCTCTAATGCTATAATGTGCACGGTGCACATGTGGCATGAATGATAGCCACATAAATATTAGTAAATAAATTATCTCTCTCCTTATTGGAAT
The DNA here is from genome assembly GCA_945859915.1 of Cuscuta epithymum. NCBI lineage: Eukaryota > Viridiplantae > Streptophyta > Magnoliopsida > Solanales > Convolvulaceae > Cuscuta > Cuscuta epithymum. The sequence goes on along the minus strand of CAMAPF010000980.1, from coordinate 553,279 downwards.
GATTTTATACAATTTTGGTAAATTTTTCCCTGCAATGTCAACAACAATTTCAACATCTAGACGGTCTCCTTGACATTATAGAGAAAAACTTACCAAAACTGTATAAAATCATTCAAATAAGGAGAGAAAGAATTTATTTACTAATATTTATGTGGCTATTTCTCATGCCACGTGTGCACCATGCATATTTTATCATTGAAGATGCTCTTAGGCACATAGCATCAGCCGGGACCGGGTTATGCTCTTTGGGATGTGAGAGTTCGAGACATTCTTTTTAATAGCTTGAGAAGCCGATGATAATAATAATAATAAAAAAAAAAGGTACCTCAAGTTTGAATGGTAAATATTAGCCCATAAGCAGCTCCCCGTAATCGCACGTGGGGAAATAAAGCATTAGTTTCCGTCAACATTATATTTCTTCATCCCGAAACTGCATGGAAGCCTCAACTGCTTCATACTGTAGATTAATCTTTTCAAGTTTGAATGGTAAATATTTTATTATTATTATTATTATTATTATTATTATTATTATTATTATTATTATTATTATTATTATTATTATTATTATTATTATTATTATTATTATTATTATTATTATTATTATTATTATTATTTTCCAATTACTGAAAATCATAAAATTCTAACCTGGAACGTCTACTATATAAATCCCACTGATCACCAACCTCATAATTAAGCTTAACACCCTGCTCTGTCCTCTTCCTTGGGCACTTCCTCTGTTTTTTCAGTTCAGGCAAACAGTTGATTGGCAAGACTGGGATTTAGTTTTAATGTTAGTTGGAGATACTGACTTTATTATGACTGATTTCAGTTTTCTTGAATCAATTCAGCGCCAATTAATGGATGATTTCGAAGCTCCGGCGGATAATCAGCAAGCTCTGAACCGTAGCAGCAGCTCCGGTTCAGGCTCGATTGCTTGTTTGGATGAGAATTGGGTGGGTTGGGCAATTCCGGAATTTAATAATTCTGCCCAGAATTACTTCGGTGTAGATTCCGGCTCGCTGGGGGATGCCGTCGTCAAGAAAGAACCGTTGACGTGTTTTCGAGATTCTCCGGTGATGATGGATTTCACGGCGCCTTCGCCTCCTCCTAATGTTGTGACAGAGAGCATGGTGGATTTGGCGGCGGCGCCATCGCCAATGCCGCAGGCGCGGTATAGGGGCGTGAGGCGGCGGCCGTGGGGGAAGTTCGCGGCGGAGATAAGGGACCCGGCGAAGAACGGCGCCCGGGTGTGGCTGGGGACGTACGAGAAGGCGGAGGATGCGGCGCTGGCGTATGACAGGGCCGCATTCCGCATGCGCGGGTCGCGGGCGTTGCTGAACTTCCCGCTGAGGATCAATTCCGGTGAACCGGAGCCCGTTAGGATCACGTCGAAGAAGAGACCGGCGTCGCCGGTCGGTTCGTCGCCGTCTTCTACATCGCCGGAAAATCTCTCTTGTAAAAGCAAGAAGAACGTTGCTCGTGCGGTTGACCAGGACGGATTACATAGGAATTGTTGGTAGGTTGCAATTGACGTGGCTTGCTTTAACTGGGAAATAGATAACGTGTAAAATGAAATTGATGCAAATAACTACGTAATACGTATTTTATTTGGCTAATACTTCGTATATTGTTAAGGGCCGGTTTTGACATGTACTGACAAAAATAAGATTAAATTTAAAAAGAATTAAAAGTTATTGACGATGTTTTTAGTTAGATTTAAGTTTTTTTTTTGTGGTTGGTTTGGTCTGATCCGTATAAGTATGCGTTTTTTTTGTTTGAATCTGATCAGGTATGGTCAGTTTAGATCTCTAAACTGACCATACTAAAAACATCATAACATTACAATAATACCCTAGTCACCGCCCACCCCAACATGTTACCCTAGCAGATAATGAGTGGCGTATTCGGGAAAAAAATTGAGTGAATGCGAACTTACACTAGAATTTAGTCACATATTCCACAAATGCCAAATCACATTATTAGTATTGTTCGATTAGAGTTAGTTTAAGACATACTCCGTATATGTACAAGTATGTATAAAAATAAGATCAATTTGTATTACATGTGTGCAAAGATGCAATTTTTTATATAATTGAGAAAATACGGAGTATAAGTTGAGAAAACGGAATTTAGTAAATTTTGATCTTTTTGTTCTTTTAATAGGATTACATAAATCATATAATTAGTGATTTTTTCTTATGTTTAACTCTTATTTTGAGTAGTATCATATAAAATTATATATATACATATTAGGGCTGGTTTGGGGTTGTGGGCGCCCAAAAGGCCTTGGGATCGCACCATGCACCTTCACTGTCATCGATTCTCTAGATACATTGTTTACCAATCGACGAACCTGATCGGCCATGCACACGGCCACCAATGTTGGCTAACTAGGAACATCTTTGATGCCAAAATGCATGTGCACCGACATAAGAGAGATAACCACAAAAATATTAGTAAGCAAAAAATATTTCAACATACTTGAATGGTCTATTATGTTTTTGGTAAGATTTTCATCACAATGTCAAAGATATGTCTACATTTAAACATTATGGTTGACATTATTACCACAATTATGTACAACCGTACAAAGAAAGCGATATAATTAAGTACCAATGATTTATTTTATTCGTCTATTTTTCTTGATGACATATGTGCACTGTACAAATATAATTGGAGATGCTGTTAAATTGCTCTTGTCATTTGTTACACGTACATCACCATCGTTTTGTACCCATACCATCATGAAGAAAATAAAAATCAAATATCAATGAATCAGGATTATACGTAGTACTAGTTTTTGTAACGCGCGTTGCGCGATTGGGATAGTGCCCAATGTATATGTTGTGTACTACGTAGTATAAAATTGTAATTTATTATGTTTTACTTGAACAAAAAAAATATCATTTGAAAAGCATGTCTTGTGTGATGATTTTAACCGGGCTTCACAAGTTGTCTATAATGTTATCAACAACACCAAGTATTTTTAACCTGACACTCACTTTGTTGACCAATGATTGTATGGCTTCATTAATATTCAAAGTCATAGTTTTGTGATACACATGGAGGTTCTCATGTTAGTTGGAATGCTCACTCTTTTTAATTTGCAGGTCCTAAACATTAGTACCCCATAAGGAGTTTAAATAAAGAAAAAAATTACTATCTCTTGAAGGATAGTCTTTATTTCCTATAGACATTTTTATGGGCCTCAAGTTGTGCCATTTTATGTGAAGCTCTAAAATTTCCCAACTTGCTTCTGCAAACTTAGCATCAACTATGTGAAATTTTTCTTGCACTTCAAGTTGTTCTTGAGCTCTTGCTCTAAAAGCATGGGCATATGAAACTTTGGTTTCAGGTGCGAACTTGATTTGTTTATATTCTATTTGTGTATGTCTCTCTCAAAGCCTTCAAAAGCTACATACACATATAAAAATCTGCAGTAAACAAGCACTTAATCCCCAAGGATGCTAACAAGGTAGCCAACAGTTCTTTCAAAAGAAGACTAAAAAGCTGAATATTAATTAACTTTAGATGCCAAAATATTTATATTACCCAATTCTTCTTGTGAAATTCAACAATCATACAAGCATATATAACAACGCAACATTAGCACATTGAAAATCTCAATAAGAAAGGATCATTGAGAGCCCGTTTGGTAACACTAAAATTGGCAGAATTGGCTGATCCTGCTGAAATTTATAAAGTTATGGCTGAAGTGGCTGTATTGCCTGATTCTGCTGATTCATGAAAAATATATATTTAAAATATTGGTTATTAATAAATTAAATAAAAATTATATGAAAAAATAGCTAAAATAATCATCTACAGTAACTTCAGCTAATACAACCAGAAAAGTAACACCAACCTTATTTTTTTTGCTTATAAGAAAATTTGGCATGCGAAATCAAAAAGTTACGTGTTTGATGAAAATACTGGCCGATGAGCCCGATAAGCCGAAAAAGGGGTCTCCAAACGGGTTCTGAAATGGAAAAGATTTGAAAAGGGGATGAATTATATATAGCACGTGGCATATGTTTTCTCACCATTTTCTTCATGTGTGTTGCACGATTAGCTAGCTCAAAGCCAAATATTAAATTACTTTTTTCGCTAGTAGAAATTGATAACAGGACTTCCTACTTGTAGAATAGTTATAAAATTTAAATAATCATACAATGATGTAATATCTAATGATTGCCTCACTAAAATGAAGGAAAAGAAAATGTCATTAATTCATAATCAATCATATATTTTTTATCAAGGTACGCAGCATACCCTTTGTAATTAAAACTTATTTTGATGGATAAAAATAGATTAATGTTGGATTTCGTAATCTCATAAGACTGCCCTGAACAATCACTCAAATCCCACCATTTCATCTTTGCAACATTCAAACATAATGGGGATGATGTGAAAAGAATTCTGTAATAACATTTAATTAAAGAGGTATATTAGGATGTAATTCATATTGAAGAATTGCGGATAGTTAACCTTAATTTATTGAAGGGTAAGGCCAGTAAAGTAATGAGTTACTTTAATGTTGTACTATCGGAAAAATGTGAATCGTTTGTTCCCAAAAGTAAACCGTGCAAACCTAGTACAATACTTAAATCACACGGTACACCCTCATATAACAATAAAGTTACACCAACAAATTTTTCATACCCAAAAGGGTATTAACCCTCATTCATCTTTATTAGTTTGTAGAGAATTGGCAACGAATTTCATAAAAATAATCCATACCGAAAAGTCGATAAAAATAATGATAACTCGTTAACTGTTACACATAATGAACCCAAAGGCCAAAGCTAATGGTATTAACTTTTCCATTAATCTATTTTTAATGCTCAATATTTAATGAAGCGAAAGACCATATATATATATCAACATTAACAATATTTTATTTGATCCTAAGCTAAATTTATTTCAACTATGACATTAATTTAATAATAAATGCTTTTCATATACTCCGTAATACGGAGTATATTACAAATATGTAAACAAATATTCACCAATTTTTTATTCTTTAATTTCTTATCAACAATTCTTGTTTTTTCATTATAATTGAGATTTCAAAGTAGCTCTAGTTGAAATATACTAAATAATGATAGAAGTTATTTTTAATTTAGCCAAATGCGATAGTTTAATTAGTATATCCGATAATTTGGACAATATGATCGAGAAACTAATTCAATATAAAAATGATTATATGTTTATGTAAAGCATTTTCTAACATTTGTATGAAAAACCCCTTTAAATCGTCTATACATTAATTATCCCAAGTTTGATAAATTACATTTAAATAATCCCAACCTGTGAATAAATACCACAAAATGAATCAATAGAAGAAAAGTTATCATCATATTAATTAAAAAATCATCCTAAAAGTTCAACCTCATAGGAATTAGTCTAATATAAGATTTTATACAATAGTATAATAGTTCATGTCCTACTTTAACAATGTTAACATGGGGTTTATTTCTGGGAAATAATTATTCTGTTGGGATTATTCGTGTCAAATTCGATTTTTTTTTTAACTTACATGTATGAAACTCAACTTTTTATCAACGTTATGATAGACATCTCAGTTTCGAATTATTACTAAATAACGTAACATGTTCTCGGACACACAACCAATTACGAGTAACTCTTTTGCTTATAAAATTAAAGTTAAATGGTTTAATGGCTCCAAATGAATTATACCCCGCACTAAAAGTTTACCCAATACTATGGGATCGGAGTTGAGTTAAGTCACCAAGAATAGAAATGTGAGAGGTTATCCCAAATAGTAACCTTGTAGTCCCTTTTATTAGCTGGAGTAGTTATCGTTTAATGAGATATTTTGATTGGCTTTTCTCAAATGTCAAAGCGTGAGTTAGCTTTGTTGCCGAGAATCTGAGTATATCTTGATCGATCACTGACAAAGGTAAACGATGTCGAGCGACGATGAATAAGGGAGTGTTTGCAACAGCTTCTACTTAAAAAAAGCACTTTTGGAGATGTAAGGAAAAAGTGATTAGTAGGAAAAGTTGATAGTGTTTGAGAAAAAAGTGATTTTGAAAAGTAAAAGTTGATAGTGTTTGGTAAAATATATAAGTGCTTTTTGTGTAATAGAAAGGAGAAAAACACTTTTCACACGCAAGCCGAGAAAAAGTAAAAATTGATAGTGTTTGATAAATAAGTGCTTTTTTAAGCCAAAAGCTGAGAATTGTGCTTTTTTTAAGTGATTTCAAACACTCCCTAAGTTCGACAAACCGTAAACTTTCACATTTGTGTCAAAGTACTGTTAATAAAAGGAAATGATTTCTTAGAGTTTTTTTATTAAAATATTGGGTCAAAGTCCATTAATGTTTTAGAGTGTCGATGGCTTCATAGACATATTCGTAGAGAGGCACAGAGCTAATGAGTAATGGCGTTAGATCATTAGGCTTATAGGCCTAGCTAGAAGGCTAATGCAGGAAGGGAAAGTTCAATTCTAATTTAAATCCTATATAATTTTAGTCAAATACGGAGTATCTTCTTATCTAATGACATCGCTTGCTAGTTGCTACTAATACATAAATAAACTCTTTAACATGAATAAACTACCGTACGACATTCATAGGTCATGCATCAAACTAGTGCACTGGCAAAACATTACCAAACGGGTGAAAGTATAAACTTCAATGATAATTGATTATTGAAATTGTAAATCTGAATTATAATATAATAAGAGCCCGCTTGGAGACCTCTTTTTTCGGCTTATCAGGCTTATCAGCCAGCTTTTTCACCAAACACGTAACTTTTACTTTTGTGTGCTGAATTGTGTAATAAGCAGAAAGAGTAAAGGTGGAGTTACTTTTCTGGCTGTATTGGCAGAAGTTACTGTAGAGGACTATTTTAGCTATTTTTACATGTAATTTTTTCTATAATTTATTAATAAAATATATTTTTAAAATATTTTTTTCTTGAATCAGCAGAATCAGTCAAAACAGCCACTTCAGCCAGAATTTCATAAATTTCAGCAGAATCAGCCAAAACAGCCGATTTTCGTGCTACCAAACGGGCTCTAAGAAGCTGTTCTCTTCGCCTGATCTGAATGTTTCTGATCTGAATTTTTTAAGTTCTGATCTGATCTGATCTGATCTGAATTTTTCTGATCTGATCTGATCTGAATCTGTCTGATCTGATCTGATCTGAATCTTTCTGATCTGATCTGAATGTTTCTGATCTGGTCTGATCTGATCTGAATGTTTCTGATCTGATCTGAATCCTTCTGATCTGATCTGAATCTTTCTGATCTGATCTGATTCGAATATTTCTATGATTATAATTATAATTATAATTATAATTATAATTATAATTATAATTATTATAATTGCAATTACAAATATAATTTAAATAAAATTATAATTATAATTGTAATTATAATTACAATATTTATCTCTATAATTGTAACTATAGTTATCAATATTATTATAATTACTCCGTAAAATAATTACAATAGTAATAATAATAATATTAATAATAATAATTATAATAAAAATAATAATTATAATCATAAATTATTATAATAATATAATTAGAAGTATATTTATAATTATTATAATTATAATTAATAATAATTATAATTATATTAACATTAATTATAATATTATAATTTAATAATAGTAATATAAATACAATTAATATTATTATAACGATATTATTATATTAATATTATTATTACAATAATATAATAATATTATTATTACAATAATATAATAATAATATGATTATTATTATAATTAGTATTATATTATTATAATATTATATTGTAAATATAATTATAATCATAATTATAATTATGATTGTAATTATAATTATAATTATTATAATTATAATTAATTACAATTATATTTATAATTAATTATAGATATAATTATAATAATTACAATTGATTATACTTATAATTATAAGAATTATACTTATAATTATAAGAATTATAATTATAATTTTAATTATAATTACATATAATTATAATATAATATTATAATAATATTAATCATATTATTATTATTATTATAATATTGTAATAATAATAATAGTCTTCTTAACAATTGCATTTATATTACTATTATTATATTAAAATATTATAACTATTATTAATTTCTTTTTTATCATATTATTATTAATATTATTAATAATAATTATATAATAATAATCATAATAGTAATAACAATATTAATAATAATAATTAATATTTAATATAATAATAAAAATGATAAATCATGTTTGAACTTTTCTGATCTGATCTGATCTGAATGTTTCTGATCTGATCTGAATGTTTCTGATCTGGTCTGATCTGATCTGAATCTTTCTGATCTGATCTGAATCTTTCTGATCTGATCTGAATCTTTCTGATCTGATCTGATCTGATCTGAATTTTTCTGATCTGATCTGATCTGAATTTTTCTGATCTGATCTGAATTTTTCTGATCTGATCTGATCTGATCTGAATAAAATAAGAATAAGCAATAAGTAATAAGAATAAGACGAACAGAACAGCACCTAAAAAAGAAGAAGCCGGTAAATCCAGTCATTTTCAAATCTTAATTTTAATATACTTCCTACCGTCCTACGTAGTATTAAAAAGAAGAGGCCTGAAAATCCAGGCATGTACGGAGTAACAAATAATGCCTACTTTAACAGAAACTTTTATAAATCCCGAATACAATTCCAATAGAAATACCAAATAGTAGTCCGTAAGCATTTAAGTCAATAGAAAATTCGTAAATTACATAGAAAATCAAAGAGTTCGTTTCATAGCACGAAAATCGGCTGATTTGGTTGATTCTACTGAAATTTATGAAGTTCTGACTGAAGTGGCCGTATTGGTTGATTCTGCTGATATGAGAAAAAATTATTTTAAAAATATTTTTTTAATAAAATAAAGAAAAAAATCAAAAAATTATTTGTAAAAATAGTTAAAATGATCATATACAGTAACTTCAGCCAATATAATACAACCAGAAAAGTAACTCAAAGCTTACTTTTTCTGCTTATTATATAATTCAACGCGTGAAAACAAAAGTTATGTGTTTGGTGAAAAAGTTGATTGATAAACCTAATAAGCCGAAAAACAGGGTTGCCAAACGCCCTCAAAATCATACATATAATACGTACTCATTCAAAAAGGATTAGCGGAGTATATAAACTCTTAGTCTTAATTGGTCATAACTCATACGTAGTACATCTCAATTAAGCATTTAAAATACCCATGATAAGTATATATTCAAATTATAAACTTACTTGTAAAATAATATTCATACAAAGAAACATAAAAACCCCAGTTATACTTGCTCATTTCCTCAATATGCGTTTTGCCTGTTAGAGCATTTGAATTTATACGAAGAAACAATATTTTTGTTCTCACAAACACAGCACAGAATTTTCTTACATGGGTGAATAAAAAATACTCAGTATGTCTGTGTACAAAAGACTTTGTTTACTCTTTAAAAACTTGTTGTACTAATATGAATCATAAATTGACTATATATATAAATACTACTTCCGTCCTATATTGATTGTCCACTTTCAATTTGACGCGATTATTAATAAAGTGATTGAAAAGTAGATGTTGCAGGTAAGATTTGAGTAGAAAAAAATGAAATGATAAGAAACACATATTTCTTGACAAAAAAGGAAAATAGGACATTTTTTGTTTAAAATGTTGTAGGACCAAGTCAAAACTAGGACGAATTGAGCAGCAATAATTGGCATTGAATACCATACTATCAAAACTAACCCGCAAGTCAGCAATCGTAGTCACGTGCCATGTTATGAAGACCAAGTCAAACTTGGCGTTGGGTTAAGCTCGGTCATTGGGTTAACTGGCTTCTTACCTACACTAATCCACTTAGGTATCAAGTTGATTTCCTGCTAGGTAAATAAATTGTTTTTTGCCGGCGTTACGGCTGATGGGTAAAATATGCACTTTTTTTTTTACCATTTCATTTATTAAACAAGAAAATTTTATGTTCAGTCCACCAAGTATTTAATGATGCAAATGTTATTTAAAATAAAAGTTGCATTGGAACATGTTATTCAAATAAAACATACACCTTGGGAACAAAAATATACTAGGATATGTTCGAATTTTAATTTGGCTTTGACATTTTAGGTATTTTAAATTGAATATTTAACAAATCGGTTGAATAGGAACAATTCAAATATTTAATAGGATAAGTTTTTTTGTGAGCAAATCGATTCAAATGGAGTATTCAATATGATAAGTTTTTGTGAGCGCTCCATTACGCCTGTAGACCATTGTAGGTGTAATTAGTGATACAAATCGTGAATTTAACAGCAAATTAAATAGACGCTGTAGTAGTGGTGGATTTGTATAAATTTATTTTACACATAACATATATAATTTCATACGGAGTACAATAGTACATTATACGGAGTATGTATTACGTAGTACTCCGTATTTAACAACTTTTTAACCAATTGTATACATAAACAATTTGGAAATGTATACCAAAACCTGTTTTGTTTACACAGATTTTTCCTAATTGTAGTCAACCACTGCATGATTTAAACTACCATCTTATCAGAGACTGACACAATAATATAGAGTTGATTGTTTTGACATTTCTACTCATTCATCTGACATTTGACCGATACTCAATAATCAAAGTAGAAATGTTTGTGAAATCAGTGTTATTAGTACTCTTGTGGGAATTACTCTTGTGGGATTAGTACTTACGTTCTCGCTCCATCTCATTTAAATCAGTGTTAAAAGAATAAAAAATGATGTTTCTACTCACTCTTATCCTCATTTTTGTACACACTTATGTTTTTGAAATGTTTTTTTTTCTTTGAACCCCGGTTCACAGACAATATTTTGCACAGACAAAATATTGTATGTGAACCCAGGTTCACAGACAAAAAAAACTTCCACAAACATGGTGGGTATAAGGTGAGTATAAAAGTGGGTACATCAAACATTGTTGTAAAAGGATAAGCCGGTAAAAGGTAATTTAATAATTTGTTGAATTAGTTGAATTTATTGAATCCGTGGAATTGTATAACAAATACTACTCTCCGTTCCGTTTTAAATGCAACCTTGCATATGGGCACAAGATTTAAGGAAACTACACGTAGAACTTTTCTTCCGAATTCACCCTTGCTTTTTTAGACAATAGTGAAACAAAATAACACATTATTTACCTTATCAGATCATGTCATGCTACTAAATTTCAATTTGACTAAAAATATTCTAAGAATGTGAAATAAAAAATTACATGTTTGATAAAAAAAAGAAGGTCAGAAGTCTCATAATCCAAAAAATGTGCTACCAAAAACAAACTTTAGGGGTGTTCATTCATTCTGTTGATAGGTAAGAAGAATCATTGGGAGCAAGACCTCCTTAATCTTTTCTTGGTGCATAGCGGGTTTCTAACACGAGACCTTACATATGCATCGGTAACCTCACAACCGATTGGACTGATATACTTGGTTGTTCGCTCTTTTTCTAAGTTTAAATTTCAACCGTGAATCAAATTGACTATGATTTGATCTGTTTTGAGTCAGTTTCAACTTTCATAGATTCGGGGTTTCGATCGAGTTTGCTTTATCAGTTAATTGTCAACGTGATGAATGATCATAGCTTTCACATAAAACCTTCTCCCAAGACAAAAGTTGTTTGTATGAGTGTAAATAAATTAATGTTGTTAATGGAAGGGGGTGTGGAAGAGAAAGCACCATATGTGGTGCGAGAGAATGGGAAAGATTAAAAAAAGGGATATAAATATTGTGTGTAAAAAGTGTAAAGAACTGGTACCAAGAAAATGTCCCATAGCTATATAAGTATAAACGTATAACATTTTAGAATTTCACAATGTGTGAGGATAATATTTCTTATTTTGGAAATCAACTTTTCAAATGCAAGAGATATTTTCGTGAATTTTGTAATTCGTGATGATTTTATGCAAAATGCATTTGGATGTTATTGTATGTGGATAATTAATGAATGTTACATTTAGCATAATACTATTATTGCTCATGTTTATTTATGCACACATTTGTACACACTTAGTTGTCTTATTTACTAGCCTCTCTACAATTTCTGTAATTAGTTAAGAAAGTTTATCTCTTTAGCTTATCTCCTTACCTCTAAACATACTCAAGTATTTATTATCTAATTTGCTATACTCAAATGTGCACAGTTTTTCTCAACTCGATCAAGGATTTCATACAATAGCTATTACTTGAAGTATCCATGCAGCCCATGCTATCTCCCATACAACTACAATACATTTCCTCACCTAACTCACCACTTCCAACAGTGTTAGAACCATTCAACTCTTTTCAACATTCGCCTTGTAGGTTATGTTATTGATACTGATCAGTTTATTGCCGCAACAAAACAAAAACTTACTTTTTTTATATGCCATCTAGTATCATCAGACTATGATAAGTGCCTTGCTTGAGAGCTACTCTTATACTATACAACATATCATCTCATCTATGGGTACAAAAAATTTCCTGAATTCCCTCTATCAAACTCGACAATTTTGGTCACAATGGGCCACAATCACCTCCAACCACTTAAGAATGGGACAAGAGCCAATTGTATGGTTGTTTAGAGAAGTGGAATTGTGTGATTGGTATTAAATTAGTAAATTGTAAGTAAAGTAAGAGCGAAAGATAACCAGCACATGTAATCAAAATATTGTACTCCCTCCGTATTGAAATGTTTGCTATAACAGGGTTTTACATAATATTTAAGTGAAAGATGGTAAGTGTAATTAATAATGTAGAAAAAGTAAGAGAAAATGAAAAATTATGAAAGAAAACATAAAATGTAGAATACAAAGGTAATCGATTATTTTTTAGAAGAAAACTTCTCATGAAGAAAAATGTAGATAAATTATACTATGTCCTAAAAATGGAAGTGTAACGTACATTTCATTATTTCAATATGGAGGGAGTATGAGGTAAACTAAATAGAAAATATGAAAAGCTAAAATGAAATTTAAGATAAGAGGTGGAGTATGAGATAGAGGGGTATTATATGGGGTTTATCCCTTAATATTACTAATTTAAAGCAAATTTCTCAAAAAGTGACCATATTTGTATTTTGACAAAAATGTGCCTAAGATAAAGTGACACCCAAGAAAATCGTGTCACTGACTAATGTTCATGTCACTTTTGAATGTCACTACCATCATATCACTATTCCCGCCATCTACCGTGTCACCGCCACCGCTGCCGACCATAGTGACACCGCCACAGTGACACTGCCATAGTGACACCGCCATAGTGACAAGTGACAATGACACCGCCACCGCCCAGTGACACCCCATCGGCATCGCCATACCATGGTCACGGTCAAATCGTATTTCCCCTTCCCCTTCCATCCCCATGTCGCCAGCGTCATAGTGACCAAGCCACCTCAGTCACCGCCAGTCACCCCCACCAGCCACCCGCCCTCAGCCCTAACATCCAGCCCAGCCCCTGCTCCCCTGGTCCCCTGCCTCGATCACCCCTATCATCCCCCCAGGTCTTTGTCTAGCTGATTCACACAAAACCTTAGCCATAACACCACCGCAAGCAGCAGCAGACCCAAACCGAACTCCGGCGGCGGCGGCCCCAAATCGGACCCCAGCGGTGACGGCGGCCCCAAATCAGACCCCACCAACAGCGGTATTCCCAAATCGGACCCCAAATCAAAGTCATTGTCCATGGAGTATGGCGGATCCGTCACCGGCGGCCTCAGATCGGAGCTGTCATACACCAGAGACGCGACTAGCTAAGACAATATCGAAGCTAGATGAAGGTCAGGGCGGAGGTGTAAGATGTTACCGTCACCAATGTCCGATTGCGGCGGAGATGGTGGCTGCAACTCGTGGCAGAGCTCAGTCGGTGGTGCTGGTTCACTGATGAAGAGGGCGGAGAGAGTGCAAATACTGGTTCAAAGAGTTGTAAGCAGAAGAAGGCAGCGAGTGGTGAAAAACGGAAGAAGGCAGAGAGTGGTGAAAAACGGAAGAAGGCAGCGAGAAGGTTGAAAGCCGAAAAAGGCAGCAAGAGTTAAAAAAAATCACTTTTCTGTCTTTTTAAAAAGTGGTCATACTTTTGTATAACAAAAGATGGTAAGTAACATCTATGCCATTGTTTCGTATTATATTTCAACCTTTATTGTCATATCCACTCGTATACTCATTCTTATGCACAATTCTCTGAAGGCTATTTTTCTGTGAATCCTATCACACAAAATTTATCCATAGTGTAGATTATGGATAAATTTTGGTTATCCGTCGGTTGACTTTACTTTTCTGTCAGTCGTTCTCAATATATATAGAGCATCTCATTCTCTTCAAAAAGTCCATCCAAAAAGACCCGCCTTCAGGCTCTTAACATTTTCTTCAGCATTAGCAACTGAGACAAATCTCCTCTTGGAGAAAAATCTCCTTCATCTTCATTTTGAGTTTTTTGCGAAGTCGATGGCGACCTTTGATGAAGTTTCTGCACTACAACAAATCAGAAACTATCTGCTTGGAGAATTTTCTCCAAAAGCATTTAATTTTGCTAACCAGCTTAGCAACAATCCAGCAGTTGGAGTTTTTTCAAGCTCGCAATCAGGCTCTAACCCCTCTCAAAATGCTAGCTATGAACTTCCTCTCACGATTTCCGATTGTAGCCAGGATTCCATTGATTTTGATTATAATTCCTTGAATTTTCAAGAGAATCTGCTTGATTTGGAATCAAATTCACCGATGAATTTCGAGCAAAATGATAACACGTTCACGAACTTCGAATCATATTCTCAAATTATAGATCTGACATCACCAAAAATACAACAGAATTCAACAGCCCCATCCAGAAAGCCTCCGCTGAAGATCGATTTATCTCGGGTGGAGCAAGCCGAAAGGACGACCGTCCAAATCCAGCTGCCTGCGGAGGAGAACAAACGCTACAGAGGAGTTAGGCGGCGGCCGTGGGGAAAGTACGCGGCGGAGATCCGAGATCCGAAACGGCGCGGGAGCAGAGCTTGGCTGGGGACATTCGACACCGCAGTCGAGGCGGCTAAAGCTTACGACCGAGCGGCTTTCAGGATTCGCGGGAGCAAAGCGATTCTGAACTTCCCGTTGGAAGCTTCGAGGCTCAGAACCGAAGAGTCTCAGGCCGCCGGGCAAGGTTGCGGGAAGCCAGAGAGAGACGCCGAGGAGACGGTTGTCGTTAGAAATGGCGCGGCAGAGGAATGGCCCCCAACGCCGTCAAACTGGAATGCCACGTGGGATCAGAATTTTAACGGAATGTATGACCTGCCTCCGTTATCCCCTCACTCTGCTTTCGGTTATCCGCAAATGGTAGTAATGTAAGGAATTTGGTATCTGAAATCGGACGGTATTCAAAACGTCTCCAGTACACGCAATAAGCCAATACTAGTCTTTTGAGACCGGATAAGGTCGTAATTTAAATCAGAAAGATATTTTGGT
Organism: Cuscuta epithymum; assembly: GCA_945859915.1. Lineage (NCBI taxonomy): Eukaryota > Viridiplantae > Streptophyta > Magnoliopsida > Solanales > Convolvulaceae > Cuscuta > Cuscuta epithymum. The sequence continues at coordinate 537,818 of CAMAPF010000980.1, read as the reverse complement.
ATCTCTAGTCTTAAAAAAATACGAGTAAGAATGTTTTTTTCTTGACTGAAATTTGATGGTCTGGTCTGTTTAAGTCTGGTCTGAACTGGTCTGGTCTGGTCTAGTAAAGATCTGGTCTCTGTGTATTTTTTAATTATCCAAGTCTGGTCTGGTCTGGTCTGTTTAAGTCTGGTCTGGTCTGGTCTGGTCTGCTTAAGTCTGGTCTGATCTATCTGGTTTGGTCTGGGACTGAAAAAAACTTAAAAGAAAACATCCTAAGGAGTATGTCTACTTCAAAAAATACTACTCTCTCCGTCCCTATTATATCTTCCAAATAGGTTTGACACAGAGTTTAAGATAGTGAGTATTGTGTGATAGAGAGTTGTGCAGAGGAGAGAGAAATATGTAAGAATTGCTGTGAACCACAAATTCTGGCCAAAAAGGAAAAGTTGAAGTTTTAATTTGGACGGACGAAAAAGGAAAGTTGGAAGTTTATTTAGGGACGGAGGGAGTAGTATAGAGAGATGTACACGTTCATTTTACACGTCAATTTTGCACGCCTACACAAATATTTTTTTTATACGCAAATTATACCGTAGGATCGGAATACCATAGGGGTGGACTGAACCGGGCCGGTTCGGGCCTCGGGCCTGGGCCCGGCCGGGCCTCGGTTCAGAATATTGAGGCCCAAGCCCGAATCGGGGGTGGCCGGTTCCGGGCCGGGCCACCCGCCCTATTTTTTTTTTTTGGCTTCTTTATTTAATCCCCTACCCCTCTTTCTCAACCCCAAATCACCCCAAACCACCTCAAATGGACCACTATACCATGTGCATGGTACACCTGTTCCGAATACGGCACCGTTCTAGAATAAAAGTCGGCCTCAAGCTCTCTCTCTAATCACACGCTCCACTGACTAGGCCACTCGTCTTCTCCCCCCACCCACGTTGCTTTTATTCTTTTTCGTTTTTGCTTAGCTCTCAGCTCTATTGATCTATTTCTCTAGTGCACTCCCCCACCCTCTTTCTTTTTTACTTTCGTTTTTTTACTTTTATTTTTTCATTATCAAAACCTATCATATTTCCAAATGATTTTTTTAACTAAGGAACACTGGCCGGATATATGTACTTTGTTTCAATTTTGTGATTAAATTTTTATCCTTTGAAAACAAATTAATTAGTTTTCTTTCTTTCTTAATCCTTATTCGTGCACTTTTTTCTTTTTTTCTTCAACTAAAATCACAACAAAAAAATTATTATGTTGTGTAATATCTTTTTTACATTCATTTTTTTGTGTAATATACTTTTATATGCATACACTTTTTATCGCTTTTATATGTTTTTAGAGGTTCTTAAGACATTGACTATATTTATTTTGATTTATAGAGATACATTTGATAATATATGAAGTTACATCTTCTTATGCCTAAGTTACATGTTATTATGCGCGAGTTACATCTTGTTATGAGTTACATGTTTTTATGAGCGAGTTACATACTTTTATGTGCAAGTTACATCTAATTATGCATGAGTTACATCTAATTATATATTTGTGACTTTTTACTTATCTTTATCTTTCACTAGTTACGTACATCTAATTAAATTACATATTTCATAACACTACTTACATACCAGAATAAACTCCAACTATTGAAACAAAAAATTCATTTTTTTTTTTGCAAAGAAAATATTTTTTTGGCAAAAAATAATATTTTAAAAAATATTTTATGGCCTTAATATTAAAAAAACATATCTACGTAAAGTAATTCAAAAATTAGACTCCATTTTTTCATTGTTTACATTGAAATCAATGTTTTATTTCTTATACTCCGCATTACATAAGTTACATTTCAACTTGCCTGTAGTTATATTTCTTGTCAACGGGAGTTACATTACATCACTCAATTGCTGGGCAAGGGAAAAACAAAAAAAAAGTTACTGTTCACGCACGTATAACTACTCTTTTTTATATGAATTACTTGTGTGCACTAACGAAAGTGTCATTAATAACAACTGTGTATAGACCGAAACATCATATACTATAGAGAAAATCATGTAGAAAAATTCATATGAATATCACATAAAAATTCATATGAAGACACGACTGTTGGATAATTCAAGCATCTCCAATACTCCAAATAAGTTCCAACACCACGAGTGTCAAAACCCCAACACTGACAGAAAATATTTACAAGTGAAGTAGATTAGTTAATTACAAATATTGTTTTGTTTAAATGAGAAAAAAAGATTATTTGATATGTTGTGATATTATTCGTCAATATAAATAGCAATTGTTTAAGTAATGTATAAATATTTTAAAGAAATTGCCCTAAATTGGAGTAACTACAAACGTTTCTAAATTCCAAAATAAGATTACTTATTTTTATTCCTTAAATATAAACAATTAATGTCATATTTGGACATTATTCGGCTTTAAAATAATAGAATATTCCGAATTTGAAAGTCCTATTTAGCGAATAAAAATATACCATTCCCCAATTTTTGACTTATATTTCGGGAATTTTCTTAATACTTTAATGTCAAAGAATTGATGTTAAACATAATTGATTAATATAATAAAAAGTTAAAGAATATAAATGAATCTGTGAATATTTATATAAATAATTAAGGATGTTTTTACTTGGACTGTAATTTGCTGGTCTGGTCTGAATCGATCTGATATGGTCTGCGATAGATTACAGTCCAAATAAAAACATTCTAAAATGAATTTACTATGGGTATCGGCATCCGTAAACTCATTGTGCCTCGATGCATTCTCGATGGATATATGGGCAAGGGCCATGCTTAATTGGTGTACACAAGATGTACACAAAATGTGTATATTGCTTTTGTACATAGGCAATTAGGGATGTTTTGGTATCAAATCCTGCCATATATTTTTTAAAGGAATTGCCTGTGTATACAAATAATTAGAGGGGTTGGTGTACAATTTGTGTACATACACTAAGAATTTTCTATCTCTATATTACATTCTTCTCAATTCAGTGAGTCGTTGTAATATATAGTCCATGTGATTCTTATTGAGCTTTACAAGAACTTTGGATGCTCTCGGTTTTGCGCAGGAATATATTCCTATGCGTTCGACGTTAGCAGTGTTCTAGGGCCACCTATCCTTTGGGTTGGCCTCAATTGTTTGCTTTTTTGACTCAATTTTTCTTTTTTGTAAATACATTTTTAATACATTGGCAAATGTTCCCCGATGTTTGCCACACCGAAAAGGTGTCTTTCGGGAAGAAAAAAAAATTAGACACGGAGCTTTACAAGAACTTAATGGTATGTTGGATCTTAATCAGTTCCCATAGTGATTCTGTGCCACATTTTTTTCCATAAATTGTAAGAAAAATCTCGTGACTACATATAATCTTAAGATTGTTTTGCATTCCAAATTAAATGTGAAGATCGAACTCACGATTTTCCCTTGGTGGAGGGGTATTTCATGAGATGTGATTACACTTGAAATCGACTTATAAGTTGAGCACACAATTTTTAATTTCACACGTTGAATTGTATAATAATTAGGTTAAGTAAATAGAAGTTATTTTTTCAACTAAGTTGAATGAAATTACTGTAAACATCCACCTCTTTTTTTGTAGGTTTCAATAGTATTTCAAACTACTAAATTACACACACAATAAATACAACGCCTAAAAAGACAACATTAATATGTATAACATTTTATTTGATTTTCATGTCTCTTCACATCTTTCTATTTTATTTATGATCCAATTTTCAAGCGCCTCTGCCACTAGGTAAGGTATGAGGACACCATGTTATTTCGTAGTTCAACCTTCTGAGCTCAATGGAATTGATTTCAACCTCTTACTTTATCAACCACGTGATTTGCACTTTGGCTGCGTGAGAAAGTCTCTTCCTCATCTCCTAGTTCAACCCCAATCTCTCGTGTGAAAAAATGACATCCTCACAATTTGAGATCCAATCCCATAACCTGCTCACTTAATTTATGAGAAAATCACTTTCTCGTCATCGATCAGGGACAACCCCGACCTTACCACATGTGGGAATTTCACCAATCTTAGAAGTTTCATCTTTGATGTATCTAGAAACTTAGGCTAAACTGGGTTGAAAAGTTATCACAATACTAGATTTAACCATATATACAGAGTGGAATAAATATTAAAAAGAAATAGGTCACACTGAAAGGTAGAAAGTATATAAAGTATAAAGTGCTTCTACCCACTATAGTTCAATATAGATCTTCCCCTGCTCGGGGCATATACTACCTTGTTGCATGGGGCAAACTTATCCACCCCATTGGGTGCAATTCCTACCTCTTTACTGGGAGCACCTATATGAGGGCTAGGAGTACTGGGGGCCATCCCAATACTTCCAACTGGAGAGGTTCCAACCACCTCACCACTTGGAGCAATGCCATTATCTGCACAAATGATTGAAGATGCACTTTCGTAGGATATTCCATGAACGTTTGTACATGTGAGCATGGTTGGTCCTCCTAGGTTGTCTCTTATATTCAATTCTCCTAAGATAATAGCTTCACATGGCATAAGTGAGCTACAATTGAGAATGACAGCCTCCTTATTTGGAGAAGAACCCGTAAAGTTGTGGAACTCAACCTCAGAGATATGGACTTGTGATTCTCCCTGCATCAACACTAATGTTATGTTAATACACAACTTGCTAACAAGGATATATTGACTATTTACAGGAATGTCCCTTTTTTAGTTTCTATCTTCACACCTAAATTATGAGTGTTGACGACTTAGGAGGATCATGATGCCTAGAAATATATTGGGCATTCTTCTGGTAATCATGAAATGATATAATCCTTTATCTACTCACTTTATCATATCTTAATAAACAACCAACTTGGCTAATCTAAATCGTCAAGCCTAAGTATGACTCACCTATGACTCACCTAAAACACCATTGAAATACAGTGAATGTGGTATAGGGTGTGGGGCACCATAGGTTGGTATCGCTAGAATCAATTGGGGTGGGGGATGGGGCTAAACTAGAAAAAAGGTAGGCAGTCAAACACGACTTCCTAATTTATGATTTATAGTTGACTAGTTTCATTTTAAAATATCAATTTTAAATGCATAGTTTACCCAATATTATAGTTATGTGTGAAATTGTAATTTTTTCATTATGAAAATGACTTAGCATACCACGACAAGATGATGACATGATTGTGTAAACAAAATTGAAGTTCATGTGCTTTTGTTGAGGTTTTGTTACCATGAGTGAATTGCTCATTAGAATTTAATTGGTTGTGACTTTTATTTTAAATGAATTCCATCCAAAAAGATGAAATATAACACACTGTGTAGCGTAAAGTGAATACTCCATAAGTTGAAATGAAATATAACACATTTCTTCAAATAGGTCTTGTTTTTTAAAAAAAACGGACTTAATTTTCAAAAGATTTTGTTTTAAAATAAGAACACACATATTTGTACATATATTTAAATTTTTTTAAACAAATATATGTACATATGTGTACATATGTTTCCTGTAAAAAGAAGTTGTTTTCAACAAACATGACACTTGCAAAATAATGGAAATGTAACGAATAAATATATAAAACATTTACCTTAGACGTGCAATGTGAGTTTGGGCAATAATGTTGATCGATTAAAATTGGATTGGTAACATTGTTTAAAGTGATATCTGCAAAGGTGAGATTGAAAACCCTGGAAGGAAAAGAAGGCGCCCATGTTTTGATCCTAGCGCCATTTGTGGTGTTTGTGAATGTGCAATCATTCACAAGAATGTCACTCACATCTTCTTCATGTGCATGATTACCCAAGCTTCCAATACTGATACCATGACCAGGACCGCACTTGATTTGGTAGATATGTATATTTCTGCTGCCTTGGCTCAAAGAGATGCAATCATCACCGGTGCCAATGTCTGCCTTGTTGATGATTATGTTTTTTGATAGAGAGATATGGATTCCATCTGTGTTGTGGCTATATCCCGGAGCTTGTATTACAACATTCTTTATAAGAATAGACTCACTTCTACGAAGTGCAATGTGGAAAAACTTGCTGTCTATAGATGTTATTCCTTCAACTAGTGCATTAGTGACATTCTCGAGCTCCAAAGACTTCATACAATGCCAAATAAATAAAATGAAAACATACGTTCATACATAAATTTTATTAAAACCAATAATCAATTGTTTATAAGATATTAACACCATGCACATGAACCTATTAATGCATGTTGAAAGATAAAAATGTTCATAGAAGGCATTGGAGAAATTAAAGATCTTTATTTCATCTTTAGATTAGTCACGAGCTCATTAAAAATGAATCATTTCAAGTAATTTAGTGATCTCAATTACACTATTCATCATCTCAAATATGAGATATTTGTTGATTTAATATATTGAATCATAAATACAACTGTTACTCCCTCCGTCCCATTGTACTTTGTCAACTTTACCTTTTTGGTTGTCCCAAAAAACTTTGCCACTTTTCTATTAAAGCGACTGATTTGTGGTTCTGCACATTTGTCTTTCTTCTGCACAAATATCAACTACACAGTTTTTACTATTCTTATTTCTCACATACTTTGCACTTGACAAAGTCCACCGGGACGGATGTAGTATTATTCATGTAACTTTACTGTCTTACAAATTAAACCTTGTAAATAATATAATTATTTTTTCTATATGATTTTACCATTTTTCTATAAAAGCGCAACAGAAAAGCTCTTGCCAACATGAAACTTTCTCTTGGGAACAATACATTTTAATGGAAAACTTTGTTATTTGATATATGCAAATGTAATATTACAGAGGATGATCTCTAAGTAAGCGTTACATGACTAATAGTGAACACAAGAGTCAACAGTAACATTAATAATAATATAAGTGGTATTTATTGTACTAACGTACCGTTGGAAGAGATTTACAATTAAGGTAACGCTTGCATTGATTTTGAAGCCATGAATGTGTGCCTTGCCCATCAAAAGACCCCCTCCCTATGATGAATAAATCTTTCATGTTCAAAAATAGCATCCAACTCTGAGAGTCTTTTCCCATTTCCGAAATATCGATTGGAGCTTTCAGGTTGCCGTTAAGTACAAACGTTGTTGAACCATTACATGGTCCATCTAGTGTCACAGTATTCAACGAGAAAGTCCCTCTTGGGATCACAACTATGCCGTCTTTGGTGTCACATGCTTGCCTCCATGCCTTTACTAAGGACTACAATAGTTTTCCCAACATACTTGTTAGGGATAGTTATATGTGTGTAGCAATCTAAAATCCAAGAAATCTGATATTGGTTGAGTAGTTTTAAGGGCTATTTTATTGATGAACTTTTGTATTAATACAAGGTAAAATAGCACTAACATGTTGTTGATCCAATCAACAAGATTGAGTCGCCCTCGTCAATATATCTACCATGTTATTAGTGGCGGAGCTAGAAAAACGACGTAGAGGGTCAAAGTTCAACCATATAAAGAGTGAAAACGTTGGATCGATTTTAGACACTACTCGAATTATATGTTTCATATATAGCTTAGATAAATGACATTTTAATTGAGACTAATGGAGTTATTAATTTAATATATATGGAATATATATGGAGTTATTAATTTAACATATAATTGAGACATTTATGGAATATTATAAGAGTCCTTTTCCTATCCAGTCAGGCTGGACAGGAGGCTCATCCGGCCACCTCATTTTGAGGTGGTTCCAGGTGGTATTTTTGGCTCAAACATTTTGTGTATGTTCCTCATCAAGTGTAGTTCATTCATACCAAATTTGGGAAAAACATTCAATCGGTAAGGTCGTCAAATGATTTTTGCAAGTTAACTGGTCCGGAATATACATATACAATGCAGTTAACTTGCAAAAATCATTTGACGACCTTCCGGATTGAATTCTTTGCTCAAATTTGGTATGGATGAACTATACTTGATGAGGAACATACACAAAAAATTTGCGCCAAAAATACCATAGGGAATCACCTCAAATTGAGGTGTCCGGACGAGCCTCCTGTCCGGCCTGGCCGGACATGAATTATTCTCTGTATTATAAACTTGTTTTATACAGTTTAGTGGATGAGTTTCCGCACTAATGGAAACCTCGAATGGAACCCTTGCCTTACCCTGTAATGCTATAGTTCCGCTCTCGACCAACTTAATATCAGGATTTCTTATAAAAAAAAATCGACTATCGAGTAGGCACTCATAACAGTAAGATATGTTATCTCTGTTTTGTCTCTGAGTCATGTCACATAAGTAATAAGTGAATTATACATACACTAGTTTAATATATTGGGAATATAAGTAATATTACGTATAATAAAAGTAGATTTTTACATAGTTGTTATGAATTTACCCTAATGTGACAACATGAATTATGTAATCATGGCACTAATATTTATGACATGAGTTAATTTGGTTTGATATGTTTACTAAACAATTTATCGTGTTTCAGTTTTAGTTGGACTTGTGAAGGTAGTAAGAATGTAAGATTCAACGAAATTGTTCAATATATTCTCTTTATTTCTTATAGACGTTAACCCAAATAGGAGTAAAACTAGGGTAAAATCCAAAATAGGACTTCTTATGTTTTCATTGCAAAATAGAACTATATTACTTCTATTTTAAAACATACATATTTTCCCATCCATTCTTACCCCTCTTTTTAGTAGGAGTAAAAGGTAATCAAGAGTCATCATTACATGTTTTAATTCATAATAAAATCGTAAAAAAAAAATCGTGGAAAAATGATACTACGTAATAAATTGATAAATATTTATAAAATAAAAATTTAGAAACAAAATTAAGAAAATTAAATTTAAAAAATAATAAAAATAGTAAAATCAATAAAAAATTAAAAAAACATTATGCCTTTCCTATCGCCTGTACTGCCTCCCTGCATTACCACCTCCGACCGGTGGAAAAAATGACATTTTTGTAAAAACAAAAATGCCATTTCTGTAAAAAAAAATCATTATTTTTCCGAAAAATGCCAAAAATGGTATATTACTCTTTGATAATTCCAAAATTTTCATTAAATATGCTATTAATAATGCATGTGGTATTTTTTCCAGTGACCGAAGGTGGTAGTGCTGTGGTGGCAGAGGCGGCGGTGATTTTTTTAAGTTTTTTTATTTTTATTTTTGTTTTGTTTTTTATTTTTTAAAATAAATAAATTTTTGTTTTATAAATCTTTTTATTAGTTTTTATTACATTTTACTTTTTTATTAATGTTTATGATGTTATAATGAATTAAAACATTTGAATAGCTACAAGGGTATATTTCTCCAAACACACATAATTATTCCTATTAGTGAATTAGAAAACAATGTAGTCCTATTTGTGATTGTTGACTACCTTTTACTCCTATTTAGGCAATTAACCGATTTTCTTAATATGTGTGATTCTTTCTAATGCCTAAAAATTGGGACTGAAGCAATACAAAAAAGATTTTACATGAAAATTATGCTTTCATGAACTTTTGTACAATTTACCTCGGTTATATCCCACATGTCTCCGGAAGGGTCACAACCAAAGGCAGAGACTTCAAATACGTCTAGTTGAGCATGAACTAAACAAACTCTGAGCACGATCATAAAAAACACAGAAAAAATGGAGACGGCCGGACATGAAGTAATTTTTGCAGCACTCATGTTTTGATTTTCCTGGTTTTAATCCACGTCAAAGCACATATTTGGAGCAAGATAGACTAGCTAGAAAAATATAAATATGTTGAATATTTCAATTTATAGAGCTAGATGGTATTCTGAAACAGAAAAAAGAGTAACATTTAGACATTCAGTAGTGAGTAATGTCAATAAATAAGATACATGTCTAAGTATTAAATAAAGCCGTGAAGGTAAGAGTAAATTTAAAACTAATAAAATACTTGAGATGCAGAATTTAAAGTACCATATATAAGTAAATTAATCGTAATAATTATGTTAGCCGTACGGTTTGGAGTTGTATGTAGTCAACTGAGCTAGTTAATACTGTGTAAATGTTATTTATTGTACGGATAGGTAAGTGGTGTTAAGTTCAATATTAGCATTTATATGCATTATAGCAATCAAATTAAAGACGAGTCTTTCTTTCATTAAAGTGGAGGTTACACTTTTTTTTTTGTAACCGATAGTTTAATAGTATTTGACTATATTTAACTTCTACACTAGCTTTGCTAGAAAATATTTTCTTCTCAACTCATTTCACTTTCATTAAATGAAGTCAAACTAGGTTAATCGGACCAAAGAATACTACACGTACTCGAAGTACATAAGAAAGTAATAAACATATCATGATATCAAACCAAACCAATGTTACTTTAAAATATACAGTACTACGTTTCCCCTCACTTAAAGTCCTAGTTTGACTTTGAGTCAAACTTGTTACACTTTAATTCACTTTTGCGAGTACTCTTGTTTATCAAAAGATCCCCTTTCATGTGAAAGAACAAATCTATCATGTTTAAAATACACCATCCAAAGTCCAAATAGGCATTTTCAGTTGTATTAAACTGGCTCCCTATAACATTCACCATGATGAGAAATTTGTTAAATTTGAGGATTCCACCAATGAATGGAGAGCTCTCTTAAAAGAAATTCTCTATCCTCTAAATAGAATTTGTCCACAATGTAAAATGGTTGCCCAAATTCTCTATCCTACTTTAATTTTTCTAGGCATCCCCCAAATGAAAAAGCCATGTACGTCAATACATAATGCATGGTTGCCTCTCATCCTTGACCCTTGGTAATGGTTTACAATCTGTGGTCCCAATTAATCATAGTAATTTCAATTGATTATAAAAAATAATGTGACAATACTCATCTGAATGAAATTAATTAATCATAACAATTACCACATTAGTTATAAAATTATAATCGATAAAATTATAATTAGTATATACAATTCAATGAGGATACATTTAATATTTGAATCGAGAAAAAATAGAATATGGTATGGTATTTTTAGAAATAATAGGGAGAAATCAATGAATTGGCGAGCCTATATATCATTGTGGAGAATTGGGCATTTAGAAGAGTAAACTAAAGTTAGTGAATGCAAAAATTGAAGAAAGAGATGATGGCTTACCTGACAGTGGATTAAGATGTTCTCAATTCTCAATCCTTTTATAAAAAAAATTGCTCGTATAGCATGTCTTGTAGGCTTGTATCAACTCTCGCTAAATGCAAAATGAAGACATTTCCTTTTCCTTACGTCTATTAGCTTCTCCATAAAAATGTGTAGCTCATTAATATTTATTAAGTCATGAATAAGACTTGACTACTTGTATGACCATGTCTCAATCCTTGCATATGCAGAGCAATACATTGGGTAAGCGGGTTTAAAGATTTTTTTGGAATTCTTTTATAGGGTTTTCCACACTAATAATTTAAACAAAATTAATCTATATAGTTGTAGGCCAGGGTCTAAGTTGGTCCTCCTAGCTACGTCCCTCATGCCGATCATGTTTCTCATAACTTTTGGAGCTTGTTTGGTTCATAGAATGTCATATTACCATGTGAATGTTAATTGACGGGTATATTAGATTGATATGAAAGTAATTTATTCTCAGATCAGTTAGTGTTTTAATTTGTTAACATTAAGGTAATGTGACATTAAGGACAGTGGCGTATCCACTATGGGGGCAGCTGCCCCCACTCAACCCTAACCCAATCCCTATATATATATGTCCAAATCGAGAAAAAATAGAATATGGTATGATATTTTAGAAATAATAAGGAGAAATCAATGAATTGGCAAGCCTATCATTGTGGAGAATTGGGCATTTAGAAGAGTAAACTAAAGTTAGTGAATACAAAAATTGCAGAAAGAGATGATGGCTTACCTGACAGTGGATTAATATGTTCTCAATTCTCAATCCTTTCATAAAAAATAAATTGCTCATATAGCATGTCTTGTAGACTTGTATCAACTCTCGCTAAATGCAAAATGAAGACATTTCCTTACGTCTATTAGCTTCTCCATAAAAATGTGTAACTCATTAGCATTTATTAAGTCATGAATAAGATCAGACTTGACTACTTGTATGACCATGTCTCAATCCTTGCATAGGCAGAGCAATACATTGGGTAAGCGGGTTTAAAGATTTTTTTGGAATTCTTTTATAGGGCTTTCTACACTAATAATTTAAACAAAATTAATCTATATAGTTGTTGTAGGCCACGGTATAAGTTGGTCCTCCTAGCTACATCCTCTCATGTCGATCATGTTTCTCATAACATTTGGAGCTTGTTTGCTTCAAAGAATGTCAGATTACCAAGAGAATGTTGATTGATGGGTATATTAGATTGATATGAATGTAATTTATTCTCAGATCAGTTAGTGTTTTGTTAACATTAAGGTAATGTGACATTAAGGAAATGTGACATCAAATTGAATTATGATAATACAATATGAGAATACATGAATATACTCATTGCATATAATATATGACTATACATATTTTAAATGACTGTTTTTAAATTTAATTAATTATGAAAATTCATGATTACTCATTTACTATAAAGATACTCCATCTGTCCTGAACCGATTCAAAAACTTTGACCACCACAAGGAGTAAGAAAACTTATAAATTCAAATTTGATTTACTTTTTTACCCTTTTCCTCCTAAAGCATACTCGTGGAACAAGATTGAAAAATGGGAAAGTAAAATTAGAGGCCGTTTGGTAACACTGAAATTGGTTGTATTGGTTGATTCTACTGAAATTTATGAAGTAATGGCTGGAGTAGTTGTATTGGCTAATTCTGCTAATTTATGAAGAAATTATAGTTAAAATATTTGTTATTAATAAATCAAACAAAAAGTTATATGAAAAAACAGCTAAAATGATCCTATATAGAACTTCAGCCAATACAGCCAGAAAAGTAACTTCAAACTTACTTTTTCTTATTACGGAGTATTACACTATTTAGTATGCGAAAATCCGGCAAGTCTAAAAAAGTGTCGCCAAACGGGCTCTAAGACGTGTAGCAACGGTCACGTAGGTAGCTTATAGATGCCTAACGAAAGTACAATTCTAATTTCTACTGTGCATAAATCATAAATGTGCTCCATCCACAGTCCACACTACTTATTTTCTTCACTTTTCTGGAATGGCTCAAGCGATTCATCTCCCCTTCTTCAGCTGAGTTGGAACTCAGATTACCCCCATCTCACTTTCATCCCCATTCATCTCCCTTCTTCAACAAATTAGTCACACAAAATAAAGATAAATTTCAACTTAATTACAGTGGGAAACCTTCATCTCCACCCCCTTATCTTAATTGCAAAGCTTGGAGAAGCTAGGAATCCTCCATCACTGACCATAGATGAGCCCCGCCATTGCCCTAGCTAGACTTTCTTTACTTTCTCATTCTTCACCTTTCAAACGGGAGTATCACTAACCCTGGAGTTTAACGTGCGACAATCCATTTCACAGAGAAAAGCTCAATATGGATGTTGATGTGGAGTAGTCATGGACCCGGGCCGGGCCGGTTCCAGTTCCGGGCCGGGCCCGGCCGGGCTTTTTTTTTGGGAAGGAAGGCCCGGGACCGGCCCGGGTAGCCACCGGGTCCGGTCCGGGTCCGGGTCCGGGCCGGTCCGGGCCTGGCCTCCGGTTCGGTTATAATTTTTTTTTTTTTTTTTTTTTTTTTGCTTTCCTATCCCCCCACTCACCCCCACACCCCCCCAAACCCCCAAACCCCTCCTAACCATCAAGCCCAACTTGACTAACCCCAAAAAAAGAAAAAAAAAATTAAAAAAAAATCAATTCGGCCCGGGCCGGGCCCGACCCTGCCGGGCCGGTTCGCCAAATACAAGGCCCGAGCCCGGACCCGGCCACCCCACCGGGCCTAGGCCCGACCCGGACCCGGAGCCGAGAACCGGGCCGGTTCCGGGCTCGCACAGTGGCGGGCCGGGCCGGTCCCGGGTCGGGCGGCCCGAACCGGGTCCATGCCTAATGTGGAGGAAGAGAGTTGTCGGGGATATGAGGGGAGAGAGAAAATGGAGTGTGGGATGAAGTTGATAAGGTACGATTGGGAGGAATTAAGTCATCCATGGGTTGGAGTGGAAAATAAGAAGGGTAAATTTGTCATTTTATTCAATTTTTCATTCCCAAAATGAAAATTGAAAAATCATCTAGAAACAACCAAAATAGGAAATTTTACAAAACAATTGAGATGGAGAGCGTATTTTAAATTTAAGATGCCGTTTGGAAGACCCAAAATGGGCTTATAAGTCTGAAAATAGAAAAAATTCCCCAAACACTACTACGTATGAAACAAGCTGATTTGGCTGAAAATTATTATGAGCTCAAAAAACAACCCTAAGGCTACTTTTTAAGTTGAAATTTATTATTTCACTGTTGGCTATTCTGAAGACCACTTGGCCATTCCATTACATCCGAAATATATCTCCCCTGCTCAAGATTGAAGTCGACAACTTATTCATCTGTTCGTCGTTCATAGTTTCTTATCCAAATAGAAGACTTTTGCTCGGCTGAACCATATTCAGAAAGATAAGCTGCGATCTAGTTTCTTCTTAAATTCTAGAACCTAACTTCAAGTGCCTCAAATTCTAAACGAGACAGCTAAATACTTAAATTAGCCTTGCAAAAGCCTTTTCCTCCATTCATGATTTGGCTTGATGTGCTTCTCTGATGGCAGAGTATATTTACGGAGTATATTTTTAAGAGCTCTAATCAAACAAAAAACATAGCAAAGTACAACTCATTTATTTAACACAATAATAATACCCTTATGGTAAATTTACATTCAATCAGTCATTTCAGCCAATATATTATCAAACACTTTCACTTCAGTAGATTCAGTCATTTTAGCAGATTCAACCATTTCAGCCGTTGCAGCCGTTACCAAACATGCCCTAAGTTCTAATTTTTTTCAGTGATCTCCAACTAATTCACTAAGTACGGAGTACTCCGTATTATATATGGAGTAGTTCTCCGTAGCTTGTCATTTACCTAACTTGGTGTCTTGGTTATCTGTCTCTAAAATATTCTTTCTTAGGTGATTAGTGTAGAACGAGTAACCTAATACGGAGTATTTAGGGTATGTTTGGCACAACTAGCTGAAAAGATACTTTTATGAACTTTTCAGTGACTGTTAGGTTTTAGTGACTGAAAAGATCTTAAAAGAAAAATGTTGTAGCTGTTTGATAAAAAGCTGATTGTTTGGTTTAACTCTGTTTGGTATACAAGCTGTTGAGACTAATTAATGCTAGAAGCTACAGACTTATCTGAGATGCTACTCACTGTAGCATCTTAGAGCCCGTTTGGTAGCACCAAAATCGGCTGTTTTGGCTGATTCTGCTGAAATTTATGATATTCTGGCTGGAGTGGCTGTTTTGGCTGATTCTGCTGATTTAAGAAAAAAATATTTTAAAAATATATTTTATTAATAAATTAAAGAAAAAGTTATATGTAAAAATAGCTAAAATGGTCCTCTACAGTAACTTCAGCCAATACAGCCAGAAAAGTAACTCCAACCTTACTTTTTCGGCTTATTACACAATTCAGCGCGCGAAAGTAAAAGTTACGTGTTTGGTGAAAAAGCTGGTTGATAAGCCTGATAAGCCGTAAACAGAGTTCTCCAAACGGGCTCTTAAAAAAGATCTTTTATTTTTATAGAAGCTCTTAATAATTGGCATGCCAAACACACAACTAAAAGCTTTTAAGAGCTTTTTAAATAGTACAAAAGCTAGAAGACACTGACTTATGCATGCCAAACATAGCCTTAGTTTAATTTCACAAGGAGTATGTTTTTGGCCATCCAATTGTTAAGTTGAATTTTAAATGTGTTCATATAAAAAATTTGAAGCAAAGCTTCCGAGAGGTAAAGGAAGTCTCTCAATTAGAATTTCATAAGATTTCCAAGGATTAAGAATTATATTTGATGGATTTTTATGGAATTGTATAGAATCCATGAGATTCTAATGGAATTTGAAATCTCCTCTGATTCTCAGCAGTCCGAAAACTTTAAACACGGACCATGAAAAAGACCTGTGGCGGCGGTGATAATTCCAAAACATAGTCTCCTATAGCCACATCACGCCGAGCGTCGGAAGTGGGTTCAGGCTCGAAAAATCACCGAATGGGAGGTTCTTGAGTGGAAAGTGAGAGTCGGAGTTGACTTCAACAAACGATTTCAGGGCCACGGCGTTAAGTGAAGCAGTGATGTGAGCAATACATAGAGAGAGGTTGCTTGCTGTATAGTGGACCACTCTCTTTTCCTTCTCCATATTATTTTGCAGGTAAGCTCCGGAGAGTCCTCCATTTGTTTTGCTTCTCCACAGGAGAACTGTTATGCGTGGGTAACAATTGAGATAAATTTTGAAATCCGAGGGTTTGAAAATGTTTTGGATAGAATGTTTTATGCATAAAAATCCACTAGAATCCGTTAAAATTCATTAGAACAACTAATAATTGAAATCCATTGAAAGATTGAGGACACCCATATTTCAATGGAATCCATTAAACTCCAAATTGAAAACACTTAGATTGTGGTGGAATTATAAAATCTTTTAAAATTCATTAAAATCCAGATTGGGGATACCCCTTTTCATATTATAATTATTTTTATTTATTTAATTTTAATTTAATGATTGCTGATAGGAATTAAGTAATTGACTTATTACACAAAACAAATCCAACGTTTGAGATTATTGACCAAAATAGTCTATCGTATATCTATTTATCTAAAGAAGCCATGGTTTAAATACTCAAGACATGATCCATCTTATTTTATTCATAATTACTTAAAAACAATCATCATTTAGAAGCATTCTTGATTTTGTCAATTTGTCAACGTGTCATTATTGATTTTATTTATTTTCTTAACAAAACTCTATAACATCTACTCTTCCAAAACTGCTCAGAAAACCAACCCTATTCTCTCTTATATATATGATGTACATCATGTTATAGGTATCTACCAATATCCACTATAGGTATACAATTATTAAAAAATTGCACTGCAATTTACAACAATATCACAAAATACAAAAACTAATTCTAACAAATCTAACTTCACCCTAACAAAAACAATCTTACTTCACTGTTAAAAAATAAACAGATCTGATTTAATAAAAACGGCGGTGCCATATATTACGGTTGTTGGGGTATTAAGCCCAAGCCCAATACACCCGGCCCAAAGCATAAAGAAGGCCCAGAAGAAACAGGAGGCCCAACGGAAGCAGGAAGGTTCAAGACGTCCTGAACGGGTGATACATGAACGGCATTCGGGTGAATTTGTCCACTTGAGACTATCAACGGAGTACTGACATCAAAACACCCTCAAAGGGGCCCCACACACCAAACGTGCTACCTGAACGGGTGGCCTGCAAGTGGAAATTGCATTTAATGCCAAAGCATGGCAGTGGCAAGTGAGGGCATGGGTGCATTCGTGGCAGAGGTTGCAGCCTACCGGGTTCAGCCACGTGTCCATCTCCCTCTTACCCTCTCTAGTATAAATACCTGGGTTAGCATTTCCATACTCAGAGCTTAGCAATAGAATCGTATCTCTTATATTGTATTAAAACTCGTACCGACGTACCATTCGGGCAGTTTAATTGTAATCACCAAATTACTTAATATGATTAGCTTCTGAGTCGAGTCCATATTCATTGTTTTATATTTTATACACCTTTATATCGAACCAAACGTCCTTAAATATCCAAAGCGTGTGTCGGGATTTCGGATCTACGGGATAAAACCTCAACAACGGTGTTGCAGTAGCGGTGGCGGGCGTGAGCGGACTACAGACAATTGTAGGCGGCGGGCATTATGTTGTACACGCAGACTATGTTGTACACGACGTTATCGACGAAGCTCTTCATGTCAGCGCTCACTTTTTCACTTCTTTGTATGGTGCTATGGTCTATTCTTCATCCTGTTCAGATCAAGTAAAGATACTAATAGAAATCAAAAAATAATTAAGCAATAGATGATAAAAAGGATTTACCTATAAAATTAACAGATGGGAGTTGATGACAAGTTGTTCAAGCAAGAGGCCATAAAATAGCAGTAGAATGGACGAAGAGGGTGGCATGACACTTTAAATCTAACCTCCTCCTCTTCAAGCAAGAGGACATAAAATAGCAGTAGAATGGACGAAGAGGGTGGCATGACACTTTAAATCTAACCTCCTTCTCTGAAAGTATTCTCATCTCTAGGATGATATGGAAAATAGATCTAGGTTTTGAGGGTGCGGCGGCCAAGTGTTAAAGATGAAACTAGGTGCGTGTGCTTTATATTGTTAAAAAAACTCAGTGGCACTTCATTAACCCAAGTACCGTATAAAAGTGGTCCGATACTTCAAAATAAAGTTACTTAGAGGTGTTTATACTTTAAAAGTGTCGCACGCATTGTGAACAAAAGAAAAAAGAAAAAAATCATCAATATTAGAGGCGCTTGCGGCTAAAAAAGAAGTGCCTCCCTTTACAGTTTTTCCACTAGTGTGTATATACTACATCCACAATGATGAGAACATATCGAAGCATTAACAATCGTTAGAAGCCAAAGTAGCATGGGTATGAGATAATTATGCTTCAAAACAATGTATGTTTTTAAATAATTATGATTGAAATGAGACGAAACATAATTTTGTCTTAGTATTTAAACAATGATTTCTTTTAGGTAAATATGTATACGATAGAGGTCAATATCTCTAAATGTTGGATTTGTGTTGTGTAATAAGCCCAAGTAATTTGAGTATTGTGAATATAATCTCTTAAAAATGATATACAATGAGTACACTTTTTATCACATAAATCTTACTCCGTATGAAATTAGAACATAATTCTAAAGCTTGATAAAAGAAACACGAAAAATTTAATTTAGCCCTTAAAAATAGATGCCAAAATTTAATTTAGGCGCTTGTGGCTAAAAAAGAAGTGCCTCCCTTTACAGTTTTTCCACTAGTGTGTATATACTACATCCACAATGATGAGAACATATCGAAGCATTAACAATCGTTAGAAGCCAAAGTAGCATGGGTATGAGATAATTATGCTTCAAAACAATGTATGTTTTTAAATAATTATGATTGAAATGAGACAAAACATAATTTTGTCTTAGTATTTAAACAATGATTTCTTTTAGGTAAATATGTATACGATAGAGGTCAATATCTCTAAATGTTGGATTTGTGTTGTGTAATAAGCCCAAGTAATTTGAGTATTGTGAATATAATCTCTTAAAAATGATATACAATGAGTACACTTTTTATCACATAAATCTTACTCCGTATGAAATTAGAACATAATTCTAAAGCTTGATAAAAGAAACACGAAAAATTTAATTTAGCCCTTAAAAATAGATGCCAAAATTTAATTTTCTTACAAGAAAAGATCCAGGGGCATGGAGACATTGACGATGGAAGCGGCCCCAGCAAATATAAAAGCATCTGGCTTTACTTCCTCTTAGCAACAAACCAACGCCGTGGACATCCATCGCGCCTCCGAGATCCTCCGACCCGGCGGCGCTTCTCCTTTCTCTCGATATCCCCTCTAGGATATTCGCATCCCGAATGTCTGTAATCCCATTTCTTCTGCTATCTTTTCTATTTCTTACAACATTAAAAGATTGAGCTAAGTAATCGAATTTCCATTAACCTAGCAGCTCGATTCTTACATTTTCCTGCTCAATTCTTACACCACGTAAATGAAAAATGCGATTTTTCGAACCGATTATAGCCATTAGGGAACTGGTGAAGATGTACTCCAAATATATCTTTTCGTTTTCTTAAAGAATTTATCTTTTTTTGGATATTTGGTTGTGCAGCTTATTGCTTTAGAGATTACTCAATTCAATTCGAACTTCACGGGTATTCCGCTTGGAGATTGTATAAATACAGACAGTCGTTTAAAGGATGCGATTATTTCCAGCTAGCTCCAGTTCGTTGAAGGAGCTGAAGAGCGATGGAGAGAAGAGTCGTGCTTTGTTGTATCTAAATGTCTATGATCTAACAACTGTAAACAACTACCTTTACTGGTTCGGTGTTGGAATATTTCATTCCGGCATTGAAGGTATGCAAGTATCCTCTTTCATCTTTTTTTGCTGTTAATAATCTTTCTTTCCCCCTTTTTTGTGATTTTGGAGAGTGGGTTACAGTTCATTTGTATAAGCTATCACTTCTTCCAACCAAGGCATGAAATGAAGAAAAATCTTTCTGAGATGTGGGTATGGTTGAAGATTAACTTTTCACAACATCAAGATACAAATCCGAGATTCATTATATACCACTGGGGATAATATATTTTTTGTATCAATTTGTTTGATGACTTCAATCTATTTAAGGATTTTATGTTCCAAATTTCCAATTATTCTATTCAACATAATTCCTCAAGTTTCCTTTGTATTTATGCAAAGTTGATGTGTGACTATATGCCTTAAATCATAATCACTATCATCATAGGTATTGTTTGTTACATGTCTATGCAGTATGCTGCTTTGAATACTTTAGTAAGATATTGTAAAATCTTGTTTTGTGGGTGTGGTGTTTTAGTAACACAAGACTTTGGCTTCATCGGCATTTCGAAGGGTTCAGTCAGACTTCTGTGTATATAAGTATATAATTATAGTCTATAAACTGTTTCTTGTCCAAGAAAATTAAATAAATAAATACATATTAATCCAAGATTTATCAAAATCAGCACTACTTCTTAAAATCTGCGTGTGAAGCTGAATTAACCAGTCGTGTTTGACAGTGATGCCATTTGCTTTACCAACCAGCATACAAATCCTCTCCACCACATTGATCTAGATGTCTAGAACATCCATAGAGAATAATATTTCCCTAGTCATTTGGTGTCCAAAACACATGTTTACATATAACATCTCAATCTGTTAAGTGCCAGTGGCCAAGGTCTCATCCATGTTCGATATTAAACTAGCAGAATAGAAGAAGTACGAGCGAAATGATTACTGAAGCAAATATTTGTATAGTGCAATTGATGTGATGTGCAGCCTAGTCAAGGCGCTCAAAAATTAATTCTCCCAAAAGTACTTCATTAAGTAGAACATAGGGCCCTTATATTGCTATTACAGGAGTACAAATACAAAGGAAGTAAATGCTGAAATTAAGTAATTCAAGACCTACGAAGGCTGAAATAAAGTAATATCAGGACAATCCCAAAACAAGTCTGTCAGCGGTGTTCTCTGGACAGCATTGTGCTTCCGTTGCAAGCCCAAGCCACATGAGATTCTGTCATGCGTGCTGCTCCCATCGACTGCCTCAGTAGAGGCATTTATAACACCAATCTCTCATCTGTAAGATGAAAATATTTGTTTTGAGTTTTTCATAAAAAGATTGTTTTATTTCTCTGAAAACCCTACATGTGTTATTCTATGTTCTTAAAGACTTTTACATGTTCTATAACATCCAATATTGATATTGATGCTCTCTATATTGATATAGTACAACTGTGATATTATGCTCTCTATATGATACAGTACATGGTCTGGAATATGGATATGGAGCCCATGATTACCCAAGCAGTGGGGTTTTTGAGGTTGAACCACGTTGTTGCCCAGGTTTCATCTTTAGGCGTTCAATACTGCTTGGCAGTACAGACAAGTCTCCTTCAGAAGTTCATTCATTCATGGTACAACTATCTAGCAAATATCATGGAGATTCTTATCATTTAATTGCCAAGAATTGCAACCATTTTACTGATGAAGTATGTATGCATCTTACCGGAAAGCCAATTCCTGGATGGGTCAATCGTCTGGCACGTGTTGGTAAGAAGGAAATATATTCCCTTGCTTTCTTTAAGAAACTTTTTTTTTCGCTATTTACATCTAACTCCCCAAATTTAGGTCAAATGTTAAGTAATTCTCAACGCTTCTGAAAATGGAAATAAGAACTCTGTCCAGTCATGTAAAATATAAAGTGCCCTTTTGCCACTTTTAGATAAAAGGGATTTCCAATTCGTGCCTACTTGAGTTGTGATAAATGTTTAAATGGCACCTTTGCAGATAGGATATTCATATAAATGTCTTCAATTCTGTGTTGCGTATATCTCACATTTTTTATTATTGATGTTTCAGGCTCATTCTGCAATTGTCTGTTACCAGAAAATATTCAGGTTACAGCTGTCAGGCATCCTCCTGATGGCCAAGCAGTATGCTCAGGTTGGTTTCTATCACAAATATTGTTGTATGAATTTGAGTTAAAAACATTTACCATCTTACGACTTATTTCTTTTTAAGGTAGCTGTGTTAAAACTATTTGTTTATAAGCAGAAAATTTTCAAAAGCTTTTGAGGCTTATATTTTGAGAGTTGAGGCTTATAAACTATTTGTTTATAAGACTTACGCTTCTAATATCATGCACTGGTGGGCATTTTACATGCAAATTTTGGCAATATTAATCTTGCAGATTGTACATGCAAAATTTGGCTACTTTTACATAATTTATCTCAGCAAGACTCACTTTTTTATCAAAAGATTTAGGATTCTCTTACACAAAATAGTTATTTTGAAAGAAACCTTGATCCAACTAAATTTATTGCTTTTGAGGTCTCTTTGTTCATCCACCGTTAAAAATATGACTTAAATATTTGATTATTCTTATTAATCTTAATTTTATCATGCAACTAAACTTGTTGTTATGCGTGTCACTAAGCTATGTATCTAAGAAATCAATTTATATGGTTTTCACATTCTTGAGCAAGCTATATGGATTCAAATGATATACATGAATTCAATGAAGCATGATTCCCTCCATCCCAAAAAAGAGTCGTCATTGAGTAAGTTACATGTTTATTTTTAGTCAACACATTCAAGATACAAGCTTTTACATGGTATGAATAGTCACTTATGCGCCTACATTTTTCATCTGCCCCAAACTGTTCTGTAAGAGTACTAGGCTCTAGCTAATTTTCATTAAACTTATTTCAAAGATTATGTGGGGCGATTGACTTAAACCGCTTGTCGCTTGTCTTTTGAGGAATTTTACTTAAACTGCATTTGACTTTTAAGACCCCACTCTTTGTTTCGACATAAAAATATTATACCTATGGGGCTATGTTTAAAGTCTTCAGGATAACGCTTCTGTGATCCTAAAGCCAAATACCTCAAATGTCATTTTAGCATTTTGAAAGGTCTTTTTCTTGTCACATTCTTGTGGAGGAAAACTGAGATTTTATTGTCCCACCACTTATATATTGTATGCAAGTTTCCCTTTTATTATTCTATGAGACTCATGTCCTCACCTTCCTGTGGTGTGGAGTACACAACTTTTTTAATAATCACTTGTTGAAGGAATAAAGAAGTTTTATATATGCTGATATTATGGTCACTTATGCAGATGAGGATACCGATACGGGTGCATCTTCTTTAACTGAGGTTAGTGATGGGGAGGAGATTGACCATCATCTGCTAAATGCTCCAAATAGTGATATAGCATATTTGAATGACAAACCAGTGGTACTGGCAAAAGAGCTTCTCTAATCAGCCTCCCTACACTGTCACACCTCTCAACATTCTGCTCCAGTTCATTTATGCGATCTTGTTAAGTGTAGTGTAGAGTTGAAAAAAGCACACATTGTTTAAGCTTAGAGAGTTATCTGCTTTAATATAATGTATGGCTAGACCAACTGCCAGCTACTATTTGGTGGAGAGTTTTACCATTTTCATGACATGGATGTTCTGGCTCCATGTATTTCTTTTTCTCAGTTTTTCAATTTCCATGAATTAAATACCCCAAATACGCAATAGAATCCCTATTAATGTTCCTTATCCCAGTTAACCGTCAGCTCGACAGCCAATCTTCAATAGATTGTGTGATAACACCTGCCAAAAGGACAAAGAGTCCGCCTCAGTAGCGGGTCTCCTAACCTGGATCTGTTTTGGTCAAAATATAGTATTGCAATTTGCAAGTTTGCAACTGTCATTTTGTCATGTATCCTAAGCTGATATGTTGTTGCATGAGCTAGGGTCCAAAGTCCAAACCCAAACTGAGATCGAACTACTTTTCCGGTTCCGGACTTCCGGAATAGAATTGATCCAATTCTAGTTCTTCCAAATTAAGAACAGACTACAAACCGGGGCAAAAACATCTTGAGAATTGGCATGGAGTTGTAGTCTGTCATGCATCTGCTATAAATAATGAAGATGATATAGCAGCCAGCCAGCCACTGCCTATCTACTGATGCTTCAGGCATATGAATACTCTTGATATATTGCTGGCAGCACTTGCTGAGGAAATTCTACAATGACGGAAGTTTTGAACTTGATGTGCAAAAATACGGGAGTTACAATTATGGTATGAAATTACGGGATTCGGAAGGGTGTTTTCCAACAAAATTAGAAATATTATTAAAATTTTAAAAAAACTTTGGTCGGAATTGCTATTCCGACCGAGTGAAGCATGGAGAAAGAAATGGGTGGATAAGGCAAAAATTAAAATTCATTTTTCATTTCAAGTGTTGTAACTGTTTTATTTGTACTTCAATTTTTAGAAAAAATATATGTAATATTAAAATTCATAACTTTTTATTATACTTTCGTACGACACTTATATTACATACTCCCTCCGGTTTTTATTAAACTTCTGTTAAGACACGGGGTTCCATCCTAAAAGGTCAACCTGTTAGGAGGAGTAGCCCAGATCTTAATATAGTGTTAAATTCTTTCAGAGATATCCGGTGTGGGACTTTTAACACCCCTACTCACGACCAGACACTTCGTCTGGATCGTGCCGTCATTCATTTTTTCATCAGTTCGTCATTGTCATTTTTTATAATCGTGCCATCATTTTTCATAAGGGGCTCCCACACCATGGATCGATTTGGCTCTGATACCATGTTAAGACACGGGGTTCCATCCTAAAAGGTCAACCTGTTAGGAGGAGTAGTCCAGATCTTAATATAGTGTTAAATTCTTTCAGAGATATCCGGTGTGGGACTTTTAACAACTTCACTCTTTGACTTCACACAAAATAAGGAAAGAAATTTGACTTTACTGTAGAGTACACTGTTGAGGCACTGTTTGACACTGTTTGGCACTGTTGAGACACTGTTTGACACTATTTGGCACTGTTTTGCACTGTTTTGATGTAGATTTCTTTGCCAAAAAGGAAATAAGGAAGTGTGAAGTTTATTTTAGACCGTCCCAAAAAGGAAAGTGTGAAGTTTATTAAAAACCGGAGGGAGTATATAAAGTTTTTAAAAAATGAATTAACTGGCACAATGCTCAGTATTTTTCAGCAACCCACGGATGAGTAGATTGTAAACAAAAATATTACCCAAATCACTTTTCTTCTTCTTCTTCATTCTATGGAACAATTTATTGCATCTTCTAGGCAGTTTACTCGGAGAAGTTGGTGATAACATTATTGTAACTTACTGTATTTAGGACATGTCTCCAAGTTTCCATAGTTCCCAATAAAAGATCAGCTGAAAGAAGAAAATTAGGATTGGTAGTGGTACAGAATCCATCTACAAGAATATTTTAAGGTGTGGAGACTTGGGATCTTGATTTCACACCATCATTTTCTCAAAGATTTTCCACACAACCTCATATTTGTCATCCCTTAACAAACACTTCAATACAAAGTCGTAGGTAAAATAAGTGGGTTTTAAACCTTGACTTTGTAAATATCTAAATAGTTGCATGCCCCAATTGGGATATCCCACTCGCAATATGCGTTCATTAAAATCCTACAAAACATTCAAGTCAACTCCCCTTAAAATCATGGTCTGTAGAAGTTGTAATGCAATGTTCAGCTTTCGGTTTTTGTTGTATACCTCCATCAAAGCCGCTTATGTAATTATGTCTGGATCCACACGACATACACCTTCTTGAACCATCCTCCTATGACTTTTGCAATAGTATGCACCCATCCTTCCCTTGAAAACCCAAGGAATAGAGTGCATTGTGTTTCGTTATCCAGAGGAACTCTGTAGGAGGTGGTCATGGTTTTGATTATTGTGATCGATGTATTATGAACCGTCTCTTGTATGTATTTAATATAGTATCATTAGATTAGCCATTTTAGGAAAACTTTGTAAAGTGTGAATTTGGGCCCCTTTATTGAGGAGCTCACTCATACCTGACTGTGATTGATCCATTCCCTAGGCATGTATATTGCCTAAAAAAGAATCCATCACACGCCTCTCCATAATAATCCCTGCGCATACATCATTCTGTGGGAGAGAGTAGAATTTTTTTTACGTTCATTATTGAACATCATTTTGAAACTTTCTCTAGTAATACAATACAATAGTTTCTACATTTTTTGAGCGCATCCATACTCATATATGTAAAACAGGGACCTAACATCTGGTATCAGAGCCACTGTTAGTAAGTATTTTATTGTGTCTAATTGTATTATTTATATTTGTATTTGTGTATTTAATTTAGTTATCAGGCAAAGTATTTAACCGCGTTAGGAATCGAGATGGAGAACATGAAGGGGGGTATTGAACTTATTTGGGCTAATACTCGACTTAAAAATCAATGACGTGAATATTTGAGAGTCAGACGTGTTAGATATTGTGCTTTTCCTAAATATTTGTCTATTCGCTGGAATAATACTTATAACTTCATTTATGTGCTTCTTAGATTTAAATATCATTTTCTTGCTTTTTTTAAAAGAAACTTCTAACTATATTATAGATTCAGTTGAGATCGACACTTGAAAAAATTTGCAACATTTTGGTATTTTTTTTAATAACGCAACTCTAACTTTTTTATAACGTAACATAAAGTGCATGAAGCACTTTCATTTGGTAATCTTATGAAAAAACTAAATCAACTCCCGCGGTTGCACAAAGCTCGATTAACGAGCTTTCTTTACATCTAACGCTTCCTTGTGAGTATGAAGAATAGGAAGACTTTGACGTTCTCAAATAGTAGAAGGAGAAAGAAGGAATGTTTCCGATTTTATTGAAGATGGCGAAACAAGTGCTGCCAATGTCGGTGTCAACAGTAGTCGTTGAACAAGAATTTAGCGAAGCCGGCAACGTACTAACGGATTATAGATTGAGATTAAGTGCACAATCTCTAGAGACACTCATTTTCTTCCATGACTGGTTGAAAGCCCATCGTAGAACTCAAGAACTTTGCATCGCCCCTGACCGCCACTTCATGGAGGAAACAACAACCGATGCTCGCGGAGATTCCAACTATTAGTAAATGTATTTAATGTTTTAAATTATTCTCAATCCTCCATTGTACTTCATCATCATCATCATAACCCTGGTGCCGCAAACCCTCCCACAAAAGGTGGTGTAAGGGGGATCAGATGTACGCAACCTTACATATGTACTAAAGCACAGAGCGTCTCTTTTCGAATGACCCATAGTGAAAATCCCGTCAGACGTTACATGGAGACTACAACATAACAACGAAGTCAATTGTACCTCATATTTCGAATAAATATAATTTTTTAATGCCTACCACTTGTTTAATAAATTAAAAAAAAACTGAGGTCCGGCCAAGTACCCGGGTTGGGGCCTGTACTGGAGCATTCCGGGTCGGTACCGGGCTTCAAATATTAAGAACTAAGACCGGTCGGGACCCGGCCCGGAACCGGACCAGACCGATCCGGCTCCACCCCTACTTTTGATACATGACTATTATGTTTTCTCCCATATATGGTCCTTCCGGCAATGTTTCCGGTGGTTAAAATCACAGGAGAATGATCACAAATGGTTAAAAAGTGGAAATGGCACCTCAACTATTGGCATTGTTGCATTTTGGTACCTTAATTCTTAAATGAATCAAAACAGTACCTTAACTATACATAAATGTTTCAATTTGAGATTTTATTCAAATTTGCGGCCAAAAAATCACACATGGCGGCCGAAATTCTATGCGCAAAGTATACCTCACCTTATTTTTGCCCATATAATCATTATAGGGTGACTCTACACATGAAATTTTGATCGTCATGAAGATTTTTTTGCCACAAATTTAAATAAAATCTCAAGTTGAAACATTTTTGTATAGTTATGGTACTGATTTGTATCATTTAAGAGTTAAGGTACCAGCACACAACAACACCAATAATTAAGGTACCATCTATGTATTTCACCCTTAAAAATCATTAGTCAAGTACTAAAAGTGGATAAAATGAAAGACGTGGTTAAATGTGGAATTCAAATAAAACTCATAGGATCAAAAGTGGAGTTATTTGTATGTAAAGTGTACTGTGAGAGTTTGTATCCAAACTAACTATATAAATGCAACTATGCAAGTCTATATAGCTAGGAGTCCCGACCTATACAAAAGTGGGATGATATTCATGCATAGAGATGTCTATTTTAATTGCAAATCCAAATAAAGCAATCTTTCTTTCAAATGATTTTTAAGTTCTAAATAACAAAAATGAAATCCGGGAAAATTTGTTCCCCTGCCATGTTAGGTTACATGTACCGTCATTTTACTGACTCGTAATGCTGAAAGTTGGAAATAAAAATTTTGTCCAGTCATGTAAAATATAATGATATCAAGCTAAGAAGAATTCATGTATGAAATGTTAATTATGGATATAATCAAGTCGAATATAAAGTGCCCAATTGCCACTTTTAGATACGAGGGATTTCCAATTCATGTCTGCTTGAGTTGTGATTAATGTGTAATTGGCGCCTTGGCGGATAGGATATTCATATATGTGTCTTCATTTTCGTCTTGCATATATTTCCCAATGTTGATTATTGATGTTTCAGGCTCATTCTGTCAGGCATCCTCGGGATGGTCAAGCACTATGCTCAGGTTGGTTTCTATCACAAATATTCGATCATGTATTAATTTGAGTTATAATCATTTACCATCTTACGCCTTATTTCTTTTGAAGCTAGTTGTGTTAAAACTATTTGTGTGTAATTAGAAGAAAGTTTTCAAAAGCTCTTGAGGCTTATATTTTGAGTTTGGCAAATTAAAAAATCATTCAATTATGAAGATTGTACATGCAAAATTTGGCTATTTTCACACAATTCATCTCATCAAGACTCGCTTTTTATCAAAAGATTTAAGATCCTTTACGCAAAATTAATTAATTTGAAAGAAACCTAGATTCAACTAAATTTATTGCTCTAGAGGTCTCTTTGTTCATCCTCCTTTGTTAAAAACTTGACCTAAATATGTGATTATTTTTATCAACCTTAATTTTATCATGCAACTAAACTCGCTGTTATGCGTGTCAATAAGCTATGTATCTACGAAATCAGTTTATATGATTATCACATTCTTGTTTTTAAAAAAAATGATAATCACATTCTTGAGCAAGCTATAAGGATTCAAATGATATTATTGATATATACTCCCTCCGTCCAAGGGAGAAGTTCCTGGGTTGACTTTCACACATATTAAGAAAATAAAGTTAGTGAGGGGTAAATTTTACTGTTTGGCACTGCTTCGACACTGTTTGGCACTGTTTCGACACTGTTTGACACTGTTTTGCACTGTTTGGCACTGTTTTGATGTATGATAACTTTCCATTTAGGGAAATGAGAACTTTTTGTTGGGACTGCCAAAAAAGGAAAGTGAGAACTTATCCTTGGGACGGAGGTAGTATGAATTTGATGAAGCATTATCATTTCATCCCAAAAAAGAGTTGTCTTAGTTTGGGTTAAGTTACAACGTTTATTCTTAAGTTAACATATTCAAGACACAAGTGAATGGTCACTTATGTGGGGGCGATTGACTTAAATCGGTGATAGGATTAACTATTTTAAAGTCGTGAGGATTACGCCTCTGTGAGGCTAAAGCCAAATGCCTCTAATCTCATTTTAGCCTTTTGAAAGGTCTTTTCCTTGTCACACTCTTGCGGAGGAAAACTGAGATTTTATTGTCCCACCACTTATATAGTTATTACATTTTACGCCAGTTTTCCTTTATTACGGAGTATATTATTTCTAAAATAGAGATTGGCCAGAGACGGAGATGGACATTTTATTAAAACTAGGATTATGTCAGTTCAAACGGAGTGGTCTCCACTTGAGACAGAGGCTCGTGGAGTACGGGAAGCCGTTAATTGGGCTTGTAGTAATGGATGGGAGAAGGTGGTTGTGGAAACAAATGCAGCTTCGATGGTGACCGGTTTTCAAGGAGATCCGGGAATGTCGTATATATAGACATTATTCTTGATGACTTGAGAGTCTTGCTTAGGGAAAATGAATTTCTAAGAATTAACTTTTGTAGACGATCGGCAAATCGGGCCGCTTATAAGTTGGCTGAGTGGCTATTTTCGAGGATGATTGTGATTTTAGTTTTTATTCCCAACCTGATGTTATTGTAAGCCTCTTGGCTAACAATGAATTGGATAAATACAAGTTGTTTTTTACACTAAAAAAATAAAGATTGTTAAAATGTTACTAATGACTAGATTAGTAATGAATTTTTAGTAACTTATGTTTAAGTTTTATACTTAAGTTACCATGACATGACATTGTAGTAACCAATGTTCTAAAAGGCGCTAGGCGCTAGTCTGGCGCCAGCCAAGCGCCTGGCGCCTAGGTGGCTAGGCGGGCGCCTAGTCGGGGACTAGTCGGAGACATAGAAATTGCATTGTTAGCTATATTTTTGCATAAATATAATAAGTAATTCTGTATTTTTGTGTGTAAAAAATACATATATACACATACATTGACAAACATGAATGATAGAATTATCACATTTAATCATACGTAGTATATGATAACTAACCACTTAACTTCACTTAAATTCGGCGAATCTAGACGGTCTAGGCGGCCGATTAGGCGCTCTAGGCAGGCAACTAGGCGCCATAGGCGGCCGACTAATTCACCTAGACGGCAAACCAATTAGTCGGAGCGCCTAGACGAAAATCAGGGCGCCTGACCACCGCCTAGCGCCTAAGCGGGGACTAGTCGGGCACCTAGAACGATTTTTAGAACAGAGGTAGTAACTATTAATCATATTTGTGTAAATAAGTTTTATTTTACTAATATTTTTGAAAAAACCCCAAAGATGAAAGTTCTCAATATTGGGTTCGAAAGATCGAATACTATTCATTTAATAAATAAAATATTACGGAGTATGATATTAGTAATAAAATTGAGGAGAATAGTAAGATACACTACTTTACTAAAATATAATGTACTTTTGTTGGACTGATTTGAGTCTCAGAGCAAACACGGATAGTACATAGTATAATAAACATACATCAACCGTTTCAAAGACTATACTTAAAAGATCTAATCTGACTAAACTTGATTAAATATTCTAAATTAGATTAAAAAAATCCCCTGTGGCCTGTTTGGTAACAGTTGCAAGGGCTGGAAGGGCTGAAAAGACTGAATCTACTGAAATGAAAGTGTTTGGTAATATGTTGACTAAAATGACTAATTAGATGTAGAATTACCATATAGGGTATTTCTAGAAAATTGAACTTGTTGTCAACCCGGCCCATCACATATCCATAAGCCTTCATTTGGTCTTTCATTCCGCCCTAATGAAAATCCCCAGCAAAGTAAGATCATTAGGTTGCACTTTTCCATAGAATTAGCTACAAAAAAAGTCCACCGAATATAGAATGAGGTCGCACCCGAGCCAATAGTCTCCCAACCTAACCGTTGCTAAAGCTCCTTTGTAAAGCAACATGTACCAACAAACAAGTGCATGGCTGATTCTACTTAGCTCCCACAAACAAGTGTAGAGGAGCCGAGCTAAGACAAGCCGTCGATCAGGAAGGAGAGGTTACGCAGCCAAGCACATGAATATCTCGTCGATCTGGAAGGAGAATGCGTCGATCTGGATTCATGAAGGAGAAGGTGTCGATCAGTATAATAAAAGGGGCAAAAGAGTCATTAAGGAAAGCAACGGTCAATTAATCATTTCAGCTGAAAAAGTAACCCATCCAATAGTTACTTTATAAGAAGAATCTGCCCAAATAGCCCATTTAGGTTGTGTTTGGTGATTTTTTTTCACACTTGCACTTATCAGCCTATTATTGGGTTCCAAACGGCCACATAGAGATGAGTGCAAATAAGATTTTAAATCGAGTCCTCGAGTCTCCAATATTACTCAAAAGTTATGTGCACAACGAGTTTCTTTTTTGTTTTGTTTTTTACTCTACCGACAATTTTCATGGATAATTTTGTAATTTTGTTACTAATATCATGTACTACCTCCGTCCCGGAAACAAGCCCGGATTGATTTTCACACATTTTAAGGAAATAAAGTTATTGAGGGTAAATTTTACTGCACTGTTTGACACTATTTCAACACTGTTTGACACTGTTTTGAAGTAGATAATTTGCCAAATAAGGAAATGAGAAGTTTATTTTGGGACATCCAAATAAGGAAAACGGAAACTTATTTCCGGGACGGAGGGAGTATTTTACTACTCCCTCAAGTTTAGCCATTTAGCCTCAACCTCAAGTTTTGTTTTTAACCATATCCTTTATACTACGTAATACTTCGTACGTATTAATTTGTTCAATCATTTTTTTGTATTTGTCCTACACAATGATCATCAGTTTTTGGGAGAACCGGATAATTTTGTTGGCTTTCCTAATCGATTTTCAACTGAAATATTCAGTCGAGTAGATTTCCGTTTTTTTTTTTCATTTTTCCCTTCTTTCTTCTTTATCTTAAAAACTTAGGCTAACCGCAACCAGCCCATCAATAAATCTAATTTCCCTCCTGTTTATACGTATTCACTCAGTTAATTCAGTTTTTCTCTGCAACCCAACACCGTCAATATATCCACCCAACACATTATTTTTTAATTAAATGCATAAATCCTTAATAATTTTATTAGACATCATTTATGTGTTAATTTTGTTTTGACCTGTAATTATTGTTTCAAAACTCAAACATACCGATGCAAAAAAATAAAAAATGTGAATTGATTTTTTTAAAAGTGAAAGTATTAATTGTTTTCTATTTCTACATTATTATATTTTCATTTAATATACGAAAGTATTCAACTTGTTTAATACTCCGTATTAAATTTAAATCAATTGATTTTGTAAGATTAAAATACTAACAATACTACCAATTTCTTTTCAATTATTTCCCAACATTCACCCACATTCAATCCCACACACAAAACTCATAAAGCTGGCCCACCTGCGAATCTCTTCCTACGGAAGAGTCAATGTGCCGCATAGATACCCCTCCCTCAGTTTTCTGTATTGACGATGAGACCTCTATGTACTAAAATACATCCGGGTTGCAACTGTTTTGGGGTGAAAACTTCATATTTGGGGTTTTTACCCCTTGCATTACAATCATCAGCCTTATAAAGGGAGGGAAAACTGTCAAATAGGTTCTCGAACTTTCATAAAAAGGTCAAATAAGTCCTTATATAGGAGGCTCTGTCCGGCCGTCGCGATTTGGGGCATTTAAATGCGCAGTTATCTTCAAGAATTAATTTGAATGCGTTCCCGATTTAAGTTTTAGCTGAAATTTGGTATGAGTAAACTAGACTTGATGAATAAGATGCTAAAAAATTTTCATCAAAAAATTCCACTGGAAACCACCCCAAATCGCGACGGCCGGACAGAGTCTCCTATATAAGGACTTATTTGACCTTTTTATGAAAGTTCGAGGACCTATTTGACAATTTTTCCGCCTTATAAACACCAATGCTGGTAAGGGCATTTAAGGTATGAAAAAATGTTGGTGTAATCATCAGCTTAATTGAATGGTACAATGTGTTTTATCATTTATACTCAGTTAAACGAACTTAAGTTCCCGTTTTATTTCCGTCTTCTATCCGTTCTATCTCCTCCGTCTCTCAACGCTTCGAAGTCTGGACACTCCTATGACCAGGTATATGAGATATGTTGAATTCTGGATAATCTTTTATTCTGTATAATCTACATCTCTACTTTTTCATCATTCCACCCCATATAAATTTGATAGAGACTTTTCATCAATTCCCAGATCTAAAAAAGATGGATTCAATTCACAAATTAGCAGGCATGGTTTTAAGCCTAAACCCCATAACTATGCCGAGTACGCACTTATTGAACCAAACACATTGAATTGAATAACAATAACTCCCACAAGTAAATTGAGTGTGGTCGCCTAATGTTTTGAATTTATTTAATATTTTTATACTAATCCACAATTATCTATATTTTGATAAATGAACGTATTATATTGTGCTTTACGCTAAGATTCCATTTGGGTTAATCCTGAGGTTCTGGTCAATGCTTTTGTATTAATTATATACTTGGGTTGGGGGGTTTTAATTGTGGTTTCCATATATCATGGATGGACAAGGTTCAGATACTGATACCGGATAGGGATTGAGAGCCGTGGGGTGGGTCCCGGCAACACTTTTTTGGGTTGGGATCGGCCGATCCGGTCCATTTTTTTTTGCATTACCACAATCATGAAAGTGGAAGGTTTAAAACAAAAGGAATTTGCGAATCGTGTAGCTCATAAGCTTGCTAGAGTTGCCGTTTCTTTGTCTGATCGTAGGGTATGGTTGGGTGTACCTCCTTCAAATATTGTAAGCCTCCTGGCTAATGATTTGCTTAATTAATATATGATCTCTTCTTTAGTAAAAAAAAACAAAAGGAATTAAAAATATTTGCATGCTCGAAACGAAGATCTGTGTAAGTAGGAACTAGCCGCGGCAAGCAAGGCTATAGAAGCAACAGGTGTCTGCCCGAGAGTGTTGCAATACTACTTCTTCTTAGAGTAAAGCAATATAGCAACATTATCATCATCAATGCATCTACAAAAAATTGTCATATTTAAGTGTAATAATTATTTGGTTAAGCAAACTTTTATTTATTCTAAATCAAATCTTTAATTCATACCGTTTACTCATTTCTAACAAAAATTTTAATTATTGATCACTTACAATGAGTTATTATGAATATTTGGTTTACCGTTGCCGTATTAAATGAGTTATCATCGTCAAATGAGTTAGTAAGGTGAAACCGCATATCTGTGTAGTGGTTTGTTCACATTATACGTTAGTGGATAGTTTAGAAAAATGTATTCCACGAATATAACATTGGACATTTACATAATCGCGCACCGCGCGTATAAAAAACTAGTACGGAGTATAAGAATGAATAATGACGGTTTTGGTAGCTACGTCGAATCGTCGTTACACAAGAGACTGAGAGATCAGAGAATGCGTTATACGTAACTTGTAAGCATCAGTGCCTCACATTCGTAATTTAAACCTCACATTTGAGAGTAATTTAATACTCCATCCATCTTCGAAAGAATGTCCTAATTTGACTTCACACATACTAAGAAAATGAAGTTGACTTCGCACTGTAGCGACAATGTTTGACATTGTAGCGACACTGTTTGGTATAGATTTGTTTATCAAATAAGAAAGTTAAAGAAGTATGACTTTCATTTAGGGACTTCCATTTTGGAAAAGTAAGACATTCTTTCGGGGATGGAGGGAGTATTTGGAAAATAAAATATGCATGACACTTATAAGACTGCAAGTCTGACACTTACTTTTATGATTGTTTGAAGTAAGTTTATCTACATTTTATTATATTTTACTAAAATAGAAAACCGATTGTTATAACATGTAAATATCATTTGTGGTCGGAGTATTATATCTTTCCATTCTTATTTGTATTTTCTCTTTCAGAAATGTTGTTGGTATATGTCACGTGTTACATGCCATTTTACAAGAAGCAAAGCATGATTGTTTTTTCTTTAGGGTAGTGCAAATAATGAATTAAGACAAATTAAAATATGTGATGTTGGTATTTTATTTTGACGCTATTTGGAGCAAGGATAAAATGCAAAATTTATGATAATTTTATAATGTTAAAATAAACGAATACTTTGTCAAAATACAACTCGAGCTCGTCTCGAACTCGGGCTTAACTCGAACTAAATCATAATATCTTTTGACTCGATTGAAACCTGACTTGACTCGCTCAATTAGCAACCTGGATTGATGGTATTCTACTTTGTTATTGAGGACATGGAATACAAGTCATTGCTCTTCGTAAAGGTAAAAATTCAAGATATACATTTCTCTTCACAATAATCAATTCAATGATTTGCCCAAAAAAAATCAATCCAATGGACGGTTACGGGTCGGTTCCGGGTTCAACAACTGGGCGAACTCATCAGCTAACAGTCAAACCATACCTGCAAAATTACAACTTGCAGTACCAAATTATGACTGTAGTTTTCTGAACGACATCAAAGCTCCTACAGTCCGGGTAGAATCATATCTTGCTCTGCATATAGGAGAGAAAGAAAAGCTAGGATAATATTTCCCGGAAAGAGAAGCCCAGTTTTCCGGGGAGAAGAATTGATGGCTCGCACTTCTTCTCCATCGTCGTTCTTGTCATCACTGGGCTTTGCAATCTCCATTATTTCTGCCTTCCGTTTGCTCCCTTTCGCGTATTCTCTTCCCTTCATCGTACTTCATGGTAATCAGCATTCTTTTTAATAAACAATGAAATCCTTATTTTTAGTCAATTGAGTTCTCTTTTGAATGAGACTTGGGTTAATGTGAGGTCTGGAATGATAGGAATTGGGGATCAGTGCTCAAACAAAGGTGTGAAACAGTTTACAGAGGAGCTAACTGAATGGTCCAGATCCGATGGATACTGCGTGTATGTTTTTTTTTTCCTTTCTTTTAAAATGGTTGAGAAAAAAAAACTCTCTTTTTGGGATTAAGGCTATGTTTGGCTGTGATGATATGCTACACCTTTAAATGAACTATAAACGAATATAGTGTCAGCATTGCACACTGATTACCCCTATTTCTAGGATTTCTAAAACGAAGAAGTTGAACCCCAGGCCTTATATCTCAATATAATATAGTTGTATAAAGCTTTGAGCTACCATATTTGTAGTACTTTCACAATTGAACCTCAAGTGTCGATGTAATATAGGAACACATTAATTTCAAATTACCAATTTGATCCGGTGTCTAAAAAAGAGCAAATCGACTTCAAGGTTTATACGAATCACCATCTTAGTGGTCAAGTCAATCATCTGACCATGGTCCAATACAAAGATGTGAATCAGTGAATAAAGTATTGAGCCTTCCTCTCATTAGATCGTTTTTATAATGGAACCTCAAGTGTTAATGAAAAAAGAAAACACAAAGAGAATAGTACAGAGTTTCTGTAGATTTTTAATGGGTGAGTGCAGCAATCATGGAACCCTAGTTCTTACAAGATGATAATTTGGCATTCCTCTGCATAATAGATAATCTTTATTAACTTTCTAACTTTCAGAGAAGTAGGAGACGGATTCTGGGATTCATGGTTTACAACTCTAGGAAGCCAGGTAAAAACCAGTGCCTCCGGTATATGATTGATTCCTATGCCCATTATGGATCATAATGAATTCCTAAGGAGTGATGATTTGATTTTGTTTGAAATGCAGACTGAAGTTGTGTGTAAAAAGGTGGAAAATCTTTGCATTCTTTTTTCTGCTGATCTCTTGATCTTTAAAGTTAATATACTCACCTGAGCTCAAAATTGGAGAACAGGTGAAGGAAATGAAAGAACTACAACAAGGTTACAACATTGTTGGCCTCTCCCAGGTTAAAGACTGATCTGCATATATTTATATCAACATTTAATTTGTTATCTTAGTTTGCATGCCTCTTTTAAAACAACAACATTACCCCAGTGCCACAAAGGCTCACCTACGGTGGAGTAAGGGGGTCGGATGTATGCAGCCTTACCCCTGTACTAAAGCCAGTAAAGCGCATAGAGACTGTTTCTGGATGACCCCTGATGAAAATCGTATCGAAAATTGTATGTACTGACTGCTGAATCATACCAAATAAGTGCAGACAGTTTAGTGAGCCATTTTGCTTTATTTCATCATATTCCCAAGCCAAAAAATAGTGAATATTTGGCTGTATTGGAAATGATGGAAATGCACGCCTCTTTTTATTTAAAAAAATATATAGAGGTTTAAAAGAAAATAGAAAATTTCCAGCTCTAGAACTAAGTCTCAAAAAGGGTTTCTTTAATATAGCTAATAGAGTTATATATGTGCATAGTCATTTATTGTTCATATGCTATTCATGCAGGGAAACCTAATAGGCCGAGGTGTTGTGGAATTCTGTGATGGAGGTCCACCTGTAAGAACTTAATTGGAAGGATCTTTCTAATTTGAATTTTTTATATTTTAAATTGATCCCAATTTCAAAAGAGGCTTTCTAAGTTTATTATATATTGCAGTTCATTTTGGTATATCAGATTATTCAATGATATACTTGTATAAGATTAATTAATACACCGTTAAGTTGCTGCCTTTTTTAAATTATTTCTTTTTACAGCCTTTGACTATTTGATCCTATCGATGAATGCATTTGTGTTAGAACCATATTTAAATTGATCATTTGATATTCTCAAGTGTTGATTTTTTTTTGTGTATTTTATCATCTTTTTGTTTCACGTTTTTTTTTACTTTCTTGGTGAAGGGTCATGCTACTTATTTCCATTTCCCTACAGGTTAAGAATTTTATTTCCTTAGGAGGACCTCATGCCGGTACTGCTTCAGTTCCTCTCTGTGGGGTAAATCAATGCTTTACTATTTACAACTATTTTTTCTAGGATTTTATAAAAAACTTCTCATAATTCAAGATCACTATGCTTTGTTCAGTCATGCATACTGTTCTGCAAATTCTTGTCCACGTCTTAAGGGCTTGATTGATGGAGGGTTTTAAGAGTTTTAGATGGAAAGGCTTTCGACTGCTTAATCTATATATTGATAAATAGAATGTTTCTAAAAACAAAGTGTTATATTTGCTGCTATATGATCGCCTATTAGGTTGTCTAAATCTCATATATTGCAAAAGTTTATTAATCAATCACAACTTATCTAACCTTACCAGATTTATGTAATCTTATCACAACTTATCTAACCTTACTACACAATTAATAAAATATATTTAAATTCACTTGTATGTTTTGCAATGTATTCCATGTTTTATTCTGAAGGACAAAACAAGAATTAATGCAATCAATATTCCTTCTTCGTAGGAAATAGTCAAATAAAAAGGACATCAATTTTTTAAAAGTGGACTGATAACTAGATAAGTAGGTCCTTGGTGTGCTTGATATTGTAATTGATTTCATATTCTTTTTGCAGTCTGGCATCTTTTGCATGATGGCGGATGCACTGATAAAAGCTGAAGTATACTCTGATTATGTTCAGGTATGGCACATCTATTTGACTATTTTCTACATTACACTATATTGTTGGGGCACAGCTCTGTAAGGTGTTAGAGACTGTATAACCAATCTCTATATTGTTGGTCCGTTTTTGACGAACAAGTTTTCCGTACAATTCCGTACAATTGGGTAGTACGGACTCCGTACAGTTGGGCCATGCAGATTTTTTTTTCCGGCCGAGCCTCCTAGTTGGATTAGGGGTAGGTTTTACTCTCTATAAATACAAGCTCTCTCTCATTGTAATCTCTTGGATCCGAAAATAGCAATAATATTCCTGGCTTGGTAGCGCCCCCAGACGTAGTCATTCGTGCCGAACTGAGTTACCAAATTTCGTGTGTTCTTCATTATTGTTTTTCGTGTGCGTGAATTAAATTACTAACAAGCTCTGCACTCATTCTGAAGTATCTCTCCATTGCAGAGTCACTTGGCTCCTAGTGGATACCTGAAGCTTCCAAATGTAAGTAAAGATGAATTTTACAATTGGTAAAATTCACAAGAATAATCTGTACCTTTAGGGAT
Source organism: Cuscuta epithymum (assembly GCA_945859915.1). NCBI lineage: Eukaryota > Viridiplantae > Streptophyta > Magnoliopsida > Solanales > Convolvulaceae > Cuscuta > Cuscuta epithymum. The sequence goes on along the minus strand of CAMAPF010000980.1, from coordinate 498,185 downwards.
TCTACAATAATAATCCCTACTGAGAGTGTCTACAAAAATAATCCGAACTAACAATATTGTTCATAAGAATAAATTGGGTGAATTCAAATTAATGTCTGTGTAATACTTTCAACACTTGCTCTCGCTTTTCTCTTCCCCGGGACGAAGAGTGACGAATGAGAAAGTGGAAGTAGAGGTTGGAAATATTAAATGAGCATTAGTTTGAATTAAATTTGATTTATTCTTATGGACATTATTGCTAGTAAGGATTATATTTATAGATACTCTAAGTATGGATTATTATTGTAGAATCCATAAAAGTATGGATTATTCTTGTGAATTTCACCAACAATACAATTGGCATAGTATGGTGATAATCAAATACTAGATAGAATAGGAACAAATATTTAGAATAATTCTTGTCTCATATAATTAGAGAAACCAGAAACCTATAACCTTGTGATATATGATCAAATGGTAGCGGGATGATGAATATGTGCAACAAAGTTTCAGCACTCTCAAACCTGAGCACATACAAATAATAATAATAATAATTAATAACTATAATTATCACCATGACTCCCTCAGTCTTGTTTTATTCCTTTGTTATTCATGGACTGCATCATTGTTTTTAGCTTATTTTCTTTAATACCCCTTTTTAGTTAAATAAATTATGTTACTGCTTTATAGAACTTTTGATTTAGTTTTAAAAGTTCTGTTTTCACGTATTAATCTGAATTGTAGAAAAACAGAGTTGAAAATACCTTCAAGCTTGCCTTGTTTTACGAGTATGGCACTTAAATTTTGGTGGATTATTGTTATTATTATTATTTTTAATTAATTAATTAGTTAATAACTTAATATCTAGTTCTCTGTCCTGGAAAAAGGTTCTCTCTTGCATTTTTTGTTGTCCCACAATAAAGTTCACAATCATCTTTGGTGTAAACAAACTGATCCAAAAGTGATAATTCACACAAAGTTTGTAATTCCAAAAAATGCCTGAACTATGGGGCAAATTTGTATGGGGCTGGACTTCCGGAGTATATCCATAATATATACATTGGGATTCTGAAATGGTGGCTTCTTGTTTCCTCCAGAATATTCCTGGCTACTTGGAAAACTGCCGATTTCTTCCCAAGCTTAACAATGAACTCCCTGATCAGAAAAATTCCACTTACAAGGAACGGTTCAGCAGTCTGCAGAATCTTGTTCTCATCATGGTATGTTAGAGCGTTGTCTTATCTTTGTGGTTTCGATCTTAGCAAAGTATATGTTGATTTAAAAATTGTCTTAAGGCTCTGTTTGGTGGCCAAACACTTTTCCTCTAAGAAAATACAGGACTACAGCAGATCCAACGATTTCATCCATATTCCATTTGTTTTTGGCATGATGACAGTTTGAGCATGACACTGTCCTGATACCAAAAGAAACATCATGGTTTGGATATTATCCAGATGGTGCTTTTGAACCAGTGTTGCCTCCGCAGCAGGTAGGTATTCCTTCTAATTTGGTACAGTGTTGTAACCCAAATTATGTAAATAACACGTATACCAAAACTGAAGATGTTCCCAATCTACAAAAGTTAATGTTCAAAGTTACCTTTACAAATCTGGAAAATGCATATCCGGTCCCATATCTTCTAAGCAGTGCCCGATATAGTCCAGTTGTTAGGACCGTATATTCTTTTATTTGATTCCTCTACTTCAAAATTTTCAGCCCAGATGTTTAAAATCTCGTTGGATTTCAATTGCATATGCCCTTATATGTTCTTTCCCACTGAAATTATGCTTAAGTAGACATTCAAATTTCGAAGTCAAAATAGGTAATTATTATGCTTAGATGCTTACAGTATAAAACAAAAGCAACAGAAAGGACCAAATTGGTGGAACACACCACACAATGAAATTTAGTTCAAAATTTTCACACCAATATTTATCAAATTGAGAAGAAAACTGGATTGCGAGATAATTATAAGAACTGTGTCCTATGAGATCATCATGTATACCGAATAACACACAGAACCAAAATGCAATTTATTCATACAAATTATATGACCTAAACAAGACACTGGGCAATTGGTTTGATTAGTTTTTCCATCCTACTGTCATTTCCTATATTCACAGACACGCCTGTATATTGAGGACTGGATTGGTTTGAAAGCATTGGATGATGCTGGGAAGGTGAAGTTTGTGAATGTGTCAGGAAGCCACCTCGGGATTTCAAAAGGTGATATGAAGAAGTACGTTGTTCCTTACTTGGAGGATGAATCATCAAAAAATGGTGTTGCTTCATCACATTATTCACTTGAAAGGAAGAGGAAGGATCAATGAGACATTGATTATCTTGGTTAATGGATTGTTTAAATCAAATCCATACTTGATATGTTGTAAGCTTGTATGGAGCCATTGATACCATGATAGGCCTAGTATGTTTCCACTTCAAAATATTTGAAATGACAAAAACCCAACTTTGGTAGAAAATTTCACATATTCACATTGCATCATGATAACATTCCCTATTATTCTTATGCTATTTCACATCTTAGTGTAAAAAATTACTTAGAAAGGTTTTCTGTATTTGTTTAAGAACCCCAACATAGGGTTGACGTTGCAGATTTGAGCAAATTGAAGCCCTATCACACCATATTTGAGTGATCTGATCAAAATCACAACTCTAGGTTTGTTTGCCAAATTTCACCGTTTGAGTGATTTTTTTCCAGTTTTACATATCTTTTCCCATCCCATTGTATATATTGTTTTCATACCATACTATGTAGTCCAGAGAAATAGAGAATATCAATCGTTGAAAAAACAATTGACTTTGCCATTTTACATTTTGCTTCAGCAACATTGTTTTCGAAGTAAAGAGATACCCTATTTTCGGTGGAAATTCCCCATATCCACAGTTCCACACCACTTGAGCACATTCTATAGTGTTCTCATATTATTCGATATACTGGCAAATTTTGAAAAAATCGACCTAATCAATTTATAGGATATGAATTTTTATAGTAAGTCATTTTCATAATAAAAAGCACTAATTTCGGGGAAATTTCACATATCCACACTACTTGAAAACATTCTCTATGTTTTTCATACTATTGTGCCTAAAAATTGCAAATTTTGGAAAAACAATCGAACTAGCCATTATACATGTCATTTCTTGTAATAACAAAATCCTTAATTCCAACGAAAGTTCAACATATCCACATTGCTCGAGCATGTTCTCTATTTCTTCATACTATTCAACATAAAAAGTACACTTTGAGAAAACAAGTGACCTATCAATTTTATTATTTTATACAATACGACTTGTTGTAGTGGGTTATTTTATAAGATAGCAAAAATATCTAATTTTGGGGAGCATTTCAGATATGCACATTGTCGGAGCAAATAGTTGTCACTTTTAATTCTTCCACTATTATGTGAGTGATAATTTTGATACTTGACTTTGAATCTTTTCACTTTAATCATTTGAAAATTGTCTTACTCGTATTTGAAATTTTTCATATTTAGTTATTCATTTTCATAAAAATAACACTTTTGGTCCTTCAACTATGATCATAGTGATATTTTTAATCATCCACTTATTGTGACAGAATGATAGTGAAAAGACTAAAAACATCAATTTGGCAATATTTAAGGAACTAAATGTCTAAATGTGTGGGGATTTCAAAGTCAAAGATAAAAGTGTCTCACTCACAATGTTTGAAAGACTAAAAGTGGAATAAATCAAGGTGGGATACCAAAAGCATCAATCACACTATACACACGGGATGAAATCGGGCAAAAACTCTTTTTTAAGATGTAACAAGTATTTTCTAAAAAACAAATGACCATAATTTCAAAGAAATTCCACATATTCACATTTCCCAAGCACATGTTGATCCCCCATACTGTTCGTATACTGTGGTATCATCCCATGGTGAGCACCGTGCTCCCACACCCAAAACGACGTAGTTTTGCACAATTTTTTTTTAAAAAAAATCGCGTGAATAGTAACGCGTGAACAGTACACACGTGTACATTAACTGCTTTTTTGTCCCAATCGTATGAATGATGTAACTCGAGTGTAAAGATATGTAACTCACTTTATTGATCAATGTAACTCAGGTTCATTCGAAATGTAACTTACCAAATACATACTATAAGAAATAAAACATTGATTTCAATGCAAACAATGGAAAAAAAAGTCTAGCTACACAATTACTTTTCGTAAATCGTGAATATTTTTGTTTTAATATCATGATCATCACAAGGATTTTAAAAAAATCATTTTTTTTCAATAGCAGGGGGTTATTTTTTTAAGTAACTCATGTTATTACAAATGTAACTTGCGTTGATGATAAATGTAACTTGCGCTTCAGAAGATGTAACTCGCTTATAAAATAATGTAACTCAGGCATAAAAATATGTAACTCAGGTATAAAGAAGATGTATCTTGTTCACTGTAACTCACCTTAATAGATATGTAAATTGAGATTAAAAAATGTAAATCATTTTAATTAAAATGTAACTTTAAAGATCTAACTTAAGCTACATGTAAACAAACAAAAAAACTATTCCCCAGACCCCATATCTTTGTTTCAGTAGTTCGAAGATGTAGAAAGCCAAATCCTTGATGTGGAAATTGGGTCAGGGAACTCCTGGCTATTTGAACCGGTAACTCCCCTCTGTATTTTTTCCCTCACTGCTCGTAGCAGATTTTGTTGAGTTCCCGAGTGAACATAAATGGCGTTAATTACCACTAATATCTTGTTAATAGGATAAACCATTCAGTTCGTACTCACCCTGCTAACCTGCCTCACCGCTCCCTTCGGCGAAGTTTCCATCTTGTTTTATCGTTGGATTTTGCTAGAAGCTAACATCTTTCCAAGTGTGAACTAAAGATACTCAAGCTTGAACGGTTTAAAGAGTATCTATCGATGGAGGAATAGTTCGTAGTTAATCAGGAAGTTGAACGGAAGGGCTCACCTTCATCTATTTATATATAAGAAAAAAGAATAGGTTGTTTAAAATACAATTTTGCCCTCAAAGCCAATGTGTCCTCCAGCCCTTAATTCACGCTCCTTCTCTCGACGATCCACGTGTCTTCTTCTTTTTTTGCATCTGCAGTAGAAGAAAAACCTCCGATTCCAAATTAAGAACTCTTCTTGAGTTGAAATACACAACCCATATAAGCTCACACCATTTTCTTCTCCGATAATGGACCATTTTTTAAAATGCCCTAAAAAGGTTTAATATTTATCAAACTACCCGGCCAACGTTCGTTATTATCAAACTACCGCCTCCGTTAAATGAATTGGCCTACTTCCCATTATACCCCGCGTCGGTTTAAATGTTTTGGCGTACTTCCGATTATACCCCGCTTCAGTTAAATAACTGCTTCCTCTTTCCACACGTCACATTATAACGACCACATCCCAACGGCTACTTATTCACAACGGTAACATTTATTTCAGATTGTCATTCCTTTCTCCTTCATCATTCCACGTTTATTTCAGATTCTCAGTTGTCTTCAACCTCTAGCCTCTGCATCATCGACTCAGTCAGTACCAAAAGCTTGGTACAGCGCATTTGGATTTTCGTCATCCATCATCCGGCAAGACAAGATTAGCTACATATACTAAACGGTTGGTTAAAGCTTCATCTCCATTATATTCAGATTCTCTAGCTTTTTTGGTGCGTAGAATCATAAAACTCATGTCATAATTTATATATGTTCAAATATAATACAACCATATGGTCGGATAACAAATACAAAATGATCAACCACGCTAACCGACAACTTTGGTTGTTCACAACCGTTATTATTTTAGTGGTCGGCTATAATATGGTCTACGTGCGATCACTTTACAAGTCAATTTTTGGTATTAAATTTGTAGACCATATGTTCGACCATCATATAGTCGAATAGTTATAAAAAGAAGTAACTTACAAAATTTTAACTAATACAGAGTACTGAACAATCAAAACAAGAATATGGTCGACCAAATGTGGTCCATATTGATCTTTGTCGACCACAATTTTGTCGAACATTTTTACATGATCGAGTACATATAGTCGAATAGTTATGAAAACTGTAACCAATAAGTCGAAAATTTTAATATATAATGGAAAAAACAAAACTGATTGGAACTGTTTAGAACTGGTCGACCAAATGTAGTCATCGATATCCACTATGTGTCGACCAAAATCACGTCGAAAATATTAGTCATATATTTTAAACGTCAAACAATAATGTTCAAGTTTATGCAGATGGATTCAACACCGATATATATTCATTACAATGGGAAATGGGAGAAGAACGATTCAGGAGAGTACAAATTTACTGGTGACACTAAGATAGGTGCTTTCGATTGGGATCCTAGTAAAGTGGATTTGGACCTGTTTATGAGGTGTATCTACGGAGAGACGGGTTATGACCCTATGTCTCACAAACTGAAGATCTCATTTCAACTCCCACGCTTTGGTAAAGTTGTTCCTTTTACCATAGACAAGGATAAAGCACTCTCTGTATTTTTGAAAGACACAGAAATGCGTTCAACTTTAATTAATGTTGAGGTTGTTGAGGTTATTGAAGTACAACCTGTTACTGAAGAGATTGAAGAGGTCGAACGCAATGAAGATGTACCATCTGTTGTGGTAAGTTTAGAGCATAGGGAGGACTGCTCTACAAATGATGAAGTTTTCTTTGAGGATTCTTTTTTTCAATGCAGCATTATTGTGGAAGGAGATGCTACTGTATCCACCCCTAAGAAACTTGACAGTCATAAAGAAGAAGAATCTGATTATTCTGGTCTTACTCCTACCAAAGTAGTTGATCATGATGCTACTGTATCCACACCTAAGAAACTTGACAGTCATAAAGAAGTATCTGATCTTACTCCTAGCAAAGTAGTTGATGATACCGAGGAAAATGTGGTCGACCAAGATTCTAAGGACGGCCACTATGTAGTCGATCCTGACTCTGCTAATGGTACTTTTGATGATGGTTCCGAATTCGTAGTTGGGTTTGAATTTGAGAATAAAAAAGACCTGAAGGATAAGTTTAGGGAGGTTGCCATCAATGCAAATTTTGAAACAACAACTTGGAAGAGTGATGCCACGAGATATAAACTGAAGTGTAGATGCCCTACATGTAAGTGGATGATGAATGCAACTGCCGTAAAGAATTCTCCAAGATTTAAAATCATAAAATACATAAAGAAGCACAACTGCTCAGTTGGAGACTGTAATCGTACTAATAGTCAGACCACTTCAAGATATGTTGCACAAACGATTTTAGCTACTCTTGGTGGTGGTTCTGAGGAAATGATTAGACCGAAGTCTATAATGACCCTCATGCAAAATAAGAGTATGCCAATTACTTATGCAAAGGCATGGTGGGGCAGAAAGTTTGCAAATGAAGCCTTGTATGGTTCTCCCGGCAGTAGTTATAAACTACTTCCATTATATTTGCATATGTTGAAAGAGGCTAACAGTGGAAAAGTTACAACACACCTTGAAGTTGAAAATGGATTATTCAAGTACGTGTTTATAGCATTTGATGCCTGTATTTCAGGATTTCAATCACTCAGGAAAGTTATCTCGGTTGACGGGACATTCTTAAAAACTTCTTACAAAGGGGTTTTACTCATAGCTACAGCTGAAGATGGTGACTTTCATCAGTATCCTTTAGCTTGGGCTGTTGTGGACAGTGAAAACAATGACTCTTATGATTGGTTTTTTGGGCATTTGAGAAAGCTTATTGCCGATTCATCAGAGCTTGTATTCATTTCTGATAGGCATGCAAGCATTGCTAATGGACTGAGAAAGCACTACAACGCTGCTGATCACGGACACTGTAAATTTCATATATCACAGAATCTGAAATCTCATCTTCACAAAGATGAAGGGGCAATGAATTTATTTGACAGTCTTGCAAATGCATACACCGAAAGGCATTTTAATCGTATATATAGGGAATTTCGAAGTAGATTTGAATCTGGGGCTAATTATTTAGATGGGATTGAAAAGAGCAAATGGGCTAGGGCATTCTTTCATGTGAATCGCTATAATATTATGACAACAAATGGAGTGGAAAGCATGAATAATGTTTTGAAAAAAGAAAGAGTACTTCCCATTGTTGCACTATTGAAAGGAGTACAATCCAAGGTTTCTGAGTGGAGAGGCAAGCGATTGGTGGAGTTACAGTTAACAGAGTCCAATTCTAGCCCACTGACTGCCCAAGCAGAGACACTCATTCGCAATAGGTACAGGAAGGCTAAGTCAATGACATCAGTGCAAATAGGTTTGTTTGACTTTGAAGTTAAAGGACCTGAAGGTACGTCTACACACGTGGTCAACCTGGCACGGAAAACTTGCACCTGTCGTGTTTTTGATTTAACACGACTTCCATGTGCTCACGCTCTGGCATGCTATCATCTGGGACATAATATTCAACTTTATGACTTGTGCAGCAACTACTACACTCGAGAATTCATGTACATGGCATATGCTGAAACCATTTATCCTGTCCCCGAAGTAGAAGATTGGGATGCCAAAGACACTGTGCTTCAATCCGTTAATCCTCCTGCCATATCAAAGAAGCGAGGAAGGCCTACAATGAAAAGATTTCCATCCGCCGGCGAGCATAGAAAGAAATGGCAATTGACATGCTCAGGTTGTGGCAAAAAAGGACATACTATAAGAACTTGTAAAAAAAGAACAGAACCTGTCGACCTTGTTGACCATGTGATAGCCGATAATAATACCCTTGTTTAGGGTCGATAAACATCTTCAAGTAAATTTTATTTCAACTAAATGTAGGGTCGATACACATATGGTCAACCAACTGAAAGTCGCGTACATCCGACCTTCTAATTTGGTCGACAAATTTTGTAGATCGACTGCAATTTGGTCGATTCGACCCTTATCAAAATGTGCTTTATACTTTTGACAAAGTACTACGGAGTACTCCGTAGTATTTATGATGATCCATCTCTAGCAGACATATTTTCCATGAAGATTAAGAAAAAAATATTAGTCCATTACAAATCTGTTCCCTAAAATGACTAAGAAGTTTGAAGAGATGCATGTCTTTCCGATTTCAAACTAGGTGGATTTTCAAACTCTATAGTGCACCTTCAGATGACACCATTGTATTTGACGTCGAGGTTCTCCTTGTGTCAACTTAGTTGAATATACTTTGTCGATTTTATGTTGATCGACTATGGTAATAGCAAAGTAAAATGAGTTCAGTTTCAGGATGTATGTTTCCCCTCCCAAAAATAGTAGTAAAGCAAGCCTATCACCGTGATTGGAATGGTCATTAACATGATTTACTATTATTTTGGAGACAGAGGATACAACGTGGAAGTTTATCTTTATTGTGCACGATGTAAGTTCTAACTTGTATCGTTTCATTTCCCAAATTAGCATCTCCCAAATTAGTAGTAAAGCAAGCTAATCATCATTACTATCACCGTGATCAACTTGCATTACTACTATTTTTGGGAGACGAAACGATACATCCTGAAACTACACTCATGTAGTATTCAGCTATATATAATGTAATCGACCAACATATAGTCGACTCATATTGATTAAAACATAAAAAGGTAAAATAAAACTGGTTCTCTCCATCTGAAAAAAATAGACTCATAAGAAATTTCTCCAGAGAACTTATGTTTGAGAACTTGTAATGAAATAAAAACAATTTCACAAGACAGTTCGAACACAATTTATTAATATTTAATAAAACATTATTTAACATTGTAAAAAATATTACGGAGTAGTATCGAAAAATAGAGTTTTTAGATAAGTTGCACAAGAAGAAACTCGACGTCAATACAATGATGCCATCTCAACATGCATTACAGAGTTTGAAGATATACCTTTTTTGAATAGGAGGCACTTGCGTATTCAAACTTCTAGGGTAGGATTTGTAATGGACGAATATTTTATGCCCAACTACATGGAAAAACATCTGGTCTGTGCTCTCCATTCTTTGTGTGCTATGTGATATATTTTGCATAGAGGATTGTTCCATATATGTAGTACGCTAGATTTATAAGGAAACCCTAATAAATAAATAATAAATAAATAAAATTCCAAAAGTAAACAAGAATATACGGTAGTAGGGATGGAATAATCTAGAAAAAAAAAATCCAGATACAAAGTATTAAAAAAAAAGTACAATCTAGTCTAGATAGAATTTCAAAACACATAGAAACCCCATAGAAGGGATACTCTAGATTTACATACCATATATTCTAGATATATACCATATACGATGTACTAAGAATTAAGAATTAAGAAGTGTATTTCAGATATACAAGGAAACCCATAGAATTCCAAAAGTATAAACCACATATAGTAGATAGAATATACGGTATGAGTAATGATCTTCTAGTTCTACATATAATATACTACTGAGTACGCATTAAGTTAAGAAGAAATAAAAAAAAAATACAGTTGCATATACTCGAGCCGCTGCTTATAGCATACGATGTTGACATATATATATGGTGAAGAGGTGACTGTTGAGATTCAATAATTGATAGGTAATTGGTTGAGGATGAGGTGACCGTTGGGGGATTTAACTGTGGTAGTTGAGGTGCATTGAATTCACCTAGAAGAGTACATGGATTTAAAAATGACTATTCGACCAAAGTTACGTATTGAAGCAAACTTTCCTGCTGAAATCGACCACAATTTAGTCGAAAAACTTTGTTAAAAATGTACATGAATAAAAAATTCGTATAGAATTCCAAAAGTTGTTTACCAATTACCATTGACCCTAATAAATAGAATTCCAAAAGTTACGTATTGAAGCTAAAATTTAATTTAATTTTCAATATCTTTTTATAACAAACATTAATTGATAGCCAGAGAGGTGATTGGTTGAGGAAGAGGTGACCGCTGGGTTTTAATTGATAACTCGGCCCTTTAACTCTAGGGGTTGCGGTGAATAGAATTCACCAACAAAAAATAAATTTACTTACAAATGTTGGTCAATATTCTACGGATCGATCAGCAATCGGTCGACACTCTTTTTTATAATAAAAGTTCATTTTACTTTTCAATATCTTTTTATCCCTTTTTATTAATCCTAGAAATTAAGAATTGAAAAGTACAATCTATTGATAGAAATTCTGAATTTTCTCAAAAGTGATACGAAAATCACTTGATCGACAATATATTAGTCTAATTTTTAAGCATATTTTTATATTGTTCCAAAGTTAAGCATATATTTAAATATTTTGAAGTACTTTTCTACAAAAGACCAAGTAGTCGATTATATGGTCGACCTATAATGTACACGGATTCAAAAACACGATTCGACCAAACTTTAATTAACTTTACTGCTTAATTCGACCACAATTTAGTCGACCAACTTTGTTAAAAATGTACATGATTAAAAGTTGTTTACCATTGACCCTTTTTAACAAGAATTCCAAAAGTTATGTATTGAAGCAAAAAAAAATTTAAAAACATTGTTAATGTTTATTAACCCTTGTTTATACTAAAATTTTAATTTCATTTTCAATATCTTTTTATAACACACATTAATTGATAGCCAGAGGTGATTGGTTGAGGAAGAGGTGACCGTTGGGTTTTAACTCTGGTGGTTGCGGTGCATTGATCGAATTCACCAACAAAAATTAATTTTCAAGCATTAATTGTTTATGATCGTAATTCCTGGTGAATTACGTGCTTTAACTAAAGTTGTGCTTTAATTCATGGTTTTGACAGGATTTGTGTATCTGTATTAACGGTGAGTAAAGTTAGATTGATAGGGTGATTGGCTGAGGAAGAGGTGACCGTTGGGTTTTAACTCTGGTGGTTGCTATGCATTGATCGAATTCACCAACAAATATTAAATTTACCTACTGCTATCTATTTTAACTTTAATACTAATCCATTAAAAGTGCTCAATAGTGAAACTTTATCAATTAAAATTGGTAAAGTTTTGGAAAAATATGTGCTTTTTGTCTAATAAAGCTTTAATGTTTTTGTCTAAACATTAAAGTTTTGATGTTCAATTAAATGTTTGAAAAAATTGGTAAAGTTTAGATTTTTTTTATACTCGTAATAAGTATAGGTAAAATACTTTTTTATACAATATAACTAGGTCGATCATTTGTTGGTCGAAGACAAAAACAAAAAATGTGTAGGTGGAAAACACATTGTTGTCATATCGTCGAACACAATGTAGTCGAAAAGTACTTTGGTCGAACACAAACAGTTTGAAATATAGTCGATCATTTGGTCGGACACTTACAAAATGTACTGATCGACTATGAGGTGACTGTTGATAAATTTTGATTTTACCTATAGCACCAAGCTTAGCCGAGACACACATAATCGACCAAACAATAATGGATTTCTTTATTGACGAGTAGTTGGCGGAATATTTAATATAAGGGTTGAAAGGATTTGTGTATTTAATAATGTAATCTTTAGTAACATTTTATTTCATTCATAAATATGAACATGAGTCTCTATTCCTACAAGAATGTATATATATAGGGGAAAAATGTTAAATATTTGCATTCTTTTGTAACATTTTATTTATTTCATAGATAAATATGAAATTAAATTTGTGACATTTGGGCTTGAATGCTTTGTTATTCACTATATTTATTTATATTATCAAAAACCTTGGCTATAGTAGTTTTACTTTGTTATTCACTAATTTAAAATATTCACTATATTTCTAGCATCAGATAAAACATTGGCTATAATAGTTTTACTTTGTTATTCACTATATTTATTTATATTATCAAAAACCTCAAATCCTCTATTGTCGAACACACACAAATTATACAAAAGACAAGTAGTCGATAATATGGTCTGGGCGAACACACACACAAATTATATTGGTCGAACACAAACAAATTATATTAATCGATTTTTTTATTGACGTGTAGTTGACGGAATATTTAATATATTGTGCTTCATGTCCTTTGGTTGACGCCCTTGACGAAATATAATTCACCTATAAAAATTAAATTTACTACTGAAATCGACCAAAGTTTCTTAAACTCGATAGTGTTGGTCGATAACCATCAAAAATATATAGGTCGACAAAATTAATTCATCTCAACCGCCGGAGTTAAAGCCAACGGTCACCTGGTCCTTCCATTAAATACTGGTAATTAACTATTACGTACGAGTATATTGGAAGCTAACATGTTCACGTTTACTAGTATATAAATAACACTGTCCTAGATATGGGAGATATGTTAGAGGCAACTTGGCGTTCTGCTTTTCCATGGAAAGTGAATGCTATCCTAATAATGTTCGTCCATGTAGGTTTAGCAAAACTTTCAGTCCATTACCATTTCCACAAGATCTACTTAGTTTTCATTTGCAAGTTTCAATATATACAAGACTTAGCATGGAAAGTCTTGTATGACATCATTGTATTTGACGTCGAGAGAAATTGGTGTTTGTGTCTGTTCCACTCACGCACAACCAATCCTTTCGTTGGTGGTTTGTGCGGAGTATGGAAATCCTACGCCATCGCCCATTGCCTTGTGTGTAAGTTGGTTAGCCGCGTATTCCATGTTGTGTGATATCAACTGGATGGAGGTTAATTCTACTTGGATGATGAACTTGAAGCATACAAAAGATACTCACGGTGGGAAGTTCTCATACAAGAAGGGATAGATGGCATACAAGACTTTTATAAATTAAATATCTATCAAGCTTCTCCATTCTTTTGTAACATTTTATTTCATAGATAAATATGACCATTGGAATTGACAGTGGTTGACTATATGGGACCTCTGGGCGTGATAGATATGTCAAAGCATTAGAGAAAAAATTAAGTAGTCTCCATTTGAATAGACGGTCACTTGGATACGAGCCGTCAATCATCATCTTCCTTATCCGAGTTACCTAGTAACACAGTTGAAGTTGAAATCGATCAAAGGTAGATGGCATACAAGACTTTTGTAAATTAAATATCTATCAAGCTTCTTTAGATCATAGGTCGACTTGAATATCTGTATTCTTTTGTAACATTTTATTTCATAGAAATATGACCATTGGAATTGACCGTGGTTGAATTCCATCTTCTGAAACTAAAACTTTTGCTGTTATTTGACGTACAATAATTTCAATATGCCGATTATGAATCTGGACCCCCTGAGATCTATAAACTTTTTGGATCTTATGAATCAAATTAAAGAGATACGACTTTGCACTATAGTGCAAAGTCCCAATATCAATATATGTGACCTTTGGGTATCAATATATTTTTATAAAACATTAACTATTTATGATCGTAATATATAGGTGAGACCGTTGGTCGAACACGAACAAAAATATATAGGTCGTCTTACGGTTTCAGAGTTTACATGTCTAATTTAAGGAGAAAAATTGTGTAAAAATATTAGGTATATATTTGAGAAATAATTTAGTTTATTCGAACAAGAATTGAGGCGGTCGACTTAGTTCGACTTCATAATGAAAATTTTTCAGTAACATTTTATTTCTAGATTATTACGACCGTTGGATTTGACCTTTGGGCATCACAGATAAATGGATGATTTTTTAGGTCGACCAAATCTAAGTAAATAAAACTATTTTGACGGAATGAAATTAGATTCCAAATGTGAAAACAAATGGGAATTGACCCATGTATAAATTACACAATATGATTCCATGGTAATCCAAAAGTTTTTAATATTAAAGTCCATGGTAATTGCAGGGTTTGAGAATGAATAGATTATTTTTTAGGAAAATAATAAATTGATCTTGACAATTAAAGTTGGTAAAGTTTTTTGGAAAAATGTGAGCTACTTAAACAATAATTTTGGTAAAAAAAACAACTATGTCGATCATATGTTGGTCAAACACGAACAAAAACATATAGTTTGAAAACACATAGTCGACCAATTAACCTACTGAGAACGAACAAAACTTAAGTATAGTATTATTGCCATTATCAAATGTTGGTCAACACTTGATCGTAGAAAAATAATAATTATAATATTATACATTTTTAAACATATTTTAAACATATTTTTGCATATTATAAATCTTATATATAAAATATTCACGGGGTGATTGGCAAATAATATATAGAATTCCAAAATTTAACACGTAGAGGTGATTGGTTGAGGAAGAGTGACAAAAATTAAATATACCTACTTAGGTCGACCAACAAGTTTTTAAATTGAACTATGGTGGTTGGAGTGCATTGAATTCACCAACAAAAATTAAATATACCTACGACCAAATGTTGGTCAATATTCTACGAATCGATCAGCGTTCGGTCGACCCTAATTTATCTTATTAAACATAATATACCTACTTTGTTTTCAATATCTTTTTATTAAAAATCATTGTTAACTACATTTCAAATAGTATATATTAAGAATTAAAAAGCATAATCTAAAATAAATAAGAACAATCTAATCGATAGAATTCCAAAATTTAAAACGTAGAGGTTTAATTATTAAGAAACAATATTATTAATTTTCAACCATTAACTGCAATTGATTTCAAATAAAAGCTCAAACATAGGATTAATTTTCAACCATTAACTGCAACTGTTTTACTCCTATTTAGAGAATTCTCTCAATTACAAACCGATTGCTAATGGTGTTGACTTATAATTTTTTTACTTTAAATTTAAAAACATTGATGCAGAAAAGTTTACAAATATTGACAATATTTAGTATATATTGTTTATACTTAAAATTTAATTTAACTTTAGATAAATTTAATTTAACTTTAGATAAATTTAATTTAACATTGACAAAGTTTATGATCGTACTATACAAGATCAGAAGACCCTAATAGATCAGATAGAATTCCAAAAGTTAACGCGTTGTGTTTTAAAGTTAAGATTTATGCAGGTAATTAATTGAGGAAGAGGTGACCGTTGGGTTTTATGTGACCTTAGGGAATCATAGATAATTAAATTGATGATTTTATACGTCGACCAAATTTAAGTCATTAATCAAAACGGTACCTTAACTATACATAAGTGTTTCAAATTGAGATTATATTCGAATTTTTAACAAAAAAGTCCGTGACGATCAAAATTTCATGTACAGAGTCACCCTATAGTGATCATATGGACAAAAATAAGGTAAAGTAGACTTTACGCAAAGAATTCTGACCGCCACGTGGAATTTTTTGGTCTGAAATTTAAATAAAATCTCAAATTGAAACATTGATGTAATGTAATAGAGTCCAAATGTGAAAACAAATGGTAATTGACCTTGTGTAAATTACACAATATGATCCAACATATGTTGGTCGAACACGAAAAAAGATTAAGAAAATTTTCTAAATTCCCGTGATTCAACCAACCTCAAGTCGACCTATATAATTTTTAATACCCCTCAACTAATTTTTAGTCCATGTATTGTAGCCAAAGTTTCAATGTAAAATTTCCACAAAGGGGAGGTTCAATATATATAAATAAATTTTTAAAAAATAATTCCTACTCTTAAAATAATAGACATTTTAGGTCGACCAAATTTTTTAGTAATTCCTACATTTTTTTTAGTAATTAAATATATATTAAAGATTTAAAATATTAGGTCGACCAAATTTTATGGAGACCAATAAAACTGGGTCGACTAAATATTATGGAGACCAATAAACCTGGGTCGACCAAATTAAGTCCTAAAAAGTGTTCAAGGAATCAAAAGAAATAAGTCATCCAAGTGTTCAAGTCATCACAACTCACAAAAAAAACATTGGTAATTCACATCATAACCATCCTTCCACCTGCCTTCAATTCCATCATATAATGATGACTGTGAGGGGGTGGAAACTCCAAGTCACAATCGTCAATCACCATCGTCAGAACACGGCCAAACTCGTGGTTGAAGAACACAATCCTCTCACGGTCAGGTATGAGTAACCTACTTTTTACTTCTTCTAACATTCCTTCTTCACCCACAAATATTTCTTGTGTTCCATGCATAACCACTAGACCACTTCCAGGATTACAACAACTCCTCAAAAAGTCCGTGCAGAGTTGCTGTTTCAGAGATTTATTTCATTATTTGCCTTGAAGTTTAAAACAGACAACATGGTTCATGATATTACAAAAAATGATACTCGTATTAAAAGTTGTATAGTGCAAACCTTTGCTGTTTTTTTGTGTGGAATGTAAAAGAAAGAAGGGCAGTAGAAAAGATTTGCATATGGCAATTTAGGAATGGCGGACTGGACAAAGACGACAGGATCACCTGTGACATATAAGAAATAATATACGTAACAAGATATACGATAGTATGGAGTAGATAGTACTACGTATTTGATGTTTATTTACAAAAACCAACAAAATAGTTCCCTTGCATACCTGATTCAGCTGGGAATGTAGCGGGAGTGGTATTGGTTATAGGGGCAACCTTATTACCCCGATTGTCAAAAACAAAGGTTTCAAATTTAAAATTCCCAACATGGCGAAACAAAACATAGCCATGCACGGGAACATCAACTTTTTCCATGAATTCGTCAAAACCACTTGCAAAATCTCCTTTATCAACTTCCACAGACCATGATTGGTTACCATAAGCAAGAAGAGCACTTACTTCAGCATGCTCAAAAAGGTGTCGGCTCATACACCTAGGTATGTCCTAAAAAACAAAATATGAAGTAGTATGCATAAATAATGGTAGCATATACGGAGTATAAAACTAAAACTCTAATGATATCAACAAAATTCTGTGCATGCATACCGTACGATAGAGATCATTGTTTTTCACTACAAACCAAGCAATTGTAGACTGGGTAACATCAGGTTGATGAATTGAGGAAGAAGAAAATTTTAAACATGAACCGTCTAGGAAACACCAAAATTTGGATTTATTAAAACAAGATTTTAATTTATAAAAATTGTACGAGTAATTCATTCAAAGATTATAAAATTACTTACAATAGCCATTCGTCTCGCCAGATTGTTCTATATTTTTCAAATATCTTTCCAGCCCTTCCCTGTCTGTAATTCTAGGTGGAATAACGGAAGGGAAGTTTGCTGCTGAAAGAAACGTGTACCAGTCTTGTAAGATTTTCACGATCCAGCGACCAGAATCTGATAGGGTTGCATCTGCAACACATACACGGCGTCCATGCACAGTATTCAAGAAGTAAGTAACCCGGTTTCCTGCATCAGCACCGTCACCTTCTACACAAGTCATAGTGCCCCAAAGATCCATTGTAGTGTCTAAGAGTAAGCAAAAAAAGCGCAAAGAAGTATTAATATGGAGTATTTGTAGTTTGGAACGTTTGAGAGACCATATAAATCAATCCACCAAGGGATCAACGCGTCCGTCAATGAGCCCGACGGTTACCAACGGATCAACACGTCGATCAATACCAAAGGTCTCGCTTGTCAACTCACGCGGGTTGCGGGTTTAAGTGGTTGGCCCACCGGAATGTGGGCCAACCCACCAGAATGTGGCTTGCGGCTTGCCCCGCAAGTCCTACAGGCTACAGTGAGTCTAGACTCTGGAATCCCGCGCGGGCTCATGACTGGTGGAACAGGTCAGCCTTCATATGAGCGTCCCCACACGGGCCATGATCCTACTGTTAGGCCCAATTGACTCTATTTATTAATCCTGCTTAATGGGCTCAGTTTAGTAATCCCGTGTAATGGGCTTTGTAATCCATATTTTTATGGGGAATTTCACAGTCCATAATACATATGGAGTAGAGTATCACTTAATATCTAACTAACAACATTATATTTGTGAATGAGGGTTGGTACTCTTGATTTATGTCAATCCATTTTTACATAAAAAAAAATTGTACATTATGCTTAGAAAGTTGTACCTAACTTTTCAATTGACTTTAATGACCTTAACGTCATTAAAGTCATGTGTTATTTCACATTGGGCATGTTTTGCCAAAAAAACATTGGGCATGAGTTATCCTGCCTTGAGCGATCAATCGCTAGTGTTACATATAATTGTAACACTTATCGCTAGCAGATGAGGACTAGGGGTGGGGGGAAAATAGAAAATACCGAAATTTCGGTATACCGGACTTACCATATCGAAAAATACCGAATTTACCGAAGTGTTTGGTATATGGACACTTTTGGTACGGTATGATACCGTACCGAATTACTTCGGTATGGTATCGGTATATATTTTGGAAATAAACGGTATACCGTTATACCGTCATAACGTGATTCCAATCCAATAATTTCTTTAAAATTATAAACATAACTAGAAACACAACATTAATTCAAAATCTTCGGTAAAGGTATGGTAAAGGTATAGGATAAAATCTTCGGTATAGCGTACCGAACCACCCCTAGATGAGGTTGTCTTCTATGTTACAGTACTACCTCTGTTTCATTTTACGGGTCTTACTTTCATTTTGGGGGTTGTTTCAAAATAAATGTCACCTTTTGAAGTGATCTATTGAAATATGTGATCTAGTGCATTTATGCAGGGGCGGACTTACCTTTGGTATCATCTGACTTTTCTTAAGGTTTAGTCAGATTAGAGGATGTTTTCTTTTGGACTGTTTTCAGTTCCAGACCAGATCAGACCTGACTTCCGTAGTTATAAAAAACATAGAGATCAGACCAGATCAGACTAGACCACACCAAAGCCCCAACGAATAATACAAATAATAATACAAATAATAATACAAATAATAATAATAATAATAATAATAATAATAATAATAATAATAATAATAATAATAATAATAATAATAATAATAATAATAATAATAATAATAATAATAATAATAATAATAATAATAATAATAATAATAATAATAATAATAATAATAATAATAATAATAATAATAATAATAATAATAATAATAATAATAATAATAATAATAATAATAATAATAATAATAATAATAATAATAATAATAATAATAATAATAATAATAATAATAATAATAATAATAATAATAATAATAATAATAATAATAATAATAATAATAATAATAATAATAATAATAATAATAATAATAATAATAATAATAATAATTAGTCACATAAAATGTAATGCAAGCATCTACTGAACATATTAATTCAAACTAAATCAAACCCAAAATTGGGAGATTGACCCCAATTTTGGTCTGGTCTAGTCTAGTCTAGTCTCATAAATGCTCTGTCTCGTAAACGAATAAACCTTCCTGTCTCTATCGTAGTATTTATAAGTGCGTTTAATTATCTTCTGAACCAGTACAGATTTGTGAACTTATTTATTTATTTATTTGGTCGACCATGAGTTGATATATTTGGTCGAGCGAACAAAAATCACGCAAGACCAAATATGTTGGTCGAGCAGAAATCAAATACTCCATTTTGGTCGACTTCATTTTGGTCGAATTTTAAGGAGTACTTAGGTCGACTTCATTTTGGTCGAATTTTAAAAAGATGAGTTCAGACGAATAAGTTTGAAATACTATGGAAACATGAAATACTCGTATTAAAAAAAAAAAAAATTGTCCTACTATG
Source organism: Cuscuta epithymum (assembly GCA_945859915.1). Taxonomy (NCBI): domain Eukaryota; kingdom Viridiplantae; phylum Streptophyta; class Magnoliopsida; order Solanales; family Convolvulaceae; genus Cuscuta; species Cuscuta epithymum. The sequence continues at coordinate 477,758 of CAMAPF010000980.1, read as the reverse complement.
AAAACATGAAATACTCGTACTATGATAACGAATTTTTTTTTTATGAAATACTTCGTATTAGCCTCAAATAGTACTACGCTGCAACATCCCCTAATCTGCAATGGTCTAGTCTGCAACCTGCAAGGGTCTAGTCTCATACGGAGTAAATGTTCTGTAGGGAAACGTGTAAACGTTCCATCTCACATAAATATTGTCGTTTTGGACTGTTCGGTCTAGTCCGTTTATCTAGTTTGAATGGGACGGATCAGGGATGGAGTTAAAATGATACGGAGTAAAATGTTAAATGTTTAAGACTGAAAATGATCCTCAAAGTAGCTAATACATGAAAAGTAACCTAAATTAATACGTAGTAGCTAAAATGATACTCAGTATGTCAGATAACTTCGGTCAATACATACAACCTTACTTTTTCTTATTATTATTACACAACTTAGTGAGTGAAATCAAAATTTCGTATTTGGTGAAAAGATTGGTTGATTTTTTTGATTTATGAAAAAAATAAATATAAATTAAGTCTTACTAGTATTAATAAAATAGGGAAAAAATTATACTAAAAACTAGCTAAAATGATCATTTGAGGATACAAATGTTAGTCCGATTAGGACCAATCAGGACCAACATCAATTAGTCCGATGTTATTCCTGATACAAATGTTAGTCCCCTGATACTCTCGATCTTAGTCCAATTAGTCCAGTTACTCTCGATGTTAGTACGATTAGGACCAATCAGGACTAACATCAATTACTCCTTCATACAAATGTTAATCCAATTGGTTCTGATACTCTCGATCTTAGTCCAATTAGTCCAGGTACTCTCGATCCTATTGCAGTTAAGACCGATACTCTCGATGTTAGTCCGATTAGGACCAATCAGGACCAACATCAATTAGTCCGATGTTATTCCTGATACAAATGTTAGTCCCCTGATACTCTCGATCTTAGTCCAATTAGTCCAGTTACTCTCGATGTTAGTCCGTTTAGGACTAACATCAATTACTCCTTCATACAAATGTTAATCCAATTGGTTCTGATACTCTCGATCTTAGTCCAATTAGTCCAGGTACTCTCGATCCTATTGCAGTTAAGACCGATACTCTCGATGTTAGTCCGATTAGGACCAATCAGGACCAACATCAATTAGTCCGATGTTATTCCTGATACAAATGTTAGTCCCCTGATACTCTCGATCTTAGTCCAATTAGTCCAGTTACTCTCGATGTTAGTCCGATTAGGACCAATCAGGACTAACATCAATTACTCCTTCATACAAATGTTAATCCAATTGGTTCTGATACTCTCGATCTTAGTCGAATTAGTCCAGGTACTCTCGATCCTATTGCAGTTAAGACCGATACTCTCGATGTTAGTCCGATTAGGACCAATCAGGACCAACATCAATTAGTCCGATGTTATTCCTGATACAAATGTTAGTCCCCTGATACTCTCGATCTTAGTCCAATTAGTCCAGTTACTCTCGATGTTAGTCCGTTTAGGACCAATCAGGACTAACATCAATTACTCCTTCATACAAATGTTAATCCAATTGGTTCTGATACTCTCGATCTTAGTCCAATTAGTCCAGGTACTCTCGATCCTATTGCAGTTAAGACCGATACTCTCGATGTTAGTCCGATTAGGACCAATCAGGACCAACATCAATTAGTCCGATGTTATTCCTGATACAAATGTTAGTCCCCTGATACTCTCGATCTTAGTCCAATTAGTCCAGTTACTCTCGATGTTAGTCCGATTAGGACCAATCAGGACTAACATCAATTACTCCTTCATACAAATGTTAATCCAATTGGTTCTGATACTCTCGATCTTAGTCGAATTAGTCCAGGTACTCTCGATCCTATTGCAGTTAAGACCGATACTCTCGATGTTAGTCCGATTAGGACCAATCAGGACCAACATCAATTAGTCCGATGTTATTCCTGATACAAATGTTAGTCCCCCGATACTATCGATCTTAGTCCAATTAGTCCAGTTACTCTCGATGTTAGTCCGATTAGGACCAATCAGGACTAACATCAATTACTCCTTCATACAAATGTTAATCCAATTGGTTCTGATACTCTCGATCTTAGTCCAATTAGTCCAGGTACTCTCGATCCTATTGCAGTTAAGACCGATACTCTCGATGTTAGTCCGATTAGGACCAATCAGGACCAACATCAATTAGTCCGATGTTATTCCTGATACAAATGTTAGTCCCCTGATACTCTCGATCTTAGTCCAATTAGTCCAGTTACTCTCGATGTTAGTCCGATTAGGACCAATCAGGACTAACATCAATTACTCCTTCATACAAATGTTAATCCAATTGGTTCTGATACTCTCGATCTTAGTCGAATTAGTCCAGGTACTCTCGATCCTATTGCAGTTAAGACCGATACTCTCGATGTTAGTCCGATTAGGACCAATCAGGACCAACATCAATTAGTCCGATGTTATTCCTGATACAAATGTTAGTCCCCCGATACTATCGATCTTAGTCCAATTAGTCCAGTTACTCTCGATGTTAGTCCGATTAGGACCAATCAGGACTAACATCAATTACTCCTTCATACAAATGTTAATCCAATTGGTTCTGATACTCTCGATCTTAGTCCAATTAGTCCAGGTACTCTCGATCCTATTGCAGTTAAGACCGATACTCTCGATGTTAGTCCGATTAGGACCAATCAGGACCAACATCAATTAGTCCGATGTTATTCCTGATACAAATGTTAGTCCCCTGATACTCTCGATCTTAGTCCAATTAGTCCAGTTACTCTCGATGTTAGTCCGATTAGGACCAATCAGGACTAACATCAATTACTCCTTCATACAAATGTTAATCCAATTGGTTCTGATACTCTCGATCTTAGTCGAATTAGTCCAGGTACTCTCGATCCTATTGCAGTTAAGACCGATACTCTCGATGTTAGTCCGATTAGGACCAATCAGGACCAACATCAATTAGTCCGATGTTATTCCTGATACAAATGTTAGTCCCCTGATACTCTCGATCTTAGTCCAATTAGTCCAGTTACTCTCGATGTTAGTCCGATTAGGACCAATCAGGACCAACATCAATTAGTCCGATGTTATTCCTGATACAAATGTTAGTCCCCCGATACTATTGATCTTAGTCCAATTAGTCCAGGTACTCTCGATCCTATTGCAGTTAAGACCGATACTCTCGATGTTAGTCCGATTAGGACCAATCAGGACCAACATCAATTAGTCCGATGTTATTCCTGATACAAATGTTAGTCCCCTGATACTCTCGATCTTAGTCCAATTAGTCCAGTTACTCTCGATGTTAGTCCGATTAGGACCAATCAGGACCAACATCAATTAGTCCGATGTTATTCCTGATACAAATGTTAGTCCCCCGATACTATTGATCTTAGTCCAATTAGTCCAGGTACTCTCGATCCTAGTCAAATTAGTCCTCATACGCTCGATTTCAGAACTAACACAGACCAGATCAGACCAGACCAGATTTAAACAGACCAGACCAGACCAGACCAGACCAGACTTGGACAGTTATAAAATACACTGAGACCATACGTTTACCAGACCAGAACAGTTCAGACTAGACCAGACCAGACTTATCCAATTAGTCCAGATACTCTAGATCTTAGTCCATTTAATCTTTTTTAACACCAGATTAGAAATATTAAGGTTCCAAATATTAATGTATTAGTGCTTATCCGTGCTTATCCGTGCTAAGCGGTCACATTCAATAGCGGAATGGCGCTGGTTCAGACTGGTATAATTTTAAACGTGTATCACACTATAGCATCTTCCCTTCTGTGCCCAATTCAATACCAAACAGAACGACTCTAGAAAGTACATTGAATGTGATACTAGAAAAAAGTGCTACATTGAATGAGATTTTCAATTCCTTAATTTCTCTCTAGGGTTTACTTTATCGTTTATTTTCTCGGGTTATTGTTAACAATGGCCGATTTTGGGAGCCATGTTTATCTTTTTACTGGTTACACTGTTGAGGACGACCCTACCGATAAGAATAGGATGATTTATGTTTTATGTACTCGCCATGGAAGAAAAATACCAGTTGCATCTTTAACCTATTGCTGTCATCATCTACTTGAAGCGGGATGGCATGATTTTACGGATGCAGTAGACCTCCTCACGGCTCCCCACTTCAGCAATTATGAGATTGAGACACCAGACACAACAACTCTTCGAGGGCATTTGCTTGAAATAATTCAAAATAGTTATTCATACGGTGCTGAAGGTTAGTATGCTCAATGAATTCGGTTAGTACACACTAATTTATTTACTGTGTATGCTCAATGAATTAAAACCAAACTATTAAAATATATATATTCTTGATTCCCAGCCTGTACTCGAGACCCTTATAGGTTTTCTATTCATCTTCCGGATGTGGATAAAACAAACATAGCTTGGTGGTTTGTCATTCCAGAAACAGATGGGACACCTACAGTATGCACTCATTAAACTTTGTACTATTTAATGTTTCGATTATTGTTTTAATTTATACAAACGTGTTCTCAGAGTTTACCGGAGTGTATGAGCAGGCATCTTTTTGAGCACATAGAAAAGCGTGCTGTATTTGGTTATGGTAAAAAATCCTTCTTTGTGGACGTTGAGAACTTCATGTTAAATGGAGTTGACACATTCTTCACGGAATCTGGTGTTCCAGACGATGCCCTTCTTTTATTTCGTCATACAGGCAACTTTAGGTTTGATACATTTGCTTTTGACAGTAGGGGTAATAACATTGCCCCAATTGATTCCGGTCTCATTCCCAATCCTACTGCATCAGGTAGATAGATCCATTCTGTTTGAGTCAACTGTAATTTTGTTGCAACTGTAATTTCATTGTGTAATTTTTTTTAAATATTTTTCAGATGAAATGATTGTCCCTGTAAGGTCTGCCATTCCGAATTTGCCATACGAAGGACTCTTCTCATGTCCTTCTTTCTTCTACTTTCCGCGTAAAACTTCAAAGGTTTGATAAAAAATTCAAATCCTTCGTACTATTGCCCTAATTTACTCTGAAATAAAATATCTGAAACAGGTCCACTGCAATGATTTCTTGATGAGCTGTTGTAGTGATCCAGATTCAGAAAGTATAGACTTAGTTGTGGGGCATGGAACACAAGATCAACACTTTTCAAGCAAGCATCAGCGGCCGTTGTTTAAGGCAGTGAGAGATCGCTTCTGTTTACATAAAAGCTTAAAGTTGGTGTTTTTTAACATCATGCGTGGTTGTGTTTTAATGCTGGTAATTGGTCAGTGCAACGTAGAGTCACTACCCCAGCACACTAGTATAGAATATATGATAGAGTTAAATTCGAATGGTAGAATGTAAGATTTGTTGTGACTTTTAAGAAACTGTCTGCCATGGTTGAAAAACCTACCAAGTTCTGGTTTAATATAACGTACTTCTATCTATAATTACAATGGAACATGGTCGAGCCTCCTTGAACCCTAAATTTTCAGTGGATTTTTATTCGAACAGAATGTAGTCGTTTAAGTGGATCACCAACAACTATAATAATCATAATGCTAAATACATAAAAACATAAATATGTTATAATATTAATTCTAACTTATGGATATACATGTGAGTGTAATTAAGAATTAAAGTAGTAATTAGAATCACTGAAAGAAATTACAATTGAGACCAATAACCATTAAACTTCATTTGGGTAGATAATACAAAAAGATCAGACTTTTAAAATGAGACGTAATATGTAAAAGGGTCGACTTGATTGTGAAAGTTCGACCATGAAAGGGTCGACGCAGGGGGACAAATGAGATTAATTTTCATTGGTTAACTCAAAATAATCATCTCTATATTACATGTTATAATCATCTATATTGCATATTATGTCCATCATTGGGAACCCCATAAGGGTCTAGATGATTTGTGAACTCTTTGATGTAGTCTTCTGAAATCTGAATTCTAACATATAGTCGACCAAACAGTTGTCGACTTGATGTTGAAGATTCGACCATCATTTGAATCAGATTTGAGATTTTGATCGAACTTGATAATTTTTCATGAGAATTTCATTTTTTAATAATTATTGAATTTAATTATTCTTGGTTATACTAAGAATGTGTTACCAATTAAATGTGTTTTATTTATGGATTAATTATAAATTATCAAATATTGCAATGTCTCTTACCGGAGCCGACCGTTGTGTTTTTTCAAACAATGGTTTGAAAAATGAGACAAATGAAAGGGTCGACAGTATATTTTTTTAGAAAGTTTGAAAAATTTTAAGAAATGGCGCTATTTTCCAGAAAACCCAAAAAAAAGGGAGGGAGTTACCATGGTAGAGCAAATTGGGTCTAGTCTCATAAATGCTTTCGGTCTAGTCTCATAAATGCTCTGTCTTCCGATATGGCGCCTCTTTAGTACTGTAGTATCTAAAGATTTGGCGCAAGTCTCCATACTGAACCTCAAGATTTGGCGCAAGTCTCCGTACTGTAGTCACATAATAAATGGCCCATAATAAATGCCTGTTAAATTACTCCTAGTATATTTGTTCGATCGACCCCTAGTTGAGCATATTTTGGTCGACCTCAAAAAAATGTTTAGGTCGACTATATTTTGGTCGAAAAGTGTTGACGGCGTTTTCAATGGATTCCTAAATTTTTTAGTGAAACGTGGTCGAGCCTCCTTGAACCCTAAATTTTCAGTGGATTTTTATTCGAACAGAATGTAGTCGTTTAAGTGGATCACCAACAACTATAATAATCATAATGCTAAATACATAAAAACATAAATATGTTATAATATTAATTCTAACTTATGGATATACATGTGAGTGTAATTAAGAATTAAAGTAGTAATTACAATCACTGAAAGAAATTACAATTGAGACCAATAACCATTAAACTTCATTTGGGTAGATAATACAAAAAGATCAGACTTTTAAAATGAGACGTAATATGTAAAAGGGTCGACTTGATTGTGAAAGTTCGACCATGAAAGGGTCGACGCAGGGGGACAAATGAGATTAATTTTCATTGGTTAACTCAAAATAATCATCTCTATATTACATGTTATAATCATCTATATTGCATATTATGTCCATCATTGGGAACCCCATAAGGGTCTAGATGATTTGTGAACTCTTTGATGTAGTCTTCTGAAATCTGAATTCTAACATATAGTCGACCAAACAGTTGTCGACTTGATGTTGAAGATTCGACCATCATTTGAATCAGATTTGAGATTTTGATCGAACTTGATAATTTTTCATGAGAATTTCATTTTTTAATAATTATTGAATTTAATTATTCTTGGTTATACTAAGAATGTGTTACCAATTAAATGTGTTTTATTTATGGATTAATTATAAATTATCAAATATTGCAATGTCTCTTACCGGAGCCGACCGTTGTGTTTTTTCAAACAATGGTTTGAAAAATGAGACAAATGAAAGGGTCGACAGTATATTTTTTTAGAAAGTTTGAAAAATTTTAAGAAATGGCGCTATTTTCCAGAAAACCCAAAAAAAGGGAGGGAGTTACCATGGTAGAGCAAATTGGGTCTAGTCTCATAAATGCTTTCGGTCTAGTCTCATAAATGCTCTGTCTTCCGATATGGCGCCTCTTTAGTACTGTAGTATCTAAAGATTTGGCGCAAGTCTCCATACTGAACCTCAAGATTTGGCGCGAGTCTCCGTACTGTAGTCACATAATAAATGGCCCATAATAAATGCCTGTTAAATTACTCCTAGTATATTTGTTCGATCGACCCCTAGTTGAGCATATTTTGGTCGACCTCAAAAAAATGTTTAGGTCGACTATATTTTGGTCGAAAAGTGTTGACGGCGTTTTCAATGGATTCCTAAATTTTTTAGTGGAACGTGGTCGAGCCTCCTTGAACCCTAAATTTTCAGTGGATTTTTATTCGAACAGAATGTAGTCGTTTAAGTGGATCACCAACAACTATAATAATCATAATGCTAAATACATAAAAACATAAATATGTTATAATATTAATTCTAACTTATGGATATACATGTGAGTGTAATTAAGAATTAAAGTAGTAATTACAATCACTGAAAGAAATTACAATTGAGACCAATAACCATTAAACTTCATTTGGGTAGATAATACAAAAAGATCAGACTTTTAATTATACTAAGTAGATAGATAGAAGTGCAGTCATCAACCAGAACTTGGTAGGTTTTTCAAAGATGGCAGATAGTTTCTTAAAAGTCACAACAGTTACATTCTACCATTCACATTTAACTCTATCATATATTCTATACTAGTGTGCTGGGGTAGTGACTCTACGTTGCACTGACCAATTACCAGCATTAAAACACAACCACGCATGATGTTAAAAAACACCAACTTTAAGCTTTTATGTAAACAGAAGCGATCTCTCACTGCCTTAAACAACGGCCGCTGATGCTTGCTTGAAAAGTGTTGATCTTGTGTTCCATGCCCCACAACTAAGTCTATACTTTCTGAATCTGGATCACTACAACAGCTCATCAAGAAATCATTGCAGTGCACCTGTTTCATGGATTTTATTTCACAGTAAATCAGGGCAATAATACAATGACAGGATTTTAATCAAAGTACTATATGGTATTACAAGTGAGATTTTAATCAAACCTTTGATGTTTTATACGGAACGTAGAAGAAAGAAGGGCAGTAGAAGAGTCCTTCGTATGGCAAATTCGGAATGGCAGACCTTACAGGGACAATCATTTCACCTGGAGTATATGTAAAAATATTTACACAACCATTTATATTTTCAATCCATTTTGAGGTACACATTTTCATACGCACACTTACACATGTTTGTGAAGAGTATTTTTGTGTCTGTATACACACAAATATTTGTGTCTGTATACACACTTACAACATTTTCAAATACGTTATGTCTTAATATAAACAAAAATGTACTCTTCACAAACATGAGTGTGTAGGTGTGTCAAATTTTGCAATGTCTCTTACCGGAGTAGACCGTTGTGTTTTTTCAAAAAATGGTTTGAAAAATGAGACAAATGAAATTACAAAATGAGACATAATATGTAAAAGGTTCGACTTGATTGTGAACATTCGACCATGAAAGGGTCGACGCAGGTGACAAATGAGATTAATTTTCATTCGTTAACTCAAAATAATCATCTCTATATTACACCGTGTGTGTATGAAAAATGTGTACCAATAGATTTTTTTTATACTTTTACGACAAAATTACAATTGACTCGAACAGAAGGGATCTATCTACCTGATGCAGTAGGATTGGGAATGAGACCGGAATCAATTGGGGCAATGTTATTACCCATATTGTCAAAAGCAAATGTATCAAACCTAAAGTTGCCTGTATGGCGAAATAAAAGAAGGGCATCATCTGGAACACCAGATTCCGTGAAGAATGTCTCGACTCCGTTTAACTCGAAGTGATCAACTTCCACAAAGAAGGATTTTTTACCATAAGCAAGTACGGCACGCTTTTCCACGTGCTCAAAAACATGCCTGCTCAAACACTCTGGGATTTTCTGAGAACATGTACTTCGTATAAGTTAAAATACTAATTGCAACATTCATGTATCAAATACAATATCGCAAAAGGAATGAGTACATAGTATGTATATTCCCCATCGTTTTCTGCAGGGAGGAACCACCAAGCTATGTGTGTTTCATCGACATCCGGAAGATGGAGAGAAAACGAACTACAGGCTGGGAAATAAGATTATTTATATTTTAATTAATACGATAGTATATGTGTATTAATTTTGAGGATTATACTGAATGAAGTACTCGCTACTAACCTTCGTTAGCGTATGTAGAACTATTCTGAATTACTTTATTCAAATGCCATTGAAGAGTTGTTATGTTTGGTGTCTCCATATCATAATACTTGAAGTGGGGATCCGTGAGGAGGTCTATTGCGTCTGTAAAAGCATACCAAGAGTCTTCACATCGGCTTTCACATCGCCATTCGGCAGTTGTATGATTTGGCCGGGTAATAGCGGCAAAGGGAAGTCTTCTTCCATGGCGAGTAAATAAAACATACAGCATCCTATTATCATCGGTAGGATCATCCTCCAGTCTGTAATCCGTAAAAAGATAAACATGGTTCCCAATACCTGCCATTGTTACTACCGAATAAGGGAAGAAGACAAGCGACAAAAAAATAATAAAACCTAGAGAGATAAAGGATTCCAGAGATAAAACAAAATAGAAGACCGTATACTCCGTATTTGAATACTCCGTATTTGTTTGGATGAAGTAAACGTGTTTTTTTGTTAAATGTAGTGGTTATGTCAAAGGTCACAACCGGATCGAAATGCGAATACATCAAAGGTAACTTTAATGTAGTCTATATTTAAAGCGAATTTAATTTAAATTTAAAGTGAAATTTAAGTAAAATGAATTTTAAAGTGAATTTAACTTTTAAATTGAATTTCGTTTTTAATAATTATTGAATTCAATTCTCATTGGTTAATTCTCAACGGTCACCTTAACTGTTATTTGTATTTATGTTGATTAATTATTAATATGCTAATGATAATGATAACCATGAACCATCCGACTTCAAGTCTTCAACTGTTATTATAATTGTGATAATAAGTTAATAACCAACAGTAGGTTATTATGCAACGTGACTGTTTGCAACATGAGTTATAAATTTAATTATTCTTGGTTATACTAAGAATGTGTAACCAATTATTTCAAACAAAAAGAATGTGTAACCAATTAAAAGTGTTTTATTTATGGATTATTTATAAATTATCAAATATTGCAATCTCTCTTACGGGAGTCGACCGTTGTGTTTTTTGAAACAATGGTTTGAAAAAAGAGACAAATGAAAGGGTCGACCTTTGTGTTTTTTCATGTAATAATCATCTCTATGTTACATGTTAGAATCATCTATATTGCATATTATGTCCATAATTGGGAACCCCATAATTGTCTAGATGATTTGTGAACGCTTTCATGTAGTCTTCTGAATTCTAATATATAGTCGACCAAACAGTTATCGACTTGATGTTGAACATTCGACCATCATTTGATGGTTAACTCAAAATCATCTATATTACATGTTAGAAAATCATCTATATTACATTTTTTTTTTTGGAACCGTACATCGATATTACATGTTATGTCCGTAATTGTACAGATGATTGATAACAGCTCTTGTGCATAAAAAATTGCTAACACTTCTGAACTCTTGGATGTGTCACATAGTTTGGTCTCATCTCAGATGCTGAACTGCCCACCAGGAAGCACAAGAATACATAAGTGGTATTCCTAAACTCTAGGAGGAGGTGGATTGTGCTAACAAGAACTGCAAGGCAATCTTCCAAGATTCTTCAAGATCTTGATGTCTGGCTTTCATTGTAGACTCCAAGATTCTTTAAGGTCATCATTCATCAACTGAGTTTACAAAAATGTAGATATAAAGTTGTTACAAAAAAATAGAGGAATAAGGAAATTAAAGGACGAGGTTGTAGCATAGCAATTGAAGAGATAAGAAAAGGAGCACCTGTTTTTTCTTCAAAGCATAAAAAACTGCAGTTCAGCTCAGCTGATGAGACAAAACTATGTGACATATCCAAATTGCACTTATTTGGTGTTCTCCTTTTTACACTTATATAATGAAACAGTGGGGGACACCCATTTCTTTCGACGTCAAATACAATGATTGTCATTTCAAACTTGCAATACAAAGTTTGAAGGTATTTATGTATCGAAACTTGCAAACTAGAGCTTCTAACTACATGGAACATCTCCTTTGCGGAATTTGTAATGGACTAATACTTTTGATACACTAAACTGAGAAGATAAGTAAGTGGAGAGTGTTATTTATATACGTAGTACTCCGTATATGTGAAGAGAGGACAGTTGGGGTGGTTGAGGTTGAGTCGAATTTTTAATTAACCAACTAATATTATTAAATGCATAACATTTAAGGGAGTGATGATTCATAAGAGCTATGCATAAATGTCAACCTATTGCATCGGTCGACGTATTATCCCAATTACTACTTATTATATTGAGTTTAATTCTTATACGTTAAAAGGAGTACCATTACATAATATGTAATGGTTTAATTCTTATTGGTTAAAAGGAGTACCATTACTTAATATTTGATAATTTATAAAAATCCATACTAAAGGACGAACATAGTGGAGCACATTAATTATATAAAATATTACAAAGTCACTTTTCTAAGTCGACCGTTGTGTTTTCCAAAAATAATACGGAGTAGATGGAAATCGTAACAACTTAATTGGTCACATTGGAAAATGTGTCCCAACAGAATCGGTCAGGTCGATCGTCTAACCATGATTAATTTTAAAATTACAATCGACCAAAAGATGGTCGACTTGATTTAAGGTTTTATGTAAACAAATGAGATTAAGGATCGACTTGATCGAATGGTGGTCGAGGTTGAGGTGACTTGATCAAATGAGATTTAAGGCTTTATGTAACATGACGGTTGAGGTGACTTTTGAATTGACCAATAAAAATTATCGTCGACCTTATAATTTATTGTACGCAGTATCCCATAATATTTTAAAATTTATTGTTGTTTATCTATATTTAACGAAAAAGGATTACAATATCACCTACAACTGTGATAATTAATTAATATATTAACAATGATTAACAATGGTTTTTATTAGTTAAAATATTACGTAGTTGAGAAATATAATTCGAAATAGCGAAATGCTTTTCTAGAAACACATAACATTAGTCGACCAAACAATGGTGGACTTGATTTAAAGTTTTATGTTAATGTTTCACCATTATAGGGTTGACGAAGGAGAGAAATGATTTTACTTTTTTTTATTTAAAAGGGAATTTAAAAGGAATTTATTTTTTAAATTGACTTTAATGTTTAATATATAACTATTTAATATATACGGAGTAACTATTTAAAAGGACTTGATCGAATGGTGGTCGACTTGATCAAATAGTCGACCATCATAGGGTCGACGAAGGATGTATGTTGAGCTTAATTCTTATTGGTTAAAAGGAGTACCATTACTTAATATTTGATAATTTATAAAAATCGTTACTAAAGTACGAACATAGTGGAACACATTAATAATATAAAATATTACAAAGTCACTTTTATAAGTCGACCGTTGTGTTTTTCAAAAATAATAGATGGAAATCGTATCAACTTAATTGGTCACATGGGAAAATGTGTCCAAACAGAATCGGTCAGGTCGTTCGTCTAACCATGATTAATTTAAAAATTACAATCGACCAAAATATGGTCGAATTGATTTAAGGATCGACTTGATCCAATGGTGGTCGACCCAAAAATGTTCGATTTGATTTAAGGGTCGACGATAACCTTAACTGTTTGTATTTATTACTCCGTATTATTATTAATGATTAATGATAACGTTCGAACTTCAACTGTTATCATCATGATGATAAGAGTAAGTTATAATGTAACATGACGGTTGAGGTGACTTTTGAATTGACCAATAAAAATTATCGTCGACCTTATAATTTATTGTACGCAGTATCCCATAATATTTTAAAATTTATTGTTGTTTATCTATATTTAACGAAAAAGGATTACAATATCACCTACAACTGTGATAATTAATTAATATATTAACAATGATTAACAATGGTTTTTATTAGTTAAAATATTACGTAGTTGAGAAATATAATTCGAAATAGCGAAATGCTTTTCTAGAAACACATAACATTAGTCGACCAAACAATGGTGGACTTGATTTAAAGTTTTATGTTAATGTTTCACCATTATAGGGTTGACGAAGGAGAGAAATGACCAACATTGTTTATCTATATTTAACTAAAATTTATTGTACGCAGTATACCATAATCTCATTTGATTAACAATGTTTTTTATTAGTTAAAATATTACGTAGTTGAGTAATATAATTCGAAATAGCGAAATGTTTTTAAATTGACTTTCATGTTTAATATATAACTATTGAATTTAATTATATAATTGGTTAAAAGGAGTACCATTACTTAATATTTGATAATTTATAAATAATCCATACTAAAGGACGAACATGTGGAGCACATTAATTATATGAAATATTACAAAGTCACTTTTCTAAGTCGATCGTTGTGTTTTTCAAAAATAATAGATGGAAATCGTATCAACTTAATTGGTCACATTGGAAAATGTGTCCAAACAGAAACGGTCAGGTCGATCATCTAACCATGATTAATTTAAAAATTACAATCGACCAAAAGATGGTCGACTTGATTTAAGGTTTTATGTAAACAAATGAGATTAAGGATCGACTTGATCGAATGGTGGTCGACTTGATCAAATAGTCGACCATCATCGGGTCGACGAAGGATGTATGTTGAGTTTAATTCGTATTGGTTAACTCAAAAGCCACCTTAACTGTTTGTTATTATTATTATTATTATTATTAGACGAAGGATGTATGTTGAGTTTAATTCGTATTGGTTAACTCAAAAGCCACCTTAACTGTTTGTTATTATTATTATTATATTATTAATATTATTATTATTATTATTATTAGTATGATAATTAATTATAATGATAACCTTCCCACTTCAACTGTTATCATGCAACGTGACGGTTCGCAAACCGTTTCCTATACATATTCAAGTATATATACAAGTAATTACACTCGTTTTCTCACTTTCTCTCCCATACGAAATCCTACAATCGATCTATCTACCATCGGAGATGTTCCGTAACAGAATTGTTGTTCTTCCCCATGACATTGTTCTTGAAATCTTAAAGAAACTTCCTGCTAAGTATCTGATGAGGTACAAGTGTGTTTCAAAAGGTTGGCGTAATATGATTAGCGATTCTACATTTCAAGAAGCCCACCAAGACAACAGCATATGTCGTGCAGAAGCTACTCACATGTTATTTGCTTGTATAGAGACTTGTTTGATAATGTTATATGATTGTCAATATCCTCATCTTGTCTATGTAATTTCCCCATACCAAACTGAAGTTCATATCACAAATAAACCTTTTCCATCTACTTCACTTTCCTGCCTGAACGCTACAAAGTTTCAAACACCTTCTAACATTTCCAAAGGCCATATGGTGTTGTTTATTTCTGATGCCTTTGATTTTGGTCACCAAGAAGCGCCTGCTCTTATCTTCATAAACTTGTCCACATTCAGTAGAAAAGCCCTTCCAGTTATGGAGCACATCTCAAGCACTAGCAGTTTTTCACTCGGGTTTGATGAGTCTTCTAAAATGTTCAAACTTGTACACTATAATCGCAATTCTTCACAAAAGTGTCACATTCTGAGCATTGGAAGCCCAGAGTGGAGGAACTTGCTCCATCCAAGTGCTGATTTTGACATTGGAAATGCTGATTGTTCATGCATTAATGGAAGGCTGTATTACAAGAAAGGACGTAGAGATGTTCAAGCAGTTGCATTCTTCGACTTGCAGGAGGAAAGACTTCAACAGCAATCTGTTCCAGCATCCTCTATACATCAACATGGCCCTACTGGGTGGTTCGAGAACCCCTATTATTTCCAAGAAATAATAAATTTGAAAGGGAAGGTAGGACTGCTTCGTGGGCTTAAAGTTTGGATTTTGGAGCAGTATGGTTGGGATGCAAAGGACATCATACTTCCTGATGAAGTGGTTAATGGTGAATTCGCCGGTGAGGAATGCGATGGTAATATTTTCATCAAGTCATTCGAAGCAGCAGATGGGCAATCAAAATACTACCTTTATAACTTGGAGACGTCCCAGTGTAAGGAAGCTACCTCCATTTCGGTGAACGGACGGAGGTTTAGTGATTATGTATCACGTTTAGGAATTCCAACAGCTCGATGTACATTTAAATTACTAAACTACGTGGAAAATATTGTAGAATATTAATATTAATGTAGATGTTAGTCGACAGTCGACTTCACAATATTTATGTGTTTTTTTTTTTAAATAGTTCGATCACTTAGTGTTTTTTTATGGAATAATTATAGTTTCATTATAGTCTTAACTGTGATTGTATAACTGTATTAACTTTTTATTTTACTGTTTCATTTTTTAGTTATATTCAAACATTTGAATATTCAAACGTAGTTGATTAGTCAAACATTTTTAGGTAAAATATTACTTAGTTGTATGTAATTATAACTGAGTATTATATATGTATGAATGAATTTAATTATCATTTTACATATTTAATTCTTATTGGTTACACGTACCATTACTTAATATTACAAACAGTGGTAAGGTTTTATGTGAAAAAATGAGATCAATGAACGTCCTGATCGACCAGTGGTTGAACAAACAATGGTCGACTTGATTTAAGGGTCGACGAAGCAAGTGAGATTTATTTTTATTGGGTAAATCAAAAGTCACCTTAACTGATAATTGTATTTATGATGATTATTAAGAAGTATTATACTAATGATAAGCTGTTATAAATGAATTTTATTGGTGACAAATATTACAATTAATCATTGTTTTAATTGTAAAATAAAACATACTAAATTCATTAATACATATAACAAAATACATACTTCGTACTGAAAACCTTTTCAAGCCATCTACATCTTTTAAACGAACATTACGTTACTCAGCATTCAATTATTGTTTCAAAATTTCATCTACATTTGTAAAAATCTACCAACAGTATGGATTTAAAATGAATTTAATTTTTATTTAAAGTGAGAACTTTAAATAAACTGACATCATATTTTAATTGAGTGAATTTAATTTTTAAATTGAGTTACATTTTTAATAATTATTGAATTTAATTCTTATTGGTTACACGTACCATTACTTAATATTACAAACAGTGGTAAGGTTTTATGTGAAAAAAGGAGATCAATGAACGACCTGATCGACCAGTGGTTGAACAAACAATGGTCGACTTGATTTAAGGGTCGACGAAGCAAGTGAGATTTATTTTTATTGGGTAAATCAAAAGTCACCTTAACTGATAATTGTATTTATGATGATTATTAAGAAGTATTATACTAATGATAAGCTGTTATAAATGAATTTTATTGGTGACAAATATTACAATTAATCATTGTTTTAATTGTAAAATAAAACATACTAAATTCATTAATACATATAACAAAATACATACTTCGTACTGAAAACCTTTTCAAGCCATCTACATCTTTTAAACGAACATTACGTTACTCAGCTTTCAATTATTGTTTCAAAATTTCATCTACATTTGTAAAAATCTACCAACAGTATGGATTTAAAATGAATTTAATTTTTATTTAAAGTGAGAACTTTAAATAAACTGACATCATATTTTAATTGAGTGAATTTAATTTTTAAATTGAGTTACATTTTTAATAATTATTGAATTTAATTCTTATTGGTTACACGTACCATTACTTAATATTACAAACAGTGGTAAGGTTTTATGTGAAAAAAGGAGATCAATGAACGACCTGATCGACCAGTGGTTGAACAAACAATGGTCGACTTGATTTAAGGGTCGACGAAGCAAGTGAGATTTATTTTTATTGGGTAAATCAAAAGTCACCTTAACTGATAATTGTATTTATGATGATTATTAAGAAGTATTATACTAATGATAAGCTGTTATAAATGAATTTTATTGGTGACAAATATTACAATTAATCATTGTTTTAATTGTAAAATAAAACATACTAAATTCATTAATACATATAACAAAATACATACTTCGTACTGAAAACCTTTTCAAGCCATCTACATCTTTTAAACGAACATTACGTTACTCAGCTTTCAATTATTGTTTCAAAATTTCATCTACATTTGTAAAAATCTACCAACAGTATGGATTTAAAATGAATTTAATTTTTATTTAAAGTGAGAACTTTAAATAAACTGACATCATATTTTAATTGAGTGAATTTAATTTTTAAATTGAGTTACATTTTTAATAATTATTGAATTTAATTCTTATTGGTTACACGTACCATTACTTAATATTACAAACAGTGGTAAGGTTTTATGTGAAAAAAGGAGATCAATGAACGACCTGATCGACCAGTGGTTGAACAAACAATGGTCGACTTGATTTAAGGGTCGACGAAGCAAGTGAGATTTATTTTTATTGGGTAAATCAAAAGTCACCTTAACTGATAATTGTATTTATGATGATTATTAAGAAGTATTATACTAATGATAAGCTGTTATAAATGAATTTTATTGGTGACAAATATTACAATTAATCATTGTTTTAATTGTAAAATAAAACATACTAAATTCATTAATACATATAACAAAATACATACTTCGTACTGAAAACCTTTTCAAGCCATCTACATCTTTTAAACGAACATTACGTTACTCAGCTTTCAATTATTGTTTCAAAATTTCATCTACATTTGTAAAAATCTACCAACAGTATGGATTTAAAATGAATTTAATTTTTATTTAAAGTGAGAACTTTAAATAAACTGACATCATATTTTAATTGAGTGAATTTAATTTTTAAATTGAGTTACATTTTTAATAATTATTGAATTTAATTCTTATTGGTTACACGTACCATTACTTAATATTACAAACAGTGGTAAGGTTTTATGTGAAAAAAGGAGATCAATGAACGACCTGATCGACCAGTGGTTGAACAAACAATGGTCGACTTGATTTAAGGGTCGACGAAGCAAGTGAGATTTATTTTTATTGGGTAAATCAAAAGTCACCTTAACTGATAATTGTATTTATGATGATTATTAAGAAGTATTATACTAATGATAAGCTGTTATAAATGAATTTTATTGGTGACAAATATTACAATTAATCATTGTTTTAATTGTAAAATAAAACATACTAAATTCATTAATACATATAACAAAATACATACTTCGTACTGAAAACCTTTTCAAGCCATCTACATCTTTTAAACGAACATTACGTTACTCAGCTTTCAATTATTGTTTCAAAATTTCATCTACATTTGTAAAAATCTACCAACAGTATGGATTTAAAATGAATTTAATTTTTATTTAAAGTGAGAACTTTAAATAAACTGACATCATATTTTAATTGAGTGAATTTAATTTTTAAATTGAGTTACATTTTTAATAATTATTGAATTTAATTCTTATTGGTTACACGTACCATTACTTAATATTACAAACAGTGGTAAGGTTTTATGTGAAAAAAGGAGATCAATGAACGACCTGATCGACCAGTGGTTGAACAAACAATGGTCGACTTGATTTAAGGGTCGACGAAGCAAGTGAGATTTATTTTTATTGGGTAAATCAAAAGTCACCTTAACTGATAATTGTATTTATGATGATTATTAAGAAGTATTATACTAATGATAAGCTGTTAGTCAGCTAAATATTTGCAGCTTTTAGTTATAAATGAATTTTATTGGTGACAAATATTACAATTAATCATTGTATTAATTGTAAAATAAAACATACTAAATTCATTAATACATATAACAAACATACTTCGTACTGAAAACCTTTTCAAGCCATCTACATCTTTTAAACGAACATTACTTTACTCAGCTTTCAATTATTGTTTCAATATTTCATCTACATTCGCTAAAATCTACCAACATATATATACAACAACATAATTTGGTTTATGATCGACCAAATT
The DNA here is from genome assembly GCA_945859915.1 of Cuscuta epithymum. NCBI lineage: Eukaryota > Viridiplantae > Streptophyta > Magnoliopsida > Solanales > Convolvulaceae > Cuscuta > Cuscuta epithymum. Next base: position 458,198 of record CAMAPF010000980.1, on the reverse strand, counting down.
TACAGTCTGGAAGAGTCTTGAGCCACGTCTTGGCAAACTTCACTTGGTTGTGCAAAACGTGTTTGGAGTTCAAATAAAGTATATGTTTGAGTTATTTGTTAAATTGTCTCGTAATGTAGTTATTGTTTTCGGAAATTGTATGAAAGTGAATTTTTTATTTAATCATTAATTTTCTGAATTTTTATGCATCAAAAGGTGCTTAGTCAAATCTTCCCTAAAACACCAGACACATACTTTTATGATTATACATAGATGAAGTATATGATGCAGTCGTTTCTTCTATAACTGAGCTGAATGAGAATAATCAGGACCGGTCTGTTGTGCCTGAGTTTTGGAACTATAGAAGGGAGAAAAGAAACATTCAATGGTTTTCATTTCGTTTCACTAATGTAGCTTTCCTACCTTCTTTATAGTTCCAAAACGCAGGCACAACAGACCCACAGGTCCGGATTATTCTCATTCAGCTCAGTTATAGAAGAAACGACTGCATCATATACTTCATCTATGTATAATCATAAAAGTATGTGTCTGGTGTTTTAGGGAAGATTTGACTAAGCACCTTTTGATGCATAAAAATTCAGAAAATTAATGATTAAATAAAAAATTCACTTTCATACAATTTCCGAAAACAATAACTAGATTACGAGACAATTTAACAAATAACTCAAACATATACTTTATTTGAACTCCAAACACGTTTTGCACAACCAAGTGAAGTTTGCCAAGACGTGGCTCAAGACTCTTCCAGACTGTAAATTTGGTCGATCATAAACCAAATTATGTTGTTGTATATATATGTTGGTAGATTTTAGCGAATGTAGATGAAATTTTGAAACAATAATTGAAAGCTGAGTAACGTAATGTTGGTTTAAAAGATGTAGATGGCTTAAGCAAATGTTTTCCGTACGAAGTATGTTTGTTAAACAGGTTTTCCGTACGTCATTAGCAGACATATTTCCAAGGGGACGAACCAAAGGCCGCGGATAGTCCATTACAAATCCCATATGTTCTTCTTGTAGGCTTAAAAATGCATGAGTCCCATTAGCACATGTATTTGGAACATTATAATAAATTTGTATAATCCAATACAAATCCTACAAACCATGTGTTCCTTAGATTGAGCATAGATTAGTGGACAATGAGTTGCTCGACCAGATTGAGTGTAGATAAGGCCATGGATCATTTCCCGTCCCAATAGAAGAATTATAAAGCCAGTTGATCACCATTGAGATAATGGTAATCAGCTTGCTTTATTATTGTTCTGGGGCGGAGAATTGATACATGGAACCTAACACACAATCAATCTAGCCGACCAATTCGTGGTCGGCTATATTTCAAACATCATATTACTTCTTTCTAGGGAGCATATGGGTTGTAGGATTCAAGGAAACAAATCTAAAATGTACAGATAGACCACAATTTACCACAATTTACATGTATTTATCATGTTAAAAAGTAGTAAATTTTGCACACAAGAACCTCAACCTGAATTTACAAAGTTTGAAATATACCTGTATTTAATTTATGAAATATGGGACTGGTAATGGACTAATATTTTTTGCTATACTCAATGGAGGAACATTTGATTTGTACTCCATGCTACTCTAAACATTAACTTAAACTAGGCCATCACTGAGTGCGTATATATATATAAGTGAAGAGGTGATTTTGGGCAAATTGGGCTTTAACTAAGGTGGTTGAGGTATAAGTGACCGTTGGGCTTTAAAGAAGGTGGTTGAGGTGACCTTTGAACTCACCAATAAAATTAACTTCTGTGGTTGGTTGAGGGGGAGGCTACCTTTGACTTAATCGATAAAAATTAAATTCATTTGATAAAAATTAAATTCATACGAATAACTTTTCCAAATCATCCACTTTTTTTAACACACTAAATTATAAAACTTTAATTAATTAACATAAAATAGCAAACTTTAAGTTAATTAAATTAAATAACAAACACCCACAGTCGTTTCTTATCGACATAATGTTAAAACATAAAAACGTGAAAATAAATCTAGGTCTCTCCATCTGAGAAAATAGACATATAAAGAATAAAGAACCTCTCTAGTTAATTAAGAACACAGTTCGAACACAATTTAATAATATTTAAGGAACCATTATTTAACATTTTAAAAAATATTAATATTGAAAAATATAGTTTTTAGATAAGTTTGTACACTAGATATACAAGGAATATATAGTCCAAAGGTATATTCTAGATATATACCGATACCATATATATATATTCTAGATATATACCATATATTATATATATATATATATATATATATATATGGTATACGAAGTATTAAGAATTAGGAAATGTATTTTAGATATACAGGGAAACCCTAATTATGTACAAGGAAACACCCTAATTATGTTTTAGAAAACACTCACACTCAACCTTTTTATGTTTTTACGTTTTACATGCATTTGTTAAATATCGACCAAATCATAGTCGACCTACATATGGTCGATCTAAATCATTAACTCATCTATGTAGCCGAACAAATGAACTATCAATAAACATTTAGCATATAAATGATGAAATCTCAAGACACACACAAACACACACATATATATAGTACACTAGATATACAAGGAATATATATTCCAAAGGTATATTCTAGATATATACCGATACCATATATTCTAGATATATACCATAATTTCTAGTCTATATATATATATATATATATATATATATATATATATATATATATATATATGGTATACGAAGTATTAAGAATTAGGAAATGTATTTTAGATATACAAGGAAACCCTAATTATGTACAAGGAAACACCCTAATTATGTTTTAGAAAACACCCACACTCAACCTTTTTATGTTTTTACGTTTTACATGCATTTGTTAAATATCGACCAAATCATAGTCGACCTACATATGGTCGATCTAAATGATTGACTCATCTATGTAGCCGAACAAATGAACTATCAATAAACATTTAGCATATAAATGATGCCATCTCAAGACACACACACACACACACATATAGTACACTAGATATACAAGGAATATATAGTCCAAAGGTATATTCTAGATATATACCGATACCATATATTCTGGATATATACCATATATTCTAGATTCTAGATATATACCATATACGAACGAAGTATTAAGAATTAGGAAATGCATGTATTTTAGATATACAAGGAAACCCTAATTATGTACAAGGAAACACTTAGCATATAAATGATTGCATTCAATATTTACCAAACAAATAAAATAACAAAAATTACATAGACAGTTTACACATTGATGTCTCCTTAAATTCCTGACATATATCAAATGCCAATCTAAGTCTAATTTTTTTGGTCTTCTGGTGATTAATATTTTCGAGTTCTTTGAAATCTTTCCCAAAAAGGTCCAACTCTAGAAACTTTAAGGCAAACACTCCACAGTCATCCTCTTTCTGTTGCGGTACAATAGGGCGTTTTACTTCCCACATTGACTTGTTTTCATATGTGTGTGTACCCAACTTGGCAAAGGATGCTATTACAGGGAATACCATTCTTAATGGCTTCATAGCTGCTTCAAAAGTTTCATCACTCATCAATCCCCTGAGAGAGTCAAATGTTACAAGCTCTCCCACCTCAAAGTCTGCTTTTACACAAACCCAATGATTCCCTCCAAGATTGTGAGGGAAATAAGCATATTTAACATTTTCCCAGGGAATCATGTGTATTGATGTGGTTGTCCCTAGAATAGTTTTCTCTATACTTTTTTCTAGTGTCGGGTAAATTTCTTCATTTCCATTGCGCTGAGCCATTTTACCAAAATAAGCTGTAGGTACAACAGCATGGGAGATCTCTTTCTCAATAAGACGTTTTCTCAGATGCACTAGAAACTCATCAAGATGCTGAATAATTTAAATGTGGTTTAGTAAACATATATGTGAAAAATGTAATTTCAGCGAATAAAATAACTTCATTTGGTTACCTCGATCGCAAGCCAACCACCAGGACGCAACAACACAGTCCAAAAATTCTTTGACACTCCATCTGATTCTTTATATTTATGGAAAAGACACTGAACTTCCCTGTCCTCTTCTATGGCTTGTTGAATCCAGCTAGAAAATCTCTCCAAAACCTTCGCATCAGGTTCTTCAAGCTTCAAAGATGCATCGTCAACTTTTACCTTAAACTGCCTTGGCTTTGTTTTCTTTCTTTTTGCTCTTCCCATTACCTACAAACATCTATAACCATTTCAAAAAACTTGGTCGAGCATAAGGTCGATCTTTCGTACTCATCAAACCGAGTTACCTCTCCACTCTCTCCTACCAACTGATCATGAACCTTCTCATCAACCTTGAAATTATATGTAAAATTGGTAAACAATGATTATAAAGAAAACAAAAACTTACATTGTATATACATATTAAAGCTTCCTTTAATATCAGTGAAATAGTTCATACATTTAATGTTTCTTGAAACTCTTTACATATAGAATAAGCCATGAGTAGTCTAACTTGCTTCATGCGGCTTTCAGTCATATTTTCAAGTTCTTTAAAATCTTTACCAACCATGTCCAACTCTATGAACTTCATTGTAAACACACCGCAGTCACTCGTGGTTTGTTGGGGTACGGTAGGCCGCTTTACATTCCAAAGAGGCATTATTTCTGGGTCATAGACAATACCATTAAGGATGCAAGCAACATTTCCAAACCATTTTCTGTGCGGCTCTAAACTGCGTACTATTTCATCATCACTTCTGAAGCATCGCAGAGAGTCAAACACAACAAGCTCATTGTTTTCGAAATCTGCTCGCACTGCCATCCAATGAGTTTCAGCAATGTTGTGTGGAAAATAGAGACGCTTCACGCCTGTCCAAGATTTGATATAAGAAGTGCTCGAAGTCCCCTCCATCATTTTATTCAAATCATCCAGCAATCCAGGAAAGAGCTCTTGCTTTGGATCCATATTGGTATCAATAAAGGAAGAAAAGAATTCCGTCGTGACAACAACATCTGAGAGACTTTCATCAAGAACACGTTTCCTCAGGTAGGAAAGATACTCGTCAAAGTGCTGAAAGATTTACATGTGATGAAGTAAACGTTTTGTATAAAAAGAAATACTCATCAATATAAATAATGTGGTTACCTACTTACCTGAGACTCAAGCCAACCACCTACGTCCAACATCATGGACCAGAATTTCTTTTCCATTCCAGAACTTTCAGAATACTTGTCCTCGAAGCACTGAACATCCCTGCCATCATTCTTGGCTTTTTTTATAAAAGTATGAAATTTCTTCAGTATCGTCTCACTGGGATGACTCCTTTTCTTCCCCTTGTAGGGCACATAAGGAGATTTGGTAAATTTTCCCCTTCCTTTTGTTCTTCGCCCCCTTCCCAACAATGCCTACAAACAATCATAAAGAATATATCATAAAACAATTCAACTACTTGAGAAAACAATTTTGAGTTTTACCTGTTTCTCTTCATCATTAAGTTCAACAATTCTAACATCATCAGCATCACTAACATCTTCTTTGCGAACCAAACCCTTGGCAAAAGCATCGCAAACATAATCAATAATACGAAATGGTTGCTCAACCTTATCATCACCCTATCAATTATTAAGTGTAATATATATGTCAAAGTTTAATATTTTAAAAAATAAATGTAGTCGATATTATAATATTAAAAAGTTTTGTGGTTTACCTCTTTCGTTTTATTATCAAGTTCAGCAGTATCACCAACATTCAATCCTGGATCAACCTTCTCATCACCCTTCAATTATAATTATAATATATATGTTAATGCTTAACCTTTTGGTAAGAAATAAGTAGTCGATCTTCTGTATTCGACCTTCTTTTGGTCGATCATTTATAAGTTACCTTTTCACTCTCCTCAGCTAACTGATCATGAACCGTCTCATTAGAGACATCAGCAATATGCAATCCTGGGTCAACCGTCTGATCACCCTTGCCATTATCAGTATAATATATATTAATGCTTAATCTATAAAGAAGACATAGGTCGGTAGTAGATGTTTATTATTTAAGTATGTAGTTACCTCTCCACTTTCTTCTGTTGTTTCCAATGTACATAAGTTTATTGTATGCAATGAACAAACAACTTCTTCCACATCACCCTGCGGAAAGAAATTGGAATATATACATTCTAGGCCATCACCCTTGCAATGGGAAAAAAACAGTTGAAAAAGGTTTGTATACAAAAATATTTTTTATTAAACTACTGAACCTTAGTAATAGAGTCTTGAGCATCTTCCAACTCATTTTCTTCTTCATTTTCCTAGAATAAAAATAGTAAAGTATAAATAAAATATACATCAAGTCGACCACTTATTTTTTACATAGATTCAAAGTCTATCAAATATTAGTCGATCGAACCTCTGTAGTAGATGTTTATTATCTAAGTCGATGTTTATATAATACATCACGTCGACCACTTATTTTTTACATAGATTCAAAGTCGATCCAATATTAGTCGATCGATTTTTCTTATACACAAACAGTTTCGTTTAAGCAAATATTTTTGGAACTAAAATATACCTCTTTTTCTTTTTCTATTTCCTCACACTGATACTGATGAACCTCTGTAATCAATTTATCATTTTCCTATATGAAAAATAGTAACGTAAGTATTCATGATCATAATTTGGTCGATTACTAACGTAAGTAGTCGATCATAATTTGGTCGATTACTTATAGGTTACCTCTGATTCCCCTAAGCCAATAGAGTCATCAACAATGTTCAGTCCTGGTTCAACCGTCTGATCAACCTTGTCATTATATGTATAATATGTATTAATGCTTAATCTTTAAAGAAGACAAAGGTAGTAGATTTTTTCGGTCGGCCCTCTTTTGGTCGATTGTTTATTATCTATTTAGTTACCTCTCCAATCTCTTCACTTGTCTGCAATGTACATACATTTTCGACTTCATGACCCTGCGGAAAACAATTGGTATATACACATTCAAAGCCATCACCCTTGCAATTGAAAAAACAGTTGAAAAACGCTTTGTAAACTCAAATATTTTTTTATTAAACTACTGAACCTTAGCCATAGAGTCTTGAGCATCTTCCGACTCTTTTTCTTCTTCATTTTCCTAGAAGAAAAATAGTAATGTATTATTAAAATGCACATCAAGTCGACCACTATTTTTTACATAGATTCAAAGTCGATCCAATATTAGTCGATCGAATCTTCTTATTCAAAGCCATCACCCATGCAATTGAAAAAACAGTTGAAAAAAACTTTGTAAACACAAATATTTTTAATTAAACTACTAAACCTTAGCCATAGAGTCTTGGGCATCTTCCGACTCTTTTTCTTCTTCATTTTCCTAGAAGAAAAATAGTAAATTATGAATAAAATATACATCAAGTCGACCACTTATTTTTTACATAGTTTCAAAGTCGATCCAATATTAGTGGATCGAATCTTCTTATAAACAAACAGTTTGGTTTAAGCAAATACTTTTGATTAAAATATACCTTTTTTTCTTGTTCTATCTCTTCAACCTGATACTGTTCATTCATCTTTTCATTTCCTTGAGCTTCTTCTTCTTCTTTTTCCTAGATGAAAAGTAGTAAAGTAAGTATTCATGATCTTACATCTTTGTTAACATCTATACGAATTACCAATATTAACGTAAATTCTAGAATCAAGAACATGTTAAATATACAGCAAAGTCGACCACTTTTTTATTACATATTTACAGGTCGACCAAATATTAGTCGGCGGAATATTTTATACACAAATGTTTGGAATTAAACGATGTACCTTCTTCTCTTGGTCGAACTTTTCAGCCTGAGCCTCTTTGTCTAAACCCTTTTCATCTTCTTGCTCCATTTTCTTTTCAGAATCGTCACTCTCTTCATTTTTCTAGATGGAAAATAAGTAAAGTAAGTATTCATGACCGTTCACAAAACAAAACAATTCTACCAGCTTTAAAAATATTACAAGTCCATTAACAGCTTTAATGCATACGCAATTACCTCCTTTTTATGCTCAGCCCCCTCAACACTTTTCTCCTCTCCTCTAGCAGTGGACTATATAAGGAAAAAATTATAACTAATTATTGAAGCTCAAGTTTTAAAGGTTTATCTTGCTATAGAATTAAGACAAACCTTAACAAGTAACTCTTCAAGTTTCTTGTGCCTCTCTTCTGACCGTTTCTCCAACTCCAGAAACTTTTTGTCATAATGCTCTTTGAAAGAATTGAGCCTTTTTTCTGAAAGATCCTCCAGTTCTTTAAACTTTTGTTCAATATACATTTTTATTGAATCTTCATTGGAAGGAGGCTTAGGAGAAGCAGCAGGGGTTTTGGGGGAGTGTTTCTTTTTCTTTCTTTGTTCCTCTACATGGGCAGTAGGTTGAGGAGAGGCAATAGGGGTTTGAGGAGGAGAGTGTCTCTTTTTCTTCTTTCTTTTTTCCTCCACTACAACTTCTTCTTTCTTCATGCTCAGCAACTTCATCTTTTTAGGAGGCTTCTTCTCCTCTTTAGGACTCTTGACCTCACATGATTTTCTTTTCAAAGAGACTGGAAAAAGAACCAATTTTCTCTCTAATGATTTCACAAATCCATCCAGCTCAACATGTGGGTGACTGTCTTGTACAGGATCCAAACTTCTGACCCAATCAGTAGTTTTCTCCAAATCATCAGGTAGTAGAATACTCTGCACCCTCTGTAACAAACATTTAGTTCTTCACTTTTAGTTGTATAAACAAAACAACGTATTATCGACGGTGTAGTAGTCGATCACGTTTATTTGTTCGACCACAATCTGGTCGAACAAAGGTTATAAGTGTGAAAATGTTCTTACCTTTATTGATTCTTCAGCCACTTGAACCTGTTCAGTGCTGATCCTTTTTGTCGTATTTGGACGATAGAGACGTAACCTCGGCAAAGTAGGCACACAATTAGGGAGTCTCATTGCAAACTTCTCGGCAAAATCAGGGGCGCATTCAAAAAGCAATATCTATTAAAACAAAATTTGAAAAAGTCAAGAAATGCTAGACAAATTGTTATTACAGTATGCAAAATAGAATCTGCAAATGATATTGACAAAGGTCCTTACCGAAATTGGGATTAAGAATCCAGGGAAATTCATTGTTGCTGACTTATTTTTAGCAATTATTTCATCTAGCTTTTTCTCCAAGTCCATATGTTTCAATGCATCTAATGAGCCCTTATACGCCCACGTACCCCATGGGAACTCGTTTTCTTCTTTTCCCCCTATTTTCCCAATTATCCATTCAGGAATGGGAGCTTTTCTCTTAGAAGGAGCTAGAAGGACCATCACTACAAACATGAGTATTGCTACTCTGATCACTTCTACTTCAGCATCCTTTTTCAGTTCGTCCTCAGCTTCAGGGTCCTTCAAAGTTGTGCACAATTGTACAAATCTAGCTACAACTGTTTCATAGCTAACAACTCCCTCAAAATCTTGATCAAAATTCTTCTCAATGAATCTGGCCTTTGAATCATTATCAAAATCATTTTCATAATTGCTAGCAAGGGCGCTGCAGGTAAGCCCGCTGATTAGAGCAAATTCTGTGAGAGAGTAGCGTACTGGAACTCCCTTCACGACAAACCATGCCTCCGATTCAATATCAATTTTGGCTAATCTAGACACGATTGACCACAAATGTAATGGAACAGGGATGAACTCAACATCAATGTATTTCCCAAATACACTCGACCTAAATGCACCCATGAGATTGGGAAACTCACCAAGATTGTCGAAAATTAATTCTATAAATTCATCCAATTTTTGCCTTACTGTGAGCTTCATGCTCGGGAACAACGAGCAGTCCACCACAGGAGGCAAGGAAGGAACCTGCATATAAAAAAAATTACAGATGTTCGACTAAGATACGGTCGAACCAATGGTTTACAACTCCGTTTCGACTAAGATTGGTAAAAAATGTATGTTTAGTTCGACCAAATGATTTTACAGAAATTCACTCCGGATTAACCACCAATGATACTTGTATAATTGGTAGGTATGTTTACTTAGAAAAAATAGTGAGAAACATGCATTGCGTTTTCAAAATAATCAAACATGATTTGGGTCGACTGAGTTGAGTTCGGATTCGAATGAACATCTATAGCTTTCATTTGAGAAATTACCACGTCTAGCTTTCTAAAGAACCAAGTATCGCTCTCAAGCAATCATAAATAATCTAACATTTACCTGAATATTGAGTTCATCTTTGGCTTCCATCACTTCAGATGCTTTCACAAGTCGCCGTCTTGCTTGGCTTTTCCCAAGAGGAACCGTAGGACTTTTGCACTTCATGATGATGGAAGGAGATGTAAGAATGCTCCTCGTCGAAGTCGAAGTAGAAATCGAGGAATGCTTGTGCTGGAAATCGAAAATGCTTCTGCCCTAACCCGGAGCTCGACCGAAATCGATTTCGACTGATAGTGAATGATGAAGTGTGTGGGAAGGGGAAGCTGGGATTCCGGAAGTTGGATTGTGGAAGCTGGTGGGACCAACAAGCCGTTTCCCGTTTTTCGAAATCGGATAGACAGTCGTTTTTAAGTTCATGGTGTCGTTTTATTAAGGGTCCTTATGTAATTACACCATTTCCTAATAATGTAATAGAAGGCCGGGTAGATTCAAAATACTCAACCTTTTTCGGCCCTTTTCGATAAATTCTCCTCCGATAATTCCTCAACTGATTGGCTGAGATTGGGATAGTTCCTCAGCCAGAAAATAAACGCCCTCTTCTTTCCATGTTTATCTCCCCGGCACATCAAAGAGAAACTCCATCGACTATCAGCTCTTCTCCTGTCGATAAGTAGAGGTCAGCCTTGTCTTCTCCGAATCTCCGAAAAAACTTGAAGATTGGGATCTCCATCCACGATATTGCCTCTCTAATGATACAAGTATGTCACCTCTTCTGCTCATTCCAAATCTTTAATCCACTATTTATATCTATGGAATACTTATGCTTTATCAACTGTCAACATCTTAGTATTGCTACACACTTTTATTTTCTGATTCATTTGTTGGCATTCAGTATAATCTGGTGTATTTATTTCTCTGTTTTTGAATGACTTTTAGGTGGACCAATTGACCAAAGCATATAAGGTAAATTAAAGCATATAAGGTGCTCGATGAAATGTTTATACGAGACAATCATATTAGTGCTTATAGTTCACCTCATTAGTTTTAGTTTTTTGTTAGTGTAGATAATATGCAAGTTGCTTAAATAACCGAATGTGATCAAACTAAACTACAGTTTTAGTTTTTTTTTTGTTTATTTATACACGGTTGGCTTAGTATATTTTTGAATTCAACATTTTTTGGATATGATATATGACCTTTTTGTATGTGCTCACCATTTTCACATTCATTGTTCTAAATCAATTTTTTGAGCTAAATTATAACAACAGTAATAGACTCTAAAAGTAGGCATGAACCTTAATTGAGTGGCTTGGAGTAGTTTACTGCAGAAATCAAATTTTGCTTTTATAATAGTGTTTAGTATTGCAGCAAAAAAAACACTCCAAGCATGATGAGCATTAACATTGTCTCCAGGATTATTAATAGCTCAAATTGCCTTCTGCAGTCTGCCAAGACACATCAAATTGGCACATTCAATCTATCTCGCTGTGTAAAGGTAATGCTTCATCCAGTTTCCTCCAATACGATTATGATGTTTTAGCCGATCTTTGATAAGAAGAAAAGAAAAACTTTAAGAAGATGAAATCTAATCTTAAGATGGCTTCCATATGGCTCCTTAGCAACTATTTTCATTCATTTCTTTTCTCTTTTTTACTTTCAGAAACACGTTCTAAAGTGCTGCTATATTAGTGTTATTTTGCATAGTGAAATAGTACTATGTTATTGATATGCTACTATAATGAAATGAACAATGAAGTACATCAAATGCCACTCTTCAGGAGGACAACAAAGAAATAACTTCTCTAAGGCAAATGCCTCTTTTCTTCTACTTGGATAATAAAATTTCTTATATTCCAGTTTATTTTTACTTCTCTTCTATTATTGGTTTGAAGTTCGCATCTAAGTGGTGTACTGTGTATAATATTTTCAGAAAGAATGACTGGATGACTTATTTTCTCCTTAATACTTGCTACCACAAAATATTGCTCTTATTTTAAGAAATAATATCCCGATTCATGTGAAGTTTGATAGTGTTATTTTGTTTGTATTCTTTTAAGCAGTTGGGGTAAGCTATAAAGGAATTTCCTCTTCAGATTCTATTAGCTAGCTTTGTTCAGATTCTCTGCTCTAAGTTCTAACTATTTGGGTTCCCAAAACCTCGAATTCTAACTTTAAGAAGTAATTAATGATTTTGAATGACTGTTGGGATAAAACCAACACTCTCTGTTTTATAAAACCATGTTTTTTAATTAGTTCGTTTTTATAGTCACCCCCCAAGCTTTATCCAAAAAAAACCTTTATTAAAAAAACTATATTCTTCAACCAAGTCCTTCATGCTTAGTTTTTCGTGTTTACAATATCCAAATGTTCTTAAAAAAAGTATATCATGTTTGATTAAATGCATACCACAACTGTGACAAGTTCACTTTTAAAAATCTGCCCAAAACACACACCACATCAGCTCAAACCTCTAACTGCTGTCCTCTGTAGCACATCAAACTACCACATCCATACTTCCCTGCCATGTAAAGGTAATGCTCCACCAAGTCTCCTCCAACGAGGTTATGATGTTTTTGTGAGCCTTTTGCTTCTGAATTCAGAATCTTCACATCTTTTATATTCACAGTGTAATCTTAAGAAAGGAATAACAGATGTATGTGCTTTTACCCTTATAACATCAAGGTTTGATTTTTTTGTTCATGTTTTCTTTCAAATGAGTCAACTTATAAATTCAAAATTCTTCATTTCATCTAATTTCTCCTTGAGTTATAAATTCAAAATTCTTCATTTCAAGTGAAGACCTAATCTCTTTTATTTGATTTATTCTTTAGTTGCTAATCTATCAAATTATATTTAACTTTTGTGTGTTTTCTTAGTTCATTGGACTCTCCAAGGCGTGCAAGGACTTCTATAAATGGATCCTCACAAGTTTAGGATGCAAAAGTTAATTGTTTACTTCTTCAACAAAGAAAATTAAATGAGAATGGCTGCTGCAAATTTGCTCACCTTTCGACAAAGAAAATTGAATAAGAATGGCTGCTGCAGAGTTCCTTAATTTTCCTTCCAAAAACAGAACCTTAATATACAAGAGGGTTTTATTAGCTAGGCTAACTCCATGTTAGAAAATAATAAAAAGAATATAAAGTAATTATTTGGCTATGCAGATTTTTGGCTTTCTTTCTTCTCTGTATATGAAATTGTGAACTTTTAGTTTACAATCACTGACGCTATAAATATCAATGTTTCTTAAAAGGACAGTTTAACACTATTTATCCTATTATGAATGTGTTCAAAAGTATACCACTTTCTATGTTTACCCGTCCCAATAATGTTGTGCTTCATACATGTTGTTCCAATTACTCTTACTTCTTCAGAACATATCTTAATTTACTACTCTCCTTTACTATGTCCTTCTCCAGTTTTCAGCTTTTCCCATATGGCCATTTGTCAACCTTTACGCTTTAGCTATATTCGTATCTTGATCTAAACCACCTTAAGAGTACTATACAAACTAAATCCTGTGTCTCATATAATTGTATTTCCTAGCACATATACAATGTGGAATTAAAACTTCCGTAGGCATGTTTACAACTAAGTTTTCACTCCATGTCCATATAATTTTAATACAACTTACTCTTAGTTTGTTTTTATTACTACATTTTTTTTTATATTTCTGCAACATGTGGGTTTTTTTTACACCCTTTTACTGAAGCTCTCAAATTTTATCAATTTTAATGTTTATTTATTGGTTTCTTTGTAGTAAAAGTTTTCAGTGCAAAAACTATAATTTCATTTCTATTTAATCTTGAATCTTGATAGGTTTCTAGCTCTAAAATTTGTTCTTTTTTATACATTGTCAATTCCAAACTTTACTTACCTAAATTACTTTGTTTCTATTTTCTGCAGATTTTTCCTTGAAGTCTTTACTCCTCATACCAGGTAACTTAATTAATTTTCTTTTCATACATTTTTCATGGAAGTCATTCTCTTTCTATTTGTGTTTACACTTCTTTTTATGTATGTTTTTGTTGAACTCCGAGTTCTACCCTTGGCGGTAGGATAGAAAGGTTAAGGGGGCATTAGGTTCTTATAAGAAATTGATCCAAATGTGAGTAAAAGTGTAAAACACAAAGAAAAGGCATAACTTGGAGCAGCCATATTTTATTGGATTTCTTTCTTTCTTCTTTGTATTTGAAATTATGAACTTTTAATTTATAATCATTAACGCTATAATATCAATGTTTCCTAAAAGGGCATTTTAACACTATTTTGGGTACCCCCAGGTTGTTTATCTTAATCTTATCATACCTAATTTTCTTTTATTTCCATTTACCGTAGGATTCCATTGAAATGTTGGCTGAACTTTCAAACATTTTACCTCACTAGATTTTTTTTACGCATTCTCTGTTAAGCAGATGATATTTACTCTATCTTAATATTGCTGCCAGAACCTCCTTTTAAGTCTATTAATGCTCCTATTAATGCTTAATCTATTTAGATTAATGATTTGAACTTTACCTTTTTTTATATTTCCATTTTAAGTCAAAAACTTTCAGATATTTCTAACTCCTAACTTTATTCTTTTTCTTAAAACATTGCCAAAATCCAACTTTTTCTTACCTGAATTTCTTTGTTTTCATTTTTCTACATATTTTCCTTGATGTCTTTACTTCTCTTAGTTCTCTAACCAGGTAACTTTGATTTTTCTTTTCAATATTTATTCGCCTAAATATTATTTGGGTTCATGGAAGCTATTTTCTTTCTGTTTGTGTTTACACTTCGTATGATGTCTTTTTTGTTGAATTCTGAGTTCTACACTTGGGTGGAGGATAGAGGTTGCTACAAATTTTGTTTTTATAAACTATACATAGTTGCATATTTTTTGTCATCAATTCTGAATTCCACATTTTTGGCTTATATTAGGTATTATTTCATAGCTGAAAGAAAATATTAGTCTGAATAATAGTTTTAGATTACTTATTGCAAATTATGGCTTGGATGTTGTTGTGTTGCAGATTATGATATAACATCACATGTGTTGCTCTCGAATTAGCAGTCACTTTGACATGGAAAAGAGAGTCGAGAGATATGTACGTTTATGGTCAAGAGAATTCTGTATTGAAAATAATATTTTTATTTGTGAACCATTTCATGGTTCGCACTAATTCTATTAATCATCCATTGTACCGTCTTATAGCTTTATGATGCACACATTCAAATATATGTACTCATATCATGATACTTATTTATACATAAACTTTTTATTATTATTTTGTGTTCACTGGATAGGTAGTACTTTGTACTCTCCTTTTAAAACAATGTAATATTTTAAGAAATTATTTTATTTTTGTATTTAATAAGATCATGACCTCATATATATGTACAAATTATTCTTTCCCGTGTGTATGCACGAGTCTATACTGGGTTATTAGAACTAAGGAATTAACATTTTATAATAAAAGAATAGGCTAATATAAATACAATATTACCCTATTTAATTCTACATAATATCTCATATGAATGCAATGTTACATATAAATGTAAAATTTCTTGATAGGAATTAAATGTTAAAATAATGTCAAATTTGCTATAAAAAGTCACATATATATATTATATGCATTGCCTTGAAATAATATGTGATAGTTAACTTAAAAGAATTCACATATACATTATATGCATTGCCTTTAAGTACAAGATAAGCCAGCTAACAATTGAGCGGAAAAATTTTCTCTCTCACATTTAATTGAGAGGGAGAAATATCTCTATCATAGTGCTTTTAGATATTAGAAGATAATCTTGCTAACAATTGAACAGAGGAAGTGAGCGGGGTAATTTTCTTCCTAATATGTAGTGTTTTTGGGTATTAGAAAATAAGCTTGGTAACAATTGAACAGAGGAATTGAGCAGGCTAATTTTCTTCTTAATATGTAGTACTTTTGGGTATTAGAAGATAAGCTTGCTAACAATTGAGCGGAATACTTTTATCTCTCATCTGTAGTGTTTTTAGGTATAAGATAAGTCAGTCAACAATTGAGCGAGAGAATTTCCTCTCTCATATGTAGTGGTTTTACGTATAAGAAGATAAGCTTACTAATAATTGAGAAGGAGGAATTTGAGTTTTTTTTTCAAAATAATGCTAATTAAAAAAGTATTTGTTAGGTTAAAACTATTTACCAAAATATTGCCGGATCAAACTTTGGTTAGGGAAATTCACCAAACGTATGGGAAGAATAATTTGTGGGGCCCAAGTAAAAGAATTTCTCTTTTTTCTTTAAATTGTAATAACTTTCATATTCTTGCTCCATTTTTATAAAAAATATATCAAATTTTATAACTTTTGTGATCATTCATATGACACCAATATTGACTATATAAAGTTTCAAAACAAAGTTGAAGACCATACACGGAAACGTAATTCCCAACCAGTTTAAAGTAAAATTCTGTATTCACCATGCCAATTCTTACACTTTTTAGTCTATATCAACTTTTAGCCAAAAACTTTTTACAAAAATCTAAAGATTCAATTGCCTAAAATGTGATAAATAGTTTTAACTCAATCCTAATTTTGTAAATACTTTTTTAATTAGCATTAATTTGAAAAAATACTTGAGGAATTTATCGATCATATGTAGTACTTTTAGGTATTATACAAGATAAGTTTGCTAACAATCGAGCAAGGGAACTGAGCGGGATAATTTTCTCACTCATATGTAGTGCTTTTATGTATTAGAAGACTAGGAAATATGCTCGCTAACAATTGAGCGTGATAATTTTCTCTCATATGTATTTCTTTTAAGTATAAAATAAGCCGGCTAACAATAATTAAGCGGAATAATTTTCTCTTTTATATGTAGTTGTTTAAGTATAAGATAATCCTAATAATAATTGAGCAGGAAAAATTTCTCTCTCATATGCAGTGTTATTAGGCTCAAGATAAGTTGACTAACAAATGAGCGGAAAATCTTTACGTATAAGAAGATATGCTTGATAATAATTGAACGAAAACATTTTTCTCTCACACGTAATGCTTTTAGTTATAAGATATTCCGGCTAACAATTGAACGAGAGAATTATTCATTATATGTAGTTCTTTTAAATATAAAATAAGCCGACTAACAATTAAGCAGAATAATTGTTCTCTCTCATACGTTAGTACTAATTTAACTATTGATTAGCAAGTCCTTATTTAACTAATAATCATTAATTTTAATATTCATTGAATTCATTTAAACTTTAGATGCCAATCACTTATTGTACTCACTTTTTTTAGAATAGTATTTAATTTTAAAATTAATTTAATCCTAAAAATTAATAGTAGCAAATTCAAGTGATTTCAATTATTTTTTCCTAATATACTCATCATTGAATATTTATTGTATGAGTTATACTTTATGAAATTAGCTTATTGTACTCTTACTTTTAAAAAATATAAAATCCTAAAAACTTATTTTTATTTTAATATCTAATTAATCATAAGTAAAAATATATGCACCAACTTTTATTTCCCGTGCGTATGCACGGGTACTATACTAGTTGGGAATTAAAACGATACCGTATGAGATCGGCACACCATGCGCATGGTGGGTCAATCCTACGGTATAGTTTGCGTCCCCGTATGTGGGTTTTTAAATAACAAAAACTGTAACTCTGAATAAAATTACACATTGCCCTATAACATTCTATATTTTTTCCATATTATTTTACGTTAAAATGAAGAAAGCATTTTAAAACAAGCAATTTAATGCTTTACGAAACCTGACCTGCTCAGGTAATTTTTATAAACAATTTTTTTTAATGGATACTGGCATATATTAAATTGAATCAGAGCTCGCAATACAATCAGGAGAATTGCAAACAATAAAGTAACCAACTGACACTAACCTCTCTCTCGCCAAACTTAACCATAAGCCTGTCGGCCCCCTCACTTCTATATCAAGACATAGAGTAGTCCACCCCAAGAAGAGCGAGACTAATCGCTGAAAATGTGAGAGCTTTAAGGTTATTAGCGGCTGAATCAGCCTGATTGCCTCAAACCAGAAATCTAAACACAACTAAGGTAAACCAATCTAAGAACCCGCTACCCTTATTATTTGACCTAATAAAAATAAAATAAAAATTAGCAAACTGAACATAGCAAAAATAAATAAACTTCAGCTCGTGGAACCGCGGAATCCATTCTTTTAGACATTGTTTTCCAGGCCCTAGTCACGCAATTCCTGTGTGGCGGCGGTTGAGAAGGGGGGCGAATCATGCACATATCATCTTCTTCCTCAACCACATGAGTCGGCCAACACAACCGTGCCGATCCCCCAACAGCCGATTGGATCGGAGCCCAAATTCGCCCTCTTTAATCGGGCCCCAGACCTCTAACATTCCACTCGGATCAAACACAACTGGTGTGGCTCCCATCTCGATCACCATCGACCCCCCTGAAGCCTCAACCTCGTATCAACCAGATGCGGATGAAAATCCGACATTTTATCAACCTTATGTGGATGAAGGTTTGGCTGAGAGATTTCAGGATGTTCTAAAAGCTGTCGACCAACCTCTGTATGCTGATTGTGAGGGATACTCTCAGCTATCCGCTGTTACTGAGTTCATGAACATAAAAGCCGAATACAGTCTCCCTGAAACTTGCATGAATAGAGTCTTGCAGTCAGTAGGAGGGATGCTACCGCGAGATCATACCCTTCCCGATTCATATTACCACATGAAGCAGTTAATGTCTAAGTTGGGGCTACCTTGTGTTGAAATTGATGCGTGCCCGGAAGGATGTATGTTGTTCTGGAAGGAGGATGAGGCACTTGAGTTCTGCAAGTTCTGTGGTGGAGACAGATACAAACCTGTTCGTCAAGGTAAAAAGAAACCACGACATAGGTCTGCACTGTCTAAACTGTATTACCTCCCAATAGCTCCTCGACTGCAAAGGATGTACGCTTCGACTGCTACTGCGAAACACATGACATGGCATGTTGAGCACGAAACCAACGAGGGTATGATGGCTCACCCTTCGGACTGTGAAGCCTGGAGACACTTTGACCGCTGTCATCCTCAGTTTGCTATGGAGCCACGAAATGTGCGGCTGGGATTGTGCTCAGATGGATTTGCTCCTTTTGGCAGGTTTGGCAAGAACTATTCATGTTGGCCGGTCATGTTAACACCTTACAATCTCCCTCCCGACATGTGCATGAAAAGTCATTTCATCTTTTTGTCTTTAATTTGTCCGGGTTCCAAGGATCCTGGGCGAAAGATAGACATTTATCTTCAACCCCTTATTGAGGAGATGAAAGAATTGTGGGCCGTTGGGACACCAACTTATGATGTTTCATCAGATAAAATGTTTATCATGAAAGCTGCCATCATTTGGACCATTAGCGACTTCCCTGCCTATGGCATGCTTTCGGGATGGAGCACACACGGTCTGATGGGATGTCCGATATGCATGGAGAAATCAGGTGCCAACTGGCTCAGTTACAGCAAAAAAGGAAGTTACTTTGATTGTCACCGCAAGTTTCTCCCGGAAAGGCACCGATATCGAAAGGACAAGAAGTCTTTCATTAGAGGCAGAGCGGTACGAGAGAGCCCACCCCCGAGATTGACCGGTGAAGAAATTTATAACCGGGTTCGACGTTTTCCTACGGCTATGGAAGAGCCAAACCAAGAGCCATATGGGTATTGTGATACCCATAAGTGGACAAAGAGGAGCATATTCTGGGAGTTGCCTTATTGGAAAGACCTTCTCATCCGTCACAATTTAGATGTCATGCACACCGAGAAGAACGTCTTTGACAATATATTTAACACGGTGATGGATTTGAAAGGCAAAACTAAAGACGGTCTTGCAGCTAGGAAAGATATGACTATTTGGTGTGATAGACCCGAACTTTCTGTTGATCTAGAATATCAGGGCAAGGAAGTTCCAAAAGCAGTCTACCAGGTCACAGAACCACAAAAGGCAGAAATATTAAAATGGCTTGCGTCTCAGAAGTTTCCAGATGGCTACTGCTCCAACTTGTCTAGATGCGTAGACATGAACAAACTTACCACGACGACGAGCATGAAAACTCACGATGCTCATGTAATAATGCAAAGACTTCTACCAATTGCACTAAAAGTGATGCTCCCTGAACACGTATGGTCCTGCATTACTGAAATCAGTTTGTTGTTTCAATCGATATGTTCCAGCGTTTTGGATGCGGCATCCCTCCGGAGACTACAAGAGTCTGTTCCCATTCTGATGTGTAATCTGGAAAAAATAATGCCACCATCGTTTTTCGATACAATGGAACATCTCATAATACATCTTCCGTATGAGGCTTTGACTGCTTGGCCCGTCTTCTATAGGTGGATGTACAGATTTGAAAGGTTAGTCACAATTTCATTTAAAAAAATATATTTATTTCACAATAACTGTTAACATGTGTATTATTGCATTATTGCAGATTTCTAGGAGAGCTGAAAAAGAAAGTGACCAACAAGGCACACGTTGAGGCTTCAATTTGTCAAGCGTATCTTCAACAAGAAATCTCAACGTTCTCGTCTTTTTACTTCGAGCGTGAGGTCATCACCAGAAGGAAGAGACCTGCCCGGAACGATGACATTGGCGAGGATTTATATGAAAATGTAGTTTCCATCTTCAATTACCCAGGCAGAGGTAAAGGTGCTGCGACACAACGATACATCCTGGGTGGGGAATTGCAAATTGCGCATACTTATATCCTCATGAATTGTCCAGAAATCTCACCGTTTTATCAGTAAGTTAAATTTGTAGGTATAATTGTAATACTTATAAATTAAATTTGTAGTTAATTTATAGTTTTTTTTTATTTTTGACTTCACAGTGAATTCCGAGCTTCTTTATCAGCCTTTCCTGAGAATGAAATTGATGCGTTGGTGGACTCTGATTTTGTAAATTGGTACAAGTATCAGGTATATATACACACACATTAATTATATATATTACCTAATGTTTACCTAATGTTATTATTATGTTTATATTTACAGATCAATAGTCGTGGGATTGTCGACCCTTTGTTAGTATCATTAGCGTGGGGCCCAGGTGCCAGTGCCAAAGTGTGGCGGCAATATGTGATAAACGGTTACACATATCACACAGCCGATTACGGAGAGGGCCGACCAACAACGAACAGCGGGTTATGTGTCCCGACCATCGGTTATGATAACTCGGAAACCAATTTTTTTGGTGTCCTGCAGGAGATTCTGGAACTTGAGATGCCTTCTAGTGCGAAAAAAATGACATGCGTTCTGTTCCGCTGCACATGGGTTGATCCCACACGTGGCGTGCGAAAAAATCCGAAGTATAATATGATTGACGTCAACCACTCTCGTGTGTACCCGAAAAATGAGCCTTTCATACTCGCCCAACAAGCAGCGCAGATTTATTATGCAGAATATCCTACAACAAGGCGGACCCAGAATCCTTGGGTGTGTGCATGTCCTGTCCGTCCGAACAAAATTAAATCACAAACTCAACACAAGGACGTTGATCTAGATGCTTTTCAGCAACAATTTTTCCAACCTCCGCCTATTGTTGAGACGGTCAACTATAACGTCCAATTAAGTGATCCAAATGGCGGACGTGTTGAAGTCATGCCAGAAACGCACCTTCCGGACCTAACCATTCCATCTGAGCGCGAAATTGAGGAAATGTATGTAGCACAACAAAATGCTCAATATCAGGAAGAAGGTGAATGGATAGACGGTTCAGATACAGAAGAAGACACTATATATGTAGAAAATAACGATTCTGACAGCGAGTAATTGTGCTGTTGTAATTTCAATTTTGTGATATAATTTCTCCAAGCATATTTGATAATTTCTTTCATCATTATTGTTTGTAAAATAATTACTCCTTAATCTGTTCTATACCACATAAATTCAAAGCAGTTTATTTAATACTCCACAGTCCACACTACAATTACGATGGTATTATAATATTATAATAGTAATATAAACACAATTAATATAAACACAATTAATATTATTATAACGATATAATAATAATAATAAGAATAATAATAATTATTATTAATAATAATAATAAATCATGTCTGAATTTTTCTGATCTGATCTGATTTGAATAAAATAAGAATAAACAATAAGTAATAACTAACACAAAGACGAACAGAACCACACCTTATTCATTTTTCGGTTCAATAAGTTGTGTACATAGTTTCAGACGACACATTCTTGTACGCATCATATCTCAGTCAACTGGTTCTTTATTAGTCATTTTTTAGCATAAAATGCTTGGGTGACAGGAAAATGAAATTATAAATTAAATAGTCACGGTTGTAGTCACGGTTGTAGTCACGGTCAGGACCGTGACTACACCCTTCGTAAATGCCGAAGTCAGGGCCAACGGTCAGAGGAGCGCTGACCACAATAGTCACGGTCATTACCGTGATTATGACCGTGACTACTTTCAAATTTTGAAAACAGTCACGGTCATAGTCACGGCTATGACCGTGACTATTCCGATTAAAGGCGGCTCTGACCGCCTCGCTGACATCGTCAATTACGAAGGGTTTAGTCACGGTCCTGACCGTGACTAGGACCGTGACTAAACAATTATATAAAACAAACACTTAGCGTTTTTTTAAAAAATCCTACGCACCATATCTCAAACCCTAAACTACCTCTTCCTTCTCTCTTCCTTCTCTTCCAGTTTGCTTAGTGCCGCCGCCGTCGCCGTCGCCGCCTAGCATCTGCCGTCGCCGCCGTCGCCGCCTAGCATCCGCCGTTCCCGTCGTCTACAACCAGTAGTCCGCCGTCGTCCGCCGCCTTCCGTCGCCGCCCCTTCTTTTCTCAGTCAAGGTTATGTGTTCTTTTCATCTTATTTGCTAATATTTGATATAAAATCCAAAAATGCATGATACTATACTCAAATGCATGATAAGATACATGATTTTTAGTTTCATATCATCTTGTAATGTTCAAAAGTTGTATGTATGATTTATTATATGCATGATTTGTAGTTTTGCATGATAATATCGGTTTATATGTTTGGTATGCATGATAATTATGTTTAAATGATTTAGATTATTTTATGTTTAATATATGTTCATATGCATGATTAAAGTACTTATAAACTGTTTTTCAACAAACTTAATTTAAAAAAAAAATTAATTTCCGAATGTAATTTATGAAAATATTTGAACAAACTTATTAAATAAACTGTCTTTATTTTCTTGTTCATATATATTATATTCTTTTTTTATTTAAACCTTGCTCAATCTGTATTCGAACTAATGCATGCTTATACAATTAGTTCGATGTTTAATATATATGTTTAGTGTTTGATTTGCATGCCTCTCTATACATATGTATTACTTTAAATGTAATTTCCGAAAATATTTAATTTATGAAAATATTTTAAAAAAACTGTTTAAATAAATAGCCCCTCGTGTTAAACTTCCAAAAATAGGTTAACACGTTTAAATATAATTTCCGTAATATCCATTAACAAAATATTAAACATATAAATTTATTCCCGAAAAAAACTGGACGAAACACTGTTTTTTATAATAGTATAAGCATAAAAAATTATTTTTATTTTTTATATTATAAACTGTTAAATTATAATCTGTTTTTAGATAAACTGTTTTTCCAAAAACTGTTTTTATACAAACAGTTTTTATATAAACTGTTTTTATAATTTATCTAAAAAAAACTGTTTTTATAAAAACTGTTTTTAAAAAAACTGTTAATTAAAAACTGTTTTATTAAACAGATTATTGTAAAAAATAGTTTTTATAAAAACTGTTTTAATAAAAAGTGTTTTTATAAAAACTGTTTTTATAAAAACTGTTTTTATACAAACTGTTTTTTATATAAACTGTTTTTATAATTTATCTAAAAAAACTGTTTTTATAAAAACTGTTAATTAAAAAGTGTTTTATTAAACAGATTATTGTAAAAAATAGTTTTAATAAAAACTGTTTTTATACAAACTGTTTTAATAAAAACTGTTTTTATAATTTATCTAAAAAAACTGTTTTTATAAAAATTGATATAAATAAACTGTTTTATATAAACTGTTTTATTAAACAGATTTTTGTAAAAAACAGTTTTTATAAAAACTGTTTTAAGAAAAAGTGTTTTTATAAAAACTGTTTTTATAAAAACTGTTTTTATAAAATCTGTTTTTATAAAAACTGTTTTAATAAAAAGTGTTTTAAAAACTTGATTTAACAAACTGTTTTAAATTTATTTTAAAATGATATATCTAAAACATAAAAAATGATCTCCTCTCATGTAAACTTTGCAAAAAGTTTAACATGTTACCTCCAAGGGCAATTTATTGCCAAATTATAGAAGAACTTATTGTGAAAAAATATGGACCCCTCATATTAAACTAATAGATAGTTTAATATGCTATAGAAGAACTTATTATGAAAAAATATGGACCCCTAATATAGAAGAACATATTATGAAAAAATATGGACCCCTCATGTTACCTCCAAACTTTGAAAGGTTGTGAGGTAAGCACCCCAAACTTGCATAAGTAATTTAAACACCCCAAACTTTATATATAAAGTTTGGGATATTTAAATTACATATGAAAGTTTGTGGTGCTCTTGTCACATCCCTTCAAAGTTTGGGGTATTTTTATTATTTTTCCCTATAAAAATTTAATAAACTGTGTATAAGTTTAATATGAGTGGTTCAATAATTTCTAATAAACTCATCCTATAATTTATCAATGAGTTGACCCACTCGATCGAAGAATCGATCAGTTGGAGCTTGTCAATGAGTTGACCTAGTCAATTCTTAGATAAGCTCCAATCTGTGGATTCTTCTGGCTACGGCTTGAGTCATCGATGGACTCTCCCAAACGCATGTACTGACATTATGTCGCTACATGTGATGTAGCCCATCCATGGTTCAAGGCGTAGCCTGAAGAATCGTCAGGATGGAGTTTATCAATGAATCGACTGGGTCAACTCATTGATGAGCTCCAACCGATTGATTCTTCGGTCGACTGTGTCAACTCATTAATAATTATAGGATTTGTTTATTAGCAATTATTGGAACCTAATATTAAACTTATACCCAGTTTAATATGTTATATACATTGACAATAGACAATACTTACATAAAAATTTGATCTTCTATTATAAGAGTTCTAACAAAAAACAAATTAAATTAATATATTTTAGATGAGCAACGAACAATCGACCTCAGCTCCCCGCCCTAACTATGCGCCCATATCCGAAGCGGAGCGCAACAATGAAGGAGCTGTTTGGGTGACCCCTGCAGATGTTCTTTTGTAAGTAGTTATGAAGAAACCTTATTTTCAATAATTTTATATAATGTTAAATAATCTAACCAAATCTTATATAAATAAATACTATTAATTTTTTTAAGTGACGAACAAGTGTTCAAAGGCATCAAAAGCATAATCGGAGGACACTTTCTTGGCACTTGGGCCACGCTGTCGGATGTTGACCCCAAGGTTCGCGAACTATGGTGGAACCTGTTCAAGGTAAAAATAAATGAATGTTCCCTCCCTGATTGTATTGGCCTAATATATACCCGGTGATTAATTAATCCAATTTGTTTTAATAAAGGCTCGCTATCGTTGGACTCACGCAAACGGTGCCGATATTCTTAAAGCCTACAATGCTAGGATTTCGACCTGGCTTCGCGCCACTTTTAAACGTGCGCGAAAAAGTGGGAAAAAGCCTAGATGGGTTTCGGATGAAGTGTGGTCCAACCTTTGTCGCCACTGGTCTTCTGATCCGAAATTCTTGGCTAGAAGTGAATCCGGTAAGAAAAACCGGATGTCCGAGAAGGCCTTGGAGATGCAGTGGCACGGAGGTCGTAAATCTCAGAATGCCCATAAGGAAACTCTTGTAAGTGCTATTCAAAAAACCTTACAACATCACAATCCTTCATTATAAAAAATTTACTTAAGTCTTTTTCACACCATTTAGGCTGGTCCTGAGAAGAAGAGGGTTGATGTTCTCCGGCTCGTCAAGCATTGCTGGACGAAGCACGGCGAGGAATTTGAAGCCGATTTGCCACCCCGCCTCGCTGACTTCGAAGTATGTAACATCATATTTTGTTATTTAGTAACATTTCAAATCTAAGTATGTAGCATTTAAAAAATATTTTTGAAAATGCAGACGAAGTACAACGAATCCGTTGACAGGCAGCGTGCGGCACGAGGCTTGACCCAGGAGGACGACCTCGATTCCGATGCGGATGATGAGGCGGCCATTGAGGCGGCCGGGGTTTACAAGGGCCGGGTTCCGTGCTTGGGGTCCGAGGGGCAACGGATTTTGTATGATCGAAGCACAGGTGCCTCCTCTTCTCGGTCAAGGCGGGGAGAAGATCCTCGTATTGCTACACTGCAGCGTGAACTGGAGGAGCACGAACGGCGATGGGAGGAGCAGCGGAAAGCAGATGAGGCCACAAAAGCCCGGTTGGAGGAGATGGAACGGTTCATGCGTGCCGGATTCCAGCCTCCGCCACAACCTTTTCCTCCCCCGTACGTATTCCACCCTGAGCAAACTCCTCAAGTTCAGCACATGGGCGGTATGGGATTTTTCCCCACCTCCGGATACGGTGGCATGCCGATGATCTCCCCGAATTTCGGATCTATGTCCTTTGACTTTGCGAGGTCATCCGGAGGAGGTAGTGGCACTCCGGGTCATGGAACCCGAGGAGCACCCCGAGGAGGACCCCGAGGAGCACCCCGAGGAGGAACCCGACCTGACCCCGAAGACCCCCCCGTGAACCCAGATGAGTTTCTTGTTGATGATGATGATGAAGAAGAAGAAGAAAATCCCAATTTTTATCATAATGGAGTCCCACGGGACATGTAATCATCATACATTTATTATTTGTTGTATTTCAAAACATTTAAAAGTTTGTCACAATATTTATTGAATTTGTTGTATGTCTTTACTCTTAAAATGTATTTATTTTAAAAAAAATAGTATAATATTTTCAATAACTCATTTTTCAAAAAACATTTTTAAATTTAATTTGTAAACATCCGTGTTTAAAAAAGTAATTTCTAAAAACATTTTAAAAAAAAACGAAAACTGGATTTTTTTTTTAAAAAAAACAAAAAAAGTAGTCACGGCCTTATCCGTGACTATAATTAATCCGAAATTATTATTTTTTTAAATAAAAATCATAATTTTTTTTTTCAAAAAAACCAATTAGTCACGGTCGACACCCGTGACTAATTTCAAAAATTTAAATTACCGCCGCGGGCGGTCTGTTAAAAATTTTGAAAATTAGAAAGATTAGTCACGGTCCAAAACTTAGTCACGGCTTCTGACCGTGACTACTACGCCGGAGTGGGGTTCCGGCTAGTATAATAGTCACGGTCGGCGGCCGTGACTATTCCGTGACTAAACTTAGTCACGGTTTGTTGGACGTGACTTCAATTTAGTCACGCCCATTAAGTCACGAACTTAGTCACGGTCAGCGACGGTGACTACATCTGTTAGTCACGGAAAAATTGAACTGCTGTGGCTCCCATCTCGATCACCATCACAGCCAAAGTAACCCACCCAAATTCGCCCTCTTTAATCGGGCCCCAGACCTCTAACATTCCACTCGGATCAAACACAACTGGTGTGGCTCCCATCTCGATCACCATCACAGCCAAAGTAACCCACCCAAGCATCTGAATGTCGGGTCTCGGAGCCCTATCCACAGACCCCTTCGAAAACACGAAAAGCCATTGACACATCCGCCGATTGGTGCTGAGCTAGATCCTGGTTGATGGATTCCATCTAGCCGGACAATAGATCTGCTGCACCGCTGGTCCTGCTTCGGGTGATGTTACGCTTGCCAATCTGCGAGCGGAAGTGTTGTGCTGCACCAAGTCCTCGCCGTACTCAATGAACTAACCAAACCCCTAGGATTCCCTAGACCTTCCGCTGTCTTTCTTACTATTGTGTCAGTTGACTCAGTTATATTCCCATAATCCCATCCCCTTAATCCGTTCCATTTACAACTCTATGCTTTTCGTTATTCTGATGTCTAAGTGTCTAACTTTTTATTTGCATATAAACAATTAAAACCCAAGTTTGGGAAGAATTCACATATTCACACTACCAGAATACATTTTATATTGTTCTCATACTATTCCATGAATCAAAAGTAGCAAAGTTTGGAAACTAATCAATCTAGATATGGCTTGCTATAAAATGTTATTTGTTTTAGACAATAAAATACCCTAAGAGCATCTCCAATGGTAAAATGTGCACAGTGCACACGTGGCACGAGAAATAGTCAAGGAGACCGTCTAAATGTTGATTGACATTGCAGGGAAAAACTTACCAAAATTGTATAAAATCATTCAAATAAGGAGAGAAATAATTTATTTGTGAATATTTATGTGGCTATCACGCATGCCACATGTGCACCATGCACATTATAGCATTGGAAATGCTCTGACTTTCATGAAAGTCTCACATATCTACACTTTACGAGCACATTCTCTACATACTATTCTATGTACAAAAATAGCACATATTGAAAAGATTGGCCTCCCCATTTGACAGGATATGCTTGTTTATCTTAAGTTATTTCTAATCTGATGTAGATGTTAATACACAAAGTATTTTGGAGATAAATTAATCCTTTTCAGGTTTTCTTACCATCCCTCAACCATAATTGGGAAAGGGTTTGAGTCTTCTGACTCTTCTCAACCTAATGAGTCAGAAGACGATCTTGACATACTCCAACACAAGATTACTTACTCAGAAATCTGTAAGGCAACCTACTTGAATTAGAAATTCCTTTTTACCAATTTTCAAGTATATCCGAGGAGGAGTGCACACATTAAAGTAAAAATGGATCAACTAAAAATGGATCAATAGTAAAATCTTTTTATTCAATACGCGATGTTGCATGGGATTTTAACGGGGAATTAGCGTAGCTGACTTTGAAGGCTATTTGGCCTTTAAGGAAATCAAGTTTTTTGGAATTAATTGCGGAAACAGGAAACGGCGTGGATTTTGGTTGGGTTATCATAGATTGAGCATACGCCATGGACGAAACCACCGCCTCGAGCTCTGCTGCCGCACATCCGGTCGCTTGCCTCTACTCATATCTTCTTCTCCTTTCTTCAATCGGCCGGACACTCTGTCAGATCTGAACTCTGAAGGATTGTGACCGCTAGACTTTCAGATCTGAAGGTTGAACATGGTTGAGCGGTGGTGAGGCAGTGGTAGGCCAGTAGAACGGGGTGCGGCCGGAAATTGATCGGAGTGGGGTGGGATAGTGGCAGGGCTAGGGCTGAGGGTGAGATAGTGGTCGTGGAAGGACTAGTGGGTGGGGCAGTGATTGAAGATGTGGTGTGGGGCCGGTGGTCGTCGGGGGTTGTGACCGGTGGGGTTAGGCGGTGGTCACTGGTGGGTTGTGGTGGGGCTCCGGGGGCTGGTGGGTTGAGGTGGGGCTGGGGAGAGTGCTGGTGGGTTGAGGTGGGGCTGGGGAGAGTGCTGGTGGGTTGAGGTGGTGCTGGTGGGTTGAGGTGGGGCTGGTGGGTTGAGGTGGGGCTGGGGAGGGGGCTTGTGGGTTGTGGAGCTGCCGGTTTGGTCACGGTTAGGGCGGCGACGGTCAATGGTGGTGGTTGACAGGTGTATGTGTGCAGGGCTAAATGATAGTGTGGAGTGGAGTGGCGGTTAGTCGGGTGCGGTGTTGCGGGGACAGCCGCCATATGCATTGTGGCGGCCGGCTAAGGCTGGCCGCTTCACTAAACGAAAAACAATCATAGTGATACGGACGGTGGCTACAGTGACACGAGCGGTGACTACAGTGACACGGACGGTGGCTACAGTGACACAGGCGGTGACTACAGTGACACGGGCGGTGCCTACAGTGACATGAGCGGCGGATACATTGACATAAAATCTGGCAGACATAATGTTTTTCTAAATATATTACCTTCTTGATCACTTTTTTGCCTCTTTTCAAAAGTGGACAATTTTTTGATAATTGATTCAAAATTAATAATATTCAAATAAAAACCCATACTTAATAATTTCGCTCACTCGCTTTTTCTGTTATGATATTCTTAACACAAACTAAACGCTATATAAATGATAAAAGTAGTTGTTAATTAACACTACATGAATGACAGTAGCAAAAAGTACTTTTTAATTAGCACACAGATTTTCGTTTCCCTAATTTTGATTTAAGTCGGAATTTTCAATGGTTCCAAACTGTACCAAGTGTGGTCACTTCACTAAGTTAACAATAATGCATTAAAATTTAAAAACCGAATTAGAACAGAGACATTACCTACCAGTGCGTATACGCTGCAACCGGCGCAGCATGAGCATCATGCTCCTGTGTCGAAAACAGCGTCGTTTGAAGCATGTTACTTCAACCTGAAAAATTCGCGTGTTACTGTTCACGCGCGTGAATAGTAACTTTTTTTCATTGTCCAGGAGCAGAAATGTAACCCGTGTGTAGTAAAATGTAACTCATGTTGTTCGGAAATGTAAATTAAATCAAATTGAAATGTAAGTTGTCTAAAATAGAATATAAGATGTACAACATTAATTTTAATGTAAATAATTAAAAAAATTAGTCTAATTGTTCAATTATTTTAAGTAAATAGTGAATGTGTGATGTTTTTAATATTACAAACATTAAAATTGATTTTAAGATCAGAAAATGATTGTTTTGTTTCAATAGGAGGGTTTATTTTGTGATGTAACTCGCTTTATGGCAAATGTAACTGTCGTTTATACAAAATGTAATTCAAGTGTATACAAAGTGTAACTTACTAAAATAAATCTAAATGTAACTCATGCACGTAGATATGTAAATCGTGCATAAGAACGATGTAACTCCATGTATTATGAAATGTAACTCGACAAGTTGAATTTAAAGACTCCATTCTTATCCCTTCCACTTCTGCCAGTAAAGAAGACAAGCCGAAACAATTTTGTCTTCTCATATCTCTAGAGTCAATAATTTGATATGAATTTAAAGAAAATCATGATCGAGCACCAGCTGGTTAACGATCTATTTCCTTCTCTCGTTCAACAAGGAGCACCGTTGCATGCTTTCTCGTTCACTGGAATAATGGAACAATAGCTGAATCTTTTTGCCGGCTTGTCTTGCCTGCTTCTTGCGTTGCTGCGTAATAACAAAGTCGGCGGCCGTCGGTGAACTATCGGGAACAAAGGCTCCCCTCTTTAATTAATTAAACGGTGCCGTATTATGACCGAGCATACCATGCTCATGGTATGCCGGTCATACGGTATAATTTGCGATTACCTACGGCTTTGTGAAATCCTCCGCACAAAACAATGACTACTTTCCCTTTTCCCCAAAAACATGTCTAATCTTTTATTTATTTAATTAATGAGTCAATTCCCTAAATAGGACTAAAAAGTGGCAAAATTGCACAAATAGGACTACATTTTTTAAATTCCCTTAATAGGACTATTTATGTGTGTTAGGACAAATATACCCTTGTAACTTGTGAAATGTTTTAATTAATAATAAAATCATAAAAAAATAATAAAAAAAAAAAAATACTAAAAATCGTAAAAAAAATAGAAAATTAATAAAAATATTTTTAAAAAAAAAATTAAAAAAATATTATTTAAAAAATTAAAAAAAATTAAAAATAATCGTAAAATTAAAAAAAAAACATTACCTCCCCTGCCACCCCCAGCACTACTAGCTCCCATCACCGGAGAAAAATATGCCAACATTTTAAATAATGCCATAATGATGGTATATTCAATGAAAATGTTGGCATATTGAAGAGTAATTATGTCATCTTTTTGACATTTTCAGAAAAAGATGACATTTTCTACCAAAAGTGGAAGAAATTTCACCAATCGGAGGTGGTGGTGCTAGGAGGCAGTGGGAAAGGTATCCATAATTTTTTTTCATTTTTATGGGTTTTTACTATTTTTTATTATTTTTTTAAAGAAATTAAAAATAAATAAAAAATAAATTTTTTATTTTATAAATGCTTTTAGGGGGTATTTAGGGTAGAAAATCAATGTTTAGTCCTATTTAGGGAATTTAAAAAGTAGTAGTCCTATTTGTGCTTTTTAGGAACTCATTAGTCCTATTTAGGACAATTTCCGTTAATTAATCCATATTTTCATTGTAATTTATATCTAGTGGCTGCCCCCGCCCACCCCACACCTGTAACTGCTAGAATCAATATTCTGTGGTCAAATGATCCATTAAAAGTGACCTTGAACAAAAACATGATGAAAATCAAGAAGAAATAACTTGGGGCATAAGAAAGGAGCTTAGATAGTCGTGAAAAGTATGATTTGGTCACACATTCAGCCGAGTATATCCAATATTTGATTAGGTATGATTTAACTAGGAGATCATACAAGATCAAACAAAGAAAGAGAACGTTGGAAAATATGATTTTGAGGAAAATATAATTTTGGGGAAAATCCAGTTGGGTTTGATTATATTTTAGCAATTTCCGAGCTACTGTCTAGATTTTCCATATCATTTCTCCTATAAAAACTTTCATTTCCTTCCATTTGAGCAACCAATAAGTCCCTCCTTTCTTAGAGTGTTTTTTGTCATTGATTTTGCTATATTGAAGCTTGTGATTTGCAAGTTGTGAGTTATTTTTTTAATCTTCCTCTCTTGAATATTAATCACTTCGTTATTCATATTTGAACATCGCTAAATGATCAATTGGTGATCAATGGGTTGATGTATTCATATTGATTATTCTTAGAATCGGTCAATAATACGTTTGTTATTCACTTAGTAGTAATCTTAGATTATTAATGCATGCATGTGTATCATGGTTAATAATCTAAGAGGAAGTAATATACTTATATTGGTTGAATCGAAAATGTGTTTGTGTTGGGGTTGTCAATCTTAATTGATTTAATTAGATAACCATTGAATGAATTAGATAGAATAGTTGAACCTGAAATTCTCTTTGTGACAGCCGTGAATACTTATTAATGAATTAGGTCTTTGGTAACAAGTTATTGTTCTTTATGGAGTAACAAATTGATTGAATAGTAGTGTATATAAAGTCATCGCAAATTGAGAAAACCCAACTAAACAAATACAAATAGAAATTACTTCAAATAGAACTAAAACAATGGCAAAAACTCAAAATAGAACTTGTATGTTTTTTATTCCAAAATAGGACCATATTGATCATATTGGAAACATACATATTTCTTCATTCCATTCTTGCCCCTCCTTTAAATATGAGTAAAACATAACCAAAAGTCATAATTAAATGTTTAATTCATAATAAATTCGAAAAAATTTCAAAAATTCGTAGAAAAATAATGAAAAAAATTAAGAAAATTTTTATAAAATAAAAAATCATTTTTTTTTAATTTTTTTTTTGAAAATTAATAAAAAATAGTAAAACTCCATAAAAAATTAAAAAAAAATATGGATGCCTCTCCCACCGCCAGTACTACCTCTCTGCACCACCACCTCTGATCGGTGTAAAAAAATGTCATCTTTTTTTTTAAATTCTAAAAAATGGCATATTACTCTTTGATCCTTTTGACTTCTGCCAACACTTTCATTCTGCCAACTTGAATTCTTTTGACTTCTGCCAAAAATATGGCATTCGTAATGAATTTGACATTTTTTTCCCCGGTGACAGGAGGTGGTGGTACCACCTCCCTGCACCACCGCCTCCGGCCGTTAAAAAAAGCCATATTTACTAAAAACTGCCATTTTTCGGAAAATGCCAAAAATGGCATATTTCTCTTTGAGAATGCCAACTTGAATCATTCTGCCAACTTGAATCAATCTTACTTATGCCAAAAATATGGCATTCATAATTAATTTGGCATTTTTTCCCCATATGACTGGACTGGAGGTGGTGGTGTTGTGGCGGCAGAGGCGGCGGCGATGTTTTTTTTTTGCAATTTTTTTTAATTTTTTTTTTCGATTTTTTTAAATTTGTTATTATTTAAAATATTTTTATTAATTTTTTGGGATTTTTTCGTTTTGTTATTATCTTTATATTTTATTATGAATTAAAACATTCCAATAACTATAAGGGTATATTTGTCCAAGACACACATAATTATTCCTATGGAAACATAGTTTGTATTTTGATCATATTTGTGTAAAGTGAGTGACTTTTAGTCCTATCGATGGGGTATTGCATAGATTTAGGACAAAACAGACTAATGATGGAGTGTGCATTTACTAAGCCAAATCATGCAATTAAGGAGGAATGGAGGATTCTAAAAGACAAAGCTAGCTATGCATCGATTATGGTGATAAGCCATAATAACATGGCATTAACTGTTCGTCTCTTTTAATCAAGCTGGCGTTCGTTTTAGCATAATCAAGAGACTTGATATAAACTCGGTTATTGTAATAATGATTTTAAGAAGAATGAAGAAGAAAAGTAGGAGAAAGCTGATGATGGAGAAGATAACTCAGGGTTTGGAGGCAATAAATGCTCATGAAGATGATGATGAGGATTGGGTAATGTTTTCTCAGGATGAAGACGATTATGAAGAATTTGTATTGTTCCAGCAGCAAATGCAATTGGCAGCTACAAGCCAGGGCCTTCCAAGGAATACTACTTCAAAACTACAAGGCAGCGTTTCAAAGGTTCAATATAATAATTTCCAAGCCTTTATATTTTGAACACTTGGTACTTTTCAAATAAAAACATAAAACGTGACTAGCTAAAAAAAAACCATTGATCTCATATTGTGAAAAACCAACCAAAAAAGTACAAATTGAAAAGGAGAAACTCAGAAAGTGCTGGAAGTTAAATAATACGGAGTACGGAGTAAATTGTTAAGAATCTCAGAGTGCAAGCTACAAGCCTACAAGTCTTATCATATGGTATTAGAACGGATATCATTAAGACTCAACAATGAATGTAAAGGAAAGATTATTAAAGAAATAATTACATAATTATGACTAAAATGATGAATGTTTACAAAAATATGATTAGTGACTAGAGTAGTAATGAAATTATAGTAACTTATGTTCAATTTTTAAACTTAAATTACTATGACACTACATTGTAGTTACTTATAATAGTCATATTTGTGTAAATAAGTTTTATTTTAGTAATACTTTTGAAGAAACTCATATTTAAACTACCATAACACAGGCATGTTATAATTTAGCTCTCACATCAACCACATATATAAAGATAGAAACGCCTAACGCACATTTAATTTCGACCTTGAGCTACTCATATTACCCTGTTTTTATACCTCGGAAACGACTCGCATTAGCGTTTTTGAATGGAACACTGAGTATTAGCACGAATGTCAATGTTAAATAAAAGATATGTAGTATAAATATTAGACCAATTGAAGAAGTACTAGCCTTTTGTGTATATAAATGAAGATGAGTAGTTGATCTGGTTTTAATTGGAATGCAAAATGGAAAGAAAATTTCACAAGAAATTTCATTTCATTTTCTCTTTCCTTATTCATTTGGGCAGTTTGGTCGTTTGGGAAAGTCAGTTGTGGAAGCTACTCCCATTCGTTGTGCTCCTAAATCTGTAAAACAACCATTGGTGTTGCACTTTTTAGCACAAGGAGTTGAGCAATGGATTAGACAATACTACAGAAATTGTGACAAGATACTGGTAGTGGGTGAAGTTGATTTCTCCTTCTCTTCTATTTTGGCCTCCTTTGGTTTAGCTTCTAACATGACCGCCACTACTCTCGAGTCCCGTGGTAATATAAATATCTGATCTACTATATACGATAGTATAAATTAAAGGCTATTTGTTTTTTTAATGGTTCCATTTTTTCATTTTCTCCTTTAAGGATAGCAAATATTTGGATGATTGGATCACAAGTGTGTTAATGATATTTAAGGTGATGTGCAATAATCAGCAATATAATACCCATCGTATAGTCATGTTAAAGGATAGTTTATTACTTTATTAGACAAAGTTTTATATTGAAGTAAAGTGGCAGGATGGACTTGTCACATTTTTTACTTTTAAAAGTTGAATTAATCTTAAACGAACAAACCACTCCCTTTTGTGTAATGCAAAAGCATTGTCTAAAAATGTTTTTATTACTCCATCCGTCCCATATTGGTTGTCTTACTTTCCTTTTGGTGTTGTCTAAAAATGTATGTCATGTTTTCATTTTTTGTAAGAAATTTGTGATACATATCATTTCACTTTATTCTGCTCAAATCTCAACCACAACTTTTATTTTTCAACCACTTTAATAATAATTGTGCCAAATTAAAATGAGACAACCATTATGGGACGGAGGTAGTATTATTTTTTACATATCTAGGCTAGCTAGCTAGTAGCCTTTTATGCTGATTGCATTTCCTTGTTTTGTTTTATTTCAGATTTTTTCATCAAAGATTATGATAAGAATGCTCTTGAAAACATTGTTACTTTGAGAAGGAAGGGATGCAAGGTCATGCATGGTGTTGATCCCAAGTACCTGGCTGACCACTCATTATTGCATGGTGTTGTTTTTGAGCGGATAGTCATTATTCTTCCGTTTTTTGGTTTTCCCAACTTGAAATCCCGCACTTTCCGACTAAGGTTAGTTTTCATATAACCACAACTAGTTCTATACTTCCTTACATATTTTTCTTTTTTGCAAAAATTATATCATCTTTACTTACATGTTTTTATTTGTTGGTTTTACTCAGAAGGCATCAATTCCTTGTGAGGGAGTTTATAGAAAATGCTATGAAGCTGATTGATAAAAATGGAGAAATCCATATAGCACAAAGGAGGATAAGAGGTCTCCGAAGTGAATGGGAAATGATCCGAGCAGCTGATTTCAATGTTGATGATTGTCTCTATACCAGATTTGAATTTGTAACGCCATCTTCAAGCTACTAAATCATTCGTCCGCATGGAATTCTGATAACAAAGTGATATTCAAATTTTAAGTCCATGGTTCATGGTTGGTAGAATGGCTCCAACACACACACACAAAACTGTTACTAAGATTGCATCAACATTTGCTCTCCAACCAAAACTTGCATTTTCTGACTTTACATTCTATGCAAATGCATATGTCGTAAACATCATTAACTGTCTCGATTAACTACTGTTACACACTAACATCACTCATGACATGTCATTGATGCTAATGTTAACACCACATAAGTGATGCTACGTGGTGCATAACTTGGGAGTAAGTCGTGATTTGGTAGAAATGCTACAACAATTCCAATTATAGTTCCAATCGGTGCTTCATAAATGAGAATCAGACAAGGATGAAGCTAGATGAACATGATTAACAAATACTTCGTAGAAGATATGTGCTAGTTGCAACTATGAAATACAATGAAGATTTACAAATACAAATCTATTTATATTATATATAAGAAAAGAGATAGCAGTATGGTTCCGGAAATAGTCTCTCTGTACTTTAGATTTGAAGAGCTAAATCTATTTACAAATACAAATCTATTTATATTATATGTAAGGGGGGTCGGATGTAAGCAGTCTTACCCCTGTACTAAAGCACAGAGAGACTGTTTCCGGATGACCCATAGAGTTTACTTGATATTCAATTGAAACAATAATATCCCAGTAGTTAAGCCTCCCATATTAGTCTACCTAATATAGGAGTAGCCTGCCTGGATCCAATTTTCAATCTATTGAATGATAGTAAGCTTCTCTTATGGGATTGCTGAATTTGAATGTCATAAATTAACTTCTAAAGGTAGTAATTGCAGCCTGGAATTAGTGTATCTAATACAAAAGGAGTTCATTTTGGCTTTTGTATAAAAGCCACGTATGAATCAAATCCTGCCAAAAGAAACCAACAAGTAACAATTTTAAAAAAAAATCAGACTATTTAACGGGCATAAACTAATTTTTTGCATCAAAAAGTGATAAATGTAGTTGTTATAATGAAGGAATTATAAATAACGTCTATTGCTAATTCATTAGTAGCTAACCATGGTTTAAACTGGACAAGAATATACACTTTTTCTCCATTAATTAAAACATAGTCTACCTGTGAAAGGGAATTCAGTTTCATTGATGAAAGCTGTATATGAATCAAACAATGTCAAAAGAAAGCTATAGCTTAAAATTCTTTTGAAAAAATAATCAGGCTCTTTAACCCGGATAAACGAATTCATTGTATGAAGTGACAAATGTAGTTGTTATAGTGGACAAAAAATCTAAATTATAGTAGCTGCTATTTTTTTCTCAGTTTTTACATGACATTTAGGTCTACCAAAGCATATAAGATGTTCAATGAAATGTTCATATCAGGAAAATAGCAGAGAAAAGAACAATGCCTGCGGTTTTTAGTGACGTTAGACAAATGTAGCCGAATTTTGTTTTCAATCAAGTCAAATTTTGTCTGCTTTAGTCAGTTTAGTCAATCTAATCTTAAGTAAGTTTATAGCCATTGACTTAATAATAATATTAATGTGTGCTTAAAATGGACCTTTTCACCATTTCCACACAAGTTCTAGCATAGGTCAAGTGCACAGTTACAGAAAGTAGGTGTGAAATACATGTAAGATGAATTTATAAATTACTTAAAACCCTTACTTAGCTAAAAGGTTAAAAAAGAAAAAAGAGTTTATTGGTATATTTCATCTCTATCCGCATGAAATTTCATATAATTTACTCTTATTTGATATTTCTCACTTCAATTGGTACGAACCGGTTACATATGTGGTTTAGTAGCACCCTTTTTTGTGTTCTATTAAACAAACAAAACATATGTTTACCTTTTACCAGCGATGAGTTTTTAGATGTATCTTATGAGCTTTTCATTGAATTTTTCCTTTCATAGTTCATACCTTCATGTAGGGATGGACCCGGTCCAGTTCCGGTACTGGACCGGCCTATCCCAGGGGTGGGATGGTGGGGTGGGGTAAACCGAGACCGGCACTGGTTATTCAATTCCCTGGCCATTCCAAGTTCCGGTCCAGTCGATTGTTTAATTTTTTTTAATGAATTTTTATATCCTCCCACCCCTCTAACATATTTTAGCTTTTAAATGAATTTACACCTCTTTTAAAATTCTTATAATGTTTTGAATGCCAAAAAAAATATGATTGATCAGGGACTGGACCAGCCGGTCTTGGTTCGCAAATCCCTCAACCAGGACCGGGACTCGACTACCCACGGGTCTAGCACCGGTCCCAAGCCCAAACCGTAAAAGAAGGTCTGGTTTGGTCCTGTGAACTAGGTTCACCCCTAACTTCATGTGACAAAGCATATATGTGATTCATGTGTTTGACTAAATAATGCTTGCTAAACCTATACCTCTCCTGATGGCTACTGCTAATTTTCTTTTTGAGTTGTATTTCTATACCTCCCATTGGCCAACTGTGATTTTTATTTATATGTTGTGGTATTTGCATCTTTTATCTAAACTATCTCATTAGGAAATCCATATTTTTAATCCAAAACTTTCTTCGTGGATAGTTTTTGGTAATTACTTTGATGCTTATAAATCAATATGCAAAAACACTTTTACTTTTCCCAAACGTCAATTAAAACTGTGGCGGATGGAATCATATAAGTAAACGAAATGCCAATTATGATTTTATTATTGTTCATAACAGTAATGGTCCTAATACTCAGGCTACATGAAGTAATCTTTTAATCCCAACATCACATATTAAAAGGTTTGATCTTTCACTATTCCGCTAAGAACTAATATTGTTATCATATCCCATTTCAACAGGTTCTTTCTTGAATCTCTAAAGCAATTTCACAACAAGGGTATTTGGATATCTAATATCAAGGTTGGGCTCCTATATTCACCTTCGAGCTTCACTTGTAAGGGAAATCGGAGAATTTATGACAACCCAAAAACCATACTTCTTAGAACAACAAAATGCAGATCTTGCATAAAGCAAAGAATTTGGCTGTAGTAGACCAAAAAAATGCTTATAATTTCTCTGAAATTATAAGCATTATGTTCCAAAAGTGCTTTAATATTGAAACGAATCATGAAGTGCATTTGAAGTTAAGATTTTAGATAATCTTAGTTTTCTTTGTTTAACTTGAAGTGGGCATCTAAGTTGTACACAATGACTCAGAATAATCAATGCAATACTTATTGGCTCCTTAGAACTTGATAGTAAAGAAATATTGCACTTACTTATCACTTACTTGCTATAAAAATATTCTTCTTATGTCTTGCTTCTCGGATTCTCTGCTCTAACTATTTGAGAATTCAAAATATTAAAATCTAACATCAAATTGTAATTAATGAGTTAGAACTATAAAGGTGTATATACGAGCCTCAACTCAAGGTAGAGTTACTATGTATAGACATATAGGAGTGATAAATTCCTGTAAAGTCATCCCACTCATTTCATTTTTAAAATGAGGCAATATTTTGTTAAATAAAGAGCGGCATATTTTTAGTTCTATCAGATATGCATTAGTAATACTTTAAAAATACTAAATAAAATGAAGTTTAATTATAAGTGGCACAAAGTAGTCTATCATCTAATATGATAGTGTTTCATAAGGAAAGTAGAATGCCATTGTAAATATACTATTTCTTATGTGCAAAATTAGTCTATAAAAATACTCCATAGTATATAATTTGATTGTACTTCACACGGATATGTTTCATTTTTGGTGTTTTTTTGTAGTCATAATCATTTTTATGTAGTAGTAACGTATAGTAACACAAATTCTTTCATAAGATTATGAACAGAGAATAGCAAGCACGATGACATCCACATATTATAATGGAATGTAGTACAATTTTCGATTGCACTTCATTTCAATATTTGTAAAATTTTGAATACAAGACCGGTGATGACCAAAGATATTTGCCTTGCAAAGAATGCATGCATGGATTTTCCTTCAAAAATGATGTTCATATCAACCCTTATACTCACTTTTATACCTACCCATATTTGTGAAAACTTTTTTTGTCTGTGAATTCCGTTCACCGACAAAATAAGACTAAATATGTCTTCTTTTGTTTGCACAGACAAAATAAAACATATTTTATATGTGAAAATGACTCACAGGAAAAAAAGAGCCTTAACAGAGGTGAGGTATAAGAGGTGGGTACAACAAGCATTGATGTTGTAATGTTTGATTTGTAAACTTAAAAGATTCCTAACTACAAATTTAAATTAAATTTACTTTTCCTTGCAAAAAAGAAAAAACAAATTTAAATTAAGTATCATGGAGTAATCTGGCAATGCTATATTAAGGAAGTTTTTTTGGGACTGAAATTTGCTGGTCTGGTCTGATCTGGTAAACGTCTGGTCTCTGTGTATTTTATAACTACGAAAGTCAGGTCAGATCTGGTCTGGTCTGGGGCTGAAAACAGTCCAAAAGAAAACATCCTAAGGAAGAGATCGAGAGACCAAATAAATCTGACTATCATGTTAGAGACCAGGTCAGATCTGGTCTGGTCTCTGTGTATTTTACTCTATAATGTTAGAGACCACTATTCTATTTCCATAGTTTCAATATATCTGTAATTTACAAGTGATGCAATATATCATAATTTGTATAAATGGTACAACTCAATCTAACTACTTAATAATTACCCTATCAAACATTTACATAAACTAAATGTTCTCACTTTCGAAGATACCTTTTTACACTCTTTCGTTGGAACTTTAAAAAAACACTCTTTCGTTGGATATTATATATATTTATATGTGTGCAATTATCAATTTTAAGTTTTGAGCTTTCCCCGTTTTTAGTTTTGGATGTAATAAAAGAAATTAAAGTCGATAAAGTCATGTTGGGTGGGGGAGTATGCCATATAATGATTGATTTGATCCGCGTGATTGGCTATGAATTTTGTTTCAAACTTCTTCTTTTTCGAACTTTTTGGGCATATTTAAACAAAATCTTTAACAGATCAATTTCTTAAAAGTTATTTCAATGATATTGGTAGAAGAACTTTAGCCTATCAAACATTTTTTACATCTAACTGTTATCATTTCTGATGACATTTTTTTACCCCTTTTTATTTTCTATGAGTTTATATGACACACACACATTGACACATATACAGCTATGTGATTAACACTCCATATTAATATTGATAATATTCACCCAGAGCACTTCACCATATTCATGGTTCATGTTAGAAAATTTTAATACACCATCGTGTATATGCAGGGGCGGAGCTAGGGCAATAGGACGGTACAAATAATATTTTTGGAAAAGTATTTGCATGGAATTTCTTACACTAAAAATATAGACATTTTTTAAATTTGGGTTGAGCCGGGGCCAGGGTTGGCCCCTCTCTAGCTACGCCCCTGTGTATATGACTAAATCAATTGCAATAAACCTCATTTGGAGCATCTTTAAGTGGTTTTCAATAGTTCATCCAAATTACTCAATTGAAGATACAAAGTTAAATTTCAGTCCAAAAGAAAACACTTGAATCTTTATAACTATCTACACTACTTAACACGGGTTCAATTTTCACTAAATCTTCACAATTATACACTATGTTTAATGTAGTCATTCCTGTGTTTTCCAACATTGAAAGACTCAGTTTTATATATGCAAAAAGACTAATTTATAGCCAGATATGATTTACAACTCAGCGACCACCCGTGCGGATGCACGGGTACTGTACTAGTTGATACATAAAGATGAAGCCCCGCAATTGATCACTGGAAAGGGCTTAGCTTTGGGATCTTTAAATGATGTTGGAAATGGAGCCAAAGAAAAGAAACTCTGGACAAAGTTGCCACACCAGAAATTCAAAACCGCAAAACCATACTGATATCGGACCATATGTGATTTCTTGCAGCCACAAGCGCATGGTTGGGATCATATCCCTCAAAATCTGCATCAGTTATTACTAACACAGAGCTATCATTAAATGCCAACAGAATTTTTGTAGGTATGATTATTGTACAAATCCGAGGCTAGTAGTGATAGAGAAGGTCAAGGAGAATGTGCTACCTGTCTTCATCATCAGATGATGATACAATTCCTGGACAGCCTGTGTGGCTGTGTAATGCCCAAAAGAATCATTAGATGCTAAACTATCAATTATTATGATGCTTAGATATGATACCCATACGTTGTTTTTGTCAATAGAAAAAATTGATAATGCCTTTTACTCCCTCTTTCAAAAACGGTATTTACTCGTGTCATTTTGGCCGAAATGCTGAGAAAAAACATCACTTTGTTAGTTCCCTTTTTTTTATAATCTTAAAAATGGGACATCCCAAAATGAAAAATGGGATTATATCTTATAGATGGAGGAAGTATGAAATTAAGAAATTACATAATAAATTTTTACGATGTGCTCTAAAATACTTTCTAGCAATAGAGGCATGATAGAGCTAGTTAGTTCTTTCATGTTGCACATAAGCTAGCATAAACACTAATCTGTCGCTATGTTCTTTAGCCTCTCTGTGGTTAAATATCTCATGGAGGAGTACGCTGATATGAGCTTTGATAAAGAAATATGTGAATATCCTAATATGTCATAAGCAGGGAAACATAGTTAAAGAGCATCCAAATGTGCACAGTTTGAGAAAGGGCCAGGCCAATATGCCATAATACAACGAAATACAAAATAAATCAATTGTCTGGCTGTTGGCATACCCTCAATGATTATGCTGCTTAGATATGATACCCATACCTTGTTTTTGTCAATACAAAAAAAAAGGTAAAAAAAGGTATCTACTCCCTCGGTAAAAAAAGGTATCTACTCATGTCATTTTGGTCGAAGTGCTGAGAAAAAAAACATCTTTTTGTTAGTTTCCTCATTTTTTATAATATTAAAAATGGGACATCCCAAAATGAAAAATGGGATTATATCTTACAGACGGAGGAAGTATGAAATTAAAAAGAAACTACATAATATATTTTTACATTTTGCTCTAAAATACTTCCTAACAATAGGCATGATAGCGCTAGTTAGTTCTTTCATGTTGCACATAAGCTAGCATAAGCACTAATCTGTCTCTAGCTATGTGCTTTTGCCTCTCAGTCCTTAAATATCTCATGGAGAATTAAGTTGATATAAAAATTAGCTTTAATAAAGAAAGATGTGAATATCCTAATATGTCATAAGCAGGGACACAGTTAAAGAGCTTCCAAATGTGAACAATTTGAGAAAGGGCCAGGCCAATATGCCATAAGACAACGAAATGCAAAATAAATCATTTGTCTGGCAGTTGGCATACCCTCCAAATGTTCTGGTTGTATTAAGCACTTGGAATAGGCTTCTCCTTCTTATTGTTTGTCACCAAAAGGCTAGTGCGCATTGGCTCAATTATCTCCAGGTTCTGGACACTGATAACAAATAAAAAGTTTAGTTGCAGGTGTGATGAAAGGAGACTTATTGATCAATATTCTACAGAAGTACAAGAGAAAAATTGTTATTAACATCTGTACCTGGTAGAATCAATATTCATGTGGTCAAACGATCCATTAAAACTGCTTAGTCTCACCCCCAACAGACATACAGAAGCAACATTGGTTTCAGTTTGATCTTGAAGTGCAGATTTATTATTATTTGGTATGTAAGAATTAGGTGTGCAAACAAATGCTTGATGCGTTCAAAGTACATCAAGCATTATCTAAGTATACATGTATTTTCCCATTGGACTTTGCCAACTTTCCTTCAAAGTTAGAGTAGCAGGCATTGATAGCCCAAGAAATAGCATGACAAATAACCTCCAATTCAATCTGCCTCTAATACTGTCTTGGCTTTAAAGTGAAAAAGCAGTGCAAAGATCATCTGGCAACAGATATTATGCATTATACAACCTCCAGTAGCGTGTCAGTCTTTAAGGGAATATTCTGCAT
This sequence comes from Cuscuta epithymum, assembly GCA_945859915.1. Taxonomy (NCBI): domain Eukaryota; kingdom Viridiplantae; phylum Streptophyta; class Magnoliopsida; order Solanales; family Convolvulaceae; genus Cuscuta; species Cuscuta epithymum. The sequence continues at coordinate 413,325 of CAMAPF010000980.1, read as the reverse complement.
TGATTTTAAAATGATCAATGCACTTATCTATTTAACCACAACTAGATTACTGGTTTGTAATTTTTGAGGATTTAAAGCGCTCAATTAACAAATATAAGTCAAAACTGATTTGCTTTGAGTTTTTTATACCCAATGAAACACGAAATGCTTAATCTGATAAAAGATTTGAGGAGTGAGCAGGGTAATCATCTCAAGTTAGTTGGGCATACTGCTTTCGAAAAAACCATGCCACAACACCTGAACTAATATCTTTAAAGAGGGTCTATAAGACCGGTTTTTCCAACCTCCACTCACCAAGAAATAATCAATTGCAAAGTAGAACATCAAAAGGATGGTCTACAAATAGAAAAAAGTCCTATACATGAATACCAAATACTTTTTGACAGCCAGTTCAAGAGACAGTGATTACTAGAAACTCCATGTTTAAATAAAAAGGGCATCTCAACGGTCATTCAACTGTATATTTATTTAATTAATCCGGGCAAGGTAGAATGTTAGTGAGACAGCGTCGTTGTAACAACCCATCTTCATAGTGGCACTCAAGGATTGGTTGAATTTCACGGTAGGCGGGCAGGGTCTCATTGTACGTAACCATGTGATGATACAACACAATTATATCGTCGAGATAAATAATACTCGAAAACTTGGACTTACTAAGTTGAGACTTGAGAGTATGCATCTTGAAACATCATGAAAACCGGTGAAATTGTAGGCGGATGGCATGGCTCACCTCTCTCTGAGTCTCTGCCTCTGTACTTGCACTTTCACAGTTCAGGCATATTTTGTTACATGTTTTGCCACAACTTGATTCAAGTGATACATCACCCTGTTTACTTTTATTCCCAGCCGACATTATTATATTCATAGTGCAACTTTTCTCGAAGAGGTGAAATGTCCAACTGTTAATAACTAGTCCTCATATAGCTAATATCAGAATACAACTAAACTTCGTGTGGCACCACATGATATCATTAAGCATAGCAAGAATTACAAACACGGGCAAATCCTACCCCCCGGATTATAAAGATATTATTCATTCTAAAGTCAAAGAATGAAATAAACACTATCAACTCTCCTAACGTGTAGTATAAGAATATTTAACAAACAACTAAACTAGTTTGGATAGCTGCTGCTAAAATATGGTTCACTCGGAATAAAAATAACTTTCACAGCAAACTCCACAATAAGTTATGCATATAGTTACTTCTAATATGAAAGCCATACGACCTCAAAGTAATTAAGTTAATCGCTCACATATACCAGTCTGATAGCAGTAACTACATCCCACCATAAATGTGCCTGTTAGTTGATACATTTTGTCAAACAAGATGGATTTATTGAAATGTACATGAACACTAATAGGTTTAGCAAACAGTAAGCTAAATTAGAATAACTAATTTTAAGAACTAATACTTTCACAATTTTCCTTTTTATTCAGGAGCATATGAAGCAAAGCGGAATCTGGTCCTTTTTGCAAGATGGTCTTCAATACAATCTCACAGGTGCTATTGTCAGGTGAGAGACCAAGTCTTGACATCTCTTCTAAAAGTAATACAACTTCGCAATACTGATTCTTTTTCAGTAACCCACGGATCAATACATTGTATATCACACTATTAGCCATATAATCATTTTTCTCCATTTTCTTGACCATATCTCTAGCATCTTCTATCAAGCCTTCTCGACAAAGTCCAATGATCATACTCATATAAGTAAACTTATCAGGCAAAAGTCTTTTAGAGGGAAGGGCATTAAATAGTTCCATTGCACTCTGTGCCTTCCCATCATTCCAAAGTCCATTTATAACAACATTGTAGCTTCTTAAATTGGGGAAAGGAGTCCCAGCTTCCATCGTCCTCAGTAAAGAAAGTGCTTGAAGAACCCGATGATTCTTACAGAATCCATTTAGAAGAATATTGTACGTGGAAAGATCCGGATGTTCCCCGTTTCCCACCATCTCCTTAAAAAGCTTCACAGCATCTTCACATTTCCCATCCTGAAACAAAGACACAAGCATAACGTTGTAGGTAACAACAGTAGGCTTTAAGCCTAGATTAGGGATTTCCTTGAAGAGTTGCACGGCCTGATTTGAACACCCCCTCTTACAATATCCATTCATTAAAATGGTATAAGTGTAAATATTAGGGCCACATCCCTTGTCTATCATGGTCTTTAGGAGTTTTATTGCACTTTTCATTTTTCCGTGTAAGCAGTATCCATCCATCAAAGCACTGTAGGTGATTACATCAGGATTCACACCTTCTTGAATCATTCTATCTTTGAGTTTGGCAGCATTGTTGACCCATCCTTCCCTACAAAATCCAACGATTAGAATGTTGTATGTATAGACATTGAGAGGAACTCTATAGTCAGTCATTCTTTTCAGTAACTCTTTGACCTCTTCCCATCGACTGAATTTGCAGAGCCCATCAATAAGCACAGTATAGGTCAAGGCATCAGGAGGAATTCCCTTTTCACTCATCTTCTCCAACAAGAGAAGAGCATCATCCACCATTTTATCCTTACACAGCGAGTCAATAACGGTGTTGTATGAAAATACATTTGGCTTGCAACTTCCCTTCTCGTCAAATAAGTGAAGCAGCTTAACACCCTTACTAGTTTGTCCTGCCTTGCAGAGGCCATCAATGACTATTGATAAAGTAACTTCATCTATCTCACACATTTTCTCATTCAATACCTTCTGGAACAACCAAACAGCATCTTGAACCCTATGTTGCAGAAAAAGTCCTTTCAATAAGGTGCTGAAAAAAATCACATCAGGTACTAGACCCAGCTTCAAATTGATTCCTAAAACAGCAAATGCAAAATCTACTTTGCGCAAACGAGCAAGGGAATTGGCAGCAATGCTCAGCGTGCGCCCATTTATTAGAAGGCCGGAAACAAAAATATCTCGAAATAGAGAGACAGCCTCATGGTAACAACCCATCTTGACAACGGCATTCAAGAGGTAGTTGAATCTCTTGATGGGGGGGCGGGGTGTCATGGTAACCATGTGACGGTACAAACCAATTGCATCGTCAAGCTTAATAATACTTGTACAGTTCCATTTACAGAGTTGAGAGTATGACTCTTGAATTTTTGGCACAGCAGCAACATCATCATGAAAACTAGCCGAGAAGAAGTTAAAGGTGGGAAAGTGGGGGATGGGTAAATGGACGTTACCCGGTGATAATGCTCTCCAGGCCCGACTACTGAAAAGGAGCCCGGGAACGCCATTCATCTTCTTCAATTTTCAGGCAGGCAGCTTCCTCTGTGTCTCCATTTTGGTTGCACAATTATTATTAGGCGTGCAGGGTGGGCGGGTTGAGACCCGTAGAGAACCACAGTATTCTACACTTCCATCATACTCACCATTGCACAGAAAGTAGATAATAGGGAGTGCTCCCGTATTTTTTGTTTAGTGCACTTTCATTTTTTTTATGTATTCAAAAATTTGATATATTTTCTTTTTTGGGTAAGTTTTTTCTTTAAAAATACTCAATTATCCTTACTTTTTTTATTTGTTATCTTCTATTTTATACTTTTCTATCATTTCTCCTACTTTTTCAACACTATTCATTACTCTTATTATTGCACTCTAAAAAAATGTGTCAACCAGCTTACTCTAATAAGAAAAAGTGAGTGTTGGGGTTATCTTGAAACCCAATCCAGCTTGAAGTACACACTTTTCAGACACACTCGTGTCTGTGTAGGTTTTTTTTGTCCGTATACAGACACAACGTGTGTAAGTGTGTGTATAAAAAGTGTGTACCTCGAGCTGGACTGATATTCAAACAAATTCAAACTTACTTGCAAGCATTTCCCAATTTCAAAAGTTCAGCAAATTGACTTCTTTGGTCAAAAAGCAAATTGAATTCTTAATTTCTCTTGAATATTGAGCCTCTTCTGTTTATAATTATAACTTCATGAGATTACTACGGAGTATTACTATTTTCTTGCACTTCAGTTTAAAAGTGATGCATAAAAAAGTGGATTATTTGTCAATTTCTATGTGCATTTTTATGTTCTAACATTTAGTTAGATCCCAATAAGATGAGAGCAGTTCTTGCACGACTCGATTTTATAAAAGCAGCAGTTTTTATAGGTTAAATAGGAACATTGATTAGCCAATCTTTTTTTGAAGAAAATTAAGTAGCCAATCTTATTCTCTTAAATTCTTTAGTTTGAGAAATGGGAATTGATAAACATTTTCTTAGCGGGTTTTATACGATCATATTTAAATGTTTTTATATTTAAAAGCATATATATAAAATACTCGCTTCGGATTTTAAAGAGATAGCCGCCCGCTTTGATCAAATATTCACAATCATTTGAAAGAAAACATCAAAGCCTATTAAGGAGCTTGTTTAGTTTTGAAGCCTCTTCGAATTATCACATGACAAAAGCAATTCTTCATGAAAAACAACGTATAATGCACCTGAAAATGAAAACTTATACTCGTATTAAAGATCTCACCAATGGAAAGTTATATCAAAACTAGATTCTTTACCCGTGCGTTGTACGGGATGCACATGTTATACGTTTAGATGACAGTGGGAATCTGACGAATAGTTTGACCAACTCGAGTTTACATCTGTTAAAAATTTGGGATGGATTTTTTAGAACACAATGTTCGACAAAGTTGGGATCACTTCATACTAACAAAAATACTTGTCATTAGATATATTAATATTTTAATTTGTTAACTATTTTTGTTTATAGAATATAATTACAAAGGATTCAAGTAATTGAGTAACGCTGAAAAATTTGTAAACATCCAATAAGCAAAACACTTGATAGTATAGCTTTAAAATTCAAAATTTTTACATTATCAAACACTCAATATTGCTATGTAAGGAGTATTACATTTTCATAATATTAGTAGAAAAAGTGACTCTTTATAGGTGTATGCTTATAATTGAAAGCATTCCAATCAAAATATCGTAAACGTTCTAATATGTGTTAACTGAAATCTTGCCAATTATATATTACTACTTCGTATTGTTATATTATTATTTTGAATTGAAAATTTATTCCAATTACTCCATAATAGATAGTATATTACTATTTAGTACTACTATTATCATTGCTAATTATTGATGTACCTCTTATTGTTTAATGAGTATGAAATCATTAAATGCCTTATTGGTGGGAAACGGAAGCTACAACCTTGTTATTTTATACTCCCTCCGTCCCATTTTACTTGTCTTACTTTCCTTTTTAGGTTGTCCCAAAATAAGTGTCTCCTTTCCTTTTTTAGAAAGAAATATGTGGTCTACACCATTTCACTTTATTATATTCAAACTTCAACCACAACTTTTACTTTTTCAACCACTTCATTAATAACCGTGCCAAGTCAAACTAAGACACATAAAATGGGACGGAGGTAGTATTATTATAGAAGACTATTATTATTAATAATATAACTATTATCAATACCTATACCTATAAGATGTCATTGAAATTTTCTTATGTACTGCAAGACAACAATAATGATGTTTTTAATTGGACTAATGTTATTTTTAATACTGCAAAACAACTCATCGAGGGACACGGCCAAACTAAATCATCACATGGATGTGATTGTACAGGGAGAGACGGATATTATTTCAAAGGATTCGGAAAATTTCTACTTCTTTGGAGTGGAGGGATTTGACTCAATCAAAATTGAGTCAAAAATCTTCAAATTTGCGGTAACAAATGGCGAAATAGACATTTTCGTAATTAATAAATCTATGCTCAACAGGATTAATTTCAATCTTCACCTGGTACCGCAAATCATCCGGTATATCTTCCACCTCATTAGTATTGACCAGATTATTCTTAAGCACAAAAAGCGATTTGGTGTTATTACAGTTTGTTCAGAAATTAACAGTTCAAGCTGCTATGTTAAGATTGCTAAACATCAGGGGGGGCTCCATCCACATTCCCATTGGCCCACAAAATTCCGGGGTGCTTGTTCTGGAAGTATTTTCCAACTTTGTGGGACCAACTACTTTAGTGCAGGAAGAATCAATGCATTTGGAGCACGAGTTTTTCACAGGCACGGAAGAAATCACATCAATTTCCAAACTCATATTCAATTATGAAGTTCAAAAAGCCTATGCTGAAAAACAAAAGCCAATTTCCTCCGAGAAACAACCCCTTATACCACTCTTACTAGCTTACTCGGATGCCTCAGACAGCTTTAACCCATCAGACGACTCATACTATTCAGACGACTTTTTGGGACACGCAACGGAATGCGACCGTCGACCACCTAGAGCAATTTGCCGAAAATCTCAATTCATTACCTCAGAGAATTGCCTTCCAACTGAGAATTTGAACACCCAGCTCAAAATATACAGGAAAACTCAGAAAAACAAAAGGCGTCACAGTATGAGAACTAGATATCAGACCAAACAATTCCCATGGGTCTAGTCATTTGCTTTCTTTTATTTCCTTGTTTGTTCTTTTGTATTTTTCTTTTTTTTTTGTAATGTTTTTACTTTCTCTTTGTACCCTTCATTATTTTCAATAAAATTGTTACTTAAAAAAAATGGACTGAAGTTTTATGATCAGGTCCATTTAAGTTTGATCTGATGGACTAATCTGATCTGGTCCGGTAAGTGTCGAGTGTATGTATATTTTACTCATCTATTCTGATCTGATCAAGTCTATTGTATTTAAATTTGATGTGATTTGGTCTAGTTTCTTTTAATCTGGTCTGGTGTAGCTTATAATTGAAAACATTCAAATCAAAATGTGGTAAACGTTCTAATATGTTTTTGTGTTAACTGAAATCCCGTCAATTATGTATCATATTATAACATTATTATTATTATTATTATTATTATTACTATTATTATTAAAAAGAAAAAAAAATTATTATTATTATTATTATCATTATTATTATTTTGAATTGAAAATATTCCAATTACTTCATAATACATTACTATTTAGTATTTACTATGCCTATTATTATTACTAATTGCAAATTACTAAATGACTCTTATTGTTGAATAGGTATAGAGCATTATTTGTCTAATTGGAGGGAAAAGCAAAGTGCTAGACCTTGTTACTTTATACTCCGTATTATTATAGATACGTACACTTATGTTTAAAAAAACATCATATATAGTCACTGTCAAATGAATAGAACTTCAAAGGTGTTTCTAATATAGAATGATAAGAAGAAGAAGAAAGTTGTTAGGACTCATTGAGAATAACAAAATAAAGTGCAATTCCATAAACCGTACAAAATTAATTATCCCAAGGAATATAAAAAGGAAAACTGTCAAATAAGTCCACCTACTTTGTACGGAAAGTCAATTAAGCCCTTCTACTCTAACATTGATCATTAAAGCCCAAGAAGTCCCAAAAACCAGCCAATTGGGCTTTTTTCGAGGTCACCAACCGGTTAGCCTGTTAAATGCTTACTTGGCTGCATAGTAATGTGACCTCATCGTTGAGGGGTTTGCAGTGTGTGGACGCCATTGAGTTACTGGACGCCATTGAGTCAGGTAAGCATTATATTTGAGCAAGTGAACCGCAATCAATATCCATTTGAGTAGTCCGAATAACTACAGTCAGGTAAGTGTGAATGGGAGTTTTGTATTACGAAGAGTGTTTGAGCGCTGGTTATTTAAGAGCGTTTGTGTCGCTGGTTATTTAAGAGCGTTTGTGTGTGAATTGTTGGTGTAATAGCAATCAATATCCATTTGTTTATGTTTTAGCACTTGATTTTCTTTCAGTAGTGTGTGTAATAAATTTCACTTTTTTGGCTTTAAACTAATGTGTGCTTTTGTGTACAACATGTTTGAATCTGTGGAACTTGTAATTCACCATGGAGGGAACTTTGTGAGTAGTCCTCATACCATGTACGTAGGTGGTACAGTGTACATCATCAAAGTGGATCCCGATTTCATTAGCTTCCCTCATTTGATGAAGTCCTTACAATTAGGAACATATGGCAATATAAGTGAACTGTTTTTCAAAAGATCTGAAGAACCAATGGAGTTGCTACGTCCCTTGTTCAATGATGAATCCACCTTACATCTAATACAAATGGCTAGGACGTGTGGAAAGTGTGAGATTTATGTGCACCATGATCTGGATGAGCCTGAAATCCTTGAAATCCCTCCTTTACCTATGCCAGGTGCACATGTGGGTGATGCAAATGTTGATGGTGATGGTAATGCAAATATTCAAACTGAATTTGATGGTGATAGTGAAGCATCCGAGGAAGAACCTGAAGATACTACACAAGATGATGGTGAATAAAAACATTGCAGTTCTATTTTGGAATTTCCAAACATTTTTAGTCCTATTTCGGGTAATAACCGGTCAAAATACGGTAGCAACTTCGAACAGAGTAAATTCCTTTTGGGTCTTCCACCCATATCAATTTGTCGTGCCGCCGCTGTTCACTTATTGGGATACTCAATATTTTCATTGTATCCTCTTTGTTAAACAAATCGTTTAAAATGTCTTTGTCCCAATCCTTCCTGTTTATCGTCATGAACGGTTGTTAAATAAAAAAGAAATAAAAAGTAAGAAGGAGAACAACCTAAGTAAGCGGTAAAGCAACATACGAACCAAACAAAAGGAAAAAGAAAAACAAAACAAAACTAACCTTCAGCCTTGAAGACGGAAGCGGCGGAAAAAGAAGGAAAACAAAGGAGTAACTTAACAATCAGGCTTCACCTTGCAACTAATTACTAAAATACCCAAACTCTGTAGTCTGATAAATAAATATTGACAGGGGGTGCAACAGGTTTACATTTCCTGCAGAGTTTCCCAAAAAAAAAAATCCGCCAGAACTTCCGCCGATGGATATGGAGTTGGAGATCAATGAATATCGTAAAACACTGACCGCGGATGATGTAGATACAGAAATGCATATTCCACGTCTAATGGCTCTGAACTGGCCGTTATTGGAGAGATAGACCACTGAAGTCACATTGATGATGCATGAAGTTCAGTACCAGGTCACAGTCGTTCGGAGGGGCAACCGCAGATTATTTCGGCAGACGGCAGCGCCAATGGAGAATCGTAGTGGAACAGCAGCTATTGAGAGTGGGAGACGTGCTAATCTTCGAACGAATACATAACACCCTTTTTTGGGTCATGATCATATGCCAATATTCCACATTGTTTTGTTGGCAATTCACCTCCATTCTCTTTGCTTTCTGGCACAAGTAAAAAATGTTTAGGCATTTCCTGTTTTTCATTCCATTTTCTTTGTGGATGGCTCTTAATGAATACTAGTATGTACTAAATTTAATAGGATCTAACAATTCTGATGCCAAAGTTTTTCAAATAAAGATGAAGTTCAACAAATGGGAGGCTTTTTTCAAAGTATGTCAAGATTTTTCAAGTAAGGGATGACACATGGATCAATCGATTAAGCCACCCATTCATCAGATAAAAATCCATCCATTTACTATAATTGTACAGCTGAATATCAGTTCCATTTATACTCCGTACCTTTTATGTATGGAGATGATTTAGTAGTGCATATATTCCTTTTAGGTGATATATTGTCCCATTGACTTAACATATTTTTCTAAATGAATGTGAAAATTTTAATGGATCTGATGTACTACAAAGAGTTTTATGTAAACCTATGAATGACTAAAATTACTAATGAATTGGATTCAAACTTCTTAGTGGATGTCCGAATCATTTTATTTCATTTTCATTTACCCCAGTGCCGCAAAGGATCCCACCGTGGGTAAGGGGGGGTCGAATGTACGCAGTCTTACCTCTGTACTAAAGCACAGAGAGACTGTTTCCGGATGACCCATAGTGAAAATCGCGTCCAAAATTGCATGGGCTAACTGCTACTTCATAACAAAGAAGCGCAGTCAGTTTAGTGAGCCAAATTGCTTTATTCCATCATATTCTCAAGCCAAAAAATAATGAATCTTTGGTTCCATTGCAAATGATGGAAAAGTGGATGTCCGGATGAGTTACATAATAAACCATTGAATGGATTGTGCATATGGTGGATTATATGTGTGTGTGCAGTACTTAAACACTCACACACACACATTTGAAACTCTTTGAAAAATAAAGAAATCATTGAGAGATGAGTGAGAGACCACCTTCTATGATTCTTTTGGCAGTTTCAATGACTGAACTTGGCAACCCAGCCACTCCTGCTAGCATCAGTCCATAATGTGGCACATGACAGTTTCCATCTTTCAATTGAAACTAGAAGCATGGAAAAAGCAGTATATCATTATTACAATGTAAATGCACATGGATATAAGATTTAAAAAAAATAAGCAAAGTTAGACGTTTACCTTGAAATCCACCTAGTTGTTTTTCACCTCAACATGAAAATGAAGAATTTTCACATTTGGGTAGAGAGTGGCAAACTCTGAAAGATTTTCCATATGGGTAGCAAATATAGAGCCCGTTTGGTAGCATGAAAATCGGCTGTTTTGGCTCATTCTGCTGAAATTTATGAAGTTCTGGCTGAAGTGGCTACATTGGCTGATTATGCTGATTTAAGAAAAAAATATCTTTAATGTATATTTTATTAATATAGTAAAGAAAAAATTATATGTACCAATAGCTAAAATGTTCTTCTACAGTAACTTCAGTCAATACAGCCAGAAAAGTAACTTCAACCTTACTTTTTCTGCTTATTACACAATTCAGCACGCGAAAGCAAAAATTACATGTTTGGTGAAAAAGTTGGCTGACAAGCCTGATAAGCCGAAAAACAGTGTTCCAAACGGCCTCATAGTATACCTGAAAAAAGACTAGGACAAAGTTGATTAACCTTTATTTTCTGGTATACAACTCTACAAGTAGAAAAGAAGATTCTGCAGCAGTCATTGAAATGCATCTGTTATTCAACACCTAGTGGGTCCTATACTGATCAGCGACAAGAAATTTAAAAAAAGGATCTAACATACTCCACCCCCAAAAAAACAGACTTTTTGAAGGTTCAGCTTTTTATTATTAGCTAGCTTAATCAATGTAAGAACCTTAGTATTTAGGAAAGCTCAACTATACCGCTATATACTTATTGCCATGATAGTTTGGGGAAATTTACTAAAATGGCTTGCTGCTTTGCTACAGAGAATTGTTTTTACTTAAAATGAAAGCAATCTTTTAAAACCACATTTTCCCCTTTGAGATAAAGAACAAACAGGTCTGTTTTGGACTGAGTGAGTATATGAAAGGACTCCAAAGGAGTACAAATCGACAGACAGTATACATTAACTAATATTCCAAGGTCCAATAAATACTTTCTGAGAAGTGGAAACCCAACATATTTTAATGAAGTGGAGATTGGCGAATATTAACTAATATATGTACAAAGATGGGGGGTGGTTACTGTTGGAAAAATGTGTGAAAAATTGCATTAAATGGCTATTTTGGGGCAATTTTTTGAGTGGGGTCCACTTCCGATTTGGGTCGGGTCAAAGTGGTTTCGGATTGTCCTTGTTAAGGGCTACAATTCGATATATGGTACGCTCAAAACGGATAACGGGTGAATGAGAAATCGCTTTTCGAAGTTTACCCGTTAGAATGGAAAAACTGGGAAAAAGGATGGATTTCTAGTGTGTTAATTTCCCACACCGGAAAACCCAAGGGATTTGCAACCCTTTATAAAGGGACTCTCCCCTTAAGGAGTTAAGATTCCTAAGGGTAAAGGCTCTCTTCACGCGCGCAGGGGGGGTGCAAATCAAATCCCGAATTCGGAGAAGAAAAACCGCGACTTGCGCGGGCGACTTGTGGACACGAATGTCGTCCAAAAATCCATTTCTCAAGAGATATGAGTAATTTTTGTTTTCTTCCCGAAACGTATAATTTTTCCCAAGTTGACAGAATTGCTCCGGGCAAAAGGCCACGACCAGAGGTGCTCCAGTTCTGATGGCCTTCGGGCAGAGATGCTCCGGTTCTGATGACCGCGCATCAGAACTGCTCCAGTTCTGATGGCCTTCGGGCAGAACTACGTAGGGGTCTTCTGATGGCTTCTGAACCGTTACAGCAATAAATGCCCAACGTTTATATCTTTTAATGCAGTGTTAAATGGACAGTTCATGGACAATTCAATGCCCAACGGACTGGTCATTGATGTCCAACGTTCAGGTCCATTAATTCACTATTTTCATACAACAAATCCTCCTATATAAGGGCTGGCAGGTGGTTTGCAACAACACAGGTTCTTACACGAATTCATACACGTTTTGCACCCCTAAAAACACACTGCTGGTAATCTGCAAATTCCTTCTGTGTTCAGCCTTTGTTCTCGTTCGCTGGAACTTTTGTTTGAGTGCTCAAACACTAGTTCGTTGTCATCGTATCCTGGGAAACGATTGTTGCAACGCTCCTAGCACCGTGGGAGGCAACAAATACGTTTTAAGGACATCGTGCGTAGCACGAGCTTTGACTAATTCTGCTTCATCTCCTTTCTTGTTTTTCTCTAGTCATTTTATTTGATTAATTTATTTAATTAATTTTCTTTATTTTCCGAAACACACCCAACAGTTACATCATGATGCTTGGTGCAGTTTAAGGAAACGTAATTCAGGGGACCATAGATTTTGCTAAGAGTGATCCTAGATGCCTTTCATCCTCAAACACAAGAATGCTCTTCATGCTTTAATTAAATGGCGTAGAGATATTACACTATTAGTGCCAATATATGCTCACAGCAGCTCCAAGCCATTGCAAATCCATCAGATGAAGATGTTGCTCTCCCAAACTCATCCATCACAACAAGACTTCTGCACTCAAGAACTAACTTCTAAGTTGTTTACAATTAAAATATTAACAAATACAAACTCTTTTCTGATCATTAACAAGACGATTAGTGGGGTATCAATACACCTTTCAGAGATGTTTTGCACTATAAAAGCTGTCTCTTTCAAGACAACTCAAATCAATTAAAAGCCCATATCCATGACAGAATATGGTCGCAATGCATAAAGCCAAGCAATGAGCATATTGTAGTCATCATTGACTCCTTCAATTGTTTTATAGGAGACTTAGGGTCTGTTCGCAACAGCTTCTACTTTAAAAAAAGTGTTTTTTTTAATGAAATGGGGAGAAGTGATTAAATAAAAGTTGATAGTGTTTGAGAAAAAAGTGATTTTGAAAAGTAAAAGTTGATAGTGTTTGGTAAAATAAGTGTTTTTTGTGTAATAGAAAAAGTAAAAGCACTTTTGACACGAAAGCCGAGAAAAATAAAAGTTATAGTGTTTGGTAAAAGAAGTGCTTTTTAAAAGCCAAAAGCTGAGAAGTGCTTTTTTAAAGTGGTTGCAAACCAACTCTTAATAGGATGAACCATTCTTTGCAACCGGTGTGTGAAAAATTGAGGAGAACAAAAACTTACATACGGAGTACGATACTCCTATTTGCTAATGTTCGGTGCAAAACTGCAAATTGTACAATCCTATTCTTTTATAAAACTGCAAATTTACATAAGAACTACTTAAGGAGTGTTTGGGTTTGCTTAAAAAAAAGCGCTTTTCAGCTTTTGGCTTAAAAAAAGTTGAAAAGAGTGTTTTCAAATGACAGCTTTTGCTTAAATTAATCACTGAAAAGCTAAAAGCTGGAAGCAGATAGAAGGGTGCTTTAAACTGCTTCTCACTTTTTCTATTACACAAAAAGTACTTATTTTACCAAACACTACCAACTTTTACTTTTCCAGAATCACTTTTTTCTCAAACACTACCAATTTTTACTATTAATCACTTTTCCCAAAACCACTTTAAAAAATCACTTTTTTAAAGTTGAAGCAATTGCAAACACTCCCTTATTTTTAGAAGTGTAGATATATACTTTTGTTATAAAATTGAACTGTGTAATTTTTTGCATGTTTTTATTTAATATTATATTTATATACTACCTAATAGCTCTAGGTTTATATATTGTTTGGAAATAACAAATTAAAAAATCTCAATTCATTTTGAAATTGGGAATACTTATTAGTCATATGTACACCGATTGTTTTTACTTATTAGTTTTATACCTTTAAAGAAGTACTTTAATTCATAGCAATAAATATCAGAGTTTAATAATCATTAAAAAAATATAAAATTGCACTAAAACCTATGTAGCACCGATACCGGTACGCGGAAACGAGGAAACGCGGAAACGGGTACGGGGATACGTCAAAACCAAAAAAAGTAGGATACGGATACGGGGCCATATTTATTAATATTAAAAGTTATGGGGGTGTGTTTACAAATATTAAAAGTTATAGGGGTCTATTTATAAATATTAAAAATAGATTTGTTTTTGAATATATATATATATATACATACATATAATATGCTATGATGTCTACTCATTCATTGCATTGAAACATTTTCCTTTTTCAAGATACTTTTTAATAAATTCATAATATTTCTCATATACACTAGTGTATCTCAAAATATAAATGTAGTCAATAAGTCATCAATTTAAAATGAGAAATAGGTCAAACAACTACAATCTTGAAATTAAAAGTGCAAGTACCCAATTCGGAGTATGAGTTAATGACTTAATTCGGATATAGGCCCATTAGGTATGCATACCCAATTAAAAGTGCAAGTACCCATATAGGCCCATTATTTGATTACCAAGTAAAATGTAGTGTTAGATTTTCATTTTTTTTAGAATTTTATTAAGTAAATTTTGGGATTTTTTTTTTAAAAAAAAGTTGATACGGGTAACCGTCAGGATACGAGTATCCGAAACTTTCAAAAAATTACAAAAAAAAGTGGAAACTTTTAAAAATTGCAGATACGGCCCGGGAACGTACGGTACAGGTATCCTAGAGTATTGGATACGGGAACGTATCGGATACGCCAATACGCTACCCTAGGGAAGTATCCGTGCTTCATAGACTAAAACATTTAAATGTTAAGATATATAAAATTATTCCTATAATATGTGAATTATCGACATGCTCGAGTTCGAACCGAACCGAATATCACTATGCTCGAACTCAGCTTCAATAAGTGTTCGAACTAAAAAACTAGTCCGTGCTCGAGTATGAAGTTCATATAACTCGGGTTGTCAAATTAAATTCGAAATCACGCTTGAACTCGAATACTTCAAAATAAAAGTTCGGTTTGATAACAGTCTTAAGTTAAATCTTTTGTGTGCAATAACAAATTATTTTTTTACTGCTTAGCCCACCCCACTCTGCATTCCTGGATCCGCCCCTGTATATACCTGAAAAAAGACAGAGTTGATTAAACTTTATTTTCTGGTATAAAACTTTACAAGTAGAAAAGAAGATTCTGCAGCTTGTCATTGAAATGCATCTGTTATTCAACACCTAGTGGGTCCTATACTGATCAGTGACAAGAAATTTAAAAAAGGGATGTCAAGAAATTTAAATTTAAAGAAATTGAAAAAAAGGATCTCAAATTGATAGAATATAACATCCCCCAAACAGACTTTTCAAGTTTCAGCTTTTTATTACGGAGTATTAGCTAGCTTAATCAATGTAAGAACCTTAGTATTTAGGAAAGCTCACCTATACCGCTATATACTTATTGTCATGATAGTTTGCGGTAATTTACTAAAATGGCTTGCCGCTTTGCTACAAAAAATTGTTTTTACTTAAAATGAAACCAATCGCTTAAAACCGCATTTTTCCCTTTGGGATAAAGAACAAACAGGTCTGTTTTTGGACTGAGTGAGTATATGAAAGGAGTTGAAATCGACAGACAGTATACATTAACCTAGGCTCTCTGCAAGTTGTACTCATATTCCAAGGTCCAATAAATACTTTCTGAGAAGAGGAAACCCAACATATTTTAATGAAATGGATATTGGAGAATATTGACCAATATATGTACACATGGTTCTAAAAATCGCTCTAGGCGCCCGACTAGTCCCCGCCTAGGCGCTAGGCGGTAGTCGGACGCCCCGATTTTAGTCTAGGCACTCCGACTAATTGATTTGGCGCCTAGGTGAATTAGTCGGCCGCCTAAGGCGCCTAATTACCCGCCTAGAGCGCTTAATCGGCCGCCTAGGTATCTAGATTCATCAAAAAATTTATTTTGCGTTTTATTTTAGTATTCTAAGAGATATATGTATCTTTAACTCTAACAACACATATGAAGAAAGCTACTACTTGTAGATCAAAATAAATACTATACATGTGTGTGTATTCTTAAGTGTTATTATTATTTATTAATAATTATTACGTAATATTACTTGAAGTTAAGAAGTATGTATAATATGTTATTAAATGTGAAAACTTTTATCATTCATGCATGTTAAGGTGGGTATGTGTGTGTCTATATTTTATATATATACACACACAACATTATTAATCATATTTATGCAAAAATATTAATAAAACTGTAATTTCTATGTCTCCGATTAATCCCCGCCTAGGCGCCCGCCTAGCCGCCTAGGCGTTAGGCGCTGTGTTGGCGCCCGACTAGCGTCTAGCGCCTTTTAGAACATTGTATGTACAAAGACGGGAATGGTTACATAATGATGTTCCTTGCAGTTTAAGGAAACTGAATCCAAGGGACCTGATAAGTCCGTATATAGACACACATTTGATGCGTGTTGGGATTGGATTTTGATGGTTTTCCTAGCTTTAAGGTGTTGCAAGTCTCAATTTTAGCTCAAGTTATGTTTACCAGGCGTTGGTTCGACTTTGGTGTCATTTGGAGTCAAAATCAGGAATTTAGAGTTCGATCGGCACCGGCGCTTGAGGAGAAATCGGGACGATTCTAGAAGCATTCAAGATTTATTTAAGAGATTTGGAGATCAGCGGGAGGTTTACGATGAAGACTTGATGACAAAAGAGCTCTAGGATTGGCTACGGGATCAAAAGAAGACGAAAAGAGCTTGAAAACGGCGATCAGGATGACCTTCTGTCAATCGTTTAAGCATATCTCCTTGTAGAAACATCCAAAGAACACGATTCAAAGTCCATGTGAAATCTAACTTCAAGGGCTACAAATCATATGAAGACACCTTTGCGAGAATCTGAGGGAAAGAGGGTGAAAACAGACTATGAAGTCAGATGATCTCTGCCGCGATTTAGAATGATACCTTCCACCGTTTTGATCATATCTCTTGATTGGATGATTCAAATCACATTCGGCAAATTGGGGTGGATAGAGGACTTCATTATATACAACTTTCATGAAGGAAGCATTGCCAAATTCGGAAGTTAAGTAGGCACGATCGTGCTATCAAAGTCAGGCACGATCGCGCGTGAAGAGAAATCATCACGGAGCTACTGCCAGGCAGGCACGATCGTGTCTGGAGGGAGGCACGATCGTGTCTGCCCAAAATGCGCGTCTTTTTTCCGGAGGCACGATCGAAGGCACGATCGTCCCTGGCACCGTGCCTGCCCCCGGAAATCTCAATTCAGCTCAAATTTCACCCGATATTTCTATTTAAACAGCCTGTAAACCCTCATTTTCGAGGGGGAAACTTAGAGAGAGGCTTAGGGATGAGTTTTATTTCCGCTATTTTGTTCAAGACCCTGAGATTCTTTGTAAGTTTCATCTTTTTAATTAATGACAATTATTTCTATTCATCCCAATTCTGTTGATTATTCAATTATGAATTGTGAGTAGTTTAATTAGGGATTGGGCATTGCTTTATGCACCCCAAAACTTACTTAACCCACCACTTTTAGACACTAATGCCCTCCCACCTTATTTTTCTTTTTAGTTCATACCCGCATAAAATTTTGAGAATGAACCACTTTGTTTTAAATAAAGCAATACTGCGTATACTTTTAAATTTTAAATTTAAAATAAAACACGACCAAGCCTAACAATTTGTTATTTATAGCTGGAGACTTATTTAAAACCAAATCTAAAGGGAAAATAGTTTGATCTTTATTACTACATAATTAATACGGAGTATAAAATATATATTTCGTATTGTGCTATCTAGTATCTACAATGGGAGTCCTTAGAGCATCTTCAATGGTACAATGTGTACGGTGCACACGTGGCATGAGAGATGACCACATAAATATTAGTAAATAAATTATTTCTCTCCTTATTTGAATGATTTATACAGTTTTGGTAAGTTTTTCTCCACAATGTCAAGGAGACCGTCTAATTTAATGTTGACATTGTTGTTGACATTGCGGTGAAAAACTTACCAAAATTGTATAAAATCATTCAAATAAGGAGAGAAATAATTTATTTGCTAATAATTATGTGGCTATTACTCATGCCACATGTGCGCCGTGGACATTATAGCATTGGGGATGCTCTTAATACCAAGAAACTTTAAAATATTACACACACACATGTAATTTGGATTGAACGAGAAAACGTTATCAAGTGATAAATAAATAATGTGTTGAATTTAAATTTTTGTGCAATATTACTTAGTAATTATTAGTGAGTATAATTGTGTTCAAAGTTTACATTGTAGTAACTAAAGAGTAATATTAATGATTTTTTCACTTTTATCAATGTTAGTTTTTCCCGTTTTAAATTTTGTATCAGGTCAGTCGTCAACTTTTAATCAAGTTTCATGTTTACAAGGTAATATTTTTTAGCTTTAAGAGAATATTATTTAGTGATAAAGCAACGAGGCTCTGATACCATGTCAACTTTAAGAGAGGACATCAATAGAAAACCTTCTATATTTTCGTATATATCAAATAACATGCACTGCATGTATATAGAAATTAGAGCTCAACTAAATAATAGAGCTACTATACAATAATGCAACTAGTCTAATAATGCTCCGTATGAGTACACAAAAGATAATAAATATGGAGCTACCATACAATAATGCAACTAGTCTAATAATGCTCCGTACAAAAGATAATATAAAATGGATATATATGGGCTAATAAAGGCTGCCTTCGTGGAGGCCGCCTTGGAGATGGGGTAACAGGTGGGGGAGGCGGAGGAGGTGGAAGAGGGGAAGAGGTGGAGGAGGTAGGACGAGGTGGAATATTTGCATGACCCAAAAAAGGGTGTTATGTATTCGTTCGAAGATTAGCACGTCTCCCACTCTCAATAGCTGCATTAGCGCCGCTGAAATAATATGTGGTTGCCCCTCCGAACGGCTGTGAGCTGGTACTAAACTTCATGCATCATCAATGTGACTTCAATGATCTATTTGTCCAATAACTGCCGGTTCAGAGCCATTAGACGTGGAATATGCATTTTTGTATCTACATCATCCGCAGTCAGTGTTTTACGATATTCATTGATCTCCATATCCATCGGCGGAAGTTCTGGCGGATTTTTTTTTTTGGGAAACTCTGCAGGAAATGTAAACCTGTTGCACCCCCTGTCAATATTTATTTATCAGACTACAGAGTTTGGGTATTCATTGTTTTATTGCAATCAGTGTTTTACGATATTCATTGTTGAAAATTAAACTTGTTTTTATATTTTGGGCCTAATTAATATTTATTTTAGTTGTTGTAGGGAAGGCCCAAGTAGTACAAAAGTGTAGAAGGAATGAATTCTAGAACTTCTCTAGAAAGTGTGGTCTCTAGAATTCTCCTAGTATTAATTGTGTAGAATTGTGTAGAATTCATTAATGGTAGAAGAGTCTAGATACTTTTGTATTAGTATAAATAGATAGAGCTCCCTACCACCACTTTGTATCAAGCAAATCAAGCCAATTGGAGTTGTTCTAATAAAAAGAGTTTTTCCCTTTTGTTCAAATATCTCTTCCATAATATTTCTAAATTAGCCACCCAATTTCCCAAAGCTTCCTTCACTTATTTCCAACAGTGGTATCAGAGCTCGTTCAGTCATCACCCAAAAATGGCCGGTTCCCTTCAAGTTCCTCTACTAAAAAATGAGAACTATGATAATTGGAGCATTCGTATGAAGGCAATTCTTGGTTCGGAAGATGTATGGGACATGATAGAGGAAGGCTTCGAGGAACCCGAGGACGTCAACGCTTTAAATCAAACTCAAAAGAATGCCTTTACAAATATTAAAAAGAGAGATCAAAAGGCGCTCTCCATCATCCATCAAGCTTTGGATGAAGCTATGTTTATTAAGGTGGTGTGTGCAACTACAAGTAAAGAAGCTTGGGAGATATTGGAGAATTCTTTCAAAGGAGTAGATAAGGTGAAGAAAGTAAGACTCCAAACTATTCCGGTAAAAGGAAAGGGGAAAGTTTCAACCCGGTTGAAAAATGGAAAGAATGACTTCATCTCTAATGTCTACTATGTGTCTAATATGAAATCAAGCATTTTAAGTTTGGGGAAACTTTTGGAAAAAGGATATGATATTCATATGATAAATACCCTTTTGACGAGAGATAAAAATGGAGTTTTGGTTGCTAAAGTACCAAATTCAAGAAATAGAATGTTTTCACTAAACATTGAACACGGGAGAGCTAAATGTTTGAAAGCATGTTTTAAAAATGCATCTTGGCTTTGGTATTTGAGGTTTGGGCATCTTAATTTTGGAGGTTTAAAATTGTTGAGTGACAAAAATTTGGTGAAAGGCTTGCCAAAATAAATGAACCTAATCAATTATGTGAGGGATGTTTATTTGGAAAGCAACCAAGGAAAAGTTTTCCAAAGCAAGCATCTACAAGAGCAAAACAACCATTAGAGCTTGTACACACGGATATATGTGGGCCAATTAAACCAAGCTCTCTCCGAAATAGTAATTACTTTGCTCTTTTCATTGATGATCTTAGTCGGAAAACATGGGTTTATTTTTTAAAACAAAAATCTGACGTTTTTGGGGCCTTCAAGAAATTTAAAGCTCATGTTGAAAATGAAAGCGGGTTTAAGATAAAATCCATGAGATCCGATCGTGGGGGGGAATTCACTTAAAAGAATTTGAAATTTTCTGTGAAGAAAATGGAGTTGTTGAAAGGAAAAACCAGTCTCTACTTAATATGGTTCGAAGCATGCTCAAGAGCAAAAATGTTCCAAGAGAATTTAGGGTCGAAGCCGTGGATTGTGCGGTTTATTTGTCAAACCGATCTCCTTCTCGAAGTGTGTGGAACAAAACCCCCGAAGAAGCATGGAGTGGAAGAAAGCCCGGAATTGCCCACTTGAATATTTTCGGGAGTATTGCTTATGCTCATGTTCCCCGATCAAAAAAGGAGCAAATTGGATGACAAAAGTGAGAAGTTTATCTTTATTGGCTATGATGCAAGAGCAAAGGGGTACAAGCTATACAACCCCAACAATGGAAGAATTGTGATTAGCCATGATGTTGAGTTCGATGAAGAGATCACTTGGGATTGGACTCAAGAAGAAGAAGACTACAATTTCTTGCCTTACTACAATGAAGAAGAAGAGGAGGAGCAAGAGCTAGCCCATGAAGAGCCCGCGACTTCAACTCCACCATCACCGGAGCAAGAACAAAATAACTCAAATGAAAGGCCACCCCGCTTAAGGAGCATACAAGAGATATATGAGGTTACCGAAAATATTAATGATCTAACATTGTTTTGTCTTCTTGCTGATTGTGAATCAATAGGTTTTGAAGAAGCGGCTAATGACAAGAATTGGAGGGAAGCAATGGATGAAGAAATGAAGGTCATCATAAAAAGTGATACTTGGGAATTGGCCACCTTACCCAAAGGGCACAAAGCGATTGGTGCAAAGTGGGTGTTTAAAGAAAAGAAGAATGCCATGGGGGAAGTTGAAAGGTACAAACCAAGGTTGGTTGCAAAAGGATACAACTAAAGAGTCGGCATCGACTATGAAGAGGTATTTGCTCCCGTTGCCCGTTTGGAAACTATAAGATTTTTAATTTCTTTGGCGGCTCAAAATAAATGGAAAATTTTCCAAATGGATGTGGAATCCGCATTTTTAAATGGAAAATTAGAGGAAGAAGTTTATTTGGAGCAACCACCGGGATATAAAATAAAAGGGCATGAAGACAAAGTTCTAAAATTGAAAAAGGCACTTTATGGTTTGAAGCAAGCTCCAAGAGCTTGGAATACTAGAATCGACAAGTATTTCCAAGTAAATAATTTTATAAAGTGTCCCCATGAACATGCTCTTTATGTCAAAAAGGAGAAAATTGGAGAAATCTTGATTGTTTGCCTTTATGTTGATGATTTAATATTCACGGGAAATAATCCCAATTTATTTGAGAATTTCAAAAAGGCAATGAATCAAGAATTTGAAATGACCGATATGGGGTTAATGTCTTATTATTTGGGAATTGAAGTAAAACAAAGTGAGAGTTGAATTTTCATGAGAAATTGCTCAATATAGGAGTAAACATAAACATAATTGCACAAATAGGAGTAAAACTTAAAACTTCCTTCAATAGAAGTAACATTAATTTTGTACCCTTAATATCCCTAACCTAGTTAATTCAAAAATATGACTTATTTGATCATATTAAAAAAATCTAAGTTCATTCACTGGAAACGATACCTTTATGCAGACCATTTAATTTTAAAAATAATCTAAGTTCATCCCAACAATATTAAAATATTAAAAAATAAACAAATTATTTTTTTAAAAATAAAAAACTTTAAAAATAAATAAAAAATTGATAACCTGCATTAAAAAATATAAAACAATTATGCAGGATTTTCTTGCAGCCTCGGTCATCACCCAGCAATGTCACCCCCGATTGGCAAAAAAATGTCATTTTATGTAAAAACTGCCATTTTTCTTTGAAAATTCCGTAAAGATGGCAGTTTTACTCTTTGAAATGCCAAAGTTTCTCAAAATCTGCCATCATGATGGCATTTCGGGAAAATGTTGGCATTTATTCGGTGGTCGGAGCTGGTGGTGCTGGGAGGCTGTTGAGGCGGCGGCATACGTCTAAATTTTTTTTTTATTTTTTTAGTTTTTTATTTTTTGTTTTTTTATTTTAATAATTTTTTATTTTATTTAATATGGAGTATATTTTATATGATATATTTTTTGTGTTTTTTTAGTTTTTTTTTACAATTTTATTATAAATTAATTAATCTTATTTGTTTTATGTTTTAATTATTAATGAATGTTGTTAGGGTTTGGGGCTTGGGTAGGGGTATACATGTCCAAACACTAAAGTTACTCCTATTCAAAACATGATACTCCTATTTTTGCATTTGGCCTATGTTTTACTCCTATTTGGGGAATTCCCGGTCAAGAAGGGTATGCAAAGAAATCCTTGAGGAGTTTAAAATGGATGATTGTAATCTAATCAACACACCGGTGGATTGTGGGGTATAATTATCCAAGTTTGGTGATGAGGAATAGGTGGAACCCACAATGTTCAAGAGCTTAGTTGGGAGCTTACGATACTTGACTTGTACAAGACCGGACATTTTGTACGGGGTTGGTCTCATTAGCCGGTACATGGAAGATCCAAGAACCTCTCATTGGAAGGCCGCCAAGAGAATTCTCCGCTACATCAATGGTACTCTTAACTTTGGCTTAGCTTGTTCTACAATGCTTGCAATGATTTCTAACATGTTGGGTATAGTGATAGTAATTGGGCGGGAGATGTTGATGATCGTAAGAGTACTACTGGATTTGTCTTTCTCATGGGTAATACAGCTTTTACTTGGAGTTCAAAGAAGCAACCTATTGTGACCCTCTCCACATGTGAAGCCGAGTATGTTGCCGCCAACTCTTGTGTTTGTCATGCTATATGGCTCCGGAATTTATTCAAAGAAATAGGCATGACACAAAAGGAAGCTATGAAGATATTTGTGGATAATAAGTCCGCAATAGCATTGGGAAAGAATCCGGTATTTTATGACCGGAGCAAGCACATTGATACCCGCTATCACAACATTCGGGAATGCATTGAAAGAAAAGAGGTTGAAGTAAGGTATGTAAGGTCCATGATCAAATCGCCGACATTTTCACGAAGCCGCTCAAGCACGAAGATTTCCGAAGGTTGAGAACCATGCTCGGAGTTACAAAACAAGTTTAAGGGGGGATGTTGAAAATTAAACTTGTTTTTATATTTTGGGCCTAATTAATACGTAGTATTTATTTTAGTTGTTGTAGGGAAGGCCCAAGTAGTACAAAAGTGTAGAAGGAATGAATTCTAGAACTTCTCTAGAAAGTGTGGTCTCTAGAATTCTCCTAGTATTAATTGTGTAGAATTGTGTAGAATTCATTAATGGTAGAAGAGTCTAGATACTTTTGTATTAGTATAAATAGAGCTTCCCTACCACCACTTTGTATCAAGCAAATCAAGTCAATTTGAGTTGTTCTAATAAAAAGAGTTCTTCCCCTTTGTTCAAATATCTCTTCCATAATATTTCTAAATTAGCCACCCAATTTCCCAAATCTTCCTTCACTTATTTCCAACATTCATTGATCTCCAACTCCATATCCATCGGCAGAAGTTCTGGCGGAAGTTTTTTTTTTTGGGAAACTCTGCAGGAAGTGTAAACCTGTTGCAACCCTATCAATATTTATTGGGAAAATAGCACATTTCGTCCCCCAATTATCCACCACATCGAAATCCCCGACCCGTATTTCAACTTTATTAAATGTAACCCCCGCGTTGTCAGAATAATTGTAAATGCAACCCCCGACGATATAAAAATTAGTAACTCCGTATATCCTTCGTTTTAACGAGGGTTACACTTGTAAATTCACACTCTTTTCATTTTAAAACCCTTCATCATCATTAACAAACCAGACTTCGTATGTTCATCGAATAAAGAACTCTCCAGCCGTTCTTCCTTTGCATTGAATCAAAAGCTATCTTCCTTGGTACGTTCTTCAGGCGTTTGGAGTATTGAAGACCACTCTTCCTTCGTCTGTTCTTCGTGTTCAGGTGCGTAGAAATATGAAGTTTTTTTTTTCAAAAATCGAACAGGATGTGTAGGGTTGCAAGAGTGTCATGATGTTTGTTGTTTGATTCATTTTGCAGGATAAATATGTTGACAAATTATGGTATATGTCATAGTTGCAAGAGTTCAACACATTTCCTTAATGAATGCCCTAATAAGATAAAATGTCCTGCCTGTTCAATTGGTATTCAAAGATGCTTGGTAACAACAAAGGTTGGAAAGAATAAAGGCAGGTTGTTCTACAATTGCACAAAATGCATTTACTTTGAATGGAAACATGGTAATAGCAGCAATAATGGCAGGGAATGTCCAAGTATAGAGTTGGTAGTTTCTTCACATTCTTTCTTCCTTGTGCCCTCTGTCTTGCATCATTTCCTTGGCCTTCCTCTTCAACACTTACCAGTCTAGATGATGGTGTAGCTTCACTTTGTTGAGTGTTATTTAGGTCCTACATTAATTGACAATGACTATAAGGCATAAGTTAATGTTAAAGAAGTTCAAAATCTAGGAATTTATTTCTAGATTTTCTAAGCAGCGCTCTCGAAGTTCATCATTCATCATAATCATCACCTGAAAATACCACAGAGAAAAGAGAAAACAAAAAGAAACTAAAATTAGCTTTCGCTAAGTAAGATTCCACCCAACCCCGTAAAATAATATAATTTGGAAGAAAATACATGTCTTATATATATGCAAACCGTAGATTGAAATATTATATATTTGAACCTTATAATTTAAATAGTTATAATAATAGCAAATAGAGCCTTCAAAAATCATCCATGTCTCATATCATACGTATACTTTGGAAAAATAGTAAGAATTCGAAATTTGGGTTTCCTCCACAAATCCTAAAGTTTCTTTTAAAGATGGGCGAAACTCAAGATTCCTTGAGCTCAATGAGTTGTTGTTATTTACAACTCATCCCGGAAATTCCGGTTCCCACCGACCACCTGTTGGAAGCTGAACTTCTACCTTAAGTGTGCACACCCCCTAAAAGAGATTCCAAGCTCTTCGGGTAGTAAGAAGCCCAAGTAGCCCGGGTAGTTCATACCAGCTACTCCTCAAAAGGGATATACTCCCTGAGTGACTAGAAAACTACTACTGCGACCACCAAAGGACTTTTAAAATCCTTACAAAAATACCGGAATATCTACCATAATTAAATAATCCACAATATACCAAATCCACCAAAAAGCAGTAGTAGTCCCTAACCATTTCTGCCAACACAACATCAGGTACTTCACTTTCAATTGCGCTACCCTAGATGTGTACATCAAACATAGGCTGGCTCATACCATCACCTTCACCATTACTTTGACCAGCCTGTGACAACCAAACACACATGTAGTTACTATACTTAGAAGCCTGTGAGAAACATACATGAAAACATAAAAGAAACTCTCTAAGTAAGAACAAGAAACAACCTGAGTGGCAGTCTGCTTGCATTTCCTCTTGTTATGCCCAACTTCTCCACATACACTACATTTTTTACATGGCCAGTTCTAGGAAGCTTATGTTTTGCTCTTGCCTCTTCATGCTCAGCATCAGCAACTCTTCTTCTTTTTTAGGGCGCCCGGGCTTTGCTTTATACTTGGGAGGAATTGGAGGAGGCAGTCCACATTTGTGCCATTCTTTAGATGAATTTATTGGCATAATGGCAGGTTCATAGGCTTTCATATATGATTTTGTGGTGTGCCAAATATGGACATATTTCAGTATGTCATCCCCACTCTTCCATATCCCATAAATTGCATGAGCACAAGGCAGCCCTGTCAATTCCCATCTCTCCTACATGAACAACTGCGTGCATCTAAATCAACCTTATATTGCCTACCATAGATACCATCAGTAGCTTTGTAGGTGATAAGTCCATATTTTGACACGTATTTGATGCGTGTTGAGATCGGCTTTTGATGATTTTCTTAGTTTTAAGGTGTTACAAGTCTCAATTTTAGCTCAAGTTATGTTTACCGGGCGTTGGTTCGAGTTTTGTGTTGTTTGTAGTCAAAATCAGGGAATTTGAGCCCGGCACCGGCACTTGAGGAACAATCGGGATGATTTGAGAAGCATTTGAGAATGATTTGATAGCTTTGGAGGTCACCGGAAGATTCACAATGAAGATTTGAAGGAAAAAGAGCTCTAGGATTGGCTACGGGGTCAAAAGAAGATGAATGAAGCTTGAAAACGACGATCAGGATGACCTTCTGTCAATCGTTCAAGCATATCTCTTTGTAGAAACATCCAATGTATACGATTCAAGTTCCATAGGAAAGCCACTTTCAAGGGCTACAAATCATATGAAGACACCTTTGCGAGAATCTGAGAGGAAGAAGGTAAAAACAGACGATGAAGTCAGATGATCTCTGTTGCGATTTCAGAAAGACACCTTCCACCGTTTTGATCATATATGTTGATTGGATGATTCAAATGACATTCGGAAAATTGAGGTGGATAGAGGACTTCATTATCTACAACTTTCATGAAGAAAGCATTGCTAAAATCGGAAGTTAAGTAGACACGATCGTGCCCTCAAAGTCAGGCACGATCGTGCCTGCCCAAAATGCGCGTTTTTGCTCCGGAGGCACGATCTAAGGCACGATCGTGCCTGGCACCGTGTCTGCCTCCGAAAATCCCAATTCAGCTCAAATTTCACCCGATTTTTCTATTTAAACAGCCTGTAAACCCCCATTTTGAAGGGGGAGCTTAGAGAGAGTGCCTAGCACGAATTTTAGAGGGCTTTTCAGCCTTGTTCATCAATCTTTTGGGATTCTTTGTAAGTTCCACCTTTTTAATTAATGACAATTAATTCTTTTTATTCCAATTCTATTGATTCTTCAATTATGAATTGTGAGTAGTCTTAATTAGGGATTTGGGGTTGATGAAGGGGTTGATCATGATGTATGGCTAGATTTCTTTCGGTTTAATCGCATGAATGACATTTAATTTGTGTTTGAATAATTTAATTGATATCTTTTGTGACCTAGAATCGCGAATAGAATTACAATTGCATGTAGAACGAATTAAGAGAGATCTAATTTGTTCTAGGACACATTCACACACACTTAATCGTTCGCTAAGAGATTAGTAGCGATTAAGGGGCCGTAAGCTCACTCGTACTGGCAATAATTTAGGATCCTGTCGCATGAGAGATCAGCCTGGTCCCCTAAATTATTGTACTCTACGTCGCGAGAGCGGTAATAACTTAGTAATGATTAGCTAGGCTCAATTAAATTAAATTCATGTAAATTAGGCCTGATCTGCCAGAAATCTGGTTGACCCCGGAATCAATTCCTATTCCCTTTGTCGTTAATTAGAAAGAACCCCCTAGTTTAATTGTTCATTCGCATTAGTTTAATTTTGCAACCATGCAATCTCGCACGACGCTTTTATTTTATTTATTTTAATCGTTGAATTTAGTTAATTCTTGATTCCCTTTTGTCCGTCCCTGTGGAGACGATACTCGTACTTACACCACTATATTACAATCTATTTTAAGTGCGAGAAAACTCACATCAGTAGGCAATGCAATCATTTGCCCTGTCTTTTGCTTCTTCTATTATCTTCAGTATCTTGGGGCAAACTTGAAGAACTGACTCTCTCATTTTATCTCTATTTTGTTGCATCCTGACCATGAGGTATATACGAATGCTTTCACACATTGCCAAAATGCTTTTGTCCCTAAAATGTAGGATAGAACTATTCCAGGACTCACACAAGTTATTCAACAGCATATCACATTTAGGGAAAGTGTTAAAAAAAGCCCTACAATAGTGACTTGGGTCTCTGGTAGCCAACCACTCACCAGCTTTCTTGTTTAGCTTGTTCAACTCTTCCATCTGTTTCTCAAATGCAACCTTAGTTGTAGCTTTGCATACACCCCACAAGTGTTCTTTCAAATCTTGGCCACCAAATCCATCTTTCACAAAGTTAGCCAGCATATGCCTAACACAGAATCTGTGTTCAACACCTGGAAGAAGCTCTTCAACTGCAGGTAGGAGTCTTTTTTGCTTGTCTGATACAAATATATAATGGTCCAGAAGTTTGGATTATTTGATATTTGAAGGTCTTCATCTAGTAAACCAAGAAACCATGACCAGCTTTCCTTGAGCTCCCCTTCCACAATTGCAAATGCAATAGGATACATGGAATTGTTTGGATCCACTCCGATGGCTGAGAGAAGTTGTCCTCCTTTTTGACAACCCTTAAGGTGACAGCCATCTAGACCTATGAGAGGTCTACAACCACTCAAGAAACCTACTTTGGAAGCACCATAGCAAATATACAATCTCTGAAATCTGGACCTCCCATTCAAAGTAAACTCACCATCAAGTTTCATTTTGATTGTAGTTCCAGGATTGCTCCTCCTCAACTCTTCACAGTGGTCCCACAGTAGTTCAAAGTGTTTGCTATCTTCACCTTCCAGCTTCTTCATTGCCATTCTCCTAACCCAGTAAGATTGATGCTTACTTAGCTTGCATTTATATTTCTTCTGGACATGTTGTTGAAACTCCTTTCTACCCCACTTCTTGTTAATCCTGAACTCATCTTCATACACCTTAGCAAGAAAACCAGATGTGATAATCTTGTTATCATGTTGATCACCACATGTATGCCTAGAATAGTATGTCTTGATTGTGAAAGGACAACTGGGGTTACTATTGGATCCAAATATGGTCCAATTGCAGTGTTCATGCTTGCATACTGCTCTAACCCTACGTTGTTCATTCTTAGGGAACTTTATATCCTTGCTGTTTTGAGCTTCATAGTATGTGACTATGATAAGTCCGTATTTAGACACGCATTTGATGCGTGTTGAGATCGGATTTTGATGGTTTTCCTAACTTTAAGGTGTTACAAGTCTCAATTTTAGCTCAAGTTATGTTTAACAGGCGTTGGTTCAAGTAAGCTACCCGGACCGGTCTCTGGCCGGGCCACCGGGCCGGGCCTGTTCCAAACAGTGCCGGGCCACGCGCCGGTCGGCCCGGAACCGGTCCATCACTACGTACCCATGTTTAGGAGGCGGCAGTTGTCTGCAATGTTTATGTGATGGACAGTTATATGCTGATCCTGAGTGGTTGGGTACACTATTCTAATTGTGTTGTAGGGAACGTGTCCAGCTGTGGTTAAATCGATACGCGCATTTATCATTTTAAAATCAATGCAGAATTGTCCCCTAAAGACTGATATGGTACTGGAGGTTGTATAATGCATAATATCCGTGGCCAGATGATCTTTGCACTGCCTTTCACTTTAAAGCCAAGACAGTATTAGAGGCAGATCGAATTGGAAGTTATTCTTCATGGCCCGGCTGGGGGTTATATAGGGCGGGCTTGGGTCAGCCAAAATTGGAAGTGGGCCCGGCTCGGGCCTTTTTTTTTCAATTTTTTTTTCTTTTCCCGGGTTGGGTGTTTGGGGGGGGGGGGGGGGTTAATTAGAAAAGCAAAAAAAACTTGAACCGGTGGAAAACAGGCCCGGACCCGTGGATAACCGGGCCGGTTCCTGGCCTCAACTTTCCCCAAAAAAAAACGGTCAGGCCCGGCCCGAGGCCCGGTCCATCACTATGCGTACGTGGTATTAGAAAATACTCCGTCCCTTTTAGGGATGGACTCGGGCCGGGCCAACCGGCCCGGAACCGGACCGGCCCGCTACTGTGCGGGCCCGGACCGGCCCGGTCAACCGGTTCGGTTCCGGTTCGGGCCTCCAGGCCCGGTGGTATACCGGTCCGGGCCCGGGCCTCCAGTTTAGTGAACCGGCCCGGCCGGGCCGGGCCCGGTTCGGGCCGGAATTTAATTTTTTTTTTTTTTTTTTTTTGAAATTTTTTTAAGTTTTGGGTTGGATTAGGTATTTTGGGCCATTTGAGGTGGTTTGGGGTGGTTTGGGGTGGAGGGGGAGGGGTAGGGGGTTAAATAAGAGAAGAAGAAGAAAAAAAAAAAAAATATTCCGGGTGGCCCGGCCCGGCCCGGCCCGGTTCTGGCCCGGAACCGGAACCGGAACCGCCCACCACCGGTTCGGGCCCGGGCCTCCTTTTTCTGAACCGAGGCCCGGCCGGGCCCAGGCCCGAACCGGGCCCGAACCGGAACCGGTCCACCCCTAGTCCCTTTGAAACTAAAAAAACGTTCTCCGTAAAATAGAGTTTAAGTATTAAGAAATTTGATTATAAACATTGTAATTTGTAAAGCAGAAAGACATCTGAGAAAGTGAGAAGTATAAAAATAGTAAAATATAAGCAACCAGCTCTTAATAATCATCAGTATAAACAAAAATTGAGGTTAACACAATCCTTACATATAATGCACAATTTTCAATTTTGCTTGGTCAAATTAAAGTTATCTTCAATGTCTCTACTCCATTATCCAACTCAAACATGTTACT
The DNA here is from genome assembly GCA_945859915.1 of Cuscuta epithymum. NCBI lineage: Eukaryota > Viridiplantae > Streptophyta > Magnoliopsida > Solanales > Convolvulaceae > Cuscuta > Cuscuta epithymum. Next base: position 382,257 of record CAMAPF010000980.1, on the reverse strand, counting down.
TTAATTGTGTCCAATGTAGTCCTCGAACTATATAATTCAGTACAATCAAACACATCCTAATATCCTATACAGACCATTATTAACTGGCTTGGTTAACTACTGTTAAGTGACAATAGCATCACTTATGACATGTCATTGATGCTAATGTTAAAACCACATAACTGCATAAGTGATGCTAGGTGACATGGTAAGTCATGGTTTGGTAAAAATTCTATACAGCAATTCCAATTCGAGTTCCAATCCATGCTTCATAATGAAAACCAGACAAGGATGAAGCTAGCAGAACACGATTCATATATATACAGTTATCCAGGGTTCAAATAGAAGATAAGCCGTATGTGTCAGTTGCATCTATTATATTCTAATAAATACAACGAAGATTTACAAACACAAATTAATACAGAAAGCTGAAGCCCCATAATTGAATAGGCCTTAGCCGGGGATCTTTAAATGATGTTGGCAATGGAGCCAAAGACAAGAAACTCTGGACAACGCTGCCAAACTAGAAATTCGAAACCGCCAAACCATACTAAGATCAGACCATATCTGATTTCTTGCAGCCACAAGCACATGATTGGGATCATATCCCTCGAGATCTGCATCAGTTATTACTAACACAGAGCTATCATCAAATGGCGACAGATTTTTTGTAGATACGAGCCCGGGGCTACTAGTGATAGAGAAGGTCAAGGAGTATGTGCTACCCGTCTTCATCATCAGATGATGATAGAATTCCTGGACTGCCTGTGTAATTCCCAAAAAGAATCATTAGACGCCAAACTGTCCATGCCTATGCTGCATAGATAAGATATCCATATCTTGTTTTTGCCAAAACAAAAAATTAACAATGCCTTTACTCCCTCAGTCAAAAGAAAAAGGTATTTACTCATGTCATTTTGGCTGAAATGCTAAGAAAAAACATCTCTGTTAGTTTCCTAATTTTTCTAATATTAAAAAGGGGACATCCAAAGATGAAATATAAGACTATATCTTACAGACAATGGAAGTATTAAATTAAGAAACTGCATACTAAATTTTTACATTTTGCTCTAAAATCTGATCTTTAATAGAAACATAGACAAAAAATCTCCATATGAAACCAACTGGCCAACATTTTACGAGTTTTCTCAAATAGGACCACTTATGTTATAGTACAACGTATAACGTATTACTTAACTAGGATTTATTTAGTCCTTATTTTAGAAAGTGTAATAATTCTAACCTAAAGTACCACACAGTGACACAACAGGAAGTACCACACAACAGTTTCAAGGAAATTTTTCGGAAATTTCACTGTTAGTTGGGGCTGACGGTGGTAGCAGGGTTTTAATTTGCCACCTGCTACGGATATCAAGGCCGCAATATAGCAATCGCGGTAGCCTCCACTACCGCTACAGGCCGCTATCAATGTGTGAAATTCAAATCGTACAAAAAACCGCTATGTAACCGCTACAGGCTGCTACCGGCACCTCCGGCAGTGCATCACGAACTAGTTGAGGTGTAAATGTGTAAATGTTGTGTGCATGGTGCGGAATACATTAATGGTGGCACATGGAGTGAAACTCTAAATTAAATGTACATGTATCCCCATACATTATGGGACCAAATACTAATAAATATGTAAATTTTAATTATTAAAACCGAATTAATTATTAATAAGGATGATTTAACTTTAATATCGGTTGATGAAAAAATGTTGACTTAACAATACAATTTGGGACTGAAGATGTATTTGTAGGTGGTGACAGTGTAATATTTGGAACTTTTTATATCATGTCGATACATGTTGAGCTGTGTTTGTAATGTGTCATTTTATGTGACAATCTTTTTAATTTAAAGATGCGTTAAGACTTGATTAGTTTGAAGACATTTTTTATTGTGTGTGTAATAATTATTTAGTTTACCAATCTTTTTAATTATCACTCTTTTAATGTGATATTCTTATTGGTTGATTAGGTGTTCACATATGAGTGTTCAAACAAATATTCATAATGTTTCTATTAACTTTAACACTCATTAATTATATGTTTTGCGCACTTGAATATATTTCACGCCGAAACGACCGCTATACGCATTGCAGCGGCCACAAGCCCACAACGGCCGCTACTGAGATGACCGCTACCGCTACGGCTATTTAAAAGTTAAAACCCTGGGTGGTAGTAACTTTAATGCTTATGTAGCCATTAATTGTGATAAATAAAAATGAGTGTGTTTTAGTCGCATCAAATATTCCATGTCCTCTGTCTGAGTTCATATGGCTATTTGTAGACATATCTACATTTCAGTTTTAATTAAAAAATCATGCATAAATAAGTTGTGAGTTCCTGTGGAAAATATTGCATGAAGAAAGTTCTACCATTTTTTTTAATTTGAGTTGTTATTTTGAACGAAAATAATACAAATAGCTCACCTAGCTACATCTTAATATGTTTATAACGCATCAATTACATGCAGAAAAAGATCCAAAAGATTGTGTTGATCCACAGTAGCAGGTTTGTTTCAAAAGGTGGTTTAACACATCCACGACTATAAAATATACTATAGTCAAAAGTGGAAATGTGTGGTAGGCATTGGAATTGGTAAAGTGTGAATAAACTGAGGATGAACGGCAACCACCCAAATATTACAAATTACCAAATAGTGCATGAGACTAACTTAGTGGTGGGACAGGCAAAAAAGGTAATATGGGACAAAGTTAGAGGGAAAATAGAGGGACGGAGGGAGTATATGAATATAAACGAACAGAGTAATGAAGCAAATGTTGACCTTCCACTGGGATGAGGCCAACAACACCCTTGGCCGTATTGCTTTCACATAATCATAAGCATCATTTGGTGTCATCTGCTTGTACCTAACCTATAATGCAAAAGAACTTCAGAAAGATTAGCAAACAATCAGCTGATCCTTAAATCAAATCATTTTAAATGTTCATCTCACCAAATAGCATAACACAACTGTCGTACTACGCCCTCTGCCAGCCTTACAATGCACATATGTCCTTTGTCCATGTGATGCATTCTCTTAACACACAAACATTATATGATAAAGAATTTAAAACATGTATGGCTACATCAAATAAGAACACATTACTTCCTCCATCTGGGGGAATATTTTTTGTTTCTTAAAATTTATTTCCTTGAGCATCACTCTGTGTGTACAAAAAGGGAAGGAGACATATCAAATTCAATCTGAAAAAATTAGCGCATCGCTCCCCGAATTCAAGAGGTTATAAGGTTACCATGGATGAAGTCTACAGCTCGAAATATATCAGCCAGTGAAGGTGCAAACATATAATCTCTTGTTGGAAGAACCAGATTACGAATACCTTGAGCCTACAACATATAGATAGTAGCAACTTCACATTAATAGTTTAATACGGAGTATATACAGAATAGGTTAGAAAAGAAAAGGATAAGCAGAAAGATACCACTAGTTTCACCATTGGATGAAGTGATGGTTGGGAAAGTTATATACTTATATATCTTGCCATGCTGGGGCTCCTGGGAAAAAAAGGACTAGTTCCTTTTTATTCTTAGAAAATCTGAAAATGATTTCTAGAATCTAGACTTCCTGAATTGGCCCCGCAAAACATTTTCCTGAACTGATACTTTCCTTTAGTCTGACCTTTTGTGACAAATGTGCTAATTTCATATTTGAGATTTTTTTTTAATTTACAGAGAGCAAATTATTTTCAGGAAGGCACTTTACACATATATTAATTTTTCTGCAACCAAACTGAACCTTAGCATGACAATTGATATAAGAGAAAATTTCCATACACATGTGTATAATAGTATAATACTCCTCTTTCCTATGTATGACTTTATGTGTTGTTTCCCTAAAATAATATTTATTTCGTACGAGTAATATTTAAAGAGCATATTTAATTAATAAAAAACAATTTTTTATATGGATAAATAGTCCACTAGCTTATTATAATCCGAATTTTCTCACTCCAAACATTGACTCCCTCTCTTCCTGACGTTAATAGTCGATCGCATCCCTATGGCCTCTCTCAATCGACTTTCCCTCTCTAAATTGTCACCGCCGCTAGCCTCTCAGCCCCTTGTCGCTTCCTTCATCCCGTCAGCCCGTCGATCATCTCCTCCGCTCTGCTCTCCCAGCTCCAGGAAGGGTATACCTTTAGCTATAATTCTTCTTCATTTTCTTCTTCTTCAAATTAGGGTCAGTGGGGAAGGGCAATGAAATTTTGGTTTTTACTCAACATTGCCTGAGAAAATGAACATTTTGGTTGGAGTTTTATCCATTTTTGCTCCATGGTCTGGCCAATGACAACTCCGGTGAGCTGGTGTTCACTCAGAATACTCCTCCAATAACGGGGCTATGTCAGTGGTTGCCCACGGATACTGGAGTTAAGATGTTCACACTCTTTGGCCATGATCTACGACAACTGAATTTGTGAAGTGACGAAATGCAATGAGAGAGAGTGCTGCGCTGAAAACCAAAGGCAATGGATGTCATAGTGTGCTTTTTGAAATCCCTTTTTTCTTCTTTTTGTTGTTTAATGATAGTGAGTAATAACGCCGCCATGGAGAGTAGTGAAGAGCAATGACGTCGGTGAAGGGGAGTAACGAGGAGGCAAAAAAAAGGTAAATTCAGTGGGAAGGGCATTGATGCCGAAAAAAGCAACGTGGGGCAGTGACACATATAAATATGGTGTATATTTAATTGGACGAGAGCAGTGAATGTTTTTTGTTTTGAGACATTTAAAATATAAAAGGGTAATTTAATCTAATTAAGTGTGTTTAGTCATATTCGTTTTAGTAGTCATATTTAGGGAAACTGACTATGTCTTAGTCCTCCTCCAATAATTTTCCCTTGATTTAACTGCCGAAGTATCAAGGGCCAAAGTTTTCGTTTTTAAAATTTCAAGCTCTCAAGTCTCGACAACCATTTTTTTTTGTTTAGAAAACTGTTTTGTTGTGCTTTTGATCAAGGGTACACATATATTGACATAAGAAATTATTCAAGAGAGAGTGCACAGAACATGAAACTTACCTTCAGAAAAGAAATCTTAATTGCTCAATTCCATAGTTGCAATCATGAGGACCATGACAACATGGTCTGGTTTAAAAAAAATAGTAACAAATTTCAAAGTAATCACCTGATATAAAGAAGTTGAAACTAGTGTCTCATATGGCTCATTCATGGTAACAACACCAAAAACACCAAGCTGTTTTAGCCGCTTCACATCAGATGGGAAAGGGATAGCACCTAGCAATACAAACTAAAAGCAGGAGAGTTTCAGTAAGCAAGAGCACATAGTGGGACACTAAATAAACTACATTCATTCAACGCTCTAAAGTTGGGCGTCAGCCATCTATTTTCCAGGAGATTAGATATGACATTAAAGATACCGTTTTGGATCCAAGAAGGTATCAGGGATAGAAAACAGTGGTGAACGCAAGTTTGTAAGGAAATAAAATGTGGGGGAGACAAAACATTGGTTCAACCTCAACAAATTCATTTTTTATATTTGCTCCAATGCATCTTATTTCCTTATTTGTATTATGTCCTCCATCTACCCCATATTTGTATCGTCTTTCCTTTTCATTTCTCCCGCAAATATTTTCTAATATATCATTTGGTAATATTTATGTGATTCAAACTCAACCATACTTTTAAAAGTTTAATATTAAACACAACTCTTATAACCTTAAGTCCTTAATACGTGTGCCACTTTCTCAACCCAGAGATAGTGGGACAGAGGTAGTAGAAACTAGAAACTAAGAAATTTAAATATACGTAAAAAAAAAAAAAAAACCATTAATCATGTATAAATTTTCTTTACACTTTTGTAGGTAAACCAAACAAAACTAAATTTCTTTAGCATTTGATTTTCCATTCCCTAGAACTTTCTAACTTCCAAACATATCTTAATAGGGAGTACTTGCCTCCCTTTCCTACCCATTGGCTTCAAGAGTCTAATAGAAATGCAAACAAGTGTACCTGAATCCCTCTAATTCGAATAGAAGTGTAGAACTAAACATAGTGTTTTATAATGATCCATTCACAATTAATAATTTAATTTAATTGTTTGAAAACACTAAAAATTATCCAGTTCCAATAGAAAAGCAAGTACCTATAAATCTGTACCTGTTTAAGCCAAAGAAAACACAAAATTTCTGTGCAATGCAAATTAGATATGAAATCATAAATCGCTCGCATGGGAAGTACCTCATCAATCCAGTCCCACCATCTGAACTCCGTTTGGATCCTGTTTCTAACAAGATTATACAGCAAAGTGGGATAAAACAGAGCTCGAGCTGCGACGCCTATCAAAGCTCGTCTCGAATCCGCCGCTAAAATGCTCCCCTCGTCCCTGCACACGATTTCCCCATTACCAGGCGAAGGTTCGGCCTCCTCAACTCCCATAACCTCCGCCTCTTCCCTAACCGTTGTTGCTGCCTTCGCTTCCTCTATATACATAGCTCCTCCGATTCTAATAAGAGGCCCTAATATCTTACAGGATTGTTTACAACTCACGCTTTCACATATATTACAGTAATTGCTTGTTTAATTGTAAGAAACGGTGCGGATCGCTTAAGAAATGGATTCGTCTCAAAGTAGCTGTAAAAGAGGTCTATAAAAGATAGGATAGGAATGTCTAGGTCGAATTTAAAAAGTGCCAATTCCAATTCATTCAACCATATTTCAAGAAGAAAAACAAGTATTGGTCGGACGGCGAGAAAACACCGGACCAGGTGAACCACGTTAACCGGCGTCGATTGGGGTACGCATAGGAAGAGGGAATCCGAATTAGAAGTTGGCCACGCGATAACGCGATTTACTGACTTGGATTCCTCATCAATAGTAAATTTGTAATACTAACAAATTAATTTAGGGAAAATGGGCAAAAAAAACCCGAACTTATCACCAAAGGGCACTTAAGCCCTTATACTTTATTTTTGTGCAAAAAACTTTAGAATGTAGACTAAATAGTCAAATAGGTCCTTGTACTTGTCCGGAATGCTCAATTCGCACCCTGAACTCTAAAAAGCTCCAATTCACTCCCTGAACCTGAAGAAAAAGTTCAAATCTCATTTTTTGCAGGTAAACGACCGGTCACCGCCACATCATCCAATCAGATGCCAACCGTGCATCCCACGTGGCAATTTCAGGGGTCAAATAGGCCCTTGAACCCGACAGAGTTGTTCAGTTTAGCCCCTCAACCGTTAAAAAAATACAATAAGAATATAAAATATAGAAGTTCATAATAAAAATATAGATGTCTATTTATAAAATAATAAGAAGTTATTTATATTTTGTGGTAAATTAAATACAGGAAAAATTGATAAGAATAATCTCACCTTTCACTGGTCTTCTCATAATAATCTCTCATTTACATAAACTCATAATAATCCCACTTTTGCACTTAATCTTCTTTCATTGGACCCTTTTTTGAAAATCATATATAAATAATCCCACCTCTGTATGTCATCAATAGGTCAGGGTCCAATGAAAGAAGATGAGGTGCAAATGTAGGATTATTCTCGGATTACATAAAGGTGGGATTATTATGAGAAGACCAGTGAAAGGTGGGATTATTCTTGTCAATTTGTCCTTAAATATATATAAAATATAATGAAAATAAATTATTTTTAAATACATAATATGTAGTATAAAAATGTAATAGCTATTTTCTCATAATAGTTTTTTTATAGTGTATTTTTTATGGTGTATATAATTAGTATGAACTATAGTATATAATTCTAGAATAAAATAATATGAAGTATATATACATATATGCATGTGTGTGTAATTTTACATATAATCTAAAACATATTAAAAATATTAAAAAATATCAAATGAAAAATACCACTCTAAAATATAAATATAATATATAAATTGTAAAATAGAAAACATAAAAAATGTTTTATATTACCGATAATTACATATAATACACAAAAAACATATTTAATTTTAATTTGTAAAAAAATGTTTGTATTGTTTACTTATTTTTTTTAAATAGATTTAAAATATCAAAACAGTTTTAATGAAATTATTTTGGTTTATTTTTATGCGTTTACCGCGAATATGAACAAATCCTTATTATATTATTTAATAGGATGTTTTTATTTTATACATTTGACTTGTATCTTATTTTATACATCGATTTGCTATTTTTTAGTTTTTTTTTTCAATTCTCACATTTTTAAAGGCTGAGAGGGCAATTTGAACAAATTTGTCCAGTTCAGGGGCCTATTTGACCCTTTAAATTGCCACGTGGGATGCACGATTGGCATCTGACTGGGTGACGTGGCGGTGACCGGACGTTTACATGTAAGAAGTGAGATTTAAACTTTTTTGTCGAGTTCAGGGGGTGAATTGGAGCTTTTTAGAGTTCAGGGTGCGAATTGAGCATTCTCGACGGGAACAAGGGCCTATTGGACCCTTTAGCCTAAAATGTATGAAAAGAGAGCAATTTCCCCCTTTGCTTAACGGTTCATGCAGCTACCGTTAAAGATCTCCATTGGCTACCATGTGTACGTACTCCGTATGTGTACGTACTCCGTATAAAACATGAACCGTGCAAGAAGTTGCTTTTTTATTAAAGAGATATTACCCGAAATAGGACTAAAAGGATTTGAAAATTCCCAAATAGGACTACCATGTTTTTATTCCCAAAATAGGATTAATTACTGTCGTGTTTTGGCAGTACCAGATTTCTAACATGGCAATATTTTCCAAACATGCCAGTAATTACTCCTATTTTGGAAATAAAAAACTTGTCAGTCCTATTTTGGAATTTTCAAACTGTTTTAGTCCTATTTCGGGAACTTTCCCTTTATTAAAATATTCAATTAGTAAATTAGTAAATAAATTAGTAAAACATGAATCGTCCTTTTTTATTAAATACTTCGTATTCAACTACTGTTCGAATTTACATCAAATTAGTAATTTACAAAATTAAGTTATCATGATGTAAATTTTGAACACAAAATTACAGTCACTAATAATTACGTACTAAGCAATATTTTTATTCATGACTTTTTATTAGTAATAATTAAGGAAAACACCCTTTGCATAATTACAATAACAAATCAATTACTAATCGAATTATTAAGGACTAAGTGTTCGTTTGGTGATTTCTAATTTTTGCCCCTTTTCCCATTAATTTAACTTAGATAAGTCGGAAGCGTAAACGGTTTTAGTCTCATTTTAAATCAGATCAAACCAGACCAAATCGGAACATTACAGATCAGACCAGAAAATTTCAGTACTAATGTGGTAATGAGATATACACACAAATGTTTACCACTAAATGCTTACCGTGCATGCCATATTTACACTCTGTACACTTTTGCATTGGACTCAGGGTGACTGGTGAGCATATTCCGGTCCAGAAAAACCGGATTGAACGAGACCGGCCAATCCATACAGGACTCAGACTGATTTCATACCAGTTCATTCTTCGGTCCAAGCTTTTTGAAGTTTTAAGTCCTGACTCGTTCTAAATTCAGAATAACTAAGTTCGGACCGGTTGGGCCGTATTTAATTAATTATTATAATTATTATTAAATATATTTTCTTCTTAAAATGTATTACGGAGTAGGATGTAACAAATATTAATAACTAATTAGATCTAGGTTTATTTGAATATTTATTCAAGAAAAGTTCATGTTTAAACACATTATTAGCCATCAAAGTTACGTTTTTTAAAATAAGTTATTATTTGTAATTAAAAATTGAAAGTCCTTTTTAACCAACAATCGGATATATAAATAGAGTAGAAGAGAAGAAGAGAGCACTAATGGTTGTATTGAATACCTACATGAGTAAGACCTATGAATATGAGAGGGTATTCAGGGGTGTTTGGATCCTACATGAGCAAAATTGCTTTTGCTCCTTCAGGGAGCAGAAGCAGAAGCTGGAGTGTTTGGGTGAAATTGCAGAAGTGATTTTGGTGCTCTAATTTACTCCTAGAATCAGTTTTTTTTAGAAGCTGGGGGTGACCAGTTTCTAAAAACTTATTCTGATTCTGCTTCTGCTTTAAAAAAGAAACAAAATCAGGATTAGTTTCAAACACCCCTCAATAAGAGGTGTTGTTGCGGCTCTAACTTCTCTGTACGAATGGATGGACGCAAATTTCAGATTAGATAAAGATGTTGATCGACTCATTAGTTTGGAATCCATACGCATATGTGTTGAATCCTCGTACAGTGCAAAGGATTATGAACCGACCATGGGAAAGTGGCATATCATTTTCCTATTATTAATTAAATAAATACATAATAAATACTAGATGGGCTAAATAAATACAAAGCACAATAAGTGTGGATCCTATTGTGCTCTATGGTCAAAGGCGGACGACACCCTTTCTAGGTTTGGCAGCGCAACATGCTTGCGCAGAATTCCACGGCAGCGGCTTTTGTCCGGCGGGATCACGACAGGCAACTCAAATCAAGGCTCGCAATGGAAGAGTCGGCGTCGACAAAGCAGGTTTGGTGCATCGTTTCTCCTTCGAGCAAAGCAGGAACGCGGTTGGGTTTGGCCGCATAGTTTTCTCTGTCGACGCCAACAGCACGCAAGGGAGTAGCGATGGAAGGCAACAATCAGGAGAAGATTTTAAGTTTTGGATCAAGCTTATGGAAGGACATAGATGGAGGAACAAGATGAAGTCCGGGGCAACCAGTGGGTCTATGATTGGTCGAGCGCGAAGCTAGAGGGCGAAGTGTTATTGCTTGTCCCCCCTCCTTAACCGCCGTCAGGAAAAGAACGAGCGGATATGGTTTGGATGCTTCTTTTAATTACTTTTGCTTGTTTCATTTATTATTTTATTGTTAATTTCTGCTTTGTGGACACTAGAAGTAAGTTTTCTTAAGCAGGTAGATAAACCACCTTATGGTGGGGCAAACGTCGGGAACATTTGTCAGGTTTTATTAATAACGATGAATCAAGTGCAAAGAAGGGGGGGACTAGGCCAAAACCCCTTCGGAGAAGGCATACCCTCTCAAAATACGCTGGAGAAAAAATAAGAACAAACTGATTGGGGGGGCTATACCTTACCCAATCAGTAAAATCATCCAAACACAAAAAAACACTAGAGAAAAAGAATCTGATGAGGGGGCTATACCTGACCCAATCAAAAAATACAACCAAAATTAAAACAAAAATTAAATTAGCCATCTAAAAGCAGGAATATTAAAGAAGTCCAAAGTGTAAGCAACTTTAATCGGGCCGGAAAATTATTAGCATCAGTCCAAATCAAAATATGGCCCGGGTGAAGAGCAGCAAGGGAGTGAGCCAGCCCATTACCTTCCCTGTATGTATGTATTCAGGTTAGATTTGTGGGTGGAAGTGATAAGGCTTGTATGGCCGTTTACACTTAAAAGCTTCGAAGCTCTCACATGATTAGCGAATAGTCTCGCTTTTTTTAGGATGGTCTATTCTGTGTCTAGTCTGGGAGGGCCGTTTGGCTATGCATAGCCACATAGGGAGGTTTGACATTTCGTGATTGTGGGATTATTATTATCATTGATTGTTATAATATAACTATTTTTCCTTTCAACAAAAAATACAAGACCCAATAATTAAATTAAATACACAAATACAAGGATAACTAGTGCAATTGGACACAATAAACTAATTTTTAACAAAAAAACAAATCCGGTTCATTTACCAGGCCATTTACTTTAGAAAAAATTATTATTATTATCATTATCATTATCATTATCATTATCGTTATCATCATCATTATTATTATTATTATTATTATTATTATTATTATTATTATTATTATTATTATTATTATTATTATTACGGAGTATTATTATAGTACCTCGTCTCAATATGGCATAATTTGAGGTTTAACTAGATGATACCCACCTCTTCAAATTAATTCTTTACTTTTAAGATCTCATAATCTCATATCAAATATTATTGGTTTTTGGAAAAAAGCGAACTTCAGATGACGTGTTAGCTTGCGCCATAACTTGATTAAACCCCATGAACTGGGAGGGTCAGCATTTAAAAAAAATCTTTCTCGAATTGTGCCTAGAACTTAGACATCCATTTTCAAATAGTCCTTATCTTCGAATCTCTCATTTCTCCTCTAGTTTTGCTTTCATTCAATTCTCTTCTTAATCATCAAACCCCCAATTTAGATCTTTTTGTTCTTTACCGAATTCATAACTAAATTTTTATTAAATCAAAATGAAAGTTATATTTGATAAGTTTTCATTTCTTGTTCGAACTCTACCTTATGTTTTTGACTTTGTGTGATTTACATTTTAACTCAAACCAAGAGGGTTTCTACTTTTTTCGAATAAGTCTAGTGTAGTTTGATAAAGTTGTCTGAATTGCTGTATGGATGAATTGACACTAAAATAATAAATTATGTAGTACGTAGTATTTAGTATGTGTGTTGAATTAGAAGTCTGAATTGTGATAAACGACCAAATTACCATCTTGTCTAGAACAAGTGTTATGTTAAATGTATCTTGCATGTTTACTTTATAGAAATCATTATAGTATGAATTACTTAAATAAAAGATATCACATTACATGATGGGAAATTTTCAAAAAATATGCGACAGCCGACAACATCATCCTTATATTGTTTATAATGGGAATTTTAAACATTTCGTACTAGTTTATTACCAATTTCATTCCGCAAATTCACCTTATAATGTAGACTTTGCGTACCCCAGATAATCCTCATGTATAGAACAAATGTTTTTTTATGATATGTATAGAACAAATGTTGAAAACTTGAATGTATCATATTCCATAAGTTATACAAAAATGTAGTGCATTTACATATTTTTCAAACGTAGAATACATTTTTATAAAATCAGTTATATCAATGTATAAAACATTTGTATCATGAATAATAATATATTTACACAAAGTATGTCATACTTACATGCTTTTGACACGTTGTTTACATTATTTTTATAATTTTTTGTGCCAAACATATACTTTTAGTTGCACCAATAAGCATGTTACACTTACATAAAAATGTGTTTGACATACATATTTGGCATACACGGGATTGTATAAAATCATTTCCAAACAAACATTTAACTTTTGTATTAATAAATCAATGTTAGATATCTACTGTTAATTTTAGTTCTAATAATGTTATAAACATATAATGGTGAGTAAGCTTTCACGATTTCATGATTGTTGATCATCGAGAAGTCAGACAGGACGAGCAAAAAATTCTTATGTTTAGGAAGACATAATTAAATTTTGGTAACATGATTGGAAGCTTGTGTATCAACTTTAGAGGCGAAGTTAAACATACCATCAATATACCATACATATATACAATAAAACTAACATTTTCTATTACCAAATATGCCTATGAGTTAAGGCCAAGTATTGGTCACTTGAGATGTCCGATGATGGAGTACTCGTGGACATTCTAATGAAGCAATAAAGCTGACAGGAGAACCAATATAATGGTGCCCTCCTCGTACAGAGATGCAGATCAATTAGTCAATTTAGAAACTTAATAGGGGGATGATTGAAGTTCGCGAAGTTGTGGGTCGTGTAGTTGAATTTCAAGATGCAGAAAAAATAGTGGGTTCAATATATGTAGGTTTTGTCTCTTTACATGTAGGCGGGAAGAATATATACCCTCTGGGTGCTTCTATATGAGGCGTCCTGCCAAGAATTCTTTCATGTAATTTGAGGCATGTACCCCACCATTCCGGTAATCCTACTGTTTCAAAACATTTAGCATATGTATATCCACGACAATTAAAATGTGAGTATACTAATGTTGAATTATTTGACGTTGTCAATCTTGATCCAAAGATGGTTAATATTCAAATGGCCAAAGCCCATGACTTCATGATGATCATCATGTTCTTTATTTCTGAGGATACCTCTCGCCGTTCTTCTTGAGTCTTGACAATCTCTTGGGAAAGTGAAGCTAAGTGTAGAAAAGAAGAGTGTGACTGCGAGAAAGCAACTCAGAGCAGATTTGATAGTAAAATCTTAGAATAATCCCATTAAATTTATGAGACTGTGTTGGCTTTCTATAGTATTCATGTAAAATGATCAAATTATACAATAGTTCATAATTATTGAGTACACCCCACACGACTTTAAGTTTTTCATAATAGATGGCGATTGTTTGTAATTTTTTGTTTGACAAAGTTTGAGACCACAAACACTGAAAAGTATTCCTTAAAATTGTCCAAGAGTAATTAATTTAGCATGATGTGTGTGGTCATTCAATCTTCCTCAGTGCAAGGTGGTACATGCACTTTAATTTATCATCTAGTTTATTTGAAATGCAAGTCTAATACAGCTTAACCAATGATCGTACGAAGTAATTATCGCTGATGACCTGGAGTATTATTATAATCTTCATGTCAACCATGAGGCTTGTGAAAATGGGATGTGTATTTTTGTGGTAAAAAATAAATGATAATGTTTAGAGAAATTCTTTGATATGATTAACATTGGTTTTTGTGGTACCCGAAATTCTTTGATATAATTTTTGGTTTGTGTCTACTCAACAAATCATCAAACTATTAAAAATATATATTGCTTAATATATCTAATATCAAGTACACCTTATAACAAAATAATATTCTTAACCTTCGTTTTTCACAAATCAATGGATAACACTCATAAGAATACTTTTCTAATTATTCTAGATTTAGGAGTTTGTTTTTTCAATTATTCTATAACAATTACAAAAAGTTACAATGTCAATTTTAGCCATCAGTAAAACAATAATGCTTGGTGTACACCCTATGTTACACACTGGGTTACACCATATTTATTTACTCTTCACACAGACAAAAAGTATAAATACAGACACTTATCGATAAAACTTATCGATATGAACAAAATTTGTCTGGGTGTGTAAATTATGGCGTACTTTTATTGCATATTTGTCAGGGTGGTTGCACGGAAACCAATGTCGATGTACAGAGACAAATATATGCGTACAGACACTTTTTGTCTGTACAGACAACTAATGTCAGGTTCAAGTTGTTTGTGTATACAAATAAAAGTGTTACACACAGACATTGATTCTCGTGCAACCACTCCGACATATTTGCAAAAAAAAAGTACGTCAATCAATGTGATTTACCCACAAACTAATGTTTGTGTATACATAATTACATACATTAGTTGTCTACATGTAACATTTTTGTTTGTACAGACAGACAACTTAACTTTGATATTAGTTGTTTGTACAGATGAAAAGTGTCTGTACTCATATATTTGTGTCTCTGTACACCTACATTGGTTTAACATATCTGCAAAGAAAGTACGCCATTATTTACAAGTACGAATAAATTTTGTTCAAACAGACAAGTATTATCGATAAAAGTTTGTATTTGTACTTTTGTAATTTGTGTATTGGATAAATAAATAGGGTTTAACCAAGCATTAATGTTAATAAAAAATGAAATGTTTATGATTCTTTTTTTGCGTGGATAACTAAGGCCAATCTTGGTAAATTACACCGTACAACCGGTTGTACCTTGAGCATGGTATAGCCGAATATTTTTGTAATATCTTGCAGTGTGGCTTCCGCACCATCCTCATTTGTCATTGCCGATCGAGCTGGGTGGACCCGCCTCATGACCCGCACTAGTCCAAACTTGTTGACCCATGACCCGCCCCACCCCCCGTAACCTAATTAGCTAGTATGTATTTTTATTTGTGGGAAGTTGTTACCAATTCAATCTACATAATTTTTTTCTCTAAATAATTATTAAAAAATAATATATGAAATCAAATTCACGATATGCTAAAAATTTCAAAAATTAACAAAAAATACTTAGACTTGTATAGTTAATATATTTAATAAAATTGATAATTATATATATATATATATATATATATTAAAAAATGTAGACATAGATAATCTGGCATTCTTCTCATTCAAATATAAATATTCATATATCATAAGATCAAAGAATTTATGATTTATTATATACACACATATGTATGTTGAAGTATATTTGGAGTATAATTTAAGAAAAAATATGTATACTTATATATTGAGCGGAGCGGGGCGGCATGGTCAATACGAATACCTGGACCCGCCCCATTGTATAGGCGGGGTGGGGCGAACCCTCCCCATTTGCAAGACGGGGAGGGGCGGACCCGCCCCAAATGTCTCGAGCCAGGGCGGGTCATTGCGGGCCAGTTTTTTTTGACATGCCTAGTTGGCTGAGTCTCATTCGCTGTCTCTGGTTGCCTGGGTCTTTTGCTTACTGCCTCGCCGGGCGACGTTGGTTTCTAATTGCTTTCCAATTGCTACGCTACTGTAGATTTTTGGACTTTCGTATTGGTCCAATTGCCTGGAAAATTGGTTTCCAATTGCTTAAGCTACTGGAGATTTTTGGACTTGGACTTTGATGTACTGGCTATACATTGATGGGGCTTATTTATGTTATTATACATATATGAGCATACACAAATGGATATTTGAGTAAAATAGATACTCCGTATTTTAAGTGAGCTTTTGTTTTTCTCGGTACTCATTATATAACTTACGTATGCTCATTTGATACTGATGTTATGCTCATTTTAAAATATCAAGCACGTATGAGCACAAAACATATATGATACTCAATTGCATGTTTTTAGTACTCAATAGATGAGATTTAATGCTCAATGAAAATATCTTGATACTCAACTAAAAAAACTTATGATTTCATATAATGCTCATTTTGTAAGTTATGTATGCTCGATTGATACTCACGTCGCGTTATACTCATTTTCAATTTGTCATATCAATGCGTATTTCAAAAATACAATGGCCATGTTTGGTAAATGGCGTTTCCGTCACTTTTTGGCAGATTTGACTGGGTTTGGCTTTTTTGACCGGTCAAAACGCTAAAATGAGGTGTTTGGCGGATGGCGGTTTTGAATAGCGTTTTGGTTCGAAACGCCAAAAAGTAAAACGTTAGAAAGTGTGGCGTTTTCGGTTGGCGGATTCTAATTACGTACCTAATTCTCACTCCTACCCTTTCTTTCTTCAATTTCATAGGTCTTCCATGAACTAATCTCGCGAACTTTGGCAGACCTGCCGTTTTCTTCTTCCGACCATAAACTAATCTGCACAGCTTGGTTATTTTATGCCAGCCATTATAGATTCCTATTTCATCATTACATATACACAATGTTCTAAAAGGCGTAAGGCGTGCCGAGGCGGAACTGCCAAGCCTTAAGCCTTTGGAGCCTAGGCGAGATTATGCGGGGCTTAGGCGTGAAAAGGCGTTTTGATTTTTTATTCGTCATTTTAATATTTCTAGAGCTATTTTAAATATTAAAATTTAATGTTAATTAATTTTATTAAAAAACATCATACTTTTCAAATTTTTTACCAAAAAAAAAAATTGTTGCCCCATATCTAAACAATATGGAGTATAAAATTACCAATTACACAACAATTACACAAAAAATAGAACTGATAAAGTAGTTTAATAATAATAAAAATATTATAAATAAAAATAAAAAATGTCTAATACTTAGTATATGACCAAAAATAAGGGTAATAAATAAAAATGTGATTTAGTAATTTTTAGTGACTATAATCACATTCAAACTTTTCATTACAGTGAATAGAAGAATATATTCACAATTACTTTTACACATATTTTTCATTCTTAAATTTCATTACCATAATATTTTAGAAAAAAACGTATTAGGAATAACAACGGTAAGAAGGTTGATAAATGATCATGATAACAGTAAAATACATTAATAATAACAATATAACATGAATTCCACCAACAATAAAATAGTACGGAGTATTGAAATAGAGGGATTTCTTATTACACCATATACTAGTAAAAATGTCCCACACCGAATGATTTTTCACTCCAATATAAAAACGTAAATGTGTATGGCATTCGCATTCCACTACATCGAACAAAAGTCCCACACCGGAACTACATCCATATTCTTATCCCGTTTAGTTATAAATAAAGCATAGCATCACCGGTGAAGACTTGCCCATCCCACTCTCGCGTGATCAAATTTGATATCAAAAGGCGGGCGCTTATGAATGCCGAATTGGTCAACTGCACAGTTGACCGCCTATTGTCACGCGTTATTGGCAGGCGGGGCGTTTGCTTCGCGCCTCACGCCTAGGCCCGCTTAAGCGGCGCCTTTTGGCGCGTTTTAGAACACTGCATATACATATCTCGACATATATAGATTCGTATTTTCTTATGTATGTCGGCCATTATATATTCTTATTATATGGGTGTTTTAATTTAGTGCTTTCTTAATACTTCATTATGTGGGTTATTTGTGTATATATTTATATACAAACCATTTGATGTGACGTTTTAGGCATATCTCAAGACTACTATTGATCTAATATACGGAGTATTTTTTGTTTATTGTATCTGAATTTTTGAATACAAGGATGTGCTTACAGCTTACATGAATACATGGTGCTAATTATTGGTACGGAGCATTTGTTTATTATTTGTGTTAATTATTATTGTTCGTATTTGTTGTTATTTCTTATAACATCATATTAAACCACAAAGAAAGAAATATTAAAATATGGTAATGTCTTTTTTTATCTTTTTATCTATTAACCGCTAAAAACAAATAGTTAATTTACCAAACATCTTTCTGTAATTCGCCAAATTGATCCGCCGGTCAAACCCGCTAACTCAATCCGCTATTCAGAACCTGCTGACTCAATTCGCTAACTGCTAACCGCTAACCGCCGATTGCCAAACAAGCCCAATATTACGTTAGATTCACATATTCAAGTACATATGTGTTGATTATAGATTTAATTTAAGAAGTTATTATAAAAAAATAAGAAAAAGAAAGTGGATTAAAAGATATGAAGCATAGACCACGATGCTCATTGTTAGGTTTGTAATACTCAACAAAATATGTCTGATGCTCATTCTTAGGTTGTTAATACTCAAAAGAACAGGCTTGATACTCATCAAAATTGCATTAATGCTCATTCAAGAGAGGCCATATTTTTCACCAGAATTACAAAACTGCCACCAGCTATACAGCTGACACCGTACAGCCGGTTGTTCATATACGCTTCCACCAATCCTCTTAAACAAGCCTCAATAGATTATGTCATTGAAATTGTGATTGATTTTAAGGATGTTTTTACTTGGACTGTAATTCGTCCCATATCAGACCAAACTAGACTAGACTTGGATAGTTCTAAAAAATACAAAGAAATCAGACCTGACCAGACCAGACCAGCAAATTAAAGTCCAGGTAAAAACATTCTAACACAAATACTACCAAATTTTCATAATTGGAATTTGAATTCGTTGACCGTCTAAGAACTTAGAATTACATTCATTTATTTTATATGAAAGAGTAAAAAACAACACGAATAAACCGTAAAATAAATAATTTAAGTCTACCTCATTAAAAATGAACGATTTTATTCAAAAAAGATTTTATTTAAAAAAGGATAACATGTCATCTCTAAGGAGCTCTGGCACCGTCTAGACAATTAATTGAGAGAATGTATATTGGATTCTAAGCAAAGGCCGGTAGATAGCAAGTGAGCTTCCAGTCTAGATACTTGCAGAAACCATATGCATTTTTATATAGTAATTTGGATTCGAGACCCATGATATTTTGTACTTGGACTGGAATAATCTGTCTTGTCTGATTTGGTCTGAGACTAAAAATATTGCAGTTAAAAACATATTTACTTCTTAAGGCACTTTTATCTACCAGTTAAGGTATGCACCACCACTATCTTCTTAATGTACTTTTTGTTGAGTTTCTTTTTAGAGGCTAACAAAATAAGAAGTCATACTATGGTTCTATGATTTTTACCATCCAAAAAGGGATAATATTAAATAATTAATGCATAAATCTTGTATTCTTGTGTGGTCCTTCAGAAGATAGAATACAGAGGGAGAAGATTGGAGAAAGAAAAGCATTGCCTCCAACTAAAGTCGCAAGGACAATTTGAGTATCTATTTGTTTTTTAAATAATTAGAATCCGGGCCCACAAAAGACTAGCGTACGTATGCCGAAAGCAGAATCCCTGGCCAAATCATCCCTCACAACACAAATTGCTACCCTAGTTTGCCTTCCGAATTTGCCCCTCATCCCCAAACTTTATTCCTTATTTATTTATTTATTTATTTATTTATTTTAATCATCTTTATTCCTTATTTATTTATTTATGAGTGATTTAAGATTCCTTTTTGCAAGAAAAAGGGGAAAATGCCTAGGTTACTTTAGAAATTTGATACTCCTAATTCTTTTGTATAGTTGAAGAGAAATGTTATTTGTATATTCAATTTGTGTAGTTTATTTGTACCTTTTTAATATTGAGAACATTTTTATTCCATATACAAGATTTCATTTGTATGCTTTTATATCGGTAACAACATCAAATATGATCAAAAGGTAGGTAAAATATTGACGGTGTAGGTAAAAATATTTTCTATATAAACAAAGAAAAATCATACAAATTGCTTGTACAACGACACACTATTATTAATTAAGAAAAATTGATTGTAATAATCTCAACTATTGGCAGTCCGCTTCTAATAATCTCAACTATCGATTATTTCAGAATAATCCCAACTTTTGGGACCTTCCGCCAATAATGATCCCCATAAATAAATTCTTGTAGTTTCTAAAGTGGATGAAGAGAGATATAGAGCCCGTTTGGAGAACTCTGTTTTCGGCTTATCAGGCTTATCAGCCAGCTTTTTCACCAAACACGTAACTTTTACTTTCGCGCGCTGAATTGTGTAATAAGCCGAAAAAGTAAGGTTGGAGTTACTTTTCTGGCTGTATTGGCTGAAGTTACTGTAGAGGACCATTTTAGCTATTTTTACATATAATTTTTTCTTTAATTTATTAATAAAATATATTTTTAAATTTTTTTTTTCTTAAATCAGCAGAATCAGCCAAAACAGCCACTCCAGCCAGAGTATCATAAATTTCAGCAGAATCAGCCAAAACAGCCGATTTTGGTGCTACCAAACGGGCTCATAGCAAGTAATCCCTATAAATAATCCTAAATTTTAATTTTTACACTTAAATTTCTATTTAAAATTCACTTTTTTAGGATGTAATATCTGGTCATGGACCATTATTGCCGGACAATCCATATAGTTGGGATTATACAAAAATAATCAATAGTTAGGATTATTATCAGCGGACCGACAATAGTTGGGATTATTATTTTCAATTTTTCCGATTAATTATGGTGAATAGAGGTTTGACCCAATATACTTTAGTGTTTCTTACTTTAATTATCATCCATTCATCAAATAACATGCTTTTTAGAAGCATCAAATTGCATACTTAATTTAATAGAGATAATTCATTAAAATGAATTGTACACTATATGTATTATGTAATATGCTTGACCCCTAACATATGCTTTATGGAATTGTTATATCTTTATGTATTGATGGCATTATTTTAGAAAAGAGGGCAACACTATGAATACGTATAACACCGTATGGGTTAAGCATCACACTATTTTCTATGAAGTGTGAATTAAGCATTAGATCTATTTATTATTCCTTGTAAAAATAATAAAGCGAATATGTATCAACTTTATAGGAAATGCAATAATGCTTAGAAAAAATGACATATATTACTAATAGAGTTTAAGAAATATGACTAGTTATGTTTTTGGACAAAAATATGACTAATCATTGTGTACGAGTCACTATGAACTAATCACTATAATGTTTTTGGACAAAAATATGTAACTTTTTGGAAAATTTTAAAATACGTGATATTTTTATCGTTTGAGTTTAATTTAGTAATATTAACGAAAAAAGGCTAATTATGATGTGTTCTCTTTGTATCAATATAGTTGTTTATTTGTCTCATCCAGTTTTCACTTTTCACGTACTTGAAAAGTATTATAGAATTATTGTACTAGTATATTTTATGAAAAGTGTGATTTTTTTATACTACAACAATAATGAATACTTTATTAAATTAGAATGTATTCTGATTATTTTTGAAGTATATTTCTTTTCAAAGAAGAAATGTGGCACTTAATTTAATGCAAATCGAAAAGGAAACTAGACAAATATTTTGATACAAGTGAAATTCTTCGTATATAATAATGCAATATTTGACCTTTTCAAGAACATACTCCGTATAATAGAAATAGAAATAGACAAAACAAAAAGTCAAAAATAAAAGGAAATTGACAAAAAAAGAAAAGGGCAAGAACGTCTATCCACCCCAAAACTTTCCTCATCACTGCTCTTTTTTCCTTAGCTCCAAAGACTTCTTCCTTCTATCATAGTTACACTCAAGGTCCCCCCAAAGCTTCTTCACTTACTCCAATGGCAGACTCGTCCGATGTTCCTCCGAAACAAACAACAGACGACCAAACAAGTAAGTACTACAAACACTTCATGTTCAAACCCATAGTTGTTGTAGTTTTCCTCGTTTTTCTCCATCTTTTCCCCTCACAAGCTCCAGAGTTCCTCAACCAAACTCTGGGCATCAAAATCTGGGAAGTCCTCCAGCTCATCTGCGTCGGCATAGCCGTTTCTTACGGCCTGTTTAGCTGCAAAACTGATGAAACAGATAAAGAAAACGATGGGTCAACAGCAACAAAGACCACGCTTGACAATGCCCACTCCTATGTCTCTGGATTGCTTCAGGTTTCTTCAGTTTTTGATGATGATGAAGAAGAATCTGAGGGGGCTTCTGTCGTTTTTGATGAAAAAATTGACAGAAGCAATAAGATAATTGATCAGGCTTGGAGAAATCAGTATCATAGAGGTCAACCAAGGGTAGTAATGGCGGTGAACGATAAAGCTGCAAGAATCAGTGAAAAGCCGCTTCTTTTGCCTGTTAGGAGCTTGAAATCAAGAGTTGAAGAAGAAGAAGATGAGATTCTGCAGGAAACAAATGATGGGGAAAAAATGAAGAGCCGGACTTTGCCATGGAGGTCAAGATCTGCTGGAAGAACAATGGAGGGCCCAGAATTTAATAAGCAGCCAGAACAGACAAGATCTTTTAGGTCGCAATCATTGACAAGATCCTCCTCTCCTTCTCCAAACAAGCTTAAACCTTCTCCTCCCCAATCTACTGATGAGGAGATAGCTAGAAAGAAGAAGATTCCCCCTCCTCCTCCTCCTCCTCCTCCTCCTAAGTCTTCATCCATGAAATCCAACTCAACTGAGGTCAAGAAAGAGGAACCTCCAAGAAGATCATATTCAGTGAGGAAAACCCAAGAAATTTATGTTAATAATGAAGAAATTGCAGAAGAAGAAGAGCAAGAAGCTGTTGTTTCTTCAAGAATTGAAGAGGATGATCATGGTGTCGGAGAGAATTGCGGTGATGATAATAACAATAGTGATACTGATAACAGTGGGGATGAAGAAGCACCAGATGTTGATAAGAAAGCTGATGAGTTTATAGCTAGATTTAGAGAGCAGATCAGGCTGCAGAGGATTGACTCTATTAGACGATCTACTTCGGCCGGCCATGGCGAGTCTGCTAATAAAACCACATTGTAAAGGGGGGCTGATTTCATCATTTCTGTTTGTATTTATCATTATTTTGAATTCCTTTATGGTTCCAGTTAATTGTCATGTTTTAAGATTATAGGAACTACGACTGCTGTATGGGGACTTATGGTATACAGACTAATGTTTTAAGTCTGATCGTGTGTATTATCTACTACATACTTTAAACTGATCTGCTCCCTAGCTCAACTGTTTGGAGCTTTGTGGGATTATGGTACTGACTCATGAGGATGACTATCATTTGTGGGCTACAAAATCAAACATGAAGATTGAATGGCTTAAATCAAAATCTTGATATGACTTCAATCTAGTTACTTTCTTAATCTAACCAGCCGAACTTCAGCAAGTCTGAGAAGAGGAAATGCTAGGCAGCAGCTATGGTGAGCTAGCTAAACTGGGACAGCAAAGGCACTTAAAGAGCCATAAAAAATGTCCCGGATGGAGAAGGCATCATAAACATCAATGGCGTGGCTAGTACTCATTCATTTGTTTGCATTCTATGTTCACATTGTTGTCATCGTAAAATGAAAATGGACACCACAAAACCAGGATATACAAGAACTATTTCTTGATTTGTTTGTGTCATCCGTTCATGCTTATCTTCTCTGTATCGTTCCAATTTTATCAAATGTCCTTGAAGGGATGAGGGGAGTGCATATATATAATTTAGGTGTTATCATGTTTGTGAATTGTGAATGGGTTATAATTTGAATTCGCAATTGAAGTTTGATGTAGTGAAGTAGTAGACTGGTAGTGTATCTGTATGTTGATATTTTGATGAAGTGTTGGAGAACATTTCACTTCACTTCATAAATGTTTGGTATGGACCGTATGGTGCTGGTGTATTACTCATGCTGTCATGCATAGGCATTCAAAGATTTAAACTTTGATGCAGCGTCTCATCAATTCACTTCTCTTTCTCACTGCTTGAGAATTCAATTAATGTTGGGTAGTAAGTTTAGTTTGGGTAGTATTGTTTAGGCATGTTTAGCTTTTCTAAGACAATGCATTATGTTTGTTAATGTGTAGTGATTTGAAGTACAAATATCAGTGGTTGTGTCCAACAAATAAGTTAGATGAGAATAAACTGCTTTTGCAAACCAGTGAAGGTATGTGTTTTTTTTTAGGGACAGATGGAGATGCATTGATATATGATATGAGAAAATAGTCAATCCATTGTGGATCTAGAGACATTAATTATTAATTTAGAACAAGGAGGGAAGCAGTGCAAACTGAGTATTTCATAATGAAGTAGCAAGCGAGCAAGCAAGCATATGTGGATGGATGGATCATTCAACGATGATCTTGCCAACCATTCCGGCTCCCTGATGAGGCGAACAGTAGTAGGAATAAGTGCCCTTCTCCGTCAAGGTGACCTTGAAGGTATCCCTGGGCCCGTTCAACAGATCCTCCTCGCTCATCGAGATCTTCGAAGCGTCCACCCCGCTTGGCACCTCATCCTCCTCGAACACCACGTTGTGCGGGAACGCCTTCCCGTTCTTGAACTCGATCGTCTCCCCCGCCCCCACCCTCAGCTCCCGGGGGATGAACGCCAGCTCCCCGCCTCCCCCCCCCAATATCACCTGCGCCGCATCCGTCGCCCCCAGTGTTTTTGTTTTTACTTCTACATTGAGAAGTGGTTAATATTAGATATTATATGAAAAAGATTTTGAAAGAGTAAAAGTTGGAGTATTTGGTAAAAAAAGATATAATAGAAAAAGTGAAAAACGGTTTAAAGCACACCCAAATGATTCTGGTTTTTAGTTTTTTTTTATCGCAAGGGGCTTATATTTTTAAAATAGCATTCAACAGGGGTACAAGACAACAAAAGGACCACATGTAATCATCCGCCCTTGGCCGAGACTCAGAGTTAATCACATTTAATAAAGCAATATAACTCGCTAGACCTAAATTGGGCAACTTAAAGCCAATGACGATTGACGCAGACCTCTCATCCCTCAAACCTAATACAAGAGTCTTACATAACATAAAATAATGAAAGTAAAGCAGAACAATCCAACCATGAAGAAAACAAACAATAAAAATAAAACCAACATCCGTCTTCTTGATCATCACAGCCATATGAACGTTCGGCGGGCCTAGGGAAATTGACCCGCCGCCTACCCATTTTTTGGCCCATCTAGTGTCATCCCTTCGCCGGCTATACCTCCTTGGGCCTGACTTTCCCATATTCTTCTGCGTTTCGTCTCACCCGGGGTTTCTTCTTCCTTGCCAGCCGACCTATCTTGCTGGGATGCACTAGCACCTGATTCTGCCGAGTACTCGCCCCCAAGATCAGTCTTCCGCTATTGTCCGTACCCCTCAGAACTAGAAGATTCATTAACTAACCACTTATTAGGTCCTGTAGGACTGGTCTTCACCCTTCCTCCAGCTCTGAGCTCCACCCCAAAGGATTTCTCTAGTACAAACCCCTCTTCATACTTCAATGGACATAATTTATCAGAATGCCCAATTATCCCACACATGAAACATAAATTGGGTAGCTTCTCATACTTAAAATCCACCCAATGTCCAGCCCCATCTTTTGTTAAGATAGTACCCTTTTTTAAAGGTTTCCGCACATCCATACAAATTTCAATACGCAGATAAGATTTCTGCTTGCCTTCGAATTGGCTCTTATCAAACTTCATAAAAGAGCCTAAGAAATTCCCAATCTTCCCTGACAGATCCCAACTTTCTAAATTTAAAAGGTACATTGTGAACCTGTACCCAAAATTCAGCCTCAAACAAATTCATTGTCTCAGGTATATATCATCTGGCTGAACAGCTTTCAAAAGAATTAGATCACGTTCAAACAGCCAGGGGTCATCCTCAAGCACACGATTCATTTCCAACTGACGTGCACTTTGTCGTGGTGTGCACTCAAAATAATTATTAATACAACAATTATACGTAGTATATTGAAGTAAGGTTCGTATCCACAAGGAAAGGAATACTTCTCTTTTTATGTAACTAGTAACAAGAGGGGTTTAAAGTTTGATTTGATTTAATTAATTAAATACGAAGATGAACAACTTATATGAGTTTAATTAATAGAGATGAGGACTTGATTTTGCTTTTATCCACTTAATGAGATGTCCGTCGATCCCGGTTATATCTTTAACTATCTACCTCTCGAATACTCAATCGAGGAGTATATCCAATTCATCGAGGGTAGTTATTAATAACGAGACATGTTCATTAATAAAACTTACTACCGAGTCAATATAGAACACGCGTCGTATATTAACCCGATAGTAGCAATAAACTTAAGATGAAAATGATTGTGATTGATAACCTCAACACAAGTGGTTTATTGGTTTAATCAATATAAGTAATTCCCATTAGATTATTAACCATGAGACGTGATACGCTTGTAATTTCCGTGTGTATGTTTATGTTTTTAGCTAGTTTTGGTTGTTTAATATTTCGGAAATTACACACTTTTGGTGTAATAGTATAGTTTGTTAAATTCTTGGAAATTGTTTAGATTAGATTTATTCTGAGCTCAAACAGGTCAACTATCACTCAAAGGATAGTTGGTGAGCCCCAAAAGTGGAAGGAAGGTGCAAATCACAAGACAAAAGGGGAAAATCCTGATTTTGGTCTATACTCGGTCGAGTATTACCCATACTCGATCGGGTATAAGGTTGAAACTTCAAATCGGATCAGATCCGAAGACAAAGGAACATGCCAGGAAGAATTTGACCACGATTCAGTGTCTATACTCGATCGGGTAGACCGACATACCCGATCGAGTATGCCTTTGAGTTTAAACCCGAAATCGGTCGAGTATGGCTCGAATATCACTTTCTACACATACTCGACCGAGTATGAATATATACTCGATCGAGTACACCTTTGATTTTTAAGCCAAAATCGATCGAGTATACCTCGAATTCGAGTTTCTACACATACTCGACCGAGTATCTGTATATACTCGACCGAGTATCTGTATATACTCGATCGAGTACCCGAGCTGCACTCCCAAAAAGCCTATAAATACACCCCCTTTCCTTCACAATGAAAAATCCCTTCTTCCATACTCTTAAGCTCAGTTTAGAATAGTATTTCTTTTATATTTTTATAGTATGTTTAGTCTCCAAATGAGGAGCTAAACTTCCATTTCTTGGTGTTGCTCTTGAAGCTTGTTGATTATTAAAGTTGTGAGTTATTTTCTTAACTTCTTCCCTTGAATATTAATTATTCTCTTAATCTATCTATATATTAATGTTGGGGAGTGTTGCTAAGATGACAATTAGTTAACATCTCGACATTAGTTATAGTAGTATTTATTTTCTTCCTCTATATATTAATGTTGGGGAGTGTTACTAAGATGACAATTAGATAACATCTTGACATTAGTTATATTAGGATTATTCATATTTAATCTTCTTCCTTGAATATTAATTCTTCCCTTAATCTATCTCTATGTTAATGTTGGGGAGTGTTGCTAAGATGACAATTAGTTAACATCTCGACATTAATTACTACTAGAAACGTTCAACGAACCGATGGTTAATCGTTGATGGTTTCACAAGTAAGTAACTTCGGTTTATTAATGCACGGTCGTGGTTAATAAACTTAAGAGGGATTAATTTTGTTGGTTAAACCAAAACCGTTGTGTTGAGGTTATTAATGAATGGTCGTTGTTAATAACTACCCTCGATGAATTGGATATACTCCTCGATTGAGTATTCGAGAGGGGATAAGTTATAGATATAACAATGATCGACTAAAATATATCAACAAGTGGAAAGTAGCAATGTCAAGTCCTTTTTATCTTTGAATTAAATCACATTTAAGTTGTTCATCTTTCTGTTTAATTAAATTAAATCATTCAATCCTAAACCCCCCCTTTTTATTTACTAGTTCTATAAAAAGAGAATTATTCCTTTCCCTGTGGATACGAACTCTACTACGCTATACTACGTATAAGTGTTAGTATTGAATTTATTTTGAGTGCACTCACGACAAAGTGCACGACAAAGTGCACGTCAAATTTGGCGCCGTTGCCGGGGAAAGGCAATTGTTTTTCTTTTTATTTTATCTCATAAAAATCAAAAACAAAATGAAAAATAAAAACAAAAAAATATAAATAAAAATCTTACTTGTCCATTTTCTGAGCTTTCATGAGTATATGGATACCAACATATCATCCCTAGAGAGTCAAATTTCCGACTTGACTTTTCTAATAAAGGAGTTTATTTCATGTTCAAAATCTCAAGATGTCCATACATGCAACATTTGCATGTCACAAAGGCATCTTACGGATTTTTGCCCAGAACTTCAAAAAGAATACTTTGAACAAAGGAATGATGTTGGTTTCCAAGAGAGGTATGATTCATTCTCCAACACATATAACCCATACCCAATTTCTTATTCCAGCATGTCCACTGAAGACATGATCCGTGCTCTCACTATTAATGTGGAAAATATGCAACAAAATATGTCACAATGCCCGCAACAAATGCCAAGCATTGTGAACCACATGAGCGAGGAGGAGGATGAAGAGGAGCATACGGAGAAAGCTCAACCGGAGGAGGAACCTCAAAACTCAACTCAACCATCGGCCATTCCTGAGATCATGCCACCATTTCCTGAGGCTCTAAATGAAACACAAAGGGTGGAGAAGGACAAAGATATCTATGAAATCTTCAGCAATTGTGAATATAATTTAGACTTCTCTTTGTTCACAAATAAGCAAGGAATAACTGTGGAGTTACACAAATATTTCATACTCCCTCTTATACCACCCGGATCAAAACCCCTTCCATTGACCATGCTTAGTGAAAATCATGGACCCTCACTCTCACAATATGAAGCGATACAAATCCGGATATTTGATCCCGGAAAGATTGTCCAAATAGAGGGTCGAAAAATATTGTATTTCTATAAGAGTCACCCGGGTGAAAATTTGAAGAAGATGAAGTATCACGATCCAAGCTTGAACGATTGAATACAATGATGGCGTCGTGCCGCGACGTTAAATTAGGCGCTTCTTGGGAGGCAACCCAAGCAAGGTATGTTTTCTTTTCAGTTTATTTCAGTATGTGTGCGTGTGTAAAAAAAATATAAAAAAAAAAAATTAAAAAATTAAAAAGTGTATCTGGGGACATACCCGATCGCGTAATCTTCCATACTCGGTCGGGTATGGGTAAAAATAGGGAGAACCTGAGTTCCATACTCGAGCGAAATGGCCAGTATTTTAAAAATTGGAGGCATACTCGATCGAGTATCAGTTAATACTCGGTCGAGTATGTCCAGAAAGGCAAATCCAAAAGGAGCCTGTTTCCAGCACTCGATCGAGTATGGACATATACTCGGTCGAGTATGTCTGGAAAATCAACCTACCAGACCCTGTCTTGAAGGCCCGATCGAGTATTACGCCATATTCGATCGGGTATTACTGGAAAACTTCATACTCGAACCCCTGTGTTGAGTACCCGATCGGGTACATCTGCGACTTAACCCCAAAACACACCCCAAAACACTTCATCTTTTCCAAACACCCATACCAACCTCGACCCCTTCTCCCCAAAACTCCATTTTTCTACCTTCCCTCTACCATATCTCCATCATTTCTCCACCAAAACACCCACAACCCACCAAAAATCAAAATCACCTTACTCCACAAACAACAAAAGCAGAAATTGGGCACTAGGGACAGTGCTTGAACTAAGTGTGGGGGGGGAGACTCATCATGGGTATGTAATCTTATTTTATACCTTTTACTATGCATGAACTTCTTTAAAAAAAAATTGAAGAAAAGAAATGCTAGTTAGGTTGAAAACCCAACAAAATGGGCAATCTAAGCAAAAAAAAGGCTTGTAAAAAAAATGATGAGTGAGTTGGGAGAATGGAAAATTAAAAGAGATGCTAGGATGAAAACCTGAAAAGGCTCCTAGGCAAAATGAGAGATATGAGAGAAATATTTGTTTTTGCATGCACTCATTTAATCTCTTTGGAGAAAAAGAGGAAGAAGAGAAGAAAAAGAAGAAAAAAAGGCAAGAAGATGGAGCATAGAAGATCATTAAACCCAAGAAAGAATGTTGTTCATTTTTCCCCTTGGTGGTCTTAGTTTCCTTCTTTCTTGAACTTTTGGAAAACTCTTAAACCGTTTGGATATTTCGATTTTACTCGAGGTCGAGTAAAGAACTAAGTGTGGGGGAGTTGATACGCTTGTAATTTCCGTGTGTATGTTTATGTTTTTAGCTAGTTTTGGTTGTTTAATATTTCGGAAATTACACACTTTTGGTGTAATAGTATAGTTTGTTAAATTCTTGGAAATTGTTTAGATTAGATTTATTCTGAGCTCAAACAGGTCAACTATCACTCAAAGGATAGTTGGTGAGCCCCAAAAGTGGAAGGAAGGTGCAAATCACAAGACAAAAGGGGAAAATCCTGATTTTGGTCTATACTCGGTCGAGTATTACCCATACTCGATCGGGTATAAGGTTGAAACTTCAAATCGGATCAGATCCGAAGACAAAGGAACATGCCAGGAAGAATTTGACCACGATTCAGTGTCTATACTCGATCGGGTAGACCGACATACCCGATCGAGTATGCCTTTGAGTTTAAACCCGAAATCGGTCGAGTATGGCTCGAATATCACTTTCTACACATACTCGACCGAGTATGAATATATACTCGATCGAGTACACCTTTGATTTTTAAGCCAAAATCGATCGAGTATACCTCGAATTCGAGTTTCTACACATACTCGACCGAGTATCTGTATATACTCGATCGAGTACCCGAGCTGCACTCCCAAAAAGCCTATAAATACACCCCCATTCCTTCACAATGAAAAATCCCTTCTTCCATACTCTTAAGCTCAGTTTAGAATAGTATTTCTTTTATATTTTTATAGTATGTTTAGTCTCCAAATGAGGAGCTAAACTTCCATTTCTTGGTGTTGCTCTTGAAACTTGTTGATTATTAAAGTTGTGAGTTATTTTCTTAACTTCTTCCCTTGAATATTAATTATTCTCTTAATCTATCTATATATTAATGTTGGGGAGTGTTGCTAAGATGACAATTAGTTAACATCTCGACATTAGTTATAGTAGTATTTATTTTCTTCCTCTATATATTAATGTTGGGGAGTGTTACTAAGATGACAATTAGATAACATCTTGACATTAGTTATATTAGGATTATTCATATTTAATCTTCTTCCTTGAATATTAATTCTTCCCTTAATCTATCTCTATGTTAATGTTGGGGAGTGTTGCTAAGATGACAATTAGTTAACATCTCGACATTAATTACTACTAGAAACGTTCAACGAACCGATGGTTAATCGTTGATGGTTTCACAAGTAAGTAACTTCGGTTTATTAATGCACGGTCGTGGTTAATAAACTTAAGAGGGATTAATTTTGTTGGTTAAACCAAAACCGTTGTGTTGAGGTTATCAATCTCAATTGATTTCATCAAGGAGTTAAGAGATTAAATGCTACTATCAAGTCGGTATATGGCGGTGTTCTATACTTGACTAATAGTAAGGGTTATTAATGAATGGTCGTTGTTAATAACTACCCTCGATGAATTGGATATACTCCTCGATTGAGTATTCGAGAGGGGATAAGTTATAGATATAACAATGATCGACTAAAATATATCAACAAGTGGAAAGTAGCAATGCCAAGTCCTTTTTATCTTTGAATTAAATCACATTTAAGTTGTTCATCTTTCTGTTTAATTAAATTAAATCATTCAATCCTAAACCCCCCCTTTTATTTACTAGTTCTATAAAAAGAGAATTATTCCTTTCCCTGTGCATACGAACTCTACTACGCTATACTACGTATAAGTGTTAGTATTGAATTTATTTTGAGTGCACTCACGACAAAGTGCACGACAAAGTGCACGTCAAGACGCATGCATTAATAATCCAAGTTTACTACCGTGAAATGACCGAACGATTAACAAGCGTATTGGTCTATCGATTCTAGTATTAATTAATATATGAAACATAACTAGTTGATCCTTTAAGTAATGCTCAAAATATTAATATTCAAGGAAGAATATTAAAGAAGATAAATCCTACACTTGATATTAATTGAGTAACGCTGGAAAATTTGTAAACATCCAATTAGCAAAACACTTGATAGTATAGCTTTAAAATTCAAAATTTTTATATTATCAAACACTCAATATTAATATGTAAGGAGTATTACATTTTAGCAGAAAAAGTGACTCTTTAAAGGTGTATGCTTATAATTGAAAGCATTCCAATCAAAATATCGTAAACGTTCTAATATGTGTTAACTGAAATCCTGCCAATTATATATTACTACTTCGTATTGTTATATTATTATTTTGAATTGAAAATTTATTCCAATTACTCCATAATAGATAGTATATTACTATTTAGTACTACTATTATCATTGCTAATTATTGATGTACCTCTAATTGTTTAATGAGTATGAAATCATTAAATGTCTTATTGGAGGGAAATGGAAGCTACAACCTTGTTATTTTATACTTCGTATTATTATAGAAGACTATTATTATTATTATTATTATTATTATTAATATAACTATTATCAATACCTATACCTATAAGATGTCATTGAAATTTTCTTATGTACTGCAAGACAACAATAATGATGATTTTAATTGGACTAAAGTTTTATGATCAGGTCCGTTTAAGTTTGATCTGATGGACTAATCTGATCTGGTCCGGTAAGTGTCGAGTGTATGTATATTTTACTCATCTATTCTGATCTGATCAAGTCTATTGTATTTAAATTTGATGTGATTTGGTCTAGTTTCTTTTAATTTGGTCTGGTGTAGCTTATAATTGAAAACATTCAAATCAAAATGTTGCAAACGTTCTAATATGTTTTTGTGTTAACTGAAATCCCGTCAATTATGTATCATATTATTACATTATTATCATTAATATTATTATTATTAATAATATTATTATCATTATTATTATTTTGAATTGAAAATATTCCAATTACTCCATAATATATTACTATTTAGTATTTACTATGCCTATTATTATTACTAATTGCAAATTATTAATATGACTCTTATTGTTGAATTGGTATAGAGCATTAATTGTCTAATTGGAGGGAAAAACAAGTTGCTAGACCTTGTTACTTTATATTATTATAGATAGATTATAGATAGATATAAACCTTTACTACTTTCATATATATGGTTGTGTTCATCTTTCAGAGTATTATACGTTAGGACTTAACCTTGATCCTATCACAAACTAATTCTCGATCCATTATTTTTAATTTAGCTCAAATGTGGTCATTATTTAAAGTAAATCCATTTTGCCAACAAGTGGTTGGGAATATAATAGCAACATCATACTCCCAATCATACAAATTAGCAAGGAACTCTAGTATTAACCAAACATTTAGGTGAAATTCCGATGAGGTCTTTTGTCTTATATTCATGCATTGCTCTATAACTAAGTTTTCATAACACTTAGACGTGAGAAAGTACATTTACCTGATAAAACTTACCAATTATAAGCTAATTAGAACAATGCAGTACCATCCAGATCTTCACAACAATCCTTGAAAAGCCGATGTTAAAAAGATAATGAAAATGTGAGACATATGGTATTGAAGAAGAAATGTTTCTTTGAATATTACTTGAATGAAATTTATGTATAAAGGTGTTTCTATAATTACTACAAGTATACCATCAAGGTCGTTATAGTTTAAAATTAATATGATCACTAAAGTTATTAGTTACTACCTTCATCCAGAAAATGCTTGTCATATTGATTTCTCTGGGTCAATGATGACATACTTTTGACAATTATTATTAATTATTATTATACTTGTATATAATTTAAAAAATTTATCCTTGTATGAAAATATATTGAATAATGAAAGTTCTGATATCATTTTCATATTCAAAATAAATTCGTCATTCACCAAGAAAAGTCAATTTGACTGCCCTTTTTTGGAGAAGAGGGGGGAGTATTATTAT
Organism: Cuscuta epithymum; assembly: GCA_945859915.1. Lineage (NCBI taxonomy): Eukaryota > Viridiplantae > Streptophyta > Magnoliopsida > Solanales > Convolvulaceae > Cuscuta > Cuscuta epithymum. The sequence continues at coordinate 347,797 of CAMAPF010000980.1, read as the reverse complement.
AGTCACCTAAGCATAAAGGTCATATTTTTTTAATTGCATTTATTTTATACATACTTATATGGTGTGGAGAAGCTTATGAGAATTAAAAGTGATGTTTGATTTTTATATTTTTTTTTAAAACTTCCATAGACAAGGAGTTAAAGCATCCTCATGTTGCAGCAGCTTTGAAAATGATTGGTAGTGAGCTGAAGTCGTAAAGGCCCATTAGAAAGGCATGTACAGAGAAAGTCCACAAATGACATGTCTACAAATGATTTGGAGTATATATATATACATTGAATGTGAGAAAGGACATTGGAGTTATTTTCTAATTAAATTGCTGAAATTGCTTAATATGATTAGTTTATCTATACTTTAATAAAAAATAACTTTTTCTATATTCTTATTCTTAATAGAATATATTTCAAATATGATTTTTCGCAATTAAACGGTGTCAATTAATTTAATCGTTTGAATAGAATTTCTTCAATTTTAGTGTATTTGAATGTAAATAAATGGGCTCGTCAAGCACCTATTAAAAGATTTTTTTTTTCTTTTTCTAAACCGCAATCATTGACAGACCTGGCAAGCTGACAAAACAACTATGATATGGCCCAATTCTACAAACAGAGTATCAGTTTTTTTTGCTGTTACTGTAAAGCCCAAAGGAAAAATAAGCTAAAACTTGTGACCAGTCTGTTGTATGTAGCACAATGGCCCGCTTAGCGGTGTGACGGATTATTTTTTCCCCGGGGCCTTCAGTTGATCTTCTCTTAATTTCAGAAATTATTGTTTTCTTCTCTTAAATTTTGAAGTTTTTTTTCATTTATGTTGTTCTGATTTTTGTATGCTCTTCAAAGAACTAGGTAACAAAATTCCATTCCATCGACATAAAGTTATTTAATTTTACGTAGTCATTAGTATTGTCCTGTTTCGGATTCTCGATCTAGGTTGTTTTAGTTACATTTTGCTGTTATTTGCATGTAATAATTATTCTTATCTTGGATATTACTTTTTTATAAAGGGAACTTTAAGTAAATACTACTCCGACGTAGTATATAATATAATACTCGTATAAAAATGTACTTTGTAGAGTTGATAGAGATAGGTAAATAAATGACACGTACATGACATAACCACATTACAAACTTACAAATTTTTACTAGACATTTAAAAAAACAGTGCCGCAATGACCCATCCTGGCCCGAGATATTTGGGGCGGGGCCGCTCCACGCCGTCTTGCAAATGGGTCGGGTCCGTCCCGCTCCGCTCATACAGTGGGGCGGGTCGGATCTTAATATTGACCCGTGTTGTCCCGTCCTACCCCGCTCAATATATAAGTGTACATTTTTTTAAAACTTATACTACAAATACACTTCTACATACATACATACATACATACATACATGTGTATACAATAAATCATAAATTTATGGGTCTTATAATATACTGAGTATTACTTTGTAATATTTGTATTTGAATGAGATGAAAGACGGATTATCAATGTCTTTTATATATTCAATTATTAATATAAATAGATTAACTATTCAATTCTAAATATTTTTTCTTCATTTTTAAACGTATTGTGACTTTGATTTGATATATTATGTTTTAATAATTAAATAGAGATAAACTTAATGTAGATTCAAGTGGTAACAACTTCACACAAATGAAATGCATGCTAGGTAATTGAGTTACAACGGGGCGGGGCGGACCCACCCCGCATGGGGCGGGTCATGGATGGGTCAATAAGTTTAGACCCGCGTTGGTCACGGGGCAGGGTGGGTCCACCTAGTGAAGTAGGCATGGCAATGGGTCAGGGCGGGGCGGGTACTGCAAGACCCGGCCCGTGACTTAGCGGGGCGGGTCCACCCCGCCCCGTGACCTGCACGGGTCCAAACTTGTTGACCCATGACCCGCCCCGCCTCGCCGTAACCTAATTAGCTAGTATGTATTTTTATTTGTGGGAAATTGTTACCAATTGAATCTACATAAAGTTTATCTCTAAATAATAATTAAAAATCAATATATTAAAGGAAAAATTGACAAGAATAATCCCACCTTTCACTGGTCTTCTCATAATAATCCCACCTTTAAATAATCTCAAAATAATCCCACCTTTACACCACATCTTCTTTCATTGGACCCTAACCAAGTTTTTTTTTACCTTTTTTAAAAATCTTATATAAATAATCTCACATTTATAAGGATATAATTAAAAAGTGAAAGGTGAGATTATTTGTATAATTTTCAAAGAAAGAGTAAAAAACATGGTTAGGGTCCAATGAAAGAAGATGAGGTGCAAAGGTGGGATTATTTTGGGATTATTTAAAGGTGGGATTATTATGAGAAGACCCGTGAAAGGTGGGATTATTCTTGTCAATTTTTCCTATATTAAATCAAATTCATGATACCCTAAAAAATTCAAAATTTAAGGAAAAATTACTCAGACTTGAATAGTTAATCTATTTAATTATACTAATAATTGAACATATGTATTAAAATGTTATATATGAAGAAGACATTGATAATACGTCGTTCATCTCATTCTAATAAATGTATTAATATATTATAAGATCAAAGAATTTATGATTTACTGTATACACACATATGTATGTTGAAGTATATATTTGTAGTATAATTTAAGAAAAAATATGTAAACTTATGTATTGAGCGGGTCGGGTCGGGGCGGCACGGGTCAATACTAATACCCGGACCTGCCTCATTGTATAGGCGGGGCAGGGCAGACCCGCCCCATTTGGAAGACGGGGCAGGCCGGACCCGCCCAAAATGTCTCGGGCCAGGGCGGGTCACTGCGGGTCGGGTTTTTTTGACATCCCTACAGTGAAGTCACAGGGCGGGTCCGAGTCTTGTAGTACTCGCCCCATCCCGACCCATTGCCATGTCTAATTTTTACGGATAGGATTACCATTTAAATAATTGTTTTTTACACAAATTTACAAAATAAAAAAATTACAACCTTGAGGATTCACATACAAAAATTCTCTAACTACTCCGTATCATTAAATTTGTTTGATTCATACGATAGTAATTTTTCCCGATTCCATTCGTAGTTAGAAAATTAGGAACAATTTTTATTTTCGATCGCACTACTACATTTTAAGGTCTAATGTAACATTAAAATTGTAACATTTCGTTAAAAGCGTTACAAAAAAACATCCTATTGTAATGGTTTTTAATGTATTGTTACATTTATCTAGTAACCGTTACATTTGATTTGGTCTAATGTAACATTTTTATAATTTTATACCAACCGTTACCTTTTTGTAATATTTGTTACATGTGATGAAGTCTAATGTAACACTAGTGTTATTCGAACCAAAATGAAGAGAGGCAAAGGAACCGCCATATTTTCATTGAAATTTTCGACCGAACCAAATTTTATAGGCCCGCGCGGCCGCGCCCCTTCTAAGAAAAACCTAAGGCAAACTCTAAAATATACTCCATATCACGAACTGAATAGCCTCATTTCACCTCTTCATCTGATCTAGAGAGCTGGACGACGGTACTCTTCTTTTTATTCCGATTGTATTTCGTATCTACGACGGATTTCACCTCTTCACCTCTGCAGACGGCTCTGGCTCTCATGCTATGAAACTTTCTCTCCGCCATGGAACATTACACCCTTTTCATAACTAAGGTATCAAAACGAATTTCTCACTTAGCTTAGATCTACGGATCCAAACAATTGGTGTGAGGTAATCCCTTGAAATGTTTAGAATTACTTTTTCCTGTTGAATTCAAAGATTTGAAAGTAAATTAAGAAACTCTCAACCTCACAAATCTTCATACTACTTGTTTTTGGAAAATTATCTTTTTGCTTTTTGTTGTCAAACACGATATGGCTGAATTCTTTATTAATTTTCTTCTTCTTTTTCATACTTGCTTATCAAAAGGGTTTGTGTATATTGTGTTTCAAACATCTAATTTGATGTAGAGTTGGGTGAAGCAATGATAAGGCCACTATGGGGTAACATTAAGTGAAGCACATTAGGTGTTTGTGAGTATGCCTTAATGAAATAGGAACACAAGCATGATTTACTTGGCCAAGTTTATTAAAGATAGCTAGTAAGGTTATTATTAAACTTGATTAGAATGATACGGAGTATATTATACCCAGATTTATGAATAAGTAAATTTGATAAAAAAAAGATAAGGAAAAAGATAATAATGAACTATATTCCTTGTGAGCTTGTTGTTTAGTTGAAATATAATACGCAAATGTGTAAAAATAGATAAATCAAAAGCTAATAATGAAGTAACATGCTTAAATTAAGAAGATTATGTTAGAAGCATCACTTAAGATCATATTGTGATAAACTATAAACCTGAATCTCCTACATAACTGTATTGTTGGATTATCATTAATTATTTCTGATAGTTTTAAGTTTTGGATATTACTTACATTATTTAAAAGATGCCTGTGATGCCTTTTTTTAACAAAATTGAAATGAATCTGCTTCAGGAAGATCATCACGGACAATGATTGATAAAAAAGCAAAAAGAGTACATCTTCTTAACCTCCCTTTAGAATGAAATAATAAATTATTGCTTATAGTCATTACATTACATTTTTTACTGTATGCAGAAACTGTCTTTTGCAACAAAATGGAAGTGAAGGGAAAACTAAACTGATTTGGTGTGACAGTGGTTCTGACACTCAAGGCAGAAGATTATAGCAATCTGGAAGCTATGGTATTTTATCATACATGTGTATGGTCTCATCAGTATAACAAAATTTTAGAATGATTTCTGAATATCTCTCTTCCATTTCCTCAAGCTCACCTTCCATATGCTTGTTTTTTTCTCTAAGTAATACTACTTCCATAAGTAAGTTAGCTAGATCATTTGTACTGTCAGCATGCCCATTCACGACCTTTGTCATTTTCCAGTACCTTTTCTTGCTTCACTAGTAGCTGCATTTGAAGATCCCCTCTCCTATCCTCTCGTACATAGATGACTCTCTACTTCAGATACCCACTTCTTAAGGTTTGCATTCTCTAACTTCAAGTTTTCAGACCCATGAGCCAATTCAGATTGTAAATCTTGCAGTTTTTTTAATTTCAAATATTAAATTTTCTTCACTTTTCTTCTTTTCATCCAATAGAGTCTGCATTCTATTTGACTTCTCCAATAATATCTTATTATTATGAATTGATAATTGATTCAACTCTTCGGTGTAGCAATCGATTGTTAATTTAAGTTCTTTCTCAGCTTCTTGGAGTGAGTCCTCAAGAGCTTTATTCTTCTTTAATAACTAGTTTCTCCTTCTCATTAACATGAGATGCTATCTCAAAGTAAACCCTTCTGATTTCTTTTTTGCATTCTCTCTCTTTCTAACTTTCTCTGCTCAGGCTCAGATTAAGCATCCTCTTTTTCATCTTTCAGAACTTCACACACTCACAAGATGATCCATCTATACAATTAGCTTGTGATGCCTACATTAAAGCATTTTGCAGACTTCATGTAAAACTTTAATATGACTTATGCACCTGGCCAGCAATATATAATACACTATTAATTTGTGATATGAGTATATCCATGAATGTTATGGGTCTTAAATATGAATCCAAAAGTAAAAGCTGTTGGATTGATTTAAGCAAAACAAAGCTCTAAGCTAGGGTGCAAGTAGATGTTTTCCAATGTTATGTGTTATTCTGTTACTACTAATATATTCCCTGAGAGTGTGCATATTTGTAGATGAACTTTAAAGCTAAACTGACTCTTCATGTTGTTGGTTAACTGATCCCTCAATTATGCTGCAAGATCCTGTAGGTACAAACCAACATTGCAAAAAGATTTTTTAAAGGAACTACAAAAAGAAAATTAGAAATTTAATATTCACTTTCTTTCTATTTTCTGCTAAAAATCGAAAATATCTTTTGGTTGGTTTTAATCGAAAATATCTTTTGGTTGGTTTTACTAGCAATATTTTATAGAATAATAACATACAATCTAAAAATATGAGCCAGTCGTTCTTTTTACAAATCTTTTTTGTAGTGTTATATCATAAATGATGATGTCATATTCATTTTAAACTAAAATAGATTATTTAAGTGAGTTTATATTGTTGGAGGAGCTACTATGTAATTCTCTTTGCATTTTATTCTCAATGCCTAATCTAGGTGTTCTTTCATGTACTTCTGCAGGTAGGAATAAAAGAGAAATGCTCAATCCGATGGATTTGAAAGATCTCTCAATGAAACTAGAATTTGAGTGCAAATGGATTTGAAGATGCACTGGACATAACATAAGATGAAATGTATAAACAAAGTGATGTGATGTTTGATTGTCTGACCACCTAAAGGTGTGTTAACTTCCAACTTACCATGCTTGAGAAACTCATAATTTGATTATTTTGATATACTCCGTATAAAAATGGCCAGGACAGTAAAGTTTTTATTAGGATTTGATGTGTATTGATATTAAAGGCTAGTTTTTTGTTTTATAATCTTGTTTGCATTTGTTGTTTCAAAATTGACCCATAGTGCCACACTGCTTTTTTGGTTCCGAAAACAGTAAAGACTTTGCAAAAAGAAAAAGATAGAAGTGGGCTAGAATTTTGTATGTGATATTCAAGATTTATCCTCATCCTAGTCTTTACTTGACTGGGATAAAAACGTAATAAAGACTCACACAGTAATTTATATTTGTATACTTTAAGAATGACTAGAGGGATAACCACAACCCCAAACATATCCCACCCCAAATATGTTAATGTCATATTAATATGTTGAAACTGTTGTTTTACAGAGTAGGGATACATATGAAGATCGAGGAAGGAACAAACTAAGTGATGAATGCTGCTACTCTAAGAAAGGCTTCTGTAAATGATTGAACAGTACAGTTCTGGGTTTTGTATTAGCATGAGCTTTTATTTCAACTAATATGTAATTATTTTAATTTCAAGTATATGAAGTTAGATATCGGCTAGTGATACGATCATAGATTGGTGTTCCTAATGTACGTAGTATGTACAATACATTTTGAGTTTAAATTGGATGGTTATTAAATATTAAGTTGTGTACATTCTTTTTGTTTCATATGCAATGGCATGAAGTTTAAAGAAGTATGTTTTAGTTTAAATTAATAATAATATAATTATAATAAGAAGTGTTACATTATATTTACTAAATATTACATATAAAATGAATTCAGCTTTACGTATGTTAGGTGTTACCTTTGTATAGGTGGAAGATTGCTACATTTGCATGTTATTGTAACAGGTTAAATGATATTGTAACAATTTCATTGGACACCGAAAAGTGTTACTATTGCCCTTAAATGTGTTACAAACCGTTACAATAGATCTAAGGTAACAGCAGCGAATGTAACGCCCACAAACTGTTACAAATAATGTAATGTAACAGTATTTTCAATCACATGTAACAATTTTGAATGTTACAATAGACCCTTAAATGTAGTAGTCAGGGCCAGGGCGGGTCACTGCGGGTCGGGTTTTTTTGACATCCCTACAGTGAAGTCACAGGGCGGGTCCGAGTCTTGTAGTACTCGCCCCATCCCGACCCATTGCCATGTCTAATTTTTACGGATAGGATTACCATTTAAATAATTGTTTTTTACACAAATTTACAAAATAAAAAAATTACAACCTTGAGGATTCACATACAAAAATTCTCTAACTACTCCGTATCATTAAATTTGTTTGATTCATACGATAGTAATTTTTCCCGATTCCATTCGTAGTTAGAAAATTAGGAACAATTTTTATTTTCAAACTGCTTTCCTCAAATATTCAAAGTGCTTTGACCGATGATCGAGAGGCATAATATCCCATAAATACAATATTTTTATTTCCTCAAGAATAAACTTTTTCATAGACACAATATTAACCTTGGGATCATGTCAATAGTATACTTGGGATTGTAATAATGGTGATGACTGCAATAGTGGTGTTGGCGGAAATGGGTAATACTACGTAGATGTTTTCTAATGTGATTGTTTTTACGATCTATTGCGATAATAATAAATCTTTTTAATGTGACCTAATGTTAACATTTTATTATCATGGGAATAGTTCCCAAAATATTAATGACTGATGGAACTCAAATGGAAGTGGCTAGAAAATGTTCCAAGTAGAAAATTCCTGACACAAACATTTGTATGTGTGTATCACATACAATTATACTCCCTTCGTCCCGATTTGACTTTCACACACTTTTAGAAAATAAATTTGACTTTACTGTAGAGTGCACTGTTTTGCACTGTGTAACCACTGTTTGCCACTGTTTAAACACTGTTTGACACTATTTATCACTTTTTTGATGTATATAATTTGCCAAATAAGGAAAGTATTGAAGTGTGAAGTTAATTTTGGGATATCTATTTAAGGAAAGTGGGAAGTTGTTTTTGGGACGGAGGGAGTATAATTTATGGGCCCGTCTGTCTCGTGGGCCCTAGGCTGTGGTCGAGGTCGCTCCTATATGAGGACCGGACTTCTATATTTTAACTTTGAAAAGGTTGAATCTCCAACCTTAAGGGCTCCTAACGCCCCGACTCTTTAGCACATATGAGAGGTTGTAAATAACGATTACTTAAACAGCTCAACGGAGATCAGATCCATCGCACAAGAGTTTAACCTTCAAGCGGTCGATGCGGATTTTTATTTTTGATCATTCCTCCATGTTTTAACATCATAACACCATGTGTGGGTTAAAGGGATCCGGAGCCTCTGCATTGCTTTAAAGCAAGGCAGGGTGCCTGGCTCTTCCGGGCCGTTCAATCGGGAATTGGACGGCCGAAGATGTTGGGCTCCACTCCTTTGCCGATCTCGAGGTCGTCCTGGTTGCCTCCCCGCCGTCGGATGCCGCAAGGCACTCTGCCTTATGGCAGAGGATCCTGATCGGGGTTAAAGAGTGCTCTAGTACGTGATAGCGTTTGAAAAGATTACGAGAACTTTAATAAAAAAAATAGCTACTAGCATATTATTGAATTACACACGAGTATATTTTCCTGAGATTTTTCGATACTTTAAACAACAGCAAGGACTCATTACAATTTTTAACATTTCACAGTTATCCACAAAGAATGTACATTTGACCAAATATTGAAAACGAAAGGAAATCATAAAGCAATTGAATGAAACCACTTTTCAGAAAAAACCAACAGAAGCAATGCAGAGGATTTATGGTATCAAGATGCTCAACATTGAAGACACTATCCCACATATTCTTCGTCAATGTCTAATGAGTAATGCCACACTTAGTTTTGTCTTCTTATCCCACAAGTCCTCCTTTTGTCTAAACAGACTGAAATGCTTTAATTTGTGGATTATTTTAAAACCAACTGCAGTGCATTGAAGGACACACCGTTTTTATTTGGTCATCAAAGTCAAGAGGGAATTGGGATACATGTAGAAACACCACAATAAATGTACCATTTTGTACCAATTTACAAGGTTGTGTCTTACTTGATTTGACTTTTTTTAATATTTACCTTTATATTTAGTCTCAATTGCTGATATGCAAAATTTGATCACGAATTGATTAGGTGTATGGCTAAACGTAAAACTTAAGAAATAATTGTATGTATCTTATTTGTTTCGCACAATTATAATGTAAAAGTTGTAATTGGTGTGTACATCTTGCTAGGACATGATTCATTTGTATCTATTTTGATTGAGGTGGTCTCATGAAAGTGTAATTTATTAATCAGGTCTGATCAAATAAAAAGATACTCTAATTAGTTACTGATCAATCTTAAATTCTTAATATAGCAATCTTTTAGAATAATGAACAATAATAATTCTATCAGAGCATTAAACATGGACTCGTAAGACTGAATGGGTACATACATGATTGTATCCGCAACGAAGAAACCCTAGGAGAATGTGGCGGCCTTCCCTGCCCATCTTCTTCTGATTTATCCAACGAGGAAGAAGATTAGAACGTGTGTATGGATGTGATAGCAAATTAACAATTCATACAAGTTTTGCCTGACGGCTCTGTGGGCTTTGTACGAAATTAAGGAGTGCTTCAGTTCTTCTTCATTGTTTGGATTTTATTTCGTGTTTGTTATGTCTGGCTGAGTTTTTACCTAACCGAGGGTTTGGTTCGTTCCAATTGTGAACATGTTTGGGCTTGTGGCCGTGTGTTCCGCTGCTTCTTTGTCTCTGTCTCGGATTTGGTGTTCATTTCATTTGCCATTAATGGAGATCTTAAATCAGACTTATTGAAGGATGTCGGCTGAGGACGAGGAGAGCGGTGGTCTGGTGTTTGAGTGAGGTGCCTTGAAGGAGTCAAAAAACAGCAAGGTGGTAGTGCTTATGGAACAGCACCGCGTAAAATAATGATAGACAAGAAGATTCGTTTGAGGTGGCTGATCATCGATCTTCTCCCTTCTCGATAGTTGATAAAATCGGGATGCTTCTATTGGAGGTGGATGAACAAACCTCTTCTCCTTTCTGGTGGCTAGTAAAACTGGGATGCTTGAATTATTTTGTTATTTTTATTTAAATAATTTTTGCTTAGCTACATCACATTTTAGTAACAAGTTCAACAATGTTGTTAGCTTAGTTTACATCGTTGTGGGGTTAGCGATTACGATCAATCCTTGGGAGCTAATCATTTATATGTCTCATCTCAGTGTAATCTTAAGCTATTGTATTGTTTTACTCTTGGTCACTTTCATTGCAAATAAATAAGTTATCTTCCTTTTTAAGAAAAATACCAATATTTTGTGTAACTTGTGTACCTGATCACTCTGATCTAAAATGTATGGGCCTACCTTTGTGGTAGGAAAAAATCCAAAGGTACACACGTTTTGTTCTACACACTTTTACACATGTCTGTGTAAGCGTTTTTTTCTGTAACAAACAAATTGTATTTTGTCAAATACGATCTGTCTGTAACAGACAACAAACGCTGCACAAACATGTGTAAAAGTGTGTACACTAAAATAGTAATTTATAATCGTTATGTATTGAATTTATAATTATTAAAAATAGTAATTTGTACTCCGTATAATTTAGTCGTAAATGTACAGCAAAAGAATATTAATGTACAAAATAATACTTAAAGCGTCTGCATAAAAACTAAAATTACACCATAATAATTATATTAGGAGACAGCAGTGAGGAAGTATATGACTTCAATTGTGCGACCAAGCGGTGAGGAGAATTATCATCTTTGATCGGATCCAACACACATGATTTTTGTATTATGGTTTATTAAATTATTCACGCCGATCAATAAAGTACATACAAGTCTAACTTGATTTTTTGGATTGAAAGTTTAGAATTAAAAATATATCACAGGCATGTAAAGGAACAGGTTATATGAATTCGAAGTTTCACGTCCAAAATTTAACTCGATTCAACATTTCAACTTATTTCTATTTAGGGGTATAAACGACCCGAGCCGAGCCCAAGTATGGGTATGCTTGAGCTTGAGCTTGAGCTTGATAAGAATTCACGAGCTCGAGCTCAATCTCAAGCTTGGACGAGTTAAATAATTTGAGCTCGATCTCGAGCCGAGCTCGACTCGAGCTCCATTCGAGCTTGGTTTGAGCTCGGGTCAAGTTTCGCTAATTAATTTTTATAGGTTTGAGCTTGAATAAGATCCTCGAACTCGAGCTAAAAATATTATATGTGTACTTATCACTACAAAAAAACACGGAGTTAGTCACGGATTTAGTCACGGACCGTAGTATAAAAAATCCGTGACTAACTCCGCTAGTCACGGACTTTGTCCGTGACTAACTCCGTGACTGTTTGGGCGTGACTAATTCTAGTCACGGTCATTTTATCCGTGACTTAGCGTAGTCACGGCTTAGTCACGGACCGTTTCCGTGACTAACTTGTCACCGGAATAACCACACCGGACAAATCCGTGACTAAACTTTCAAATTTAAAAAAATGAACCGCCAAATGTTACGGTTTAAATTTTCAAATTTCAAATTTTAGTCACGGACTTGATCCGTGACTACTTTTTTATTTTTAAAAAAAAAATTAAATTTGAAATTTTATATAACTTTTTTAAAAATCGGTCTAGAATTTAGTCACGGCTCGGATCCGTGACTAAAGTTTTTTTTTTTAAAAAAAAAAGTTTTTTTGTTTTATAAAAAAAATAAATTTTTTTTAATTATTCTTTAGAAAAGTTTATTTTAAAAAATATTTGTAGAATAAAAGTAATAAACGACTACTAGAACACACATTTCATAACCAAACAGACTGAAATAAAAGTAATAATAAGCACAATAGAATTATAGTAAATAAACAATGTTCAAATAAAAATGTATATCATTTACAAGCTCCTCCGGTTACCATTATGATAATATCTAGAATCATCATATAGGTAATCTTCTTCGGTCTCATCTTCTCGGTTGTCTCCAGCTTGGCCTTCTCGATTGCCACCGCGACTGCCTCCTCCGCGACTGCCACCTCCGCGACTGCCACCTGCTTGGCTGCCTCCAGATGTTTGAAACAGGTTGTGAAAATTGATATCCTGAATAGAACCAAATGAAGGCAACCCGGTAGCAGAGTTGGTACGGAAATAACCGCCCATGTGCGGAACTTGAGGTGTCTGCTCGGGGTGCAGTACATACGGCTGAGGCTGAGGCTGATTCCGAATTCCGGCGCTGAGGATCCGTTCCATCTCTTCCAGCCGGGCCCTTGTTCCATCTCTCGTACCGCTCTGCCTCTAATGAAAGACTTCTTGTCCTTTCGATATCGGTGCCTTTCCGGGAGAAACTTGCGGTGACAATCAAAGTAACTTCCTTTTTTGCTGTAACTCAGCCAGTTGGCACCTGATTTCTCCATACATATCGGACATCCCATCAAACCGTGTGTGCTCCATCCCGAAAGCATGCCATAGGCAGGGAAGTCGCTAATGGTCCAAATGATGGCAGCTTTCATGATAAACATTTTATCTGATGAAACATCATAAGTTGGTGTCCCAACGGCCCACAGTTCTTTCATCTCCTCGATAAGGGGTTGGAGATAAATGTCTATCTTTCGCCCAGGATCCTTGGAACCCGGACAAATTAAAGACAAAAATATGAAATGACTTTTCATGCACATGTCGGGAGGGAGATTGTAAGGAGTTAACATGACCGGCCAACATGAATAGTTCTTGCCAAACCTGCCAAAAGGAGCAAATCCATCTGAGCACAATCCCAGCCGCACATTTCGTGGCTCCATAGCAAACTGAGGATGACAGCGGTCAAAGTGTCTCCAGGCTTCACAATCCGAAGGGTGAGCCATCATACCCTCGTTGGTTTCGTGCTCAACATGCCATGTCATGTGTTTCGCAGTAGCAGTCGAAGCGTACATCCTCTGCAGTCGAGGAGCTATTGGGAGGTAATACAGTTTAGACAGTGCAGACCTATGTCGTGGTTTCTTTTTACCTTGACGAACAGGTTTGTATCTGTCTCCACCACAGAACTTGCAGAACTCAAGTGCCTCATCCTCCTTCCAGAACAACATACACCCTTCCGGGCACGCATCAATTTCAACACAAGGTAGCCCCAACTTAGACATTAACTGCTTCATGTGGTAATATGAATCCGGAAGGGTATGATCTCGCGGTAGCATCCCTCCTACTGACTGCAAGACTCTATTCATGCAAGTTTCAGGGAGACTGTATTCGGCTTTTATGTTCATGAATTCAGTAACGGCGGATAGCTGAGAGTATCCCTCACAATCAGCATACAGAGGTTGGTCGGCAGCTTTTAGAACATCCTAAAATCTCTCAGCCAAACCTTCATCCACATAAGGTTGATAAAATGTCAGATTTTCATCCGCATCTTGTTGATACGAGGTTGAGGCTTCAGGGGGGTCGTTAGGTGGTTGTGGGGGGTTGAACTGAGACATCGGTACACCGTATGCGTCATATACCATTTGTTGGTCCCACCTCATTTCAGCACGGTCTCCCCACGCACTCATCTCTGGAGGGACGTAACGAGACGAACCTACCGTTTGTGGTATAACAGATGGATCCAAAGGTTCGCCGTGAGAAGTCCAATTATAATAATTGGGAACAAAACCGACCGCGTACAAATCATACCCAACTTCGTGTGGGTCTTTAAATTTGAGATTTTTACACTTTGAACATGGACATCTTATTTTATCACCACTCATATAAGCCGGATGTTCAAGTGCAAATTCAATAAATTCCCCAACTCCCTCGAGAAAATTTGATTGCATTCCATACAATACCGCATCTTTATCATACATCCAACTTCTATTTTGTTTATACATTATGCCTGAATATTATAATAAAAAAGTATACACGTTCAAATACTAACAATAATACTAACAAATTTTAAGTGAGTTATTTCACTAAATAATCAACTAACTAATTTTCACTAAATTAAATGAAATGCACACAATTCACAACAATAATTCACAAAATATAAGTAATTACCTAATACTTAAATTTAACTAATATTACAAAAAATTTAAGTAATTTATTAACACTACATTTAAATTAAACATACGTTTAACTAAATTTAACTAATTCATTTAGTTAAATTTAACTAAATTTAACTAGTTCATTCCGTCCTCTTTTAATGCATCACTACGTTTAAACCCACGTTTAGCTAACTAATATAACATAATTAACACATCACTAGCTACGTTTAAACCTACGTTTAGCTAACGAATTTTAATTAAATTATTTTTGTAAACCTACATTTAAACCTACACTAAATTATTACGTTAATGACATTTAATGTTATTAGTACTACACAATTAACAATTCCAATTCACTAAATTAAATAATATGACCAAATTAAACCCAATAATTTGAACATGTATATAAGGTCATTTCAATTAATAAATAATACACAATTACAATAACAATTCACAATACACTTAATTAACACATTACTAACGTACGTTTAACTAACTAATTTCACTTAACATAAAGTTTAACTAACTACGTTTAAAACTACGTTTATCTAACTAATTTTAATTAAATTATTTTATAAACCTAACAGTTTAACTAATTTTATGACATTACTACGCTTACAGTTGAATATGTTGTTAATTAATTAACAACATCACTAATTTAATAATTTTAATAATTTAAATTGAACCAGCTAATTCTAAATAAAAATAATAATTCAAATAACATACCTTAACTGCATAAATGGGGAAAATGATAGAAGACAGACTACATCCTTTGATCTTTCAAACAGATACTGTATATACTGGGAATGAATTCGTGTGGTTCTGTTGAATGAATGAGGTGCTCCTGCATGTATAAAAAATGTAGTCACGGACTTAGTCACGGATTTGTCCGTCACTAAGCAAAACCGTGTCCATTACGCGTCCGATCCGTGTTAATGACATGTAAATGACGTGTTAATCAAAGTAGTCACGGACATAGTCACGGCCATGTCCGTGACTAAATTTATCCGTACATAATACCGTTGAGGGAGGATTGATTTATGGAGATGAAAAATTATTTTTTAAATTTAGTCACGGCTGTAGTCACGGTTGTGGCCGTGACTATGTCGCCGGAGTAAAACAAGCCAGGTCGGAAAAACAAACGGGCAATCGGAGGATGTTAGTCACGGACAAATTTCCGTGACTACGCGTAGTCACGGCTGTAGTCACGGTCAAATCCGTGACTAATTTTTTTTTTGAATTTTCGTGAATAATCCGTGACTAGTCCGTGACTAGGCTAGTCACGGACAAAATCCGTGACTACGGTCCGTGACTAAACGAGTGTTTTTTTGTAGTGTATTCATTCTAATTTTTAGTTTATCTCTCATATACTAACATTTTTTATCTTTATTTCACTGTCAATAAATATTAAAAGTGCATATTATAATCATTACAAATTATAGTTATAATAATACTACGCCCAAGTTATTATTTTTGTAATTATTACTATTATAATATACTTTGTGATAAACATTGAAAATGGGATAGTCCTATATTAGAATATATATTTCAAAAAAGTATATATATATTTATTGCATATATATTTATTATATATAAAATATGACACAAAGGCTCGCGAACCGGCTCGCGAGCCACGAGCCTAAAATAAATAGGCTTGAATTGAGCTTGTTAAATATTCGAGTCGAGCCGAACTCGAGTCGAGCTTAATATGACCGAACTCGAGTCGAGCTTTTCCCGAGCGATCCACAAGCAGCTCGCGAGCGGCTTGGCTCATTTACACCCTTATTTTTATTTATACAGAGTATAAAATTATATGAAGCACGTCAAAACAATTAAAATCAATTAAAATAGTCATCTACTTTAACTTCGTTCCATTCAACCAATAAAAGTAAGATTTATAACCTAAAAAACATGTACCAAAGGGTCCTTAAAACTCAAAAACACATATTTTGATTATTGTTTTGTCACAAAATTACCATCTTCAGTGATTTTTTTTTTAAAAAAAGAATATTAATTTCAAAATTCATGAAAAATAGGACAACTACAAGCTCGTTTGGTGACTCCTTTTTTCAGCTTATCAAGCTCATCAACCAATTTTTCCACCAAACACGTAACTTTTGATTCTGCGTGTTGAATTGTATAATAATAAGAAAGAATAAGGTTGAAGTAACTTTTCTGATTGTATTGGCTGAAGTTACTGTAGAGGATCATTTTAGCAATTTTAGTATATATTTTATTTTATTTTATTTATTAATAGCAAGTATTTTAAATATAATTTTCTCATAAATAAGCAGAATCAGCTAATACAGTCACTTCAAGCATAACATCATAAATTTCAGCAAAATCGATCAATTCAACCAATTTCAGTGTTATCAAACGAGCTCTAAGAGACAATTTGATGACACAATATGTATATCCGGTAACATAAAAATTAACTTAATCAACTGATCAAATATGTAAGAGATAGTTCAGAAAAAGAAAACGTAAATGGATTGAAGCGATTAAATAAGATGAAGAGCTGAATATAATTAATTACGGAAAAAATGGATTGAAAATACATCTCTTTGGTAAATTCATCAAATATAGTAAAAGAAAAAGTAACTCCAATATGACTTATTTTGACCATAACACAATTCAAACTACAAAACCAAAACTCGCTACAAAACAAATGTTACAAAAAAGGTTCTAAAAATAATAAATTTTGACTCAAGTGTGTGAGTTTGTTGCATTATGAAAAACTTATATTTAAAATGTATTTTATTAATATATCAAATTAAATTATATAAAAATTGCTAAATAGGCATTTTAAACAAATTCAACCAGTTCATTTAGAAAAGAAATTTTATATGCTTACTTTATTAATTTTGGTTGTTGTACAATTCAGCAAGCAAAATTAAAAATTACTCATTTTATCCCAAAATAATGCTCATGTATTTTCTAATTGGGTGTTCAAAAATGATAGTCCTAATTCTGTTTTTCAGTAAAGAAATTAAAGTAGATTACTCCCTTCGTTCTCTAATACTTGTCCCTTTTTCCATTTTGGAATGTTCTCTATTAATTGTCTCTCTTTCTATATTTGGTAAGTTTTTTCAATAAATATACTCATTTACCCTCATTCTCTTTCCTACTTTTTCATTTTAACACAACTCATTACACCTTTTCCACTACCCCTATTATCTTTGTCTTAAAACTTGTGCCAAACCCTATAAGGACATCTAATAGAGAAGGGAGGGAGTAGGAAGTATTATTTATACTTTTTGTAAATAGTAATAATAAAGGAATATATAGTGCAGAGTACAATAATGCAACGGTGAATGAAACATTCTACCACCTTTGGTAATGTTTGAACTTTGAACTCAAAAAGTACAAGATTACCATTTTGGAACCAAGGAAGTCCATGTTTTATAAACATATTCACTGATAATGTGTATTCACCAGGTGTGCAATTATTAAGAAAAAAAGTTTATACCATTGCTATTAATTTGATAAAATTAATAGTATTTCTTAAGAATATAGAAAACCACACAAATTAAATATTATTTAATTTAACATGAGACAATTTAAATAGAATAGACGGGTTAGAGGTTTTTTACTTTCTAATGAGGTTCGACTGGATGATAAATGAAAACACACAGTTCTCTAATAAGCATTATTTAACTTGATATGAGACAACTTTTTTGAAATAGACAGGATTAGTGAGATTTATGATGTTTTCTTTGAGACTGAAATTTGCTGGTCTGATCTGATCTAGTCTGTTGAAGTCTGATCTGGTCTGGTCTGAACTGGTCTAGTCTGGTAACGTCTGGTCTCTGTGTATTTTATAACTATGAAAATCTGGTCTAGTCTGGTATGTTTAAGTCTGATCTGGGACTGAAAACAGTCCAAAAGAAAACATCCTTAATAACAAACCAATCGGCCCTCCTATATTTGTTTAATTTGCTAAACATTGATATTTAATTTGAACGCATTTTAAATAAGGTAGTTAAAGTAAATAAGGCAGTTAAAGGGCATAGTAAGGAGTTACTAAAACAAATGATTTCATAGATATGTTTGGTAAAATATGTTTATAAATTTCCTTATAACTTTTACTACCTCTGTCCCGGTGGACTTTGCCAAGTGCAAAGTAGATGACAAATAAGAATAATAAAAATTGTGTGGTTGAAATTTGTGCAGAAGGGAGAAAAATGTGCAGAACTACAAACTAGTTGCTTTAATAAGAAAGTGACAAGCTTTTGGGACAACCAAAAATGGAAAGTTGACAAAGTGCAATGGAACGGAGGGAGTAAATTTTAGCAAGCATGAACTTACACTATGCAGAGTCGAGAGATCATCAAAATAGGACTATCAACAAATCCAGTTCCAAACTTCACTCGAGAATTTCGTAATAATTTAGGTATCATCATCATTAATACCCAAACTAATAGACTTAAAATAAGCACTGTCACAAACTAGTCATCCATAGTTTTTTAAAAATAAAAGAACGTTAGGGTAGCGGCAATAATTTACATCTGAAGATCATCTCTTCCCCCCGCATATCATAAACAGCTCAGAACAGAGGAAACCAGAGAAAGAGGTGCAAAGCTAATCATCCTACCATGTCAAACTCAGGGACACATGGGTCATTCATTAACACAGCAACAGAAGTTTTTTATATGGTCAGGGCCCCCAACCATAACCCCCAGCCCCAACCACCCTATCCATACATTAATTGCAAAAAATAAAACTATGGTAAGCTGTTACTACTATTACATCTTGGGTAACACCCTGTTTTCCCCTCTTTCCTGTATCTAAAAATTTTAAGAACGGGCAAAATGACTGGATCACCCCTGGGTAGTGCAAAGGTCAGACTTTCCCGGCGGACTCGAACGGCCGGTTAGGCGCCCACAGATTGAACGGCATCTGTCGGGATTGCTGGACTGGATTCATCGCGGCAGTTGGCGCGGTGGCGACGCGCTCACACGACGGGCACATGGTGAGCGTGGTCGGCGGCGTCATTTGCATGTAGAACTGCGGGGAAAGCTTGAGCGCCCGCAGTTCTTGGACTTCCTTCTGCAATCTCCGATTCTCCTCGGTCAGATTCTCGCAGCATCTCTTCAAGAATTCGCAGTCGACTTCGGTTTGCTTCAATTTTGTCCTGAAAATGGAATCAAGTAGTTAGTTACCGGCCGCCGGGAAGAATCGTTTACCTGAAAATCCATGGGTATTTTGGGAAATAACTCACCTTGCCCTTCTGTTCTGGAACCAGACCTCCACCTGCCTAGGCTTCAGCCCCAGCCTCTTGGCCAATGCTAGCTTTTGCTTCTGGAGAAGAAGAAAAAACAGAAATGGCCACTGGTTAGTAAAATGACTCTAATACCCCCACCTGAACATTAAACATGAACGGATGTTTTACTTACAGGATTGAGGGTGTTATGTTCCTTGAAGCTGTCTTCAAGAATGGCGGACTGGTCTTTGCTCAGGCGGAGCTTCTTTCGAGAAGTTTCGCCATCCTCCTCGTCGCTGGCGCCACGGGAGCACGCTCTCTCGCCATCGTTCTCTTCCGGGTTCATCATCATCGCCTCCATCTCGCTCCTCTTGTTCCCGCTCACGCTCGAGAGCGTGCTGTTCGGCGACGAAACTCCGGCGTCCTCGTCGGCGTCGGCAGCCGCCGGCGCTCTGTTCACATCGATTCCTTTCAAAAGCGCTCTGCATGCTTCATCGTTCCGATCTGCAGATGCATAGACACATGATTAAAATCCCATTTTCATTTCACTTTTGTTTTTCATTTTCCAAACATACTCAAAAAAAAAAGTTCAGATCAGCCGGAAAGGTGGAGGTAAAAGTTACCAAGTCAGTAAAGACTCCACCTTTTTCTTTCTTTTTTTCTTTTTTAGAACGAAGCCAAGCAGATCTGAATGAGGCAAGAAATTAACACTGGGTTACTACAAACCTTGGGAAGGAAACGATTCAGGCCAGGGAGATTTGTGGAAGAGAGTGAAAGGATGGGAAGAAGGAAACTGGGTGAGGTGCGTTAATGGCGTCTTCATCGTCTGCTGTGCAGCTGACTTTATATTTCCAGGAAAGCTCAAACTCAAGCTCAGACCCAGATCTTCTTTTCCTGCCATGGTTCTTTTCTCTTGGTAAAAGTGGCAAAAATTAAGCACTTGTTAATGTTCTCCTGGCTTGCTGTGATTGAAGGTTCTGGGTATGAAATGAAGTTTCAGAGAGAGAGGAGATTGAAGATGATTGAGGAGGAAAGGAAGGTAGGGGGGTGTTATATAGATAGTAGGAAGGAGTGTGGTGGGTGTGAAGGTTGTTTTGGTCTGAGGTCAATCATGGACAAGGGAGTGTCAGGGATACCAATAATCACAATCATAGCTTTTGCCTCCCCAAAAAATATTTTACTGCCCTTTCATATCCTGATATTTCAATTCTTCTTTTTGTTTTGGTCCCCACTTGCCCATACAGCCTTTAATTAAATAATAATATGAGCAATAGTGGTGGTATTTAAGATGTTGGACTCCCCTACTTTATTCCATTCAAGACGTGCATGCATCATCATTATTGTGACGTTTGACCCGGTTAATCACCCTTTTCAGTCATGCTTAATGAAGTTTTTATTACCCACATTCCTTTTAATCACACTTTTTAATCACCCGGTTATTATGGAGCTTAACATGTTGTATGATGAAAACGGTACAGTGAGAGTTTAAGATGGAAAAATAAACAGTAGAGAATGAAAATAAAAGGTAAAAACATTTATATATTTGTATGGGGTATATTGGTCTCATCTCTCAATCCACGGTAGATCAAGGGTGGAGACAGGGGAGCTGGCGGTAACCTCCACCCCTGCAAGAAAAAATTGTGATATACTGCGTATATATATGTAAAAAATATTTATGAGTGGTAAAAGATATAGTGAAAATTTAAGTTTTGATCCCTACTAAATAAATTCCTTAAACTCCGGCCTCAGTAACCTGTCAATCCTAGCTCCGCTACTGCGGTAGATCTCATACTAAGACATTTGGACTGGTCTAATATTGAATCTATTATTAAAAATAAAAGATTCAATATTCATTTCAATTCGGTATGTTTGATGATTATATGGGGGAGTATGTGATAAGTGGAAACAATTTAAGTGCATGATATTGCCCACTTAAAATCTTCTTCTGATATGTGGTAAACATGTCAAGTGAATTTGGACGCTTTTTTGAAAGAATGATTTGAGCAACTTGGGTTTACTTCTCTCCTGGGTTTGAGTTTGGTTCTTATTAGTACCTTAAGTTTTGGAAAAAATGAATTGTTACACATTTTTCATTTTTGTCTGTATATACACACCTAATAGAATCAAAACTTGGATAATCATAAACATACATTACCAAATGAGTTTTATATAAAACTTGGAAAAAAAATCATATTAATACCGTCGTACGGAGTATAATACACATATGTATATCAGTGCTAGCTAGACTAAAGTTAAACAGATTGAATCAGATTAAATCAAATTAGAAAAGCAAAAATTGATGGATGAATCTAAGGGTCCTTATACAAATATTTATAATTTATTTCTGGTTCTCATCCAAATTTGATGTGTTAACTTCACATTTCTATGAATTCAGTGCACATGATATTACGTAGTACGGAGTATATTATAAGCCATCTACTTCAAACCATGAACAAGAACTACTCTTAATGAGTTATTAACGGGACACAGAGGGTGGATCCTCACCATTTATAGGACCGGGACAAAAAGGACAAATAGAATAGGCCCTTAACTAAATATTCGTCCTAAGAATGAATTACAAAAATTTCATTGTCAAAAATAAAAATCATTACAGTAAATATTTTTTCCCATAGAACTACTGGTACCCTAAGCCATACAAAACAAATTTTTAGGCATTCTTAGAAGCAAAATTGTCAATAATACTAAAAAAAATTTAATTCTCGGCTTATGTGAGGAAGGTAGAAAGTCATATGATTGTGTTTCGTGTGTAGTTATGTCGTTGTGCCTAAGGATGGTTTCTTTTGGACTGCTTTAATCCCAAATCAGACCAAATCAAATCAGACCAAACCGAATCAAACCAGACCAGCAAATCTTAGTCCATAGATATGAAGGTTGAAGGTTATCTTTTCCGGAGTGCTATTCTTTATAAATGATAAAGCTTTGACATCGTTATTTAACCCAAACATCTTTGTAAATGATAAAGCTTTCATTGATAGATAAATTATGATTAAGGGAGTGTTTGACCATTTTACATAACTACAAACACATTGGAGATCAATTAATCCAAGAACAATCTACGATATGGTGAGAAGTATATACGAACTAGGAAGATGATGGTTGAATTAACTATATCATGATAACAACAACAAAAGCGTTCCTACAACAAAAGGTTAAAGGGAATCCAAACAATGAAATTCAAACAAGTAAGGTTCAAGTATTGTAAATGTCACACATGGAAATATATCGAGTATATTTATTTAAATTATATGACAGAACCATTTATTAAGGTTCGATATCCGTGGAAATTATAACTATGACGACATTGGGTATGTTTGGCGCAACTGGTTGAAAAGATACTTTTGTGAGCTTTTTAATAATTGTTAGTTTTTCGTAACTAAAAAGATCTTAAAAAGAAAAGGTGGTAGCTGTCTGGTAAAAAAGGTGACTGTTTGATTTAGTTCGATTTGGTATACAAGCTGTTATGGCTAACTAGTACTAAAATTCATGGGCTTTTTTCATATGCTACTCTCTCTAGCATCTCAAAAAAGATCTTTTAATTTTGAGAAAATGGAAACTAATAATCAAACCTTTTAGCGGTCTTCTTTCAATAATCCCACTTTTTGATTATTCATGAATAATCCAACCTTTGCACCTCATCTTCATTCACTAGTCCCTGACCGGTTGATGACTTGTTATTCCAAGCTATTTTCTTATCTTTGCAAATCATTATACCATAAATCTCATCTTTCACAAAGATAATATTTTGCAAAGATAAGAAAATAACTTGGAATAGTAGGTCATTAACCGATCAGGGACCAACGAATGAAGATGAGGTGCAAAGGTTGGATTATTCATGAATAATCAAAAGGTGGGATTATTGAAAGAAGAACGCTAAAAGGTTGGATTATTAGTTTCCATTTTCCCTTTAATTTTTGAAAAACTCTTAAAAATTGTCATGTCAAACATATAACTAGAAAGGTTTAAAGACTTATTGAACAATACAAAAGCTAGAAGGCAGAGACTTATGCCCGCCAAACATAGCCATTGTCAAACTCGTGATTTTTTTTTATTCAAATCAAGAAATTAGTAAAAATGTGAAAGTAACATTTATATCCATGGGAAAAGTAAAAAACGTAAACTAATAATCCAAACTATTTTAGTTTATTTTCTTAAGTCTGTTTGATAAGCCTCTTTTTCGATTTCCAGTGAACTTTTTCGCAAAGCGTATAAAATTTTAATTTTACTTAGGTGATTTATGTAATACTCAAAATAAGTAAAGTTGGAGTTGCTTATCTGACTGAATTGACTGAAGTTATTGTATAGAATCTATACAAAAATAAGTATACAAAAATTAGTTTATATATACAAAAATTAAGCTATTAATAAAATATATTAGTATTTTTTATATAATTTTTTCATAATTCATCAGAATAAGTTGAACCATTTATTTCAGCCATCTTCTTGAGTATTACCAAATGGACTCTAAAACGTTGCAATTCTCTTATTTAGTCCTATTCAAGGTTTTTAATTTTTTCTGAAACCTAAAATTAGGGAACAAATATTCATATACTCCGTATATTATAAAAATATTATAATATTATACGGAGTAACATTATATGTTTAATAAAATATGGAGTATTTTTAAAAAAATTAGGGTTCGCCCTCGCGTGCATACTAAATCTTAGAGTTGACCTTAACACAAACGAACCAAACTCATGTATAGATTATTAGATTGAGGTAATCGATAAAAGCAAATATTCTTTCCATCTGCATCGAGAAAATTACAGTAGTAAATAGTGCTATATTCGATCTTTGAGTACTTAAATTACGAAGATGATGTCGGTTAGGAGTTGAGATTCAGAATCATGCTTTGAATTATTCTTGGATATCTCGTGCAGTTGATTTTTGCCCATTGGTGTGTAGGAAATAAGTTGGGCAAAAAAGGAATGAATGGCTAACATGTAAAGTGATAAAGTAAAAAAGAACTTTTCACAGCAAAAAAGAGTAGAAGAAAACAAACTAAAGGGGTAAAAAAGAAGAAAAAAATGTTTACTTGGTGGACAGTCAACAGTCAAGGGAAGCAATGATGAGTAGCACCACAACACAACATGCTCGCCGAACGTAAGCCAGTCATGTGGCTTTGCTTTGTAGGCGATGGAGATGCATGTCAAAGTGAAAAGCTTTTCCACAGTTTTAAAGTACGACTTCAATGCCAAATTCAGCCTCTCTAATCACATGAATAATTATTATTTTTAAGCGTTGTGATGGTAATTAGTGTGCATTAATGATTTACGGAGCAATTTACTAATACATATGGAGCACTTTAAGTGACATTGTTTTTCAACTTATTAGACTTATCAATCATCTTTTTCACCAAACACATAACTTTTGATTTCATACGCTGAGTTGTGTAATAATAAGAAAAAGTGAGGTTGAAGTTACTTTTCTGACCGTATTGGCAGAAGTTACTGTAGAGGATCATTTTAACAATTTTTCATGTAATTTTTTCTTTATTTTATTAAGAGAAAAGGTTCAAATAATGTCTTGTACTATTATGAAATCGTCACATAATGTCATGTACTCAATAAACTATCATATAAATGCGTCTACTTGTAAAAATCAATCAAATAAGTTCTAACGACCTATTTACTACCTCCTAATCCTGATTTTAGTGTTCTTGAAACTAGGGGTGGGCGCGGTCCGGAACGGTCCGGTAAATTAGTAAAACCCGTAATGTATCCGTGAGGTTTTTAACGGTCCGGTACGGTCCGGTTTCAAGGATGGAACCGTTCGGTACCATGTTATTTCGGAACGGTACAAACGGTACGGTACAATGCCAAATACATGCTAAAGTTTTTGAAAAATCATCAAATAGTGCAACACAACTAAGAAAGAGTATATCAAACCGATGATGCACGAGATAAATTTCATCCTTAATTTACTTAGTTTATGTTAAAAATATAAAAAAGAATATCATCAAATTGTTGAATATAATAGAAATCATCAACGTTATTCTTCTTCATTTTAGGTTAAATACTACTCTGTAGTTCTAATTTAATTTATAGTTGAACCTTGAAAGCTAAGA
The DNA here is from genome assembly GCA_945859915.1 of Cuscuta epithymum. Classification (NCBI taxonomy): domain Eukaryota; kingdom Viridiplantae; phylum Streptophyta; class Magnoliopsida; order Solanales; family Convolvulaceae; genus Cuscuta; species Cuscuta epithymum. The sequence continues at coordinate 322,138 of CAMAPF010000980.1, read as the reverse complement.
TTTAAACCATATTAATTAAGTTGTAAAATTGCACAAACATGATATAACAAAAAGTCATGTACGCTAACATTACTAGAAATGAAGTCATTAATGATTTCTCTAAAATTTTAATATTCTTTCAATACATACCAAAATATAACATAAATTATCTAAAAAGAAAAAATAATAATATATATATTATATATATAAACACACACATTTAACTATTTTAAGGATGCAAAAAATACATACTTGGATTATAAAATTGTTGGTCTATCAAAGAGATCTATTGAATTGGTATAGAAAAATAAAAAAAACAAGTGCATTATTTTCAAACAGTTCGGTCCGGTATTTTTCGGTTCTTGAAATCTAGGACCGGTCTCGTACTCCTTTCAAACGGTACGGTTGCGGTACGGGACAAAAATATATAGAACCGTTTAAATACCCGGTATTCGGTTCGGTACCATTATGGGACGGTTCGGTACCGGTTCGGTTCGGGTTTTATGCCCACCCCTACTTGAACCCATCTTTTAATACTCCCTCCGTCCCGTAATTAAGTTCCTACTTTCCTTTTTGGGATGGTCCATATTAAAGTTCCTGTTTCAAACCTTTCCTTATTTGGCAAATAATTTACACTAAAACAGTGTCAAACAGTGTTTAAACGGTGCCAAACAGTGTTTAAACAGTGTCAAACAGTGTTCAAGCAATGCACTCCACAGTAAAGTCAAATTTATTTCTTAATATGTGTGAAGTCAAACTATGAACTTAATTAAGAACCGGAGGGAGTAATAGATTATACGGCACACGTCGAATGTTTACCTAAGATTGGTTGAAATATAAGTCAAAAAAATTGACATGTAAGCTAAAATCAGGATTAAGAGGTTGTCAATGGGTCGTTAGGACTCATCTGATTGTTTTTTATAAGTAGACGTATTTATATGACACTTTATTGAGTACATGGCCTTATGTGACGATTTCATAATAGTAGAAGGCCTTATTTGACCCTTTTATCTTTTATTAATAAAACATATTTTATATATAATTTGTCTATAAATCAGCAGAATCAGCCAATTCAGCCACTTTAGTTAGAACTTTTTAAATTTCAGCAAAAACAACCGATTCAGTGTTACCAAACGGGCTCTTAGTGTATTATATTATTCGCATAAAGGAGTAGTCTAGTCAAGACCTTATTTTGGACTCCATATAAAAGGCAAACAAATTACGCTGAATTAGGATGTCTTTATATTGAAATTCTCTAGCGGTCTAGCCTGATTGTCTCGTCAAAGTTTGGCGGAATGATTTTGGTCTCATATGGTAGATGTATGTTTCACCGGCAAATTCTTTTGCCCCATGGAGTATCGAGACTTTACAGATATCCCAAAGTCTATGGGGCCATTTGTTTTTTCGCGGTTGACGACCAAAACGCTAGAAAACACAATGTTTTCTTTGTAAAATAATTGGCGTTTTGGCCAATCCGCTGATTTCCAAATGGAGAATAAATACTACGCATTATATTACGTATATGTTGGATTGTTGGTCATGTTTGGTTATTAGTTGTTAGTTGGTAGTCAATAGTTGTTTGTTTTATTTGGTATGAGTGGCGGATACTAACAAGCGGTATGATAGGATCATAGAATTGAATGTTTATAGAAAAGTGTTTGGTAAATTTAGTTGTTCTTTTTTGCTTATAGCATGTAAATTTGCAATTAAGGTCATGCGTTAATGTATATAAAAACGATACAAGTATACGGAAACAGGTACAAGGAAATGACTAAATCAAAAAAAGTATGATATAGATATGGGAGCACTTGATAAATATATGTTACATTAATTCCAACATCCTTGAACTGGAATTTGATTCTGGAAAAAAACGGACCGATGGAAAAAAATGAATGATGGCACGATCCAGACGAAGTGTCTGATCGTGAGGATGGGTGTTAAATATCCCACACCGGAAAAGTTTGGATGAACCAAATGCTATAATAACACATGGGCTACTCCTCGTATCAGGTTGACCTTTTAGGATGGAACCCCGTGTCTTAACATGGTATCAGAGCCAAATCGATCCATGGTGTGGATCCCCTTATGAATCGTGATGACACGATTATAAAAAATGACAATTACGGCCGGATGAAAAAAATGGACCGATGAAAAAAATTGAATTATGGCATGATCCAGACAAAGTGTCTGGTCGTGAGGAGGGGTGTTAAATTTCCCACACCGAAAAGGTTTGGTTGAACAAAGTGCTATATTAAGACATGAGTTACTCCTCCTATCAGGTTGACCTTTTAGGATGGAACCCCAGTCTAAAACAGATCCGAACCTGTGACCTCTTCCTGATGAGTGTCATAGTGATGCTATGAGACCTAGAGTACATGATGACTATATTTATAAATATTAAAAATGTTTTTTAAATATTAAAAATTATGGGGGTAATTTTATTATAAATATTAAAATTACAAGATTATTTTTGAACATATAAACATAGTATTCTCTGACCTCTGTCCATTCATGGTATTGAAACATTTCACATTATCAAGATAGTTAAAAATAAATTCATTTATTAGCTCACATGCACTAGTGCTGTAGTGCATCTTGAAATATAAAGGAAAAAATAATTAAAATACCCCAAACTTTGAAGAAGAGTGAGATAAACACCCCAAACTTTCATATGTAATTTAAATACCCCAAACTTTATATAAAAAGTTATTTTAGCACCATGATCATATATTATTTCTTTTAAAAATGTAAATGTTTGGTGTTAATTCTATAATTTTGTAAAGAAATAATATATGCAAGTTTGTAAATTTGTGGTGTTAATTATGTAATTTTGTAAACATTTTGTAAAGAAATAATATATGACCATGGTGCTAAACTAACTTTTTATATAAAGTTTGGGGTATTTAAATTACATATGCAAGTTTGGAGTGATTACCTCACACCCCTTCAAAGTTTGGGGTATTTTAATTATTTTTCCCAAATATAAATATAGTGAACATCAGTTTAAAATGAGAAACGAGCCAAACAATTACAACTTTGAAATTAAGTGCAAGTACAACAAGTTCTTGGATAATGGAGATAGAAAACAATACCCTAATAAGAAAATTAAAAAAAAAATTAATACATATTTTTCACTAGAGCTACTAATTTTCAGGGATAACGTCGTCTTCCAAAGAGACAATCTCCAATTCTGGTTCATCCATGAAAAGATTGGAGAACTCAAGTACTCCTGTATATCATCCATGTTCTCAAAGTCATCTCCGTCAACATGCTTCGTTGTACTTGCCAAGCAAGATTTAAGCAAGATCAATATAAAAAAAGTTGGAAACTTTTAATAGATCGATTACAAATACGACCAGCTGGAAATGTACGGTGCAGGTATTCTAGAGTATCTGATACATGAACACTTCGGATATGCCGATATGATACCCTTAGTGAAATATCAGTGTTACACAGGGCCCTAATATACGTAAAATATTTCACGAATTATTGTTATTACTATAAATAGCATACAAATACTATTTACCGGCAAGGATTATAAATTGAATAAAATAGAACTTTTTAACTCCTCTTATTGGTAAGATGCAATATTAACTATATATTATTCTAATTTTTTGTTAACTATGTATTTATTTTTTGTAAGCAATTAAATATTATTTATTCACATTTACTTATTTTAGGAGTCAATAGGTATAAAGTAAAGAAATAAATAAATAAATAAATAAATAAATAAATAAATAAATAAATAAATAAATAAATAAATAAATAAATAAATAAATAAATAAATAAATAAATAAATAAATAAATAAATAAATAAATAAATAAATAAATAAATAAATAAATAAATAAATAAATAAATAAATAAATAAATAAATAAATAAATAAATAAATAAATAAATAAATAAATAAATAAATAAATAAATAAATAAATAAATAAATAAATAAATAAATAAATAAATAATCTAAGAAAGTATCAAGACTGAACTACGTATTACGTAATTACGCAATTCATTCACTAGGGGTATATTGTAAAAATCAATAATCAATTTTGTTATACGTCGGAAAGGAAAAAATCTATAAAAATGAAGCAACCAAGAACAAACACCCCAATACCTAGAGTTTCCAACCCTATGCTTTTTTGGCTTCTTAGGATAAACAAGCTCATTCAAGAAGCTATTCACTAAACATATTCTTTAGCTGATCGATCATTCAAAACAGATTTGAACAACTTTCATTTACTCCGTACAAGTCTAATACCAATTTTGACATATTTTATCTCAAGAGAAATTTATCTTACACGTGACTAAAAGTTTTTTATTTTATGATAATATGAGTTTTTTTTGCTGAAGTGATACTCTAGTTATCATATTCACACGAGCCATTTTTTTCATTCCAGATTAGCCAATTTCCAAAGTTGGAGGCCTTCTATGCTGATTTGTTTAAAAGGTTGTTTTCGTCTTTGAATTCTTTTTAAGCAATAACTTGGAATTCTCTTTCCATCTCAATGTGATCAAAATTAGACTTAGGCAGTGTTTGCCTTTGCTTTTCAGAAACATTTCTCAGCTTTTTTTTTACCACAAAAGCTATAAAGAGTGTTTGTGAATACAAAATTCTGCTTAAATTTAATCACTTTTAGGGTAAAAGTTGAGGCTGGTCTAGACATGCTTTTAATAGTTTCTAGGTATTTTTGTGAATAATTCAACCTTTAGGGAGAGTTATTAAGATGGATATTTCAATTAAAACTAAATGTACCCTCCCATCACCCCTGCCACTCTCTCCTGCCTTCTTCATTCCTCACCTGCAATCCGCCATTCTCCTCACCCAAATACAACAAATTTCGATTCATATATACATACAAATATATATATATATATATATATATATATATATATATATATATATATACACACACACACACACACTAATACACATACAAATATATATGTGTGTGTAAGTATAAATATATGTATATAAATCCTTATACGCGGGAGGAAGATGGCGCCGAGTCTCCTAAAACTGCTGGTAAGAAGCATAGGCCAACTGGGTAGTTGGTTTCAACGGTGATTCTCCGGCTCATGCACCGGTCGGTGAAGTCGCAGATAAGAACGCGGATGCTTACAGGGTAGTTGGTTTCAAAGGTGGGAGATTTGTTACTGCTTGGATAATGAGTATTTGTGTAGCGGAAACTTCCGATGTGGGTCTGGATTTTTCAATTGATTATTACTTTCTTGGGGAGACGCATCTATGGCCAGAGAATGAACAACGACCTTAAGGGCATATGCGTCCCAGAAAGAAGTCCAAAAACAGTACAGGGCATATGCCGTGCACCAAATTTTATTCATTCTAAGGGCAGTTTTGTACATTAACAAAATATTCTATAAAAAATCACTTTTGTATCAAATATTTCAACTTTTACCTTTTAATTAAAATCACTTCCATTTACAAACACTATCTACTTTTACTACAAATCATTTTTCCAATAATCACTTAAATAAATCACTTTTAAAAAGTAGAAGCAAACGCAAACACACCCTTACATTCTTCAAGATAATTCTCCAATTCTAGGTACCCGTTCTTTAGTTGGTTCTAGGTACCCTCGAAAATGGGTGGCATCCTTCTTTTCATATATACAAATCTCATGTTATAAAACCTTCTACGGTGATACGATGGTAAAAAAACATATTTTAGCTTCATATTTTAAAGGCTAAAGGGAAAAATAGGCCCCTGAACTGACTTAAAGTGTTCAATAAGTCCCTTATATTGGAAGTTCTGTCCAGCCGTCGCCAATTGAGGCGGTTCCCGATGAAATTTTTTGATGAAATATTTTGAGCATCTTCTTCATTAAGTCTAGTTTACTCATACCAAATTTCAGCTAAAAATTCAATCGGAAACGCAGTCAAATGATTTTTTGAAGATAACTGTGAAGTTAAACAGCGCAGTACATTTTGGAAAATCATTTGACTGCCTTCCAGGTTGAATTTTTAGCTGAAATTTGGTATGGGTAAACTAGACTTAATGAAGAAGATGCTAAAAAAATCTCATCAAAAAATTCTACCGGGAACTGCCCCAATTAGCGACGGCCGGGCAGAACCTCCTATATATGGGGCTAATTAAACACTTTAACTCAGTTCAAAGGCCTATTTGACCCTTTAGCCTATTTTAAAAAACCTTCATATTCTCCTCATATTCCTTCATATATACGGAGTATATCTCAATCATTTAATTAGGTTCGAAGTCTATAATTTACTGCACTGCGTGTATTAATTTTCATCTTTCACAGTGAATGCATTTCGAACCGCTGCACATCAGTGCTAAACATTACTAACAGGGGCATAGCCAGATGGCTCAATTTTGATCATGATCCATCCCAAATTTTAAAATTAACTAGTGTTAAAAAACTGTGTAAAAGTTTTACTGAAAATATTGTTTGTATCGGTTCAGTCTGTCCCAGTGTCCTGACTCCGCCCACTTACGGAATATTAGAGACTATTATCGCATTTATTATTGAAATTTTCAAAAAAATGATATACTAAGTGATTAGTTCTGAGTGACTCATCATCTACCAATTCAATGACTTACCGCTCCGAATTACACTGTAGTGACTCATGTCTAGTTACTTATACATAATTATATTTTTGTCCCAAAAACATATGTAGACATATTTTTCTCAAGTAACATATACGAGTATGTCATTTTTTCAGACTATTATTGCAAATTATATTCCGTATGAGAGATGAACACGTTAGATGACCTTGTTTTAGTTGTTAAGGACTTATCGGTGTCATTACTCTTGATCATAAGTCAATTTTATCATAAAATGTGATTTTTTTCACATGCTAAATTTGTTGAAGTTATGGTAGATACTCATTTTAGCTAATATTCGTGTAATTTTATATTTATTTCATTAATGAAATACACGTTAGATTTACTTTTCCCATAATTTAGCAGTTTCAGCCAACGTAGCATTTCAATCAGAATGCCATATATTTCCCCAAATTCAGTCGATATAGCTAATTTCAGCATCACAAGGGGAGCTCTTATTATCAAATGTCTAAGTAATTATCACTCAATAAAATATACTCCCTCTGTCCCCCAATTAAGTTCCCCATTGCTTTTCACACTTATTAAGGAAAAAAATTACTGGGGGATAAACTTTACTGTTTTGACACTGTTTGGATACCGTTTGACATCGTTTTGCACTGTTTTGATGTAGTTGATTTGCCAAATAAGGAAAGAGGAACTTAATTTAGGGACTACCTAAAAACGAAATGGGGAACTTAATTGAGGGACGGAGTATTATTTTACTCATATTGGTCTGTCATTAGATATATCTAGCAGAATGCTTATACTGGCCATAATATACCTGGCCTATTTTCCGACAGCGGTAAAGTGAGCTTTTCATCCATTGTGGAGACTTCTTTTGCGCACCTGGGGGTGAACCACCTCACTCCGAAGTCAGAACTGTTTGAGATCATAACGTGATTTACTCCTCCATCACTCTGCCGGGTCGGGAGTGGGGGTACCTGGGTGGGTGATTCCAACTTATTGGCTGAAATATGCATAAAACAAGATGAGTAATATAATAAAATTAAATAAATATCATTAGGGGTGAGCATTCGGTCGGTCGGTCAAATAACCGACCGATAACCGAATAACCGACCAATGTTTTTTCCTCTCATAACCGACCGAAAACCGACCGACAACATTACAAAAACCGACCGAAAAATGTCATTCGGTTTCCGTCGGTAACCGAATAACCGTACATAACCGACCAAAACATATATTTTTCAAAATTATAAAAGTTGTAGATAGCACAATAATAAATGAAATAATAAATACCAAAATGGTTTCAACATATTTAAATGTAAATAATTGTTCTTAGTACAATACGATTACAAAAACTAAAAAATCCCACGTTGAAACTACTTCATTGTTCCACAATTGTCTTTTTCAATATGAAAACAAAATAAAAAAGAATATGTTAGCAAATAAATAAGCTAATATCTTATTAATCTTTACACCCCAAATGAGCAAACCCATCTAAAAGTTTCTGAATATTTTAAATCCCACTAAACAAAAAATTAAAAATCAAAAGATCTGCCATGTTGAGTAAGATAATAAAGGATCTAGAAAACATTAAAAGAAAAAATGTGTGCAATTTCGCAACGATTAAATAAGGATTTCGGTTGATTTTTCTTTACCAATGTTGATTCCTCCAGAACTAATGAAGGTGTACGTGGAGGTTTGAAATTTTGAACAGGGTGTTCCATGAATTGATTATAAGAATACAAGTTAAACAAATAGGGAAGTGGATAATTGAAGAACGGGCTCTATAGCATTCCACTGATGAGTTTTGTAGGTGGAGTTCAATAGGCGTGGGCTGGACTTCATATTTCATTACTATGGAGTTCTTTTTTTTATCGTTACTATGGAGTTATTAATTTATTATGGAGTATATTAATTATATTTACTTAAATATTTACAAAAAAAAAAACGGACGGTTATCGGTGACCGACCGATAACCGACAAATAAAACCGAATAAAAACCGAATAACCGAATAACCGATTATTTTTAATTTATGATAACCGATAACCGACCGAAAACCGATTTTTTCGGTCGGTTAGGTCATCGATTTTCGGTCAGGTCGGTTGAATCGGTTATTTGCTCACCCCTAAATATCATGTGTTTTCAATATTTTAGGGAAAGAGAAAAAAAAAAGAGGATGCCCCATCACGAAGGGGCCTCCCGCACCAACCAGGTAATTAATTGAGAAGATCTAAATCAGACTTTAGTCACAAATTAGTGTGAGTGTGATATATGTACTTGGAGACGACAATCCTATAAATTTTACATAGTAAAATCTCACTACACAGTCAGGGACGGACCTATAGCCAACCTAAGGGGGGCCATTGCCCCTCCCAACTTTTTATTTTTTCATTACTAGCATTACTTATTTTTATTATTGCCCCTCCCAAATATTTTATTTTAGACTGCTACTTCACATGATACCATCCGTTTTTAGCATCAAGTCATTAGACATACGGTTGTTTACTTGTTTGCTAGTGAGGTGTAATAAAGCATCTGGGTTTATATTAAATATTAAATGAGTAAAAACGAAGGTTGCAATTTATGAACGTGTATTTAACGAATTCTTAATTATTTTAAAAAGTGCTAGTATGTATTGTCTTAGTTTTGAGATGAAATTGAAAGCTTAAAATAACTTAATTTTCTGTCAAAAAACATTTTACGGCTCTTTAGTGTTCATTTTAACATTTTAACATTTAATTGTACAAACTTATTTTAGAGTACATGTATTAAACAAGTAGAGTGCTAGTTTACTCATGTATTTTTGGAGGTTTTAATGAATACTAATACATTATTTAATGTTTATTGAATTTGTATTTGTATGTTATTATTTTTTAATTTAACCTCGGCCCCTCTTGTAGGGATTCAAATATGAAACTTATCCTTCGTAACCCCTCTCAATCTATCATTTACGCCCAGCACTTACTCAATATTTTAAGCAAACCAAGCATGGTGATTGCGTCGAGTGTTTGAACTCTATGTTTCTTCATACATGTGCTTTTTCATCTTTAAAGAAAAAGTAAATGACATCTCGTATTGACTAGTCATTGTTATCAAGACTTAAGCACACATCATGGTAATGGCCAAATTTGAAGTGTGAAGTCTAATCAATAGCCATATCATCAAAATTAAATTGCCCTAGCTGGACATAAAAAAGTTATGGGACCCACTGAACTCAATCTCAGAAAATCCTCAATGAACAACAAATAATGGAGCAGGTGATTGGGGGCCCAGCCTCCCCTCCCCACCCACCCATTATACCGTCACATTGGTCTGGTGCCTAGGATATATTTAGGAGCAAGTCAGATCTATCACATCCCAAATAGTTTCACTGAGATAATGTAACATAAATAAATAGCGACTATAAATATTAAAGGGATAAGGGTCAGGGCCTCGAACTTGAAAACAAAATGTCAAATAAAGCCATATTTAAGATGCTCTGTCCGGCCGACGCCATTTGGGGTGTTTCCCGGTGAAATTTTTTGATGATTTTTTTTTAGAATCTTATTCGTTAAGTCTAGTTTACTCATATCAAATTTGAACTAACAATTCAATCGGGAAGGCATTCAAATGAATTCATGAAGATAACTGCACTTTTAACAGTACAGTTATCTTCAAGAATTCATTTGAATGCCTTCCCGATTAAAGTTTTAGTTCAAATTTGATATGAGTAAACTAGACTTAATGAATAAGATTCTCAAAAAATTTCATCAAAAAATTCTACCGGGAACCACCCCAAATGGCGTCGGCCGGACAGAGCATCCTAAATATGGCCTTATTTGACATTTTTTTTCAAGTTCGAGACCATATCTGACCCTTATCTCAATATTAAGATATACTTCCCTATCTGTTCACTTGTATCACTTTTTCTTCCGGGACGTATAAAAAAATATCTCATTCTCTTTTTAAAAGAAATCTATTCAAAAAACAGTTGAAGTATCTTTGTATTATTGCTACAGTATCGCTACAGTACCATAAACCTCATACTTTACATATAATTTCCTTAAATTAAGTAAAAAGGCAAACTGGCCAAATAGTAGAAACGGAGGGAGTACTTATTTTGCAATTCACTTTGGGACAGATAGAGTAAAAAATAAATTTTAAAATAAATGAAATTAATTGAAAATATCCTCATTGAAACAATATACTCTGTATTTTCTTAAAGAGATATGGAACACGATGTACAAAAAAAATTATACTCCGTGTCTTATCTTATGAGAATTAGATATAAAACACGAACTTGCTTTGAAGATTTTACGAAGAGGTTGGGTATTTTAGTGAATAGATTTATTACTTCGCTTTGGTTTGAGTGCTACTTTGGTTAGTTTCATTTTTGTTTGTTGTTTTATTCTTCTTCTTTATCCTAAGCAAGCTCTGTGAATGTAAGGAGAAGAACACGCTTAGAAGGATTAAAGATGTTTTTTTTGACTGTTTTCAGTCCCAGACCAGATCAGACCAGACCAGATCAGACTAGACCAGACTTAAACAGACCAGACCAGACTTAAACAGACCAGACCAGACCAGACTTGGATAGTTATAAAATACACAGAGACCAGACGTTTACCAGACAAGACCAGACCAGTTCAGACCAGACCAGACCAGACTTAAACAGACCAGACCAGACCAGATCAGACCAGACTAGACCAGACCAGCAAATTTCAGTCTAAAAGAAAACATCCTAAACATGGCTCATGTTTAGGTTATACCGATAATGTTGATATTATGCTTGAATTTGTTGTATTTATGGTAATATAAAAGGTTTATAATGAAATCATCAGAAATAGAAAATCACAATCGAATAAGATCTAATTCAGTTTACGCTAATCATGGCTAATTCGGTTTCTTCGTTGTCAATTAGGTGATCTAAGAAACTAAATCAGAGTCAATATAATCCAAAACTAGCAAAAGATTGCAGCAAAATAGAAAAACAGGCAATCAATAAAATTGAAATCATCTTAAATGAAAACTCCCCTCCTCATTGCCTACCTAGCTAACAGGCCCTTCTTCCTTCTTGATCAAAAGTTCTCTGAAATATCTTTTTCATGATCTATTAGTTTTCCCGTTACTACTTCCTACGTTTCGAAATAGTTATCTTGTTTACATTTGCCACAAGTTTTAAGAAAGAGTGATTGGAAAGGTAAAAATTATGGTTGATAATTGAGTGGAAATCGATAAACTGATATGAGCCACATATAGTTACAATATAATTTTCATACATAATAACTAAAAATTAAAATTGAACATAAGTTACTATAATTTCAAAATCACTCTAGTAACTAGTCACATTTTTGTAAAATTTTAATAGTAAATATTTAATTATTTCTAATAAAAGTGGCTCCCGCGCTGATCAGTTGATACGCCAAGAGTGAAGCTAGCTAGTGAATATGGTAAAAAGAAAAAACATTTGTTAGGGAAAACTATGAAAAAGAACTTTTTATCCCATCGGACAATTAGCTTTCTTGTACTCTTTCTTCTTCGATCCCCCCACCCCAGTGCTTGCTATTCTATCCGTCGTTTTTTCTATCAGTGTTCCGAACCTTTTCTTTTATTTTTTCCTAACTTTAATCATTGGGATCTAAAATTAAAGTATCATTACGATTGAACATGTTTTTATTACTAAATTTACAGGTGTCTTGCATACTCCTATGTTATCATGGTAAGTATTTTGCTCATATTTCTAAGTCCTAATGTCCTTATAATTTCCTTTTAGTTTTCCAGGTGACTATTACTCTATTAGACGATCTTCCTTCGATTGAAGTAAGAACAAAGCTTTAAGCTAAGGGCTCGTTTCGTTCAAATAATGTCATATTACCATTACAATGTTACATTATTAGATGTGTTAGATGGGTGAGAATGTATTCAATTTATTTTCATTTGTATTTGTTAAGATTAAAAGAATGTGACATTAACTTATTTGGTTGAAAGATATCTAATATTTCAGATTTGGTAAATTATTTCAATGCCGAATATATATTTTCTCTAAACCTAATAAATCTATTACAATCTAAACTAATTGAATATTGCCAAATAAGAGTTTTGTACAAAAATAAAATAAAATTTATTTACAAAAATATGACTAATAGTTATTACAATAATGTAGTGTCATGATAACTTAAATTTAAAAATTGAACCTAAGTTACTACTATTTCATTATTATTCTAATCATTTATCATATTTTTGCAAACAATCTTATTTTAGTCGTAAATATGTAATTATTTCATTAAATAAACATAATCCATTTGTCTTACTTAAAAGGTTGTGACATAATTTATGATATTTGACTGACCATAACATTTATTGATTTCCGTCAATAATAAGATTATTTTTATTAAATACAATTTACATATTCTGAAACTACATTAAAAGTTTTATAAAGTCGCAAAAAAATAGATTTGATAAAAGTTGGATATATAAAGTAAAAGATTAAGAACATTTACATTGATTATATTGGAGAGTAGTAGACGAGAACTTTTTAAGTGGAGGAGTTAAAAAGGTATTAAATGAAAAAAGAAAATTAATTGAGGGTATTTTCGAAAGTAAACTAGATCATACCCGGAAATGCCAGATAACTTAACACATAGATGGATTTAACATTCCCCTTCGTATTACATCCTCGGGAATGTAACATTCTTTTCTCAACCTCATGAACCAAACATGAATATTTAACATTCCTTGTACTTTCGTATCACATTCCGGCCTTCACATAAAATTAGTCAAATTACCCCAAATCAAATTAATAAAATTGTAAAAAAACATGGATATTATGGAGTAATAATTTTTATAAACGTATGGAATAAAGATTGTGAAAAGATGCACTGCACGACAATTATGCGAGCGATAAAAAAATGTATTGGCTTTGGCTCAATGATTACACATTTGAAAGCACCAGTGTGACTAAATTTATTAGTCCGTATGATATGATATGACTATAGTTTTGGACATAACTAACCACTATAATTCGAGTTGTTATAATTGCTGAATAAAATATCCTTCTTCCACATGAATCGACTACACAAACAACACGTCAAAACATGGAAGATGACCAGATACCGACGATTTTTTAAATTATAGTCGGAATCATATTATACGGAGTACCTTTTACTATACCCCTCAATCCTCTTTTTGCACAATTCATTCTAACCTACTTCCTCCGTTCTTAGGGAGTGTTTGCAACAGCTTCTGCTTAAAAAAAAGCACTTTTGGAGATGAAATGAAAAAATGATTAGTTGTAAAAGTTGATAGTGTTTGACAAAAAAGTGATTTTGAAAAGTAAAAGTTGGTTGTGTTTGGTAAAATAAGTGCTTTTGGTGTATAAAAAGGGGAAAAGCACTTTTGACACGAAAGCCGAGAAAAGTAAAAAATTGGTAGTGTTTGGTAAATAAGTGCTTTTTTAAGCCAAAAGCTGAGAAGTGCTTTTTTTAAAGTTGTTGCAAACCAACCTTTAATAACTTTGCTAAGTTTGACCGACATGAGAATTAATAAAGTAAAAAATTTGTGGTTGAAATTTGTGCAGATGAGATAGAATTAACTGGAACCACAAATTCTTTACTTAACTGGAACCACAAATTCTTTACAAATTCTTGGCAAAGGAAGAAGACGACGATGCTTTGCAGGGGCGCGGTACTGATAACACCTTAACTATTCTGGCGAAGGGGGAGCGCCGGCACTGACTCGCCCCCGTAGTTCTGCCACTGGAAGTAGGCTCTTCAAAGATCAAAGTGCCGGAGCCGAAGACCTTTGGTGGTGACCGCAATGCCAAGGAGTTGGAGAACTTTCTGTGGGATATGGAAGAAATACTTTAAAGCCGCAAAGGTGCCGGACAAAGAAAAAGTGAGGATTGCACCCATGTACTTGTCTGGTGATGCAAAGCTTTGGTGGCGGAGTAGAGTAAGGGACGACGCTAATACGGGAAGACACGGGCTGGAGTCATGGGATGGACTCAAGAAGGAGTTGAAGGCTCAATTCCTTCCCCACAATGACTCTTGGATGGGCAGAGAGGCCCTGAAGAACTTGAAACACACCACATCGGTGAGGGATTATGTCAAGGCGTTCTCTTCGCTCATGTTGGACATTGAGAACATGACGGAGGAGGACAAGCTGTTCAATTTCGTGTCTGGACTGCAGCCATGGGCCCAGACAGAATTGAGGAGGCAGACTGTGAAGGATTTGCCGAGTGCCATGGCAGCGGCCGAAGGACTCATGGATCACTCATTGTCCGATGGTTCCAAAGGGAACAAGGGCAAGGGAGAATCAGGCATTTCCGGTTCAAGGGGGACGCTGAAGTGTGACGACATCAGTGCGGCAACGGAAGCGAGTGTAATGGAACCAAAGTCCAAAGCTTGCTGGGGGTGTGGCGGTCAGCACTTGCAGCGGAACTGTCCCGAGAACCAAAAGTTGGCTGCCTTGAAGCAAGTGGAGTCCGAGGAGGATTCTGCGTTGGTGACAGTGAATCCCTTGCGTTTGGTCTGATGGCACCATGACCAGGGGCATTGTGCGTGTGGACAGTACGAGTGCCAAGAGGGGCGTGGACTTGGCATAGGTTGCAGGCGTGGGACGTCGGGCAACTGTAGTGGCATTGCTTGGGTATGGCAGGGTGTGCCTCCAGTTCGTTCTCGGCAGAGCGTGCCTCCATCGGTGAGGTTTCCAATTAGTTCCTGCCCCGGTCAATATATACTCTGTATGTCTTAACAACTTTATTATAGATTATTTTAAACTTTATTGTTTGTGAATCACATATTTATGTTTAAAAAAGAAAGTATTAAATTATAGAATAAACTGAAAGAAATATGTGATTCACAATATTACGCTTTATTGTATTTAAATTTTGACCATTCTTTTCAACTATTTTATTAATAAATAAGTCAGATCAAAATAAGACACACAAAAATGGGACAAAGTGAGGATAGATTGGTAGTTCGACTTATTTCTTTTTACTTTGCACAAATTTCAATCACACAAGGATGAAGGTAATAATACTAAAAATTTATTACTACATCAACTCAGAGTTGGCATTCTCCACAAGGATGGAGGTAATAATTCTAAAAATTTAAATAAGGTACTAAATCAATAATTAAGATCAGAAATAGTACTAAAAGTATTATGTGATAGAAAGCGCACGTACAAATCGATTTCACCATCAACCCAACAGAAAATAATACTACATAGAAAATACTCCGTATAATTTGTCAAACATGTCATCAGAAAGAAACTTCTAAAATCCTCAATTTGACCAACTATTGAGAAGAAATTATTGCTAATATCATTGAAGTGGCCAACCATAAAAAAGATCCAATCGAGCACTATCATGCTACCATAGTATGACGGTGGTTCAGGGGACGAATGATAAAGGTCTCAGAGTCGACACAGTTAGTCTCCCCAAAAAATCAAATACGACAAACATTGACAATCACTAACCAAAAAATCGCAACACTATATTGATTCACATATGAGGAATACACAAACTCTAGATATCACTATCAAGGAATCATGCTACGTATAAAATAGCTTGAAAATATTATTGATTAAGAAGATCTTTATTCATCCTTAAAAGGAGAACAAATATTGAGAAAATATGAGAAATGGGACAGCTAGGGTTTGCTCTCCAAATCGAGAAGAGGTTACAATATACGTTACCCAAGAGAGTTTACAAGTTAAAATCACAAGTTTTGAAATTAAGGAAAAGGGGACGATATAGGTTACTAGTTAGTTAAAAAAAAATCTAGTCAACATTATCATTGTCGACATCGTAAGCTTGTTTAGTGCTATATTAATTAGTGTAAGCATTAATGATATTTTAAAAGGAGTGTGTTCATAGGAACTTTACTAACATGACATTGACGTTGGGTGCAATTATGGATGAGAGTGACTCCTGATGTATTGATTCAACGGTTGTGCAAAAATAAAAAATGTACTACCTATAAGAAATACTCAGTTTAATTTTTTCATTGAAAATGGAAAGGGTAAAGTTTATGGAGCACAAAGTGTGTGAGGCGCAGAATTCACCCCCTTTATGGGTTTGTTTGGTTTTCGGCGGATTGGGGCAAAACCGCTGCATTTTGCAGTGTTTCCCTTTGAAAAAGAACAGCGGTTTGGGGTGACCCGTTGTAAAACAAACACCCCCTATATGTCTAAAAAGTTCCTTCATCCGCGTCTTGTATCCGCCCCGACCACACTAAGAGAGCTATATTATATAGGGGAAAAAGTCAGATAAGCCCTTATACTTACATAAAAAAGTCAAATAAGCCCTTGTATAGGAGGCTCTGTCCGGCCGTCGTCATTTGAGGCGGTTCCCGGTGGAATTTTTGATGATTTTTTTTGAGCGTCTTATTCATTAAGTCTAGTTTACTCATACCCAATTTTAGCTAAAACTTCAATCGGTAAGGCATTTAAATGAATTCTTGAAGATTACCTCGCAGTTCAAAACACAGTCATCTTCAAGAATTCATTTGAATGTCTTCTCGATTGAAATTTTAGCTGAAATTTGGTATAAGTAAACTAGACTTAATGAATAAGACGCTAAAAAAATTTATCAAAAAATTCCACCGTGAACTGCCCCAAATGTAGACGGCCGGAAAGAGTCTCCTATATAAGGGCTTATTTGACATTTTTATGTAAGTACAAGGGCCTATTTGACCATTTTCCCTATTATATAAGATAAAAGGCTTAAATACGTTTTAAGTCCCTGCAAATATGACACAATTTGTTTTAAGTCCCTGCAAAATATTTTTATTGTTTTTCATCCCTGCAATATGCACTATTTTGGTTTTAGTCCATCTCTGATTCTGAAACTACTCTCTACTTACAAAAAAAAAAGTTATTGCCAGTTACATAAATCTACTAGAAATATTTAAATTTGTCCTTTTATAATTTTCTAGACTAATATGAGAGATAAAATGATTTAAAACTCAATATTGTCATTTTAAAAATATATATTAAAACCCTTCTTGAAAATTAAATTAAATATTTCTTCAACAACATGACAAAGAATTAGAGGAAATCCATTAATTCGAGGTCAAACGGAGGTTGTTATCTTGAGTGATGGACTAAAAAGAAAGCCAACATAAATTGTAGGGACGAAAAACAAAAAAATAACTTTGCAGAGATGTAAAACAAAATGCACTATATTTGCAGGGACTAAAAACATATTTAAACCTAGATAATATTGTGTGTATCCGCGAATATATGCTAAAGTCATGTCAAAATCCCTAACCAATACATTTTCACACGGATAGTCCCTGTCAAAATCTTGACAATGATCTGTGTCAATCCCGTTGTATTTTTATACGGAGTAGTAAATTATTTTCAAAAAACTGAACAGCGTGTTTTTTATTGAATAGGTATATATTTGTAGATTAGAAGTTGTAGCAGAACTGCCTAGTTATTTTCCGAATTAGTATTCACTTTCTTATATTGTTATATGGATCATTATTGTGTCAACTTAAAATTATTGATATATATTTTCGTTAATTGATTGTTAGTTCACTCTGTTGGAGATAGTTTGATAGAAGTTGTTGATGAATGCGTCGCAAGTACATTTTTATAATTATAATCAATAACAAAAAGGCCAAGTTATGTTATAACAAATTAGAGTTAGCGATGGATTTTTGTTTGAGAGATGTAAAACGAAATATTTTATCAATGTCATAAAATATTAAATTTAAAAACGATCGAGTACTGTTTTTTGGGGAAAAACTAGTGTTTTTTGGGGGAAAAACGAGCAAACTATCAATTAATAATATAATCATATTGTTTGACATTTGGGTTACAATAGAATTTGGAACTACAAAATAACCGTATCTATGATTTGAGAGGGATATATGTGCCCTTAATATCCCATGAGTCACACGATTCAGAAATTGTTTACAAAAATAGATACTAATATTTCTCTTTGTTTGCATGATCAGTCGTATACCATAAATCAATAAGTGCGTATAAATACAAGTAGTTGTTAACAAATTACTTATATGGAGATTGTAATTGTTAAAAAATGTAGTGATTATGACAAGTAAATTTTTAAACTCCCATAGAAGAGTACATATGCCACCCTTTCATTGACATCTGTTGACTGTTGATCTGCTTAAATATGAATAAACAATCACATGTTGAATTTGATCAAATTAGTTAATAAGAATAGGTTATTAATGAGTTCGATACTAATGATGCACAAACGTTTCACATTGTCAGGCACCTCCCTCAAGTCTAGCTCAAGGATGGGTTTCGTTTAGCCGCTGATTATGGACGTGTTTGACATTCAACGGTTAACGATTAGCGAATAACGGGTTATGTTAGCAGGTTATCAATAGAGGATTCAGTCAACGGGCATGACTAGCGGAATAATTGATGAGTTGTTAGAAGATGTTTGGTAATTTAGCTGTTTGGCCATAAAACTAATAGAAAACACCATTTTACAAAACGCTAACTCAAAACACTCCTATTGGCAGCGTTTTCGTCCAAAAACGCTAGTCCCAAACCGCTATTTACCAAACAACTTTTCACTTATTGAAAACGCTGAAAGTGGCCAAACCGCCATTTTTTGTTGAAACGCCTTTTGCCAAACACCCCCTATGTCCGTCGAGCTAATGTACGTAGTCAAGGGGCAAGCTCGTCTAATAATTTGGAATGGTCCGATTTAGATGTTACACTCTCAATCACCTAAAATTTTGTCAGGTTTGATTAGTACGGAGAATAATAAAATAAAAAACTTTGTAGTTAAAATTTGTGAAAAGATCGAAGAAAAGAAATAATAGTGAATCACAAATTAACTGATTAAAAAGAAACGTGATAAGATTTTTTATACAACCCAAAAAGAAAAGTTTTAAGGGACGAAGAAGTATTATATCATGGGGATGGAATAAGCCAGGCGGTCTATCAAGTGCCTGTGACCTAACCTGTTAAATCACGACATGGCTTATTTAAAAAATAAATTAGGTCTGAATTTTAAAGAAAGCCTGTCACCAAACTAACCCGGGTTTAACTCAACTCTAAAGCGCTCTTAGTTTAGTACATCGGCCTCTATATGTTTATATAATATGCACCTATTTTTACATGTATATTTATTTGTATTTACATTTACATTTACATTTATATTTACGTTTATGTTTACGTTTATGTTTATATTTATATTTGTATTTGTATTTGTTTTTGTGTTTGTGTTTGTATTTTTATTTGTGTTTGTATTTGTATTTGTATTTGTGTTTGTATTTGTGTTTATATTTGTATTTGTATTTATATTTATATTTGTATTTGTATTTGTATTTGTATTTGTATTTGTATTTGTATTTGTATTTATATTTATATTTATATTTATATTTATATTTATATTTATATTTATATTTATATTTATATTTATATTTATATTTATATTTATATTTATATTTATATTTATATTTATATTTATATTTATATTTATATTTATATTTATATTTATATTTATATTTATATTTATATTTATATTTATATTTATATTTATATTTATATTTATATTCATATTATATTCATATTTATATTCATATTTATATTTATAGTCATATTTATACTCATATTTATACTCATATTTATATTCATATTCATATTCATATTCATATTCATATTTATATGTATATTTATATTTAACTATTAAAAATTAGGCATCAAAGTGTTTTTATGGAGTGTGTATTATAGACTAGAATAGTTTTTTTAGAATAGTTTTTTAAATATATAATACTCGGTATGTGTTATTAGGTTATTAATACATGTCGTTAAAATTCAAAGTTTTTTTAAGATTTGATGTACATAAAAATTTATAAGCTACAAAATCACCACATTATTAGGTTTTTAGTGACTAATTTTCGGAATAAACTTTATATAATACTCATATTAAAAGAATTTGTTACTTTATTATTTTAATTAGGCATGTTTATTTTCTCTATAGACTTAGTAAGCATGCTTTTGGTCCGAAAAAAAAACATATCTTTAACAGGTAACATGTCAAATATCTTATATTTACATAGTACAAATATTAAAAGTTAAAATTGCATGTAAAAATGTTTGGGTGGAAATTTATACTCCCTCCATATTTAAAAGTTCCCTATACTTTCCTTTTCGGAATGTATTTAAAAGTTCCATACATTTTCTCTTTTTGGTAAATTTTTCCTACTTTATGCATTTTACAAAAATAATCCCTACCAAAAAAGTTTACAACAATAATCCGAACTACATAACTCTTTTATAGAAATAAATCGGAGTTAACAGTGTTAACTTTTCCGTTAGTTTTTTTGTGTTTTAAATATAATGAAGCGAAAATATGTACAAAAATCAAGAATATTATATACTTCGTATATTTGTCCTTATATTTAATTTCATTATGAATTAAATTTAATAGTCATTATTTTTCATAAAATGTAATAGAAATATTTATAAACATACTCATAAAATTCTCATTTTTCTTTTAGTTCTAATCAATATTTTATATATATATATATTCATTTTTATTTCATTGTAATAGAGATTTAAAAGTAATTTTAGTATTTTTTCTATATGAAACATAACTACGTACTAAAATGAATACAAGTCTGTGTTCAAATATTTGTATTACATTTTACAAAAAATAGTTATTATTAAATTTAATTTATAGTAGAAATAAGACTAAACAAAAACATAATATTATTAATGTTTTAATATATATTTGCTTCATTTTATTTTAAATTTAAAAAAAAAATAACGGAAAAGTTAACACTGTCAACTTCCGGTTTATTTTTGTTAAACAATTATCCGGTTGGGATTATTGTTGTGAACTTTTTCAGTAGAGATTATTTTTGTAAAATGGCTAAAAGTAGAGATTATTGATGTCAATTTCGCCTTAAAAATAATCAATTACCCTTATTTTTCTATTTTTTATCATCTCTTTCTTATTTTTTCAACTTCTATTCTACTTTTTCTATATTATTCATTATCCTTATTATTTTACCTTAAATCTTGTGCAATAAACGAGTACTACGTACTAGCATGAAGTTATATACTCCGTAGGTGAAATATTTATGGAAAATGATGTTTGTACCCACTTTTATATCCACTTTTGTACCCACCCATGTTTGTGAAGTTATTTTTTTTTGTCTGTGAATTCCTTCACAGACAAAATATGTCTGTGAAGGAATTCAAAGACATATTTTGTCTATGAACCGGCTTCACAGACAAAAAAATAGCCTTCACAGAGGTGGGTATAAGGTGGGTACAAAGTGGTGGGTACAACAAGCATGGTTGAATATTTATGGGGCATATTTTTGGTGGAGCCTAGCCGAAAGCATTAAGCAATCAAATGAATGATTGGAAGAATGGTTGTTGAAGGAGACAGAGGAGAGTGGACTTCACGTGGGAAAGAGCATGAAAGAAGCGTGGAAGTAAAACCCCTTTGCCCCCATTACTCAGCTGGACCAAATCAGCCCGTCTGCTAGACACGTGGTCTTACATGTCTCTTGGACCCACTCATTCATTAATTATTCTCCTTATACTCCTAACTACTTGCTTTTGTCATCTAGACTCGCTTGATAAGATTAAGGTGCTGTTCTGTTCGTCTTATTCTTATTACTTATTGCTTATTCTTATTTTATTCAGATCAGATCAGATCAGATCAGAAAAATTCAGATTAGATCAGATCAGATCAGAAAGATTCAGATCAGATCAGATCAGATCAGAAAGATTCAGATCAGATCAGAAACATTCAGATCAGATCAGATCAGAAAAGTTCAAACATGATTTATCACTTTTATTATTATATTAATTATTATTATTAATATTGTTATTACTATTATGATTATTATTATTATATAATTATTATTAATATATTAATAATAATATGATAAAGAAATAAGATATTAATAATAGTTATAATATTTTAATATAATAATAGTAATATAAATGCAATTATTAAGAAGACTATTATTATTATTATTATTATTATTATTATTATTATTATTATTATTATTATTATTATTATTATTATTATTATTATTATTATTATTATTATTATTATTATTATTATTATTATTATTATTATTACAATTATAATTCTTATAATTATAAGTATAATCAATTGTAATTATTATAATTATATCTATAATTAAATATAATTATACTAATTATAATTATAATTACAATCATAATTATAATTATGATTATAATTATAATTATAATTATAATATAATATTATAATAATATAATACTAATAATAATAATAATCGGATTATTATTAATATATTGTAATAATAATATTAATATAATAATATCGTTATGATAATATTAATTGTATTTATAGTACTATTATTATATTATAATATTATAATTAATGTTAATATAATTATATTTATTATTAATTATAATTATAATAATTATAATTATATTATTATATTATAATATTATAATTAATTTTAATACAATTATAATTATTATTAATTATAATTATAATAATTATAATTTTACTTATAATTATATTATAATTATAATTTATGATTACAATTATTATTTTTATTATAATAATAATTATTATTATTATTACTATTGTAATTATTTTACGGAGTAATTATAATAATATTGATCACTATAGTTACAATTATAGAGATAAATATTGTAATTATAATTACAATTATAATTACATAAGTAATTATAATTAAAAATATAATTACAGTTATAATTATATCTATATTTATAATTAGTGTAATAGGTATAAATTTTTTCATTTTAAATTTAATTTTAATTATTATTATTATTATAGTTACGATTATAATTATAATTTTATTTAAATTATATTTGTAATTTCAATTATAATAATTATAATTATAATTATAATCATAATTATAATCATAGAAACATTCAAATCAGATCAGATCAGAAAGATTCAGATCAGATCAGAAGGATTCAGATCAGATCAGAAACATTCAGATCAGATCAGACCAGATCAGAAACATTCAGATCAGATCAGAAAGATTCAGATCAGATCAGATCAGATCAGAAAGATTCAGATCAGATCAGATCAGATCAGAAAAATTCAGATCAGATCAGATCAGAACTTAAAAAATTCAGATCAGAAACATTCAGATCAGGCGAAGAGAACAGCTTCTAAATTGCCAGAATGTTGTCCTCATAAAATTATTTTACGGAGCATCTTTCAATCATGCTAGATGTACACAAGTTATACACAATTTGTACACAAAATATCGGTCACAGGCAATTGATACGGAATTGTCTGTGGGCACAAACAAGAGTTGTCTGTATACAGACAACTTTTTTCTGTGTCCACAGACATTTACTTTTTTCTAAAAAGTAGACTGACAGCTGTCTGACACTGACACCAGCTTGCAAATCAATCAATATATGTGTAGTGCCTGTGTGCACAAACAATATTTTCATGTTACACAGACAATTATTTGTCTGTGTGCACAAATAATATTTACCTCACAGACAATAGTTGTGTGTTCTAAAACAATACTCCCTCCGTCCCCTTTTAAATGGGACGGGAGATGGTGGCACGAGTTTTAAGAAAAGTGAGTTTGTGTGGTTGATATTAATTGATAAAGTAAGAATAAAGTAAGAATAATTTTGAGCCACACAAAGTTTACCAAATAAAAGTATGGGACAATTAAATAGGGACATCCCAATATGGTAAAACGGGACATTTAAAAGGGGACGGAGGGAGTAGTTGTCTGTGTGACCAACTTTAATTGCCGGTGTGATCAATTTCAATTGTCTGGGTGAACGAAAAATTTAATAATCTATATATATCCAAACGAATGATGTAGTTGTATGTCTGATCAATTTACATTTAATTTGAAAAAAATTGAAAAATAATAAAAATAAATGAAATAAGATGAATAAGTTGATTTTGTGCAAATAATGAAAAAACAATTGATATAAAAAGGTAGAGAAAAAGAGGATGAAGAAGGAAAGATGATGAAGATGAGAAGATGATCTCTCATTTTTTGTGAGATATTCGAATGGGTTGGGTAAAGAGGAAAGAGAGAAGGGTGAGGGGGGAAGAGAGAGTGGAGAGAGAAGGGAAAGAAGGAAATGAATTTTTTGGGGGCCTTTTATATGGTGTACACTTTGTGTATACCTTTAGTATTTTCCTTTATCTTTGGTGTTTGTTCGGTCTAAGATATTTTCATATCACATTTCATAAAATTTATGACGTTTTAGGTTATTCCTACTTTACTTTTACTTTATCAAATCTTACTTTATGCAGTTTTAGTTTATTTCCTCAAAAGAATAAACACGCTTTTATTAATAATCGTATTAGCTACTCATTCCCTGATGTTAGGATGTTTTCTTTTGAACTGTTTTCAGACCCAGACCAGACCAGAATTAAACAGATCAGACCAGACCAGACTTAAACGGACCAGATCAGACCAGACCTGAATTTCTTAGTTATAAAATACACAGAGGTTAGACGTTTACCAGACCAGACCAGACCAAACCAGCAAATTTCAGTCCAAAAGAAAACATCCTTAGTGGGACGGAGGTATTATGTTAATTCATAAAATAAAGGAACGTTATATAAATAAATAGTTAAAATAGTCATTTTCAAAGCATTTCAATCAGAAAATGCAACTTCAACTTTCACAAATTTGAAATTTGATTGACAAAACTGTTAAATAAAAATAAGAATTATTTCTCACGAAAAATTGATTGCTGTGGGATTTGTAATATTCCGTACATCATTATCTCCCGACAATAGTAAAAAGTAGAATTAAATTTTGTCCCGTATAATTGAAATTTTGAGGGTTATCATGTAATTAAGATGTTTTCTTTTGGACCGTTTTCAGTCCCAGACCAGAGTCACCAGACCAGATTTAAACAGACCAGACCAAACTAGACCAGACTTCCGTAGTTATAAAATACACAGAGACCATACATTTACCAGACCAGATCAGACTTAAACGGACCAGATCAGACCAGACCTGAATTTCTTAGTTATAAAATACACAGAGGTTAGACGTTTACCAGACCAGACCAGACCAAACCAGCAAATTTTAGTCCAAAAGAAAACATCCTTAGTGGGACGGAGGTATTATGTTAATTCATAAAATAATGGAACGTTATATAAATAAATAGTTAAAATAGTCATTTTCAAAGCATTTCAATCAGAAAATGCAACTTCAACTTTCACAAATTTGAAATTTGATTGACAAAACTGTTAAATAAAAATAAGAATTATTTCTCACGAAAAATTGATTGCTGTGGGATTTGTAATATTCCGTTCATCATTATCTTCCGACAATAGTAAAAAGTAGAATTAAATTTTGTCCCGTATAATTGAAATTTTGAGGTTATCATGTAATTAAGATGTTTTCTTTTGGACCGTTTTCAGTACCAGACCAGAGTCACCAGACCAGATTTAAACAGACCAGACCAAACTAGACCAGACTTCCGTAGTTATAAAATACACAGAGACCATACATTTACCAGACCAGACCAGACCAGACTAGTTCAGACAAGACCAGATCAGACTTAAACGGACCAGACCAGACCATCAAATTTCAATCCAAAAGAAACCTTTTGTAAGTAAAAAGGGACAAACAATACTTTTAAGGGAAATAAAGAAGACGCTAAAAAGAGTTGAATGTTGAATGCGTGCTTTGGACTAACCCAACCACATAAAGCCATGCCGCCCATGCGTGTCATGTGGTCACTTAATTGCCCGACACCGTCTCACCCCACAATCATTTGAACTCCTCCTTCCACTTTTTTATTTGGAGGATGGATGATACGTGGGATTAAAGGAAATTTTTGAAAGTATAAACAATTTCATCATACGGAATATATGCATAAATAAACTCATTTCAAAAAAAAATCTTTCCAATTTAAAATAGAGAAATTATAAATAGTAAAAGAGAAAAAGAGAATATAAATATTGAGGATGTGATGAAAATAGTGAAACAATGTAATTGCAATACATATTATTTTCAAAATTATTGATCATATGATGATAAGATTAAAAAATGAGAAAATCTTCTTGTTACGTATGAAAAAAGAAAGTTGAAAGATCTTTTCGTTAGAGGCAATATTTCGTAAATAGTAATCTCTCATAATTTTTTTCCACCTATCTTGAAATGTTATAAAAAATTCTTTTCATTTTCTTTTTTGAAAATTAGCTATTATTCATTTACATTTTTCTTTACTCAATCAAACATATATTTCTACTTTATTCCCACTTTCTTAAACTTTGATACAAGTAAAACTGGAAAGAATTTTATAAGACGGACGAAAACAAAAGAAATGAAAAAGTATCATTTGTACACACAAAAAGAAGTGTACACGGTTACACAGTCCGTGTTTAAACAATTAGTGATTTTTTTTTCTAAACGAACTGCTTATATATACTCCGTATAACTTATTTTAGCCCAAACTGTCATCAAATTCATAAATTTGTCCTATTCTTTGACTTTAACAAAAAAGAGACTCAAACTTCATCTTTTTCGACAATTATGTTTTTCATTTTTCTTTTTCAAAATTACACATTTTTATCAATACCAATAACATATAACCAATACAAGTTTGTAAACCTAAAACTAGAAAGAAGTGAAACAAATTACACATTTTTACCAATATCAATAACATATAAGCAATACAAGTTTGTAAACTTAAAACGAGAAAGAAGTGAAACAATGTGAAATATAAATATGATGTTCTTAAGTTTTACTAATTCAAAGTGTAATTGCGAAAAAGATTGAAGTTTGAGTCTTTTTTAAATAAAAGTGAAAGTATGGGATAAATTTATAAATTTGATGATAGTTGAGAATATATTTAGCTAATAATCCTATACACATATATAAAGTAGGAGATGTATATCAAGTTTTTTCATAACTATATGTCTTCACACACACCGTTTTACATTTAATTTTAATTTTCCTCCGAGACATTCTCATATATTTGGTCATAACATTTCACATGTTTACAAATAGTTAAATTCTTATTATAGATATATTAATTCAAATAAATGACTTGAAACCCCTACACAAGGAAAAAGAAATTATCCTAAATGGGATTAAAAGACGGTTAAAACTCCAAAATAGGATTTGAAGTTTTAAATTGCCTAAATGGGACTCCAGATTACATTTTTTCCCTTCTGCAAATAAAAATCCCAATTTCTCGCTTCTCAATTCCGCTGCAATTCATCGATCGCTCTGACCCATTCTGCAATTCGTCGTTGTGATAGAATTCATCGTAGCAGCTCCGCACATCCCTTCCTCCCATGGACAGCAGCTCCACCATCGGCTATGGCCACGCACCGCAGCTCCGCCGTCGACGATCATAGTTATCCTCCACCTCCAAATTGAAGCTGTTGTAGGCTCCTCCAACAATTACAGGTGTCCTCCTCCTCCTCCTCTTCAAATTTCTAGTCCTCTACTCTCTTCTTCTTTGAATTTTTTGGATTTCAATTTTATATATTAATTTGGATTTTTGGATTTGAATTATATTTATTTAGCAAAATGCTACTTTTATAATCTGAGAATGCAAAAGTATTGGTTATTTGAAAAGGCTGCCACATTTGTGACTGTATATTTATCAGGATGACAATTTGAAAAAGTCATGTCCATAAGAAAATGTCATGCTTATGGCATTTTTATGACTTATCTGAGAATGACATAACTACTTGTTATTAGAAATGACATGTTTTTAGACATGTTTTCCAAATGATGTCAGAATTATCATCCTTAAATTGCCATTATTTTTCATCTAAAAATTCATATTTCTTACAACTGAGAATATCATGTTTTTATGTGAAACTTCCATCATCGTGGCATTTTCGGAAATAATATTGCTAAAAATGACAACATTTGGCAATCCAGTCAAAAAACATGTCATTAAAACATTGACATCTTCATATAATATAATGACATAAAAGTGACATTTTTTAGTAAGCATTTATGGCATTTTCATAAACAAATCTAATCAAAACCAAAAAAGTAATAAAACCCCAAATCCAAATATTTCCGATCATGATCGTTCATTGAATTTTCATTTTTATCTCAACTTTTCATATCCAAAACAGTATTTTGATTTATAATCTGAAATAGTAAATGAATTAACAATAAACAAAAATTGAAAAAGGAAGAAACAAGGATCAGGAAGAAGAAGATGAGAAGAGGAGGAGGAGGAGGAGGGGGAGGAGGAGGAAGAGGAAGAGGAAGAGGAAGAGGAAGAGGAAGAGGAAGAGGAAGAGGAAGAGGAAGAGGAAGGAGGAGGAGGAGGAGGAGGTTACCTGGTGCGCTGCTATGGATTCTCTGCCTGCATACCAAATGTATGCGACAATGTAATTGCCGATGCTAGTCTACTGGTTAAGTACTGGGATAGATAATCATTAAAGGTATTTTTGTCCAGTGATACTATCCTTTTCCACTTTTACCTCTCTTTTGTAGGCGGTTTATGCTAAACTGCCTATTATTTCTTTTTCCTCTTCAGACAATTTATTATTTCCTCTTTAGACAATTTATACATGAAAATTCTAGACAATTTATTATTATTTCTTTTTCCTATTTAGACTCTAAAATACCGAACTCATTTCTGGATGATCATTTTCTAAAAAGTCGTTATAGTTGAGCCATACATGGTAGAGAAAAAGGGTTTTTTCCCTCATCATGTCAAAAAGGGAGGGGAATGTGCATTTGCTTTAAAAAGTCCCTCAATAACTATTTTATGTATTTGAGTTCGCATAGAGTCTTATTAAACCTTTGGGGAAATCAGATTGGTGCGGATATCGTAACAAAAAAAGCTTATTATCCTCATCTTCCTCTTTCTTTTTAATATTTTATCTTTCTCATCATCATCGGATTTTATAGCTTGAATATTTGTATCCAGACTAAAATTTTATGATCTGATCTGGTCTTTTTTATTTAAGTATGATCTGATCTGAATAGGTCTTGTATGAGGTGGGTATAAGGTGGGTATAAAAGTGTGTACAAGAAGAAGAAGTTCTCTAATTTCTCTGTCTTCATACATCACCTTTGGAATACAATTATTATAGGAAAAACTAATAATGTAATATTTAGGGATTACTTTGTGATTCTTCAGAACTCTGGTTTATTATAAATACAAGGCTAAGGCACCCAACAGGGCAAGCCATTATTCCCAAAATTATTATTTCGTATATGGTATCAGACGCCTAGGTTTTATTTTTTTTCTTTCACGCTCAACCAATACCGGCGATCCTACCACCGCCGTCATGCATCCCATTCCATCGGAGCTGCCTTCATCCAACATCGGCACAAGCTCTTCGTTCGAGGTCGGTTCCAGCAACGCGGTCTCAGCCCTTGCATCATCAAT
The DNA here is from genome assembly GCA_945859915.1 of Cuscuta epithymum. Classification (NCBI taxonomy): domain Eukaryota; kingdom Viridiplantae; phylum Streptophyta; class Magnoliopsida; order Solanales; family Convolvulaceae; genus Cuscuta; species Cuscuta epithymum. The sequence continues at coordinate 292,281 of CAMAPF010000980.1, read as the reverse complement.
GACTTTTTCGGCATCGATGTATGGTCTTACCCAGCCGAGATCACCGCTCGTCCCAACTCTTCGGCAGCGCTTGGAATCTCAGCCCATTGATTCATATAGATTATTTGGTATGCCGCCTCCGTTTTCCTGGACTCCCACTGCTGGGAAGATTGGCAGTAGGTGTTCCGCACGTGGAGGAGTGTTGTGGGGTAGTGCAGGCCGAGGGTAAGGTCTGGTTGGGGGTGCAGCTGGTGTCAGGGAAGGTAATGGAGTTCACAGACGGTGTGGGTTGGATGGGGGACGAAAACCATGAGAGACAGAGGAGGAAACCCAAGAGGAAGGGATGGTTGATGTCGGGGAAGAAGATGTGGTTATTAAAGAATTATATGGAAAATTATTTTCATGAAAAATCACATCTAGATTGACATAAACCCGGCCTGTGGAAGGAGATAAGCAACGATACCCTTTATAACCTGGAGCATAGCCAAGAAAGACACAATGCGTAGAACGTGGTGATAGTTTATTGTGAGAGGCCGCAATAAAATTTGGAAAACATGAACAACCAAAGACACGCATAAAATTATAATCAGGCAATTTATTAAAAAGTTTTTGATATGGAGAAACTCCATGCAAAATTGGGGTAGGTAAACGATTAACAATAAACGTGGCTGTGTAAAGAGCATCAACCCAAAAATGACTAGGAATAGACGCATCAATCAATAATGTCCTAGTTAATTCAAGTAAATGTTTATGTTTTCGTTCAGCCACCCCATTTTGAGCAGGAGTATGAGGACAAGATTTTCTAAATAAAATGTCTGAATTTAAAAAATGCGTGGTAAACAAAGTGTTATCAAATTCACCCCACCATCACTTTGAAAAATTTTGATTTTAGTATTCAAAAGATTTTCAACCAGTTTTTGAAAATTAATAAAATGTGTAAGAACTTCAGATTTCCTACGCATGGGGTAAACCCAGGTATATCGAGAGAAATCATCAATAAATGACACATAATATTTAAAACCCAGATTAGAAACAACTGTTGACTGCCAAACACATAATATTTAAAACCGAGATTAAAAAAAAACTGGTTTTAAACCCTGGACCAGACAAACCATACTTTCCTTTGATATTATATAGCAACATCAAGCGGACAATCTCAAATGGCTTGAACCAGGGTACAAATGTGTGTCTGCAACTTCAACTAGTCCATTAAAGGTCTTTGGATCACCGCTTAAGTGTTAGCAAAAAACGCTTACATGCAATCGATTTCAATTGGATCAGAAAATAACATTGACTTAGAACTTCCAAATGTTAGGTGCTTTTTCATCCTTCCCACGTCGAGTCCAAACAAAGTAAGCTTTGAAACTAAACCTTTCTTGATTAACACAATTTCATTTTAAGTACTTAATTAACATATTGGTTTTTGTACGGAGTATATTCTAATCAGAATATTGTGAATTTGTAAAACTTTTAATGTAGTTGAATATATAAATTTAGTTTATTCAGTTTTTTTATTATCAATTGAGCTTAAATTCGTGAAATTCAAATACTTCTTCCGTTCCTTTTTAATTGCAACAGTCAATATTTACGTTTGTCAACGCACGAGTTTGACCATTAATATCTTTCAATCCTTATTAGTCAAAATTTTCAAAAATTCATATTTTGAAAATTTAGAATGAGAAGAATTTAACAATATTTTTTAAAAAATAAATTCATAATACATTAATAAATAAACTATAGTCAAAATAAAATATGTAAATAATACAAAAAGTCCTATTGCAATTAAAAAAGAACGGAACTAGTAGAATTCGGCTTGCAAATTTCAAATAATCCGGGATAGATGGATGAAGTATTTGGCTAATGATTGATTCTACTATTCATCCTATTCAATTTGCCTACAGTACCAATTATTGGTACGACATAAGAAAAGTCAATACAATAACCATTCAAGACATGCTATCACCATAATGATTGGAGAATTGATTCGGAGTATAAAGCGTATACGGAGTATTTCAGAGTACGGGTTTTGATCAAACTATTCTCTCGAGCCCGCTTAATTTTTTTTGATCCCGACTAAAAAATTTCATTGATTTTTTTATTCTAAAAATATTTAATTTTATTATTTTTGAAGATTTTAATGCATATTTTAACAAAGTGAATAATCAGGTTTACATTAATTTAATTCTGTTGGAGTGTTTGTCCCACATCGGCAAATTTTAAAACAATAAAACACTATATAAATTTTTGGGTTACTCATCCTATCGGGTTGACATTTTAGGATAGAATCTCAAGTCTTAACATGGTATCAGAGTCAATTCCTATTGTGGTTTGATTACTTGTTTAGCACTCATGATTATTTGGATTATTTGTCCCACACCGGAAAACTTTAACACAATAAAACACTATCAGATTGACCTTGTAAGATGAGACTCTGAGTCTTAACAAATTCTCATACTAACTTGAATAAAATTATAAAAAAAAAAAAATTAAAAGTTTTTAGTACATTAATGCAATTGAAAATAATTTCAGAGTTGGAGATGATGAACTACAAAAAAATAGTGCTTATTACAAAATGAAAAACAAACAAAACTGGAGGACCTGCTTTGAGTATCAACCATCTTTTTTAGTTTGATTTTGGTTGTTCGATATGAGAACCTGCTTTGAGTAGCTTTTGCGCAATTATTTTTTTATTTTTTACGGAGTATTTTTTATTTTAAAAGTGTAATATACCCTCTAATTTTACCTCATTAGTTGATTATTTAGTAATGATTTCAAAATAGAAAGAGAAATAAAATTTTGAATAGAAATTAAAAAATATTGGAAGAGTAAATAATTAAGTTACTAGGTATTTTACTTCAAACTGGTCATAAAAGCGGCCGATGATCAGACCATCTTCTTTCTTTCCAAACAACCTCAAAATTTTGTCATGTTGGCCAATGCCCAATGGTACGTTCTTAAAATTATATAATGGCTAGCTGTGGTCGTTACTCGTAGCACTAAATTATACTACCTCCGTGCCGCTAATGTGCACGGTGCACATGTGACATGAATGATAGCCACATAAATATTAGCAAATAAATTAACTCTCTCCTTATTTGAATGATTTTATACAATTTTAATAAGTTTTTCCCTGCAATGTCAACATCTAGACGGTCTCCTTGACATTGTAGAGAAAACCTTACCAAAACTGTATAAAATCATTCAAATAAGGAGAGAAAGAATTTGTTTACTAATATTTATGTGGCTATTTCTCATGCCACGTGTGCACCGTGCATATTTTACCATTGGAGATGCTCTAAGATGTTCCTAGTCTGACCTACACATATTAAGGAAATTATAAGCTTATCAGGAGATAAAATTTACTATTTTGACACTGTTTAGATGTAGGATAACTTTCCATTTAGAAAAATGAGAACTTCATTTTGGAACTGATGAAAAAGGAAAACAAGGAGTATATATTTAATAAATACGGATAGGAGTTGTTACTTTTAATTTCCACACATAAATACTTGCAGATCCGTCCAGATTTTTAGTAGTGTACTTGGTTGGAAATTAATTTTCTTTTACTTTTTATTACGTTCAATCCTTTCTATCTGAACCTCAAGGGAAAAGCTAATTAAAGATATAATGTATGAAAATAATTGAATAGAAAGCGATGTCATATCTTACGTACTTATATGTGTTGCAATAAAGAATACGAATAGATGACTCGATGCATAACTGCATACTGATTCTGATTCAATGTATAGTTGCGTGCATGACAGATTGTAGAAATGAATATTAATGCATGTCTGTGTGGATATGGCAATGTATGCTTAATGCTTGAATGATGTAGCGATGTTGATAATTGAAATACAGCTTCTTCAAGAGGGAAGATTCGTGTTTATACATCATACATCCCAAAGGAAAGTTTCTTCCCTTCAAACTTTGGATGTTTTTTTTGGACCGAAATTTGTTGGTCTGGTCTGGTCTGGTCTAGTTTGTTTAAGTCTGGTCTGGTCTGGTCTGTTTGAATCTGGTCTGGTCTGGGACTGAAAACAGTCTAAAAGAAAACATTCTTTGTTATCTTTGACTTTTCAAATCAATTATGGTAAAGTTTGGATCATGATTTTGATTAATATAATGTTATGAAAGTGATAAGTTTTACTTTTACGAAAGTACTTTTAACAAAGAACATTTTCATATAATTTTTAAATTATAAATAATTTTCTATTAAAATATATGATTGGTCAAAGTTGAACATAGGGAAAATTGTTGGATATGGGACTGGTGGAGTATTATTTTTCATAGGGAAAATTGTCAAATAGGTCATTGAATTTTCATAAAAAGGTCAATTAAGTCCTTCTATAGGAGGCTCTGTCCGGCCGTCGTGATTTGGGGCAGTTCCCGGTGGAATTTTTTAATGAAATTTTTTGAGCATCTTATTCACCAAGTCTAGTTTACTCATACCAAATTTCAGCTAAAAATTCAATCGGGAACACATTCAAATTAAATCTTAAAGATAACTGCGCATTTTTGCGTTCTCAAATTAATTTGAATGCGTAATTTTTTATTTCATGCATTGAATTGCGTAATACTACGTAATAAAAAAGATAAGTTTGAAGTTACTTTTCTAACTGTATTGATTAAAGTTATTTTAGAGGACTATTTTAGCTATTTTTACATATAATTTTTATTTTATTTTATTCATAAAATACATCAGAATCATCATAATCAGCCAATTCAACCTGAATTTCATAAATTTGAGCAGAATTAGGTGTTTCTCTCAATAATGACATTACCAAACCGGCTCTAGATATGTTTTTAATAGGAAAAGAAAATGAAACTTCTATTGACATCTCACAAATAAAAATTTAAAGAACATTATGGAAGTGAACACTACTAGAAAATCACCTTTTTCCTACATATGATATTTGTATGGAAAGATCATTTTTTGTAGGCTCAATTCTTTCCCAACAAAGTTAATTTGTGGCCATATTTGTGGGGCAAAGCTTGAAGGGAAAGAATTTAGCCCACAAAAATTGATAATTTGTATGGTCAAATATAAGAAGACAAATGTTAAGCACACAAACTAAATTTGTAGGCTCAACTCTTTTGGCACAAATATATTCATGGAGACAAGTTATTTTTTATGACAAAATTTAATTATAGGGAAAGCTTAGAGCACACAAATACTTCCCCACACAAACATGATGCATATACGAAGTACGTATGTAACTATTAATTTGTAGACTAAAGAGCATTCATGCCAACATACAATAATCTTTATTAATATTACAATATCGCAATTCAAAGCTAGATCTATACCCCCAAAAACTTACATATAAATAAAATAAGAGATAGACATGTTGATGAATTATATTAGAAACTTTTACATTGATCATAATTATAGGAAAAAATCTAAAAACATTGTTTCAACTATAAGTTTTACATATCTTCTAAAACGTGTAATCCTCTCCATGGCTCTTCATCAAGATGATTAACCTCAAGTTTGTCAATAAGGTGTTAGCGCATAGTGAAGCACATGAAGTCCTGATGATGTACTGAAAGTCTGGAACTTTTAGTCCAAAACATTCAATTTTTGGATAGCCTTTGCTCTATCTCCGGTCCTCACTCTATCACCACTTTCCCTTTTGTGTTTTTCCTGCTTTGTCATCATGTTATCTCCACTCTAGCTATGTTTAAGTAATGCTTGCTCTGCCATCGTTCTATCTCAACTCAATCCATGACAAATACTCTTCTAGCAGCTGTCATATACTAACGGATGGTTTGAGAATATATAAATTTAAGAACAAAATAGATGAGGAAACTTTTATGAGGGTAAACAAATTGCAAAACTTGTCTAATTATACACATTCATTATAGAGCATATAGTTCAAATGAGAATATACTCTAACTAAAACAAGAAGTATACTCTAGCAGAGTGCTCTTCTCATCAGGCCGGCTTGACGGGCTGCTCCGTCCGGCCGAGCCCGTTTGGGCACCTTCCCGGTGGAATTTTTTGATGAAATTTTTTGAGCATGTTGCTCATCAAGTCTAGTTTGTCCATACCAAATGTCAACTCAAAATTCGATCGGGAAGGCATTCAAATCATTTTTGAAGTTGACTGCGTCAAAATGTACATATAAAACTGCAGTCAACTTCAAAAAATGATTTGAATGTCTTCCCGATCGAATTTTGAGCTGAAATTTGGTATGGACAAACTAGACTTGATGAGGAACATGCTCAAAAAATTTCATTAAAAAATTCCACCGGCTCGGTCGGACAGAGCAGCCCGTCAGGCCGGCCTAACATGAAGTTTCCTCTACTCTAGCATGCTTTGAGAATATAAATGAACAATAAAGTTCAAATAGACCACTGTAAGTTAACAATAAAATGCAGTCTTCTAACTAAAATTGTTTTATGCATCATTAACCACTAGTTCTAGTTAATGTTCAACACCATATAATTGATCGATTTGAGTCTTGTTTTGGTTTAGGACTTTTGTCAAACAGTGTGCATAGTTTGTCATACAATAATTGGAAGGTCAAATTCATGTATTTATACATATCTTAAATATGTACGGAGTATTAATTAGGACATATAATAAGTAAGAATAAGAAGATCAAACTACAGAATTCATAAAATTGCTTGCTCTATATATAAATCCTAGCAAACTCATGAAATATCAGGGTTGAAAAATTGGAAACACTTTAATTCCTTCAATAGAAAATTTTCGTAATGAAGATTATTGCTCTGATGGAAGAGAAATAAAGACAATTCACCTTGTTCATGCACTAATGTGTGTGGCGATTTTTTTAAAAAAACTTAAAATTTTCTTAAATCAAAATAATACGGAGTATAATCTTCAACAATTGGTAGATCTAAGTGTATACCCAATTAGAAAGAGAAAGCAGATGATAATTGCAAATCAAGCAGAAGATTAAAAAAAAGGAATACCCGAACCTTCAAGAGAATAAGAGGCGGTTGGGATTTGAGAATGAATGGAGAGTGGAGACCATTCCTTGATGTCCATCTCTGTCTAGGGCAAAATAGGTTGTGACGTATTTTAAATTATACGGAGTACTCTATAACCGTATTCTCTTTAGTGGAGTATAAAACTTGATTGGAAAATTTTGAATGGAGTACATAGTTAATTCGATTTTTAATTAAAATTGACGTCGTTAAAAAAAACTAAAATTGACATGATTCGTTTAGATCCCGAGTGAATTGATAGAATCTATCAAATTATAAAAATATTTTTTATTAACTAAACAAAAAGATTATGTGGAAAACTAAAATTGCCCTCTTGAACAAAATCGAGCCATTTTAGTAAAAAAAAAGTAAGTTCGGAGTTAGAATGTTTCTTACTTGAACTGTTTTCAATCTTAGACCAGATCAGACTTAAACATATCAGACCAAACCGGATTAGACTTAAATAGACCAGATCAGACTTTCGTAATTATAAAATACACATAGATCAGACATTTACTAGACCAGATCAGACGAGCAAATTATAGTACAAGTAAAAACATCCTTATTTATTTTAATTATATTACTACAAAATTTAACACATGAAATCAAAGGTATAACATATGGTCTTCAGAATAAAAGTATAGCATATAGTAAAAAAAAGTGGATTTAAAAGACTAATAAATGAAAAAAGTTATCAAACGGAACTTTAATATATATTTACATAATTACATAAATAACAACAATTGCTAACAATTGTATTTACCGAACATTATTTTAGAAATCGTGTTACTAATGCGTATATATATGTGTGTGTGTGATATTTCGGGATCAATTCATAGTGGCTTAAAAGTGATACAAACCCACAAGGTGTATAGTAATCGCAATATTGCAATTTGTGGGATTAATTTTGCATGTCGTGAAATATCACTATTCCATACACATTACAATTTGTATGATCAATATTTTGTGGTAAAAGTGCAAAGCACACATAATATATTTTTGTTTGGAAATGATATTTGGGCCTACAAAATATTTTGTATGTAAAACAAAGGCTTGTAGGGACAAACCAATCCCCACGAAGTAGAAATTTTGTGGCAAAAAGAGATATTTAACTACAAATTTCATTTTGTATGGATGAATTTTGTGGGCTAAAGATAATTTTCTAGTAGTGGAAGGAATACTTTATGTCATATCCGATTACAATTATTAGAAAAAATGATGCTAAGGAATGATCAAATAATGACAAAATCGTCCTAATCAATCCTTCAAATGAATTATCGTTTGAGGAATTTAAGCGTCGAAAAAAATTGTTAAAATTCAATAATAATTTCCTAATTATCTATCTATCTATATTCCCTAAATCTAACATCTAGCTTTATTGTAATGCAAGTCATAATTAGTGCGAAAACATCTGCGTGTAGCCCGACAAGCTGTCGGGTGCTGATGTGGTGTCCCACGGGTGCGAGCCAGCTGTCTCACGTGTCCAATTATGGAATCCGCCTTCACTTCCCGACACAGAGCCATGCCATGGTCATGATGCCATGATGGTCATGCCCTGTACGAGGCCATGGGATTCGCACGTGAACTCGGGCCCTTTGATTTTGGATCATGTCTTTTCATTCCTTCTTTCACTTAAATGCATGCAGTTGTTGAATTCTCTCTCGGATCCACTCTAACTTCTTGTGGCTCCAACCCGGAAACAACAGAATTCAGACAAAAACGACAAACCTACCTCAAAACCGGCCAAGACATTACTCATTGGAACAATGAATGGAGATTCAAACTAGTACAGCTCAGTTGGTTGATGGTGAGAAAATTAGAGAAATGATCAGGTTGTACCCGTAATGGTCATGTGGAGGTTACAGCTTCTGTGTGATGAATTGCATCTCTGGTTAGTCTGGTGTAAGGGGCGGAGCCAGGGCACTGGACCGAACTGGATCGACATAAAAAATATTTTTAGGAAAAATTTTACTCGGAATTTTTTACAGTATAAATTTAGACATTTTTTAAATTTGGGTTGGGCCAGGGTTGGCCCTCCCCTAGCTACGCCCATGTCTCATGCGCAAGCGTACAAATATAAAACCTATCACAATTTAGCTGATTGAGTCATTATGATTTACATCATTCCATAAGACTTGTCACGTCACGGAGTGAGATCCTTGAGGTTGGAGATTCAAACTTTTAGGAGAATGAATGGAGATTCAAACCCACACACGTAGCTCAATTGATTGAGCGTGGGAAAATTAGAGAAATGACTAAAACGTTCTAAACTCGCAGTGACCTGTGTGGATGTTATAGTTCCTACGTGCTGGACTAAACTTCAGATGTCTGAGCGCACATAAAGTCTACCATCATTTGATTGACTGGGTTTTCGCGATTTACATCCTTCCATATGACTTGTCTGATCAAGGATGGGGGGCTTCAGGTTAGAGATTCAACCCTTTGAAGGAATGGATGGAGATTCAATATAATCTCCATGTGCTAAATTCGATCCATACAAAATTTTATGGGTCAAAAGTTCAAAACCATAGTTTGAGAAGTAATACTTTGCACATATAAATGAGATACTTCAAAAATTATACTCGCATTTCGGACTTCCGGATGGTAATGAATAACAAAGCAAAAGACTACTCGGGACATTAATCCTTGCTCTAAAATATCTTTTTGCGGCACTTGAACACGTTAGCTAGTGTTGTATTGGTCCTCCTAAGTCCGGGAGCATACAGACCTGAGACCTCCACATCTTGTTAGTAACTGGACTACACAAGAAAAGATCATGCGCAATACTTTACGTTTGAGATTAGCATTAACAACAATTTCTGCCAATATAAAAAAAAGGGAAAGTTCCCGAAATAGGATTAAAACAGTTTGAAAATTCCAAATAAGGACTGCCATGATTTTTATTCCCAAAACAGGAGTAATATAATTAATGTCAAGTTTGGAAAATACTGTCATGTTTGAAGTCTGGTACTGCCAAAACATGGCAGTAATTAGTCCTATTTTAGGAATAAAAACATGACAGTCCTATTTTGGAATTTTCAAACCTTTTTAGTCCTATTTTGGGTAAATTCTCTAAAAAGAACCATATACAATGGTTGGAAAATGGGTTATAACTTAATACTTTGCTCAATTTGAAGTTAAATATGTTAGGGAGCTACAATTCATCATTTTTTGTGAGACCAAGTCCTAATGTGTTGCACTCCGTGAGGGGAATGTTTCTAAAAAAGGACGACACTCCATCCTCGAGGGACTCCGGCCAGCACCAACCGGAGAGTTAGCTACGAGGATGTAAATTGGAGTACTTTAATCACAGGTCGACGGATAGCGAGTGTGGCTTTGACTCAAATATTTACAGAGACCCTGTGCATTTTTACACAGTAAACTTCTATCATAGTTATTGAGATTCGAAAATGAAACTTATCCCTTGTGATACTTTCTATCTAACAATTGAGCTACGTCCACCGGCAAATGTTTCGACAAATTATGTTGCGAAAAGCAATTTTAAAATGAATGAAACTCTCTGAAATCTCATCGAAGCTAGTTTTGTGTAGAAGTTCCTCACGCCAATCTTGTAAGCAAAGTTGGAGGCTTCTTATTAGCCAACTATTGCTATTCGGTTGGGTCCCAAAAGACACCTAAGTTTGTGAGAATCGAAGACTTGCATGTGATTAGTGTGGAATTACACTTCTCACACGCCATCGTCGTTCTACGGGCGTAGGAGTGCGGTACCCGATCTAGCTTAAGATAATACGAGTAATAAATAAACTTTTTGAATGTTCACATTTCAGATAAAACCCTTTTTAAGAAGAGTTGTCACTTTATTAACATGTGGAAATTAGTGTCTCCTGCCCAGACCACATGTATTCCTAAAGATGTCTGCGTGTTCAATAATCGCCGAGTCTAAGTAACACTTTTACCCCTACACTACAAGTCCATTATATTGCTTTGTGCATCATTTGATTTGTAGGATACCTTCAAAAATGAAAAAAATGTTCAATCGTGGGAATAATACATTTATTGGGTTCAGTTTCATCTTCTAATTTGTATGTTGTGTATTCGATCTTCACTTATCATTTATTATTATTGTTGTTGTTTTATGCATGCAGTGTTAGAGCTACGGGAACCAATGAAAATATTAGAAATATACATCTTCTCCTTGATCGAAGAAAAGACAACTTAATTGTAGAGCAAAACTTAGTGGGATATAATTTTCCAAATAAAAGTTATCCGATGTCTCTTAGTGTAACACCCTAATTTCAAGTTATTTAATTGTATAAGCTTATACGGAGTATATATATTCTTTGGGTTAAATTGTTATTTAGTTTAATTATAAGCTAGGTTGCAGTGCATGACATCGATTGGTCAGTTGAAAAGTATTGTAATAAATGAATGATACTTTTAAAGTTTTTGTTATTTTTGGTTGGGCTGGAATTGAAACATATGTAAAGATGGCCATGAGGCCCAAACCCAAACACAAATTCTAACAACAGTATCTCTAAGATTGGGACTCTTTACCAAATACAAATACAGACTGTTAAGGTTTGTTAACAAGTATTTGTACTCATAATGTGTGTTATGTCGAGTTACTTGACAAGTTGAAATGTTGTGGAAATACTTGTTAAGTTGTTTGATTTGTTGAGTTTCTGACACACTTGTTATATGGCATAGTTTAGATTATGTTAATTTTGTCTGTTTAAGATTTTATCAATGTTTTTTCAGTTTAGCTATAACTCGTAATAGCATTCTTTTGTAAGGGTTACTTAACTAACTAAAAGTAAAAGGTAGCTAAAAATCATAAATAGGACTACACTGTTTTAAATTTCTTAGTGGGACTAATTATGTGTGTGTGGAAAAATATACCCCTGTATTTTGTTGGTTAAAACAAAAATTTAATAAAATTAATAAAAATAAAAAATTAGAAAAATCACAATTAAAATTAAATTAAAAAATAAATAAAGTTTAGAAAAATTTATAAATAAAAATTAAATATTCAAAAACGACATTAGTAATACTCCGATCACCGGAAAAAATCCCAACATACATTAGTAATGCCATATTGATGACAATTTCAATGAAAATTTTGGCATTATCAAAGACTAATAATGTCACTTTCTTGTCATGTTCCAAAAAAATGACATTTTTTCACCGATGGGAGGTGGTGGTGCTGGGAGGCGATAAAGGAGGTGGGAAAGGCACCCATATTTTATTTTTATTTTTATGGGTTTTATTAATATTTTATTTTTTTTACTGTTTTTTATATTTTTATTTATAAATTTTGTACTAATTTTTTTAATTTTTGTATGACTTTAATTGTTTGTTTGCGATTTTATTATGAATTAATACTCTTAGGGGTATTTAGGTAGAGAATTAATGTTTAGTCCTATTTGTGAATAATTTAGGCTTTAGTTATATTTGTGAAATTAATTTTCCATTTAGTCCTATTTAGGACAATCACTATATTTATAATTTTTTTTTAAAAAAAAATTGCCCGGGTAGGCAAACCGCCCATTGGTGGGGCAAATGTCGGAGAACATTTGCCTGATTTTATTAGGTGTAACAAAAAATACAAATGGAGAGGGGGGCTAGGCCAAAAACCCTCCAGGGAGGCATTCCTCCACAAAATACATAAAAACCAATACAATTAAACGGATGAAAATAAATCAAACAGGGGAGAAATGCAATCCAATCTAAAAGAGTGTTTGCAACTGCTTTTGCTTAAAAAAGCACTTTGGTAGTGATTTTGGAAAAAGTGATTAATGGAATAGTAAAAGTTGATAGTGTTTGAGAAAAAAATGATATTAAAAAGTAAAAGTTGGTAGTGTTTGGTAAAATAAGTGCTTTTTGTGTAATAGAAAAAGTAAAAAGCATTTTTCACACGAAAGCCGAGAAACGCTTTTTAAGTAGAAATTGTCATTTGAAAACACTATTTTTAACTATTTCAAGCCAAAAGCCGAGAAACGCTTTTTTTAAACTATTGCAAACACTCCCTAAACAATATATCTGAAAGACGGAATGCCAAAAAAATCCAAGTAAAAGGCCTTGCTACTTAAATTAGATAAAGAATCAATCGAAGTGTATACTTGAATTGGGCCGACTCATTAGTCACAATGTAATGGGATGCCCAATTCCTCTCCTGCCAAATATACTTAATTGAATGAGACTTTTGTCTGAAGGACCAGATGAGTAATCTCCTGAAGATACATCGATCATCTCCCCTCCCTCCTAGCTGTAAGAAGCTCGACCACCCTCGACGCATTAGACTCCACAAAAAATCCTCCATAGCCGGAACCCAACGCCCATTTTGTAGCTGTCACAATAGTTCTCAACTGTACTTCGAGACTGGATTCAGCGCACATCGGAAAACGCAGAGCGAAAATCATCTCACCGTTTTCATTCCTCATGATAGTTGCACCCACAGCCCTACAAGGTACAAATGAAGCATCCACATTTAATTTTAATTACCCTCTAGGTTTAATCCACTTTGCAATTGAAACGTTAGGTTGGAGCTCGTGTCTTTAATTTAGGAGAAACCATCGCTTCCTCATAAAGAATATCAACGATAGATCTAAATTTCATTTTCTTAAAACTTTGAACCCATGATTGGGTATAGGTTTAACCTGCATGATAAGATTCTCTGTCGTAGGGAAAGAAACTGACCCCCCAGATTATATTGGCATAACCCTTACATATGTGCCAAAAAATTATTCCATGGAGGTTTTGTATGAAAACATCAACAAACGTTTTGCTACCAGCCTTAAATCACAAGTTAATCAACACATTTCTGATTGAAATTTTGTTAGAAATGATTGGAATTTCCGAAATTCGCATAAAGTACTTGCAGACATCAAAAACCCTACTACACTGAAATATAACATGGTTCATGTTGTCACTCTGCTTCCTACACATAGGGCAAATGGATGGCAGGATAGTCCTTTAGAATGTAGACAAATTGTCAGATATAGGAATGAATAGGTGAAAGACTTTCCACTCAAAGAACTTAATATAAGTTGTTACTGATTATGCCACATGTGTTTAAAGGAGAAGGTAAGACCATAATTATCTCTGACTTTATTATATGCAGAGTTTAGAGTCAAGTGGCCCTCTGTTTCAAGCTTCCAAACTATCGGCTGAGCATTCATCTCACACAAATCAATGGCAATATGATGGATGGAACAAATCCTTCTCCACACTGGTGAGTCAGTGTTTTAAGAATCGTGTAATTATCTCTTGGATATCTAACTTTGATATAGGCGAGAGTTCCACAAAGACTTACCAGTTTTCCATTTCCACCAAAGTTTCAAAGTATTCCACATTTGTTAGAGCCCTTATTCCAAAAACACCTTCTTCAGTAGGTCCACATATCTTATCCCACCTCATCCAATGAAACTTAGGCTTGTTGTTTGATGAACCCCAAAAGAAGGAGGACATTTTTCTTTCCAGGATATTGATAATCTTTTTTTTGGGCAGGGTGTCAACAACTAAAAGTTGAAGAGGCACTGAATTTAGCACATGTTTTATAAAAACCAATCTACCCCCACCCCCCGAGATAAGTTTCCCTGCTTCCAAGCTGCAAGTTTAGAATCAAATTTATGGATAAGATGTTAACAATAATGACATCTATTAATCCCTTTGTGCATATTTACTCCCAAATACTTGATAGGCAGAATAGTTTTGGTCATGCCCAGTAGCTTGTGAATGGTCTGTATAAGAATCTTAGGTTAATGGCTTTTCCGAAGAGTTGAAAAACTTCAGCTTCCGCTTATTGGGCCTTACGTGGGATTGATCTTTAACTTCAAAAGCCTTTTAGGCACTTTAGATTTGTTATCACGTCTTTAACTATGTCCATACTTGAATTTTATGGGTAAGGTCTAGCCCCCCCCCCCCCCACATGTAATATGTTTCTTCTCTTTGAATAAACTATGGTGATTTTTCTTTTAAAAAAAGGCAGTTTTGCCACATAAAAAGGAGCTTTTATGTAAGTTTACAGCTTGTCCTGAAGCTTGCTAATGTATATTCAAGAAATTCTTGAAATTTAAAAGTGATCTAAAATCCTTTTTTAAAAAGGTTAGAAGGTCATCCGCAAACCGTAGATGAATTCTAGGAAAGCCAGTAGCTCCCATCCAAAAGGCTTTATAGATCCACATTCAAAATACCACTTCAAGCCACTGGAAAAAGACTCGAAGTCAATATAGAGAGAAAAGGTGATAACGTATCACCTTGTTTAACTCCTCTCTTAGGTTGGAAAACCTTGAGGAACCCCATTTATGATAATAGAGAGAAAGGTTGGCTGCAAATTATTTAAGATCAATTTAACAAACTATTTGGCAAAGCCAAATTTTAAAAGAATATTTTCAATAAACCTCTAAGAGACCCTATCAAAAGCTTTAGCCATGTCAATCTTTATCACCACATTTGACCCTCTGACCTTTTTATCCATGGAATGGATCATCTTTTGAGCAATCAAGATTTGATCAGAAATGTCTTTTGATTGCATGAATTTTGCATGTTCTTCTGATATCAATTTTGGCAGAATTAAAGAAAGTCTGGAAGCTAAAACTTTGGTACAAACTTTTCCAATGAAATTTGATAAACATATGGGCTTGAAATCTGAAAAAGTGTCAAGCCTTTAGGAACACAAACACCCAGGAAAAAATTCTTGCACAACACTAATCACATCACTAAGACTCCAAATTGCCTTCTTAATCTCCTCTTCTGTAGGTAAAGTAAACAACATGTCATTATCTTTTGCAGTAACTAGGTATAAATTGGAGAATGTTATGGGCATCCACATCATCTTCATGAGAATATAGTTTGGAGAAAAATCCACATCAACTTGCCTTGTTCTAGGTAAATCAATCACCACCTTGCCATGCCTATCTTTAATTGATGATATTTTTTGCCTTCTATTCCACACTTTAACAAAAAAAATGGAAGAAGTGAGAGTTTGAGTCACCATCCTTGAGCTAGTTTAAGTGAGCTTTTTGCTTTTGAAACCTTCTTTCCAATTTAAGCTTAGAATTTCTTAAATGACTAATCTTCAAGCTTAGAGTCAGAAGGATCTTTCTGCCTGTAGAACTTCCTTTTCACTAACCTTCATATCCTCAAAAATATTTCCAAACACCTCCTTATTCCAAATTTGCAATTTTTTTTAAACATTGAAGTTTTGATACCAGTACCCTCATTCCTTTGCCAAAATAATGAGATTTCAGCTAAAATTGCCCTTTCTTGTAAAAGATGGAAGAGATAGCCACATATTTTGGAATCTAAAATCCTTAGGACTAGAAAAATCACTTTTGAAACATTGCATAAAGATTGGGTTATGATCATAAGAGGAGCTTGTCAGTTTATCCACCTTCATATGATCAAAAGCCTCAATGAAATGACATTAAATAGAATCATATCAAGTCTTCTCCACAACCTTCCTTTGGACCTAATCCCAGTCCAAGTAAATTTAGGGCCACTGTATGGTAGGTCAATGAGATCACATGCAACAATACATTCTTTAAATTAATCATAATACCTAAATGGGGTATAACAACACCTTTATGTTCATTATGCTCAGCTAAGGTATTAAAATCCCCCCCCAATGAACCAAGACTCTTTATTATTATTATTATTATTATCATCATCATCATCATCATCATCATCATCATCATCATCATCATCATCATCATCATCATCATCATTAAAGGACTTCAAAGATTCCCATAAAAGTCATCTAGTGATGTAACAGTGACTCTGCCATAGATAAAAGTGACCCAACAAGTAAAATCTTTATTTTTTAACTTTTATTAGAACAAATTGGGGGTGCCGAACAGTATCAAGAATAGTAATAGATATGGAATCCCCAAAAATGCAAATCATAGTAGTGATACGAGAAATCAACACGACATTTGAACCCAACTTATGTTTATAATCCTCAACTTGATGATATAATCCACAATTGTAAAATCCACAATTGGTTCAATTACTACTACTAAATGAATCTTCCATTGTTGAATAAGAAAAAATAACCTGCATGAGGAAGACTCCAGGCCCCTTAAGTTCCAAATTGGCACCAAGTTTGACCCCAATTGGCGCTGGTCCCCTTGATGATATGTGTGTGTGTGTAAATGAAATTAACTATCTCAAACCTCTGCATCACGGAAAACTATTCCATAACACTTTCAGTCTTCATAGGAGTCATGAGTTGGTGAATAGTGCACCATAACAGCCTGAACTTTCATGGTCCAAGTTTTTTTTATGAAACTCTTGAAAACATAGCACATTCCAATTATTGTATAAAGTTTAGAAATTTACATAGCTAGGAGAAGATTGTAGGAGTGTGCAGATGTGGGGGTGTCTATAGTATTTTTTTTTTTACAATCTCCATTTAGGAGAATTGTCGTAAGTGGGGTATCTCTGCAATGATGAAGGTATGTGCAACAATATTAACTTAGTTATCTCTCTTGTGTAGTTAATTCAAAGGTAGGCACTTAAATGTTGTACAATTTTTTTATATGCACACTTATATTTGATATTTTATAAAAAATTGAAAAACTGGAGACCCAATTTATTAATTTCCTTGCCAAAACAACCATTTAGAGTTATATCAGAAATACTTTACATCATTCTTCTAAAACTCATTAGGCGCTAGCTTAGTCGGGCTATTGAGGGGCGCCTAGCGCTTAGACAGCTGACTTGGCCAATTTTTTGAACGACTAGACCGATTCTTTGGCCGGCTAGGGCGATTAGTCCTCTACAATTAAGGCCAACTAGGCCGATTAATCGGTCCGACTAGGCTGAGTTTTAGAACAATGCTTTTCATTTATTCTTATCACATAAACTTTGAAGTGACAAAATGCATGTATAGCCTTTTCCTTTAATAGGACACGACATCAAACAATTATACACAATCAGATTATTTTTTTTTTTTAAAATAATGAATATAAAAGTGTAAATCTGATATATGTTAAACACATTTATTTAAATTAGATGTAATTGTGATACTTCCCAAAAATGCTTAAACAATTTGAAATATGTGTTTGATAATTTTTAAAAAAAATTATGACAAATGTTATATAAAAATTCAGGTACTAAATGTGTGTATGCATCTAGGATGGCACAACTAGACATAACAAAAAGTATGTGAAAATGCGTATATGTGTGATTGTTTTATAAATATAATATGTAGCATAACTTGAACATTTAGAATAATGATTTGTTCTAAAATATGTGCAAAGGGATTTTTTATAATGTTGATAGAATGCAATTGATTTTTAAAACAATGCCCCCCCCTTAAAAACAGTGCCCCTTTCAGAAAATAACTAAGCAATCAATGACTAAGGACCCAAAAATTGTGTTCGATAAGATTGCACAGTGGAAACATGAAAATTAATCGTAGTGCCCATACCTTATAACTTAGTGCGGCCCGAGAGGATGTTCATGATTATGTTCCTATTATATACTATCTTATGTTTTCAAAAATAGTATTTTTTTAAATAACCTTATATATATATTAATTTATCTACACTAATACGAAGTATATCGTAATATATACACAAACATGTAAAAAACACTCGCACATACATTTACACATCATAATTTATTCGTCACAAAAAATAAATGAAATTATTTTGTAGACTTATTAATTAGTAATCCAATTACATTTGTTTGAAGTTACAAAATTCGGATCCTTTTTATTATAACAAATCACAACATAATTTCACGCACTTTGTGTTGAATTTTGAAAGTTATCCAAAGCTACATTCAATTATTTCATGTATATGATTGTGTGACAAATGACATATAAAAAGTGTGACCTCAAAATGGGTATATAAATATACATATGTGTGCATACGTTTAATATACACATTTCAGCCTGGCCCCAATTATTAATTTAATGATTTTCGGATATAGTGTGTATCCGTGCTAATTTATTAAAATTGTGAGTGACACAATTTATTTTGTACAAAGTGCAAAATGCATTTTGTAGGCTGTACATAAAGCACTGACTATTAAATACCATTGGGAGTGATACGACCACACAATGCAAAGTGCAAACGTGTAAAACAAATCCAATGAATGTGTGGTAGTTCATTGCTGTCGTGATCAACACATGTACAAGCACATGAACTCCGCCATCTTCTTCAAAGGTTATTCCCATCACTCTTAGATGTCATCAACCAAGGGAGCCGAAGACCTATTACCACGAGACATGCAAATTTCATTGTAAAAAATCATTATTTTTTTCCTCACGTTTTTGTTTTTCAGAAAATAGAAGTGCCACTACTTGTGATGTTGATGTTTATGAGTGGGAATTCGTTCCAATGCATTTATTTTACTTTTAGATATTGAGAGATTGTGTGATGTCATTGCTTCCCTATGAAATGAAAAATGCTTGAGGCTTGACAGTTCATGCCCTCTTACTAGGAATCAAGATTCATCGGTAGACATGGATACTCCCAAGTTCTTAAATTTTATAAATGCTTCCGGTTCTCCAAATCATCAATTGGATTTAATTAGGGTTGTCTGATAAGTACATATTTCAACATGCATTTGATCATAGTTGAGATCGGCTTTTGATGGTTTTCATAGCTTAAATGTGTCATAAGGCTCAAAATAGCCCAAGCCATATTTTATCGGGTTTTGGTTTGCATTTGGTGTTTTTAGAATTAAAATCAGGAAATTGAGCCCCGACACTGGCATCGAAGAATTAATCAGGAGGACTCGATACACATTTTAGAGTTATTGAGAAGCATTGAAGGTCCAAGATTTATTAAAGGAGTGATTTTGAAGTCAAAAGAGTTCAAGGATCAAGTACGAAATCAAATGGGGATGAGTAGAGCTTGAAAACAGCGATCAGGATGACGTTCTGTCAATCGTTCAAGCATATACTTTTGTAGAACCATTCAAAGTACACAATCAGAACCGGCCATAGGGGGTAGGCACCTAGGGCACCACACCCAATGGGGCATCACTTTTTAATTAAAAAACTAGTATAACATATATGTATATTAATATACTAATATTAATATATTAATATGTACTCCATATGACCGTATGACCAATTGACCATCCGTCTGCGGCCAGTGGGTAGGGAAAAGTCTGGGCGGAGTTCTACATCTAATATATTACGGAGTAATTATTATTTATTAATTGTATTAAATTTGAAATTTTGTGTTGTATACTTTTTCTTCTAGCAGTGAATTGTTTACCAAATTTAGTCTCAAATTTGATTTTTTATGTATATATTTTCTAATAGTTTAACTAAATTATTATTTTGTAGTGTCTACTACTATGATGGGAAACGAAAACAAGAGTCAAGAACTTCAAAAAGAAAAATTAAGAAGAGAAAAGATGAAGTAATGCAAACTTTTGCGGGTTCCATGGATAGGCATGTAAAAATTAATCCTTCAACATCGACCTCAAACAAAAATCTTGAGGCAAATGATAAAGATGAGATTGAAAATATTGGTGTTCAACTTGAGAACAAATATGAAAACAAGGACGAGGATAGATGTTCAAAATTATATTGTAGATGTGTTGCCTGTTACTCTTGATATGACCGAGTTATGAGATCCAAGTAACTACTCTTGATTGTAGTGATGTGCTGACAAATTTTGCACATGAAAAGGCAAGAAGAATAGGCTATTAGGTAGTGCTTTTATAATTTTATTTATTTCTTAGAAGAATTCTGTTTTCAAATACTTTATATCAATGTTAAATCAAGTATTATCATTTACATTTAGTAAAAAACGGTGTTATAATTTTTTGATTATATCATATTTAATTATGTTATTAATTTTAAGTACTATTTGATCTCATTAGTCATTCTTTGTCTGGGGCATCAAAATTTCTGGAGATGGCCCTGTACACGATTCAAATTGCATATGAAAGCTAACTTCAAGGGCCACAAATCATATGAAGACACCATGACGAGAATCTGATAGTAGAAAGGTGAAAACAGATGAGGAAGTTAGATAATCGCTGTTGAGATTTCAGGATGCAACCTTCCACCATTTTATTCATAGCTTTTGATTGGATGATCCAACTCCAATTTTACAAGATATGATAGATAGAAGACTTAATTAGATACAACTTCGGCGAAGAAAGCATAGTCAAATTCAGACAAGAAAGGCACACTCCGTGCGCCCGAAGTACGCACGTCGTGCGCCCGAAGTACGCACGTCGTGCGCGGAAGAAGAAAAACATGTTGAGGCTGCTGGAGGCCGTGTACGCCGTGCGTGACGATTTTTATGCTCGGGTTGCTCTGGAAGCACGGGAACACGCACACCGTATGTGCGCTCCATGTGTCTTTTTCGGCCAGAATTGCTCCTTTTTTTTATTTAAACAGTCTGTAAACCCCTGTTTTTGGTAACGGAGCTTAGAGAGAGGCCTAGGATGAAATTTTGAGTACGTTTCCGCTTTGTTATTCAATATCTTGGGATTATTTGTAAGTTTCATCTTTTTAAGTAATAACAATTAATTCTTTAATCCCAATTCTGTTGATTCTTCAATTATGAATTGTGAGTAGTTTTAATTAAAGATTTGGGATTGATGAAGAGGCTAATCATCACCTAGGATTAATTTCTTGATGGATTAATTGCCTGATCTTTATTTAATTTGTGTTTGAATAATTTAATTGATATCTTTTGTAACCTGGAACGGCCGCTAGGATTATAATTGCACATAGAATAAAATAAGAGAGATCTAATTTATTCTAGGGCACTTTCACACCCATTTAATCGTTCGCTAAGAGATTAGTAACGGTTAGGGAGACATACGCTCGCTCGCACAATCACGATTCTTTTCCCATTACTACTACATTTTTATTAGTGCGAGTAAACTCACATCAGTTTAGGGCACTGTTACCGGGGACAGTGTCGGTTTTAAGGGTTAATTAATTTATGTGCCTTCTTTTAGTTTTTCGTAGAATATTTCTTTACTAACCTTTCAAAGAAAAAAATACGTTTTAAAGAGGCATGAGATGGACTAATCCAACTCAATTCCTGGAGGAAAACTTTACCCTCAAACCTCCACAGAATATTCACCATATACGCCCTATGCTTCTTACATTCCTCATCAGTATTACACTTCTCATGAATATTACTCTCCTACACCACAAAATATTCAACCTTCTTATCCATTCCCTCCAACCACACAATCCTTCCAATATGATTCTTCTCATTATTATCCTTCACCACAATATCCTTGGGTAAGAGTAAGACCAAGCTCTATTCTTGAATATGTTGTCCAATATAAAACTGCTGAGGAATTATCTGATTACTTTCTTAAGAATGGCATTTGTTCCTTCTGTGGAGGACGTCACCATTTATCTTTTTGCATAACCCACTTCATCCCCTCCACAAATTAGGAACACAAACGTTTCAGTCATTCCTACATCATTGCCGAGTAATGAGCCACATAGTCAATTGGAGGAAACAGGCTCAGAGAGATTATATGACTTGGAAGAGATGCTCATACAGTTCATGAAGACTACTTCAACCAGAATGCAGAATCTAAGGATTCAGGTGGCAAAAGCCCAATCTGAGGAGTCCAAGAGATCCCATCCCAGTGAAACTAACATCAATCCAAGTGAATGTATTGAGGCTGTCACGCATACAGATGGGAAGCACTTTGAGACAGCTGAGCACAATAAGGAAGCATCTCTCCCTATGAAAGAAGAACCATCATGTACATTTTTGGATGTTCACTCGTGCATTGTCGCAGATCTGGATTTGTTTGATTCACCACTGAAGGATGATGCCTCTTTTATCAATGATGACCACATCATCCGAGAATACATTGATAACAAGGGTGTTTCTAAGAGTTGGGATGCTCACATGGGGAGTGATACAGAGTCCAGAGGAGATGTTGTGAATTTTCATGATATTTGTGATTAAAAAAAAGACTTTTCTATGGTGAGCATTGTGTTGCTCCAGATTTTTTCTTCGAAACATCTTTTGAGCTTCCGTTGATGCCTAAAGTAATCAAAGTTATGTTTCATGTTTTTTGTCCACTCAAAGAGAATATGAGGTTCATTCTTCACTTCTGTGTTGATGAGGTTTATGAACACCATGTGTTGCTTATGTGGACTCGAGAATTTAGAGGACTGCACCACTTAATGGCATTTGTGGAGCGAAAGTTGGAATCTTTGAAAATTAGTGCACTATTACAGTCTTTGCTATTTGATAGCCTATGAGGTATCGTCGGGCACACGACGTTAAAAATAGTGCTTCCTGGGAGGCAACCCTGGTTTCCTTTTGCACTTTAGTTATTTTTTTATTGCTTTCAGATAACCCAAGAAAATATCAAGGGGGGGGGGGTCCATGCGTTTTTATTTTGTGTACTTTGATTTGCAGCTTCAAGTATTCTTAGGAGATGGTGTGCCGTTGAAATTGCTGACCCGATGTGTCTGGTGCCCGAGACAAAGACCTTGGGGAGTTTCTACTTTCCTTGCCTGTTTTTAAATGTTGAATTAAGCTAGTGAACACGAGTGACTCATTCTCTTTACCCCTTGTTCATATTGCATTTTTTATCATCGAGAACGATGTCAAAGTTTAAGTCTGGGGGAGTAAATTGGACTTTTGGGCAGTAGTTGTTACGTGAGATTACTAGTGTCAGCATGTGCAGATGTTAATTGTATATTTGCGAAAAAGTCATGTCAAATTTTCGTTAAAATTTTTCCTTGAACTATTTCTTTGTGAGCTGGCTAGAGTTTAGACTGTGCTATTTAAATATTTCTTAAGTTTTTTTGGCTTAAAGTGCTGAGATGAGGAAGACATTAGTTACCCATTTAATTCACTTTTTCCCAACCCACCTGAATAAGTCCTTTAGGAGAAGCCACTTTGAGCCTGACCTTTCTGTTCTTTTACCCATAATTTGAGCTCTATTGCCAAATGACATCTGTTCTTACCCCTACATAATTTTGGCAGTGTTTTGGTGTTTAGGGTGTTAGGGGATGAATTTGCCAATTTTAGTGAGTTAGTTAAGAGCCAATTTGGCACTGTTCCTATGCCCCAAATGGGATAAGAGCAATCACTCTTTAGAAATGTGATATTTTCGAGTATTGCATTGTAGACATGAATTCACCTTTTTAATGAACCTTAATTGCTAACTTTTTGTGCATGGCGATTTTTACGCTCAAGTTTCTCGGGACGCATGGGAACACGCACGCCGTGCGTGGGTGCCGTCCAATGACCAAATCATTAATGACCAAAATTCGACCTAGTTACCAACGTCAACCCATCCAATGACCAACATCCGTCAGTCCAGTTACACTAACACGATCGTTCAGTTACACTTACCCGACTCGTCCAGTTACAGTTACAGTTACCTGACCCGTCTAGTGACCAACATCAACCCGTCAAGTGATCAACATCCGAAAATTTGTCAGTAACCAAAATTATTAGTGACCAAAAATTCTGTTATAGTTACCAAAAACCAATTAAAATAATCTAATATGAACCGTTACAGTTACAGTTACTCAACCTATGTAGTTATAATTACCCGACCTAACCGGTTACAATTACCTAACCGAATAGTTATCTGATTATAATTATCCAAACCAATTCGTTACATTACCCTATCTGATAGTGACCCAAACAAACAACCACCGCCGTCTAATGCCATCGTCGGAAACCACCACATGCCCCGGCCAGATCCGCCGCCAGTTGCCCCCGCCAGATCCGCCGCCACATGCACCGGCTAGATCTGTGAATCCTAGCCGCGCCATGAATAATTCCAACAGTTGAACAACGTCGTTCCCTCGCTACTACCACCACCACCTGCCACATAGCCACCAAACCCTAGCCGCCGTTTGAATGTCTGATATCCATCTCAATTGTCGTTCGACCCTCTTCACACAAATCGGACGAAATCAAGACTCGGTTCGAGAAGAAGAGCAGAATGAAGAAGATGAACCTGGATGATGGTGACGCTATGTCTGGACAACGGCGGCGAGGTGGTCTACAGTTGGCGGCGAAGATGGCGACAAGTGAAAATAGAAGAAATCAGGGGCGGCACAAATGTTAGTGAGAGGTGACGGCGAAGACAAGGGGGGAAGACGGCGGCGACAATGGGGAGAGGCGGCGGCGTAGCATGGTGGATGGCTAGAGGCGGAAGGTCCCCCAGGAGAAGATCAATCGGCTAGGGGAGAAGAATTTGATTCGCAGGGAAAAGGTTCCGTGGTATGAAAAATGCTATTGTTACCCCATTTTGTACCTCACTTTGTACTCACCCCCTATGTTTGTGGCTCACAAATACACTTCATTAAAATGGAGCAATTCATTTAATGTGTTGGACTTTTGTGAGCCACAAAAATAGGATGAGGTACAAAATAGGGTATAAAATGTGGTACCTATAGCAAAGTTGCGGTGTATAGAGTTTTG
Source organism: Cuscuta epithymum (assembly GCA_945859915.1). Lineage (NCBI taxonomy): Eukaryota > Viridiplantae > Streptophyta > Magnoliopsida > Solanales > Convolvulaceae > Cuscuta > Cuscuta epithymum. The sequence continues at coordinate 266,977 of CAMAPF010000980.1, read as the reverse complement.
AGTCAGGGGTGTTTTAGTCGCTTCATTAAATTTCAGTCCGTTTTTTGTCCAATTTTAAAATTAGTCCCGTTTTTGTCTTCATAGAAGTCTATGGTATTAGTTTTGACATTATTTCAAAATAATAACACTGAATTAATTGAGTTTTTTACTTTAATTCTGTCTTTTTTATTTTGATAAAAATCGAACCAAATCATACTCCGTAAAACATATGCATATGCTAGATAATTCAAAACTTGTTCTTCTGTGCAGGAGGGATTATCCCTCAAAACCCTCCTCAGCGTTGTCTCACTTTTCCCTCTCACGTAATCAGTCGAAACTAACGACCAGACATTCCCTTCTAATATTGCCGGCAATATTAGGGTTCCGACGACATGTCCTCGTAACAGGGCTCTCTCGCATCTTCTTTGTTTCGACGAATGGAGAGAAGGTTCGAGGAATCCTCCTCCATCCATTCGCCCTCCAACATCAATGGCGGTTCCAGCCCTCTGAAATATTCTTCGGCCCGTCCTCTTAGCTACACTTGTCCCAGAGTACAGGTATGTTCGTGATATCTGAATTGAATAACTGTATGCATTTCTGCACTGGTAAATGTCTCAGCTTTCTGCCTTGCCACTCTCAATGAAAGCAGGACTCGAGCTATAAAATCTTCAGTTCAACTCTAGTACTTGTTCAACGGAACTTTTTTCATCATGATGTATGCTACTGGGTGTGCAGTTGAGGTCACTAACATACTGTATAGCTAATTGAAATCGAAGTTGGCATAACTCCACTTGATGTTGTCATGTTTCTAATTTTCAATCTATGCATCTCTAATATGAAAAAGGAATCTAGCGTTACAGATTGTAGAGAAGAAAAAAGGTATAGGAATCACAGATGTAAAACAATAGGGAATTGTTAGGGGAATAGGGGTACAATTTCTGCCCGTTTTAGCCTGAATTCGGGTATGGAAATCTTTTCCAAAACCCCCTTCTCTTTCTGGATTTTCAATAAATCCTCTCTAGTTTTCTCTCTCCAATTTGGGCTTACTAAAACCTATAGCTGCTCTTCCTCTCTTCTTCTTCTCATTCTCTTGTGTGTCTCTTCTTCCCTTTTACTATAGTCTGTTACTTTCCCCAATAGTACTACAGGTCCTCTTTGTCTGCTATGGCTCAAACAAAAAGTCAGTAATATTACGTGGAAGCATTGGCAAAGCATCGAATCCAACTTTTCAAGAGTCAAGTCCAAATATTACTTTCACACTTGTTGGAGTGGTACTGCAAGAATGAAGCATTACCTTGCTCGACCAAAGGCAAATGTTATTAATCTTACTATAATTTTTTACTTATGCTGCTTGCTCTTAGTTTTTCTAAGATAATATATGTTTATTGGTCATGCATTGTCTTAAGTGAAACCACTTTCATGAAAATGAGAATTGCTGGTGAATATCTTGGTTTATGTTTCTAACTACAGGGAGCGTTAGAGCATTTGGCGTCAATTTATCCAATTGAACTATGTGATGAAGCAAAAATTGAGCGTTGCAGAGCGACTAGAGATCTGAGAAGCTGTGGGCGTAATGTACGAAGTGTTCTAAGATCATGTAAGCATGCATCTTTATGCGAGGAGTGCAGCCAGAGATGTGATGTTTGTCCAATTTGTAGAGTTTCTTTGCCAAAAGATTCAAACACACTTCAGCTCCGTCTCTATTATGAGTGCATAGAGGCTGGTCTTATCTCAAGTAGGTGTGATGACAGACTACAGGAGAAGGAAGACAGTGAGAAACAGCTATCAGCTGATATCCAACGGCTTTATTCCTTGTTTGATGTGGCACTTCAGAACAATTTGGTCTGTTTAATATGTCATTGTATCCTCTGCCTCTATTTTCGATACGATGCACATTTTCAGTGTATTTCTAAGATATCGATATTGACTTAGGTGATTTTTATGCTCTTCCTAGAGTTCTTGCAAACACATACGGAGTATATTATTGTCGTGATGCTAACACTTAATATACCATCACGAGTAATTATGGGTAAAAGTAAGATGATAGAAACATATTGGTGCTGCATGTTTGAAGCCTTGCTAAGTATATTATTGTCGTGATGCTAACACTTAATATACCATCACGAGTAATTATGGATAAAAGTAAGATGATAGAAACATACTGTTGCTACATGTTTGAAGCCTTGCTAAGGGATAAATAGTGACTTCAATGCTGTTCTTTGCAGTAATTTTTTACTATTATGATGTAACTATATCCTTAACAGATTGCTAACAGATGTCACAGATGTCTGTATGGATGAGAGTGCAGTATCTAGCGATCCTGTCATTGCCTTTTTACTTGATGAAGTAGTTGTGAAAGATTGGTGCAAGAGGACATTCAGAAATATTCTGAATGAGACTCAAGTGATATGTATCCTATGGAATTGACATTATACAATCATATTCTATTACTTTAATTTTATTTGTACATAAATGGGCAGCTCAATATTCCTTGATTTTCCAAATAGATAATGACTCATTGCAAGGAATGGAAGAAAACTTGAGCTCACTTCTAAATCTGTCTGTTGAATTAACTGGCTTGTCCAATGTTATTGAGGTTCTGGAAGCATCATTTAAACATTCTCTTTCAGCAAAGCTACATGATCTACATCATCTTCAAGAGCACATATTGAAAACCAAGCAGGTTAAATCTTCTATCCTTGTTTCTTACAAAACCTCATGTCTTACATTTGTGTATGGAAGGATACTAAAGTAGTTTCTTAATAGTTAATACTTAATACATAATACATTATATTCCATGATTACTATTCAGGTAAAGTTGAAAAAAGTTTGAATGCTGTTAATTATTTGTGTGGGGTATCATTAGACTAGAGGTATGCTTGGTTTTCAGCGGGAAAGTAAGGATAATATAAGCACATAGGTTGAATCGTTTCTATTGCTTTTAGTGGTGTTACTTGCATTGCGTACCTGTGAGTGTTACGTTCGACTATTTGATGATTGCATGGTTCTGACAAATCTTCATAAAAAATCTTTGTTATTGAGTAGCGTTATCTGTGAAAAGCCTTTAACTTGGATTTTTGGAAAATTTAGCACATGGAAATGATGGTTTGGTGTATAAGACATAAGTTTCTCGAGAATGTGACTTCTCGCTTCAATGGTAATTTTGCATCATGGGTGAGCCTTGTTCGTGAAAGAAAGTCTGCTGCAATCAGACGTGCCTGGCCAGATTCTGCAAATCAGTCCGAAGAGTTAAGTGCAAGCTCAACACTCTTTATCGAAGATGCACTTACAAATCTTGAATCGGAGCTATGTGCTGATGATTACCAGGAAGAATATGATATAGCATGTCTACAAAAAGATGGAAGATCTTCATTCTTACGATCGAAAATAGGGGGAATGGCTAGCAGTTACCCATTTCAGAGTTTGCGTGGTGCCACTGATATTCTCTTTTTACACGGAAGTTCAGATTTAGTGGTTGCAAAACAAGCAATTGTATCCTCTTCTAGTAGTACATGTGTGATGTGTGTATTATCTACTCACACATGCACATATATATGTGTGTGTGTCTGTGTGTATGTGCGTGTGTGGGTATAGTATTTGGCAGAATTGATCATTCCAATATTCCTAATGAACCTTAACTATTCCATAGTTTTTGTATTATATTTTTGACCGGCAGTGGACTGTACCTGACGAGAGATGGAGGGACATTGTTGACGACTTTGCTGCGACGTTTTGTGTTTCAAGGCACTCCATATTGGAATCCTGTGTCTATTTTCTGTTGGATGACCACACTGATGAAGGTTTGCAGGTGATTTTTGTCTTCCAGGAAATGAAGTTGTGAACCCAATATTTCCAGGGTTATCACTGTTTGAACCTTATATATTACACCCCTCTTTATATATACTCCCTCCGTTCTCTAATAGATGGGAGTATAGCCTTTTCCCTTTGGCACAAGTTTTAAGAAAGAATTAATAGGGGTAAGATAAAAGGTGTAGTGGGTTGTGTGTAAAGGAAAAAGTAGGAAAGAGAATGAAAAAGTAGGAAAGAGAATGAGGGTATATAGGTATATTTATTGAAAAAACTTTCTAAAAATGGAAAGAGAGACATGTATTGGAGAACATCCCAAAATGGAAAGAGAGACATGTATTAGAGAACGGAGTGAGTATATATCAATATGTATGATAAAAATATTAATGCACTCACGCAGTAAACATAAACTTTTCCCTCTTATTATGAAAGGCTAAAACTTAGAGTGTAATGCTCTCCAGGAATCACTCTTCAAAAAAAGTGCTTAGTTAGGAATTTCATACCAAACAGAGCAACCAACAACCAAATTATTGAGTCATTTTTCTTCCTCAAAAATAATAATATTGCCTCTCAAGTATCTTTGTTGTGGTTATTATCCAAAGGGCAAATCACATGTTATATAAAAAAAGTCCATTTAATTTGCATCCTTATGTTCTTTCTATGTTGAATGGAGCTTTTAATTCCATTTCTTAATATTTGAATTTTATTTTCTTGTACTAAATTAAATAGGGAAAACTGTCAAATAGGTCCTCGAACTTTCATAAAAAGGTCAAATAAGTCCTTATATAGGAGGCTGTGTCCGGCCGTCGCGATTTGGGGCGGTTCCCGGTGGAATTTTGTGATGAAATTTTTTGATCTTATTCATCAAGTCTTGTTTACTCATACCAAATTTCAGCTAAAACTTCAATCGGGAACGCATTCAAATTAATTCTTGAAGATGACTGCAGTTAAATATAAAAACTGAACTGTAAATGATAATTGTCAACCCTAATTAACTGACTGAGGCACGTAGTGTGGGGGAAGGAGTAGGATACCACAATGTACACATTTTATGGTTCAATGGAAGTTTTGGGTTAATCTGAGGTGAATTAGTTAGACATTGTATCATTTTCTTTGTTGATCATTCACTCGTATTTCTAGGAAGCTTGCCGCCTTCTCCCTGAAATCTCGAGTCCCGTTGTTCATCCTAAAGTGGCACAGGTTCTTTTAGAGAGACAAAATCCTGATGCAGCTCTTATGGTTCTGAGATGTTCAGGGCGAGATGGGGGACAACTGGTTTCTCTTGGGGAGGCTGTCACTGCAGTTCGAGTAAGAGTGGAGTGTGGACTTCTATCTGAAGCTTTCATGTTCCAGAGAATGATTTGTGCCAAGGTGAATGAAAATAAGTTACGAGGTGAAACATTTCATGATGCTTCACTTGAACAAAAGGGTGAAGCCTGTTCTCCGGATTTGTGGGTGGAGACTTTGGTCTCTGAAATTTGTTGTCTTTGTGTAAGGAGAAATTTAGTAGACCGCATCATAGAACTTCCATGGAACTCTGACGAGGAGATATATCTTCATAAGTGCCTGTTGGATTTTGCAACAGAAGACCCTTCCACGATTACAGGAAGTCTACTTGTTGTTTTCTATTTACAGGTACAAAATCTTATATGTAAACAATATATTGTTTTTTTCTACCATCTGCTTAAATACTGCCAGCTCAAAGTCATATCTACTTTTCTAAGTTTCTTGCTTGGTATTTGACTGAATGTGTGCCTGTGCTAATTTCTTTTATTTATTAGTATTCAGACAGTGAAAACTTCAATCATAAGATTATTCGGCATAAACAATGACTTTCATATGGTTTCTTGTCTTTGTCCAGCGACATAGGTACATAGAGGCATATGAAATTGATCGCAAGCTTCAAACCATGGAGGACAACTTCATTTCTCAAAATTCTCTCAGTGAAACTGTGTTAACCAGGATAAGATCAATAAACAATTGGAGAACGGGTTTGGCTGTAAGTCTGTATATTTTTATTGCCTATCTTTCTATTCAATTAGAATGAGTAGATTGCAACTTTGGATTTTCAATTCTGCTATGGTGCAACTATTAATTGGATGAAAGTGAATAAATTTTTATTAAATTGATGGAAGTTTGCCCAGGTGTTGCCGTGTTGGTCAATTGAACTCTTACGTTTTTTCACTTTATAGATAGATTGAGAGTTTCTTAAATTTCTATCTGGTCTCATTTGTAAACAGATTTTTGGTTTATATATCTAAAACAAGACGTGATTTAGTTTTATTCTGTTTTTTTCTCCATTTTGTATTCAACTGGTCCCGTAATGTTAATATTCTGGGGTTCTGGATAAATTATTTGTAACTGAGTAGGAACTTGTAGGTTTGTCCTTAAGGAATCTTCCTATTGGTAGATCAAGTTTTACATTCTTTTCAGTTTTCCATTTATTGTTATTTTGCGCTGTTTAAGTTTCTTGAAAATGTAGGCATTTCATGTGGTTTATTTAGACAGTGAAGTCAAGTTCAAACTAATGCAATAGAGGTTACATGCTCTATACTATTGCAGCGAAAAGGGGTGGAGTTGCTTCCTGATATCATTCAGCATCAAGTAAAGGCGGGAAAGTTGGCTGAAGCAGCAAGTCCAAATAAGGATAAGGCAAAGGACAGTTCAGCAAAACCTGATCTGCAAGTTTCTCAAGGACCTATTTTTTCCAGTTTATTGACACACCCTCCTGCTGACAGGGCGGACAATGCAATTATTTCCTCTCCACACCCTCCTGCTGGCCAAGCGAACAATGGAATAATTTCCTCCCTTAGTGCTTCGTCTCTAGAGACTTCAGCAAAATATGGACTGTCTGATCTTTCTATCTTTAAAGTTGGAAACTATGCCTCTCCTAAGCCACACACTCATTCATTCATTAGTTCTCCAACAACAGAACGAAGTTCATTAAGGGTACCTCGCAGTAGCCGCCTTCGGAATTACCAAACCAATCAAGTTTCTTCAGAGAGGATTGAGAAGGTATCCCTCAATGGATCTGTAATTTCTAAGAAGCACCGCTCACTCACAGAAGCCATGGATATTTCCTGGAGGTAAATATCTTCTTTCGTATCTTTTCTCATCGAGATTGTCCAGTAGTTAAGAGAGAGAGAGAGACTTTACACGGTTATACCAGATTTGGCCCCTCAATTATGCACTTACTCAACTTGGTCGTCAACTTTTTTTGGGCTCATTTTAGCCCTGCATACTTTGCTCTAATTAGGAAAGCAATTTTCATGTGCAAAGGAGGGCCATTTTTTTTGTCTAAATTTACTGACAGAAATTATGTTCTTATTTAGAAACAAATATGTTTAGGGACAAAATTGGGACCAAGTGGTCGTAGTTTAAGACGTAAATCATCATCATCATCACCCCAGTGCCGCAAAGGCTCCCACCTACAGTGGGGTAAGGGGGATCAGATGTACGCAGTCTTACCCCTGTACTAAAGCAATCAGAGACTCTTTCTGCAGGACCGATAGTGAAAATCGCGTCGAAAATTGCATGGACTGACTGTTGCTTCATAACAAAGAAGCACAGATAGTTTAGTAAGACATTTTGCTTTATTTCATCATATTCCCAAACCAAAAAACCAGCGAGTCTTGGGCTTTAAGACCTAAATGAGTCCAATAAAAAGTTCGAGGACCAAAAGAGTATTACATACTCCCCCCCTCCGTCCCATAAAACTTGGCCAAATTTCCTTTTTTTGCCGTCCCAAAAAATTTGTCATTTTCATTTAACGTAGGGAATATGTGGCTAAAATTATTTCTCTCTCTTCTGCACAAATATCAACCACACGGTTTTTACTTTACTAATCTACGTGTAAGTTAACTTGGGCCAAATTTTGTGGGACAGAGGGAGTATAATTGAGACTAAACTGGGTATTAACTAATAAAAGGGGGAAAATTGTATTGGTAATCATTGGTACTTGTGAGCAGCCATGAAGAGGACACAAATGCAAGTGTGAGATCGAGGTGGAGATCTGATGACAGTGAGGAAGAGGATTATTCAACACCAGACAGGCTCATTGGATTCACATCTCACACTATGAACCCTAGCAGTGTTAGAAGAGGCAGATTTTCTCTTAGATGAAGCCACTGTGTTTCATTCCTTTAATTTCGTAAAGTATAAAGAATTAAAGGTGCCTCATGTTAAAACCAACGTGTAGAATTTATAATTTTCTGCTTTACCTTTTGTATTGAGTTCGCCTCTAATGAATATTTATTGGTGCTTTTTGTTATTCTAGTCCCATGCTAATTTTAACTTTTATGTAACAAATCCTTGAGATAGCATTTCGAGACCCCAGGGATATATGTATATACACACATTAACACATACTTAGTTATTCTTTTATATATTTGATGGCGGCAAGTTTAGGCTAGACGACTTTATGCTAGTACCTTGTAGTTTTACAGATTTTTTGCAGATAGGTTTAACTAATACATGATGGCTTTATGTCATATTGTCATTACTTTCAAAAGCAGTACTGTTTAAAGGATTTTCTAGTTTTTTTACACCAGGTTATTTGCGGTAGTGTAAGTTCTAGTGTAAAAAGAAAAGCTTGCACTACTTGCGGTAGTGCAGATAACCTGATGTAAAAAAACCTTGAAAAGCTACAAATATAGGTAATGACTATCTGCAATTGAAAGTAAGGACATGTACAAGTCTGTATAAAAAGAACATCAACTTATATAGTGTGTGCAAAGATGCAATTGTAGATAAAATTTGAGAAATTTATGTAATAGAAATTAAACTTGACAAAACTAAGGGCCTGTTTACTAACAGAGATATTTTCCAGTTTTTCAGAAAATTGGAAAACGGGAAAAATGAAAACAGGAAACGTGTTTACCAAAGAAATTCCTGGAAAACTGGAAAAAGGAGAAAAGAAAAATGTGTTTACCAAATCGTTTTCCAAAACGGAAAAATGAGACATGTCTCTCTTTTCCTTAATGATTTGGAGAAATGACTTTTACTAGTTTTCCAAATTTGGAAAACGCAGATGCTACAGTGTCGCTGCAATGAATTTGCATACTTACACCTAGTGGTGGGTCCGGTCCCGCTCCGATGTCGATTCCATTCCGGTACCTCCATTCTCGTACCTTACTCCTTACCCCTACCCTACCCCCACCCGTATATTACCCCTTACCCCTTACCACATGCCCCTACCTCAGCCCCACTCCACCGCCATCCTACCCCCACCCTCGTACCGCCATCCTACTGATATTCATGTAATTTCCGATTGTATGTTTGTATTTTTAACTAGTTTTTATTAGTTCTAGTTGTGGAAATTACACACTTTTGGTGTAATATTTTATTTTCATTTTTATTTGTAATTTGTTTAGATTAGGATTATTCTGAGCTAAACAGGTCAAAGATCATCCAAGGGATCAAGATTGGACCTTAAAAGATCAAGGAAAGTGCAAGGAGACAAGAAAGATTTCGATTTGGAAAAAATACTCATGTACCCGGTCGGGTATTGCCTATACCCGATCGGGTATTCACTTGATTCGATTGTCCAAATCAAATCCGGGAACAAATGATCGTGGGAGCAAATTTTCGTGAAGATTTGTCACATACCCGATCGGGTATGCCGACATCCCCGATCGGGTATGCCCAGAAAAGTGACTTTCTGGGCAATTTCCTAAGATACCCGATCGGGTATCCTATATACCCGATCGGGTATCAGACCCTGCAGCTCCCAAAAGCCTATAAATACACCCCTTTCCTTCACAATAAAATCACCAATTCACATATACTCTTTAGCTCAGTTTAGATTAGTGTTTTCTTTATACTTTCTATCATGTTTAGTCTCCAAATGAGGAGCTAAACTCTTCCATCTTGGTTTTGCTACTTTGAAGCTTAATGAATTTGTAAGTTGTGAGTTATTATCTTTAATCTTCTTCCTTGAATATTAATTCTTTCTTTAAATACTATTTCTATATCAATGTTGGGGAGTGTTACTAAGATGACAATTAGTTAACATCTTGACATTAGTTATAGTAATAGTTATTTCTTCCTCTACGTTAATATCGGGGAGTGTTACTAAGATGACAATTAGTTAACATCTTGATATTAACTATAGTAGGATTCATCTTCTTTAATATTCTTCCTTGAGTATTAATTAATTCCTATTCATATTTCATATTAATATTTTGAACATTACTTAAAGGATCAACTAGTTTTGTTTCATATATTATTACTAGAATCGGTCGATTAATACGCTTGTTATTAGTTCGGTCCTTTCGCGGTAGTAAACTTGGGTTATTAATGCATGCGTTTCATGGTTAATAAACCAAGGGGAATTAATTATATTGATTAAACCAATAAACCGCTTGTGTTGAGGTTATCAATCTCAATCGTTTTCATCTTGATTTTATTGCTACTATCGAGTGAATATACGACGCGTGTTCTATATTAACTCGGTAGTAAGTTTTATTAATGAACGCGTCTCGTTATTAATAACTACCCTCGATGAATTGGATATACTCCTCGATTGAGTATTCGAGAGGAAGATAGTTAAAGATATAACCGGGATCGACGAACATTTCATTAAGTGGATAAAAGCAAAGCCAAGTCTTCTTCTCATTAATTAAACCACATAACTCGTTCATCTTCGTATTTAAATATAATTTAAAGTTCATCAACCAAATATAAACCCCCCTTATTGTTACTTATCTATTTCTGTAAGAAGAAAAGTATTCCTTTCCCTGTGGATACGAACCTTACTACACTATACTACGTAATAGTGTCGTATTGTATTATTACTTTGAGTGCACCTCACGACAAAGTGCACGTCACCTACCCCCACCCTTCCGCCATCCGACCACCATCCTACCCCCCACTCTACCCTTCCCCTACCTCGGCCCCACCCAGATCTCGGGCCCACCCTATCGCCATCCTATCCCACTATCCCTACCTTACCCCAACCCTACCCACTACCCCCACCTTACCCCTTCCCTACCTCAGCCCCACCCTGGTCCCGGCCCCACCCTACCGCCATCCTATCCCAACTCCATACCCTACCTCTACCTTACCCCAAACCCTACCCACTACCCCACCCTTACCCCTAACCACGACCCTAACCCACCCTACCCCACCCAACCCCCTAGACCTTACCACCCCACCCCGACCATACCCCTTACGCCACCCCCACCCATAACTTCCCTACCCCGACCCCTACGAGTATGTATGGGTAGAGTGTAAGATCGTGGTAAGGGTAGGGGTCAAGGGTGTGGAGTTGGAGAACTGGGTGAAAAAATTGATGAACATGTTTTCAGATTTGAAAATGGAAAACTAAAAAATAGAAACAGAAAATTGGAGATAGAAAAACTGAAAAAATAAAAACAGAAAATTGGAGAACGAAAAACAAAAGTAGAAAACAGGAAAATATATCTGTTAGTAAACAGGCCCTAAGTGTTTTCTATCCTTTTATTCTTTTAATAAGATTACATAAATTCTATATTTAGGAAAAAAACATTCTTAATCCTATTTTAAATATTTTCTTATTTTAGATGTATATACTACATATATGGGATGAGTTGGAGTTGAGGGGGCAGCTGCCTCCAATGTCCCATAGTGGATACGCCCTCGGTAATAATTTTTGTTTTGTGTAGTGAAAATTTCATAATGTTTAGGCATCCCCAATGATTAATTTATTTGAAGATTATTTGAATGATGTGTCAGGTTGCTTTAGACATTATAAATAGATATTGTTAAGAGAATTATTGAAAAAGAAAATTGGGTGCGAAGATTCAAAATAAGATATTTTTGGATTGTAGAGAAAATGTATTTAGTGCATATCTAAGAAAAACTAAATTTGAGTGTAGTCCAGGACCGTTGACCGGGTCCAACTCTGGTTCAGGCCCTATTTTTGTTTTTATATTTGAACAATTGTAAAAGATTTTAAAAAAGTGAAGGTACATTTCAAAACTAAAAATGAGTGAAAATACAGGCAGCAGCCCCATACATTATCTCCAAGGACCAGCCGGTCTTGGTACGGAATTGGCCTAGGGCCGGATTGTATCAGTCTTGTGGGTTAGAGGCAAACCATTTATGGTCTGAGTAATACATTTGGTGATTTGGATCTTCTCTCCTCCTCATCCGTGCCACTTCTGCATACGGAGTACATGTCAACTCGTTTAATAGATTCATCACTTGATATTCTAAACACATGATTAGACCATCACAATTGGGACTCCACATCTTATTTTCACCCACCTTTTATCTGATAGACTCATTCTTCAAGCGACCTTTTCAAGTATGTTCATATATTCAACGCAACATCTGCATCTCAATCATACTCATAATTTGAATGTGAGATTGTTTCACCACCTAAAACTTTACGCCATATAGTAATGTGGACAGTGGACGTAATTGATGTTCGATGAAATTTATCTATCAACTAGTCGACATACCTCAAACAGAAATTTTGACGCATTCTTCCATTTTATTTACCTTGTTAAAATTTCCCACAATACATTCCATCTTATTTACTGTCCATCTGTTTTCAATTTCATCAATTTTAAAATTGACCATAAAAAAATCGAACCAACGAACAACCCTATTTTAACTTCAGAGACTTTTGGTTCTCATTTGAAAAGAGATCATTGTAGAAAGTTCTTGAATTGGATTTATCAGTCAAAATTTAAATCTTGAAAAGAGACGTTTTGTTGTTCAATAATTCTTAATTCTCTTAACAATGTCTCTTTAACCTAAAACCAAATGTCGGTCAATGTAGAAAGTTCTTAAATTGGATTTATCAGTCAAAATTTCAAATTGCGGTTTGTTCGGGCTGGTTTATTCCGCTTCGGTTTTTGTCAAAATATTTTTGTTTATTAAGTAACATAGTAATTAGAAAACTAAAGCAAAAAATAAACCGCACCAAACAATATTAATAGTAATATAGTACAAAAACAGAATTAGTAAAGAGAGAAGAAAGAAAGACACTTTCAATCAATGAATTAATGAGTTTATATACGAAATACATACAGTGTAGTTTCAAGAAACGATTCATTTTCTTTTTTACTATTTTCTTACTGATGGTAATAATTTAAATTAACTCATTCTACTTTCTTTTAGACAAAGTATATATGCGGTAGAGTTTCACATTTTGTGCTTAGTTGTACGAAAAAAGGTGAATAATATATGTGTTGTTTAGGTATAGTTTAGATTAATACACATCACTTCTATAATAAAAAATTATGTGATAACAAACAAAACTAACTAATAATATAACAATCAAATATCATTGTCATGCAACAACGAGCAAAATGTAAATGATGATTTATTTTATCAAGAGATTAAGGTGTATATATAAGTGTTTACTTAACTAAATCATAAATATCAAATGTCAACATCTTGCAAATCATAATAAACTTAGTATCAAACATAAACTTTCTTGAATAAAGAAATAAGAACTCATCAAAATATTACACTTAATAATTAATAAATAAAGTAGCATATTCATTCAAAAAGAAAAAGTAGCATATTTTAAATAGACCGATATGCTCAGTTTGGTTTTCAAAGGTGAAAGGCAAAACCGAAACTAACAACTTCCATTTGGGATTTTGGTTGTTTTTTGAGTTTGATTTCAGTTTTTGTGATTCGGTTTGTTTTAATTTACTCGCGGTACGGATATATCGATTTGATATTCGGTTTCACCGATCAATTTACGGTTTACAAACTAAAATATAAACATGCCAACATAGATTTAGATGTTAAAATGACATTTTGAAATACTACGTATTAGCTAAACTGTGATTTATATAATGTCTATTTAAACTTTAAGAATAATTTTATCATCCGTAAAAAATATGTTGATGGATGAGCTTTAAGAAACTAAATCTAATAATCTCTACAAATGAGAATACAACATATCTGAAGTGAAAATATATTGTAATAAGAGTTCTACAATATGAGGGATATTTTTATACTTTTCAAAGAAATTTGAAGTTATCTCAGGTATGGTCTTAACCTTTTATGGGCCCGGGTTAGCACAAATAGACTAGGCCTCAGGGCCGGGATAACGCGAGAATGTTTATAATGTTCTTTTTGCTATAAAAATCTAGGGAATATAATTTAAAATTATACAATTTTACCGTCCAAATACTAGTATAACACATCAAAAACTAACAAAGCAGATGATTAGTAAAATTATATAGAGGATATTTGATAAGTGACATTCGATGTTACATGTAGCCAAATCAGCTGAGTGAAACAAGTAGTGCAACTATTACATGTAATAAAAAGAATTGAATAAAGGAAAGTTGTGAAAGTTTATCTCATACAAGGAATAACTTTTTCATATTTTAAATCATATGAAAACAAACTCTGAGTTTCTATATTATGGACACTATAGTTCTATCTTTCATTAAATGAGAGAACCATAGAAAATTTGTGAAATATATCAATTAATTCTGGATATACACCAGAGAAGTACACGAAATAGTGAAATATGTTCCTAATGAATTCTAACATGAATATTTCAAAATTATAGACTTGTATCGTGTAGATACTGAATAACGAATTGGGAGTATCTAAAAAAAGAAGTTTGATTTTATTTTTTAATTTTTATAGATTTAGGATGTATATATAATTAAAATATCGATGCACACACACACATATGAGAAATTTATGGACCCTAGTGGCGCAAAGGGCCTTGGGCGCATGCCCCTCTTGCCCATGCCCCAGGAGCGGCCCTGAGTTATCTAACCTCATTAAGAGACAGTGGGGAAAGAATATATCTTTAAGTGTAGGGGTGTAGCCGTGTAGGTAACAATAAATCAAACCTCAAGGGAAGTCAATGATAATTTCCTAAGAAACAACCAAGAGAGAAGTTATAGAGTTGTAGTGTAGCATGCTAAAATGGTCTCCCCCCCAACTTTTTAATATTTTGCTGATACTAGTATACCAATCTGAACATATCAGCCTATTTATTAATTTGTATAAGATTCTTTCAGGTAGAATTTTTTGATGAAATTTTGTAATCATGTTTTTTTCGTAAAGTGTAGATTATGTAAATTTCAGGTTAAAATTCAATCGATAAGTCAACTAAATAAATTATGGACAACACTGTGTTATATATATATATATATATATATATATATATACATATATATTGGCGCGATAGGTTTTCAATAATTTGTAATAACTGAAATTTGGTGTAAATATAATAATCTACACATCATGAAAAACATTCTAAAAAACATTCATCAAAAAGATCAACCCAGAAGGACATCAAATATAGGCGGTCGTATGGTGGATCCTGTCGGGTAGTTTTAACAGGATCATTCCTCATGAAATAATTTCTTATATATGATTAAAAATATGAAAAAGTATGTATTATTTCTAAAATAGATCTTACTTAGCCCTAATAAAAATAATTAGATGAATTTGAGAATGAAACAAAGATAATACTATGATGAATCGGTTGAGTCACACAAGAGGCGGGGGGGGGGGGGGGGGGGGGTGAATTGTGTGTGCGTAGAACTACGATAGTTTTTCACCGAGTTCTAGTGCGGGATAAATGGAAAACAGAAATTAAAGGACCCAAAGATTTAACGAGGAAAAAATATCTTGGCTCAACAGGGATTAAAAAACCTTGACCTCCCACGGAGGAATTTGAAAAACTCTTCACTAAAAGCCCTTAAGCAAGTTACAAGATAAACTCTCCTAGTTTACCCTTGAGCCACCCCAACTCTAACCTCTCTAGGTAGCATTCTCATTACCTTACCTTGTGGGTAAGGAGTCTCTCAGCTTTACAACAAAGCTCTCACTTCGCACCCCAACCCCGGAGAAAAGCATTCTCAAATGTTGCTCTTAACCCGAATACAATAGAAGAAATTGAATTAAAAAGGATAGAACTGCTAATGGAACTGTCGCACGTACTCAGTCTTCTATGGGGTGCTTGTATAACTCCCCTTAATTATTTGAGTATTTTATTCTCGGTTCAAGCGCTGCCTACTTCTTGCTTTTGATCTTGAATATGTAGGTTGCTCGAGATAGATCCATTGAGGCTTTCCTTTCTTGGAAGTCTGAGTCAACAAGAATGAGACTTGTCTTGTTATGATTTGAAAGTCCTTCCTTTTATAGAGGTTCTTCTTTTAAGATCAACGAACTCATGCATAAATTAATCAAGGATAATTGCACACAAATTGTCACCCCCGTAGATTGAAGGAAATAATTGATTCACTTAACAAATTATAAGCATGCAACGGACCACTATTAAATCAGCACATATTAAGTAATGCAATCACATTCTAGCAAGTAAGGATCATTTCCATAAAGTATCAAGCTATATTAATAAGTGGATGTCTAGTCATGCATGAAAACAGAATAAGTGACTTAAGTTACATACATATAGTATGGACATGCATAAAAAGATATTTTCCTTATAACATTCATATAAGGAAAGCACATTAATTGAAAATCAAGTGGGTGCAACCATATTAGTTTAAAACATTCCACGGAACTAGAAATGGTTCTCTATTTGTTCCACCTGCAGGGTTAGTCATCAACACAATAATGATGTACATTTGTACCTGAGGATAGTTATGTCCTTTGTTCCTAAAGGAACTGTGAGCGGTTATGTCCGCTGTTCCACCACCTGCATGTTTAGTCATCAACAAAACCATATACTCAACAAATTCTTTTCTTTGATTTCGGTCTTCTTAAATGTGCATGATCAAGACTTGATGTACTATCTTTAATAGCTCGGATCTCCATATATATTTCGGTCCTCTTGCATAAAAATTATTTAAAAAATGTTTCCTTATAGGTATTAAAAGATATTCTTTTTATTTGATTGAAGGAAATCATTTTTCTTAAGGAAACATTCTTTGTGAGAGTAGATGCACGAAAATCCTTTTTGAATTTTGAATAACACATTTTATTTTGGAAATTTGCTTTGTAGTGTTGAAGCATTTGTCCCACACCGGAAAGCTATAAAACAATTAAAACACTATATAAGGCTTTGAGCTACTCCTCCTAACAGGTTGACCTTTTAGGATGGAACCCCAGGTCTTAACATGGTATCAGAGCCAATTCCGGTTGTGGTTTGACGGCTTGTTTAGCACCCATGATTAAGGGTAGCTTGTTAAGGGTTTGTTTGGCCCGTTTATACACCCCGATATTGTCCAGCCCGGTTCGGGCTGAGGGGGCGTGTTGAAGCATTTGTCCCACACCGGAAAGCTATAAAACAATTAAAACACTATATAAGGCTTTGAGCTACTCCTCCTAACAGGTTGACCTTTTAGGATGGAACCCCAGGTCTTAACATGTAGAAAGATCTCTTAATTAATGTCTTTGATTTAAATGACTTTCCTTTAAAGAAAAAATCTTTCTTCGTATGATCATTGATTATTTAATTTCTTACTAAAATGTTATCTTTAATTCAGCAAGACAAAACCGAACTTGAATAAAGAGAAAATATATTTTTAAGCAAGTCGATATATTTAATCTTGGATCCGTCGGGCAGTTCTAGGTTCAAGTCTACGGCTTGTTCCAAAGCACGACTTAAATTCCTTTCCTGCAATCACTTATAGACCAAAAGTCACACTAGTTGTTTGTTATCAACAAAACATTATGTTCCAACATATATTATTTACGAATTTCATTCTTGTTTTGAATCTATTTAGTGATTTTTCTCTTTATTGTTTGTGTTCTTAATTTGTAGGCCCTCTACGACTAAATCCTGGCTCCGCTCTTGACCGTAAAAATGTTTTGAAATTTCGAAATAGAGGATCTTTATGTTTATTCTTTAAAAGATGTGTAATCACTTGAATGCTTAGAAAAACTGTCAATTATGGGAGTAATATTGCAATTGTAAAATCTTATAATGTCAAAATATGGCTATAAATTTCTTGGATGATAATGACGCTCAATTTCTTAGCGAAAAGATGAATCTATAGACATCTATAAACATGTCGTATTAGTTACTGTAGGTCTGTAGTACATCTTCTCGACAATCATCTCTTAATGGCGAGCATTTGCTGGGCTATGGGATGGCCGACCATTTCTATTTGGTGAATTTTCTCTTTATCGTTACACTACTTTTCCTCCATAAATGTTTGTTGGGCAGAAAGCGAAAATCCAAATGACTAAACATGTGTAGCTATTTCTCATTATAATGTGTAATAATTACGGGCATATTTTTGTTAATGAATTTGATAACATTATGGAAAATCCTGAAAATTTTAATGGTTTTGTAGGACAAATATTGAGATTAAAAAGTTAAAAGTAAAAGAAAATTATGGAACTTTCTATGGAATTTTTACTAATAAATTTTGTAATAAGAATATCATATGAAAAAACGGAGGGAAAATTGTCAAATCGCCACTTGTAGTATATCGTCAAAGTCAATTAGACCCTTTAACAAAAAAATACCTAGTTAAGTCATGAACTATACAAAATGATCAGATTTACAATGTAGTAGGTCGATTCTCAGTTAACCAGTCATTTGATTAGGTGACAGACCAAGATGACACATGTATAGCCACATGTGTCAAGTGACCGGTTAATCAGGAATCAACCTATTATAATATAAATTTAATAGGTTATAAATTTGAACATTTTTCCACAATTCACAATTTTAATTGGGTGTTTGTTTAGTTCGATGACTTAGTTGCTTTTTTATATATACTTCGATGTCAATGTGACGGTTTCCCCTTAGGGTTCATTTGGTAGTTTACACGTTAAATCTTTACATGTGAACTAATTGAATGCAAAGTTTAGGGAAACCTTCGTTTTCCTGTAAAAATAGATTACATTATTTGATTACATGTGTAATTTATATTTAAGTTGCGTCTAAAGTCATTACAATTCTTATAAAAGCATGTAAAGTATGACACCGTAACCCGGCTTCCAGTTCATCCCGCATCACCAGTTCTGCTTATAAAAAAATGGCCCACTTAAAGCTGTTGATTTCGTGATACGAATCAACATAAAATACTTTACATAATATCGTGCAAAATATTTTTAGAAAAATCAATTATAATTTACGGTATACGCTTCTTTTGTAAAGTAATTATTTTGCATTCTAATAAGGGAAAATAATTATTACCCCCTTGAGGGTAGGTGATAATTATTAAATCAACCTTATATTTTTAGAACTGAATCATTTACCCCTTAAGCTTTTATAAAAGTTAGAGTATCCCCTTTGTTAATTTTAAGTTGCTTGGACCATTGATTGTAAGCAGAATTCCCAAAAATGTCCTTATCTATTAAACTAAACTAAGGAGTGGTATAAAATAAGAGTACATCAACTGATAGTTTCATAGGCTGACTCCAAAAGTATTCGAACAAAAAATTAATGTTTTCCCAAGCATCATTGCAGCACACTTGAAAGTGCTCTATGCCTTTCTATTTTTCTTCTTTTCTGCTCCAATTTCAATTCCGAGTCACAGTCCCATTCGTACGTCAAAAGAAAATTTGTTCGGATGTGTATTTGAAGTAGAGGTGGGCAAAAATACCGAACCGACATGGTGTCAAACCAAACTGATATGGTACCGGACTGAAAAACGAAACTTGAAAGGGATCTCAATTTTTTTGTCGCGAACCAGACCGTACCGGTTCTAAACAATGTCATGACCGGTTAAAATTTGTACTACTATAGTTTATCTGAAATTTAATAATTATGTAATACATAGTATGAAAATTGATAAATAATGTGGATTTTTATAGGATGACTAAACTTTAACTTCCACTTTAACACTTGGAAAAATTACATTGTTTGGTATTAGTGTGATATGGTACCATCCCGTTTGAAAATAGAACCGTACTGAACGGGTTTAGGCCTAAGATCGAACCAAACGGTTTCAATAGTCACTATACGAGTACGAATTCGGCAAAATACTAGATTGGACTGGACCAGACCCCCTAATTTAAAATAAAAACTGCCTAGATGAGAGGATTTAACAAATACTCCCTAAACAAGGGTATTTTAGTCAAAGAAATAGGCATTTGATGAAAATGTTGATAGAAGGTGAAGATCACAACATTAATCGTAATTGATGGGGTAAATAATTGACTTTTAAAAATATAAGGTTGAACTAATAATTATGACCAAACTAGAAGGGATAATCATAAATTTCTCTTTCTAATAAAATACTCTTATTTGGAAGAATGTTTGGTTTTATATTACTCACTTTGTCCCCAAGTAACACTAAATTTGAGTCGGCACGACATTTAAGAAAATAAATCTTTCCTTCTGACATTTATTCGAGTACAAAAAGGATATCATAAACTACTATACATAATACTTTCAAGTAGTGATAATTTTAAATTCAACAAAAAAAAGATATTATGAGGATCATTGAAATCTCGAGTGAATAGAGAAGTCTATTTTCTCTCATGTCCGTATAATTGTTGAGCTATAAAAAATATCCGCCAATTCGTACGGAGTAACATTTTTTTGCCATTTTTTCACACATTCCCGTTGAATAAAACTTTTTGGAAACCATCTGATTGTGTAAATCTAAATTCAATCATAACAGAATAAAATTAGTTGTATTTTATCTACTGGGTATATTGTATTACCGTAATATATATCTAAAAAAGAGAATATTACCCGAATAGGATTAAAAAAGTTTGAAAATTCTAAAATAAAACTGTCAAGTTTTTTTTATTATTAAAATATGACAAATTACTGCCATGTTTTGACAGTACCAGATTTCAAACATGATAGTATTTTATAAACTTGGCAGTAATTACTCACATTTTGAAAATAAAAACATGACAATCATTTTTTAAAATTTTCAAACTTTTTTAATCCTATTTTGAAATTTTCCTTATTTAAAATCAAGGTAAGAAGAGGTCTTCTCCGTAATGTCTGTATTACGCCAGGAATACTTTCAAAGAGTGTACGTATCTGGACAACTATATTCTCATATTCCACCATTTTCCACCGCATATCTTTAACCACACCCAAACACCCTTTATCTCGTTTTTTAAACGTTGGAAATATTTTTTTATTTCCCCTGTTCTCTCTCTCTCTATCTCTAACATATCTCTATCTTTCTCTCTCTATATTATCTATACAGCTTTTGTTATCTAGCGTAAAGACACTTCTTCAATCCGGAACCGCCCTCCGACTGAAGGACCGTACCATTTTCTTCTGTTGCTTTCGGATCGTCTGAGAAACAGAGAAGCTGGAATTTCTGTCTTCCGGGTGGTAGAAAATTGGGATCTTTTTCACCGGTTAATCTGATCCGACCCGGCCGGGGGTTTGCGGGTCATGACTCGGAGGTGCTCGCATTGCAGCAACAACGGGCACAACTCCCGGACCTGCCCGAACCGAGGGGTGAAGCTGTTCGGCGTCCGATTGACTGATGGGTCGATCCGGAAGAGTGCGAGTATGGGTAACTTGACCCACTATGCCACTAGCGGCGGCGGCGGCGGCTCCACTCCCAATAATGGCGCCGCCCATGAATCCCCGGATCACCCTGCCGCCGTCGATGGGTATGCCTCCGAGGATTTTGTTCCTGGATCTTCCTCCAGTCGGGAAAGAAAGAAAGGTCAGTGATTGGTTTCAGTTTTTAATTCTTTCATCAAATATGTGTAGATGGCCTGATTTTTAGCATAATTGTATGCAATATTCCTAATTTAATCTTGGAATCTTAGAATAAATCATCTATAGAGAGTGGGATTGGTAGATTTTTAGCACTGTTCTCTTTATGTGTGTTTGTACATATAAGTCTATATTATCATCATTATTGATGGTCTTGTTATTATTTTTAGACGGAACTTCAAAGGGATTTGTCTAGTTGCACAGAATATTTTTGTCAAAATTTGTTCCCCTTTACATTGAATGAATAGTAATAGTTTGTCTGGGAAAGACTGTATCTTTTGCCATATAGGAAGTGTGTTTCTTTGCTGGTGGATAATTAGAAGCTTGGAGTCCTTCATAAGGGCTATGTTTAGCATTCAGGTTATAAAATTCTCCAAATCCAACTCTCTAGTGTAGGGGTAAACTTGTTTGGATGTAGGACATTAAAGCCTGAAACTGAAAGAAAGTTAGTTGAAAAGTTAATATTTTTAGTTTCTGGTTCCTACCAAGTCATGGTGAGTTGAATTTCCCTTGGGTAAGATTTTTTTCATAAAATTTACCGTGCATTAAAACTTATTCCCTTTGACATATTTGTACATGTTTCCAATTAGCTTTTCAGCTTCCTTGCCAAAAGGCCCTACTTCATATATATAGTAAATAGATCCAGTGCAGATTTAGACCATAATTATGGCATTAGCTTCCATCTACAGCTTGTTGAGGGAAACAAACCCAAACTGATACTTTAAAAAGCTCATTAGTGATTTGATGTCAATTAGGACGTATTAATGACATTTAGTAAAAATAGTAATGATATTTCTTTGTATCATAATATGTTTGGTAGTAAAAAGTGTTGATTATTCTCACTACCTTTTGGAAGTATTCCAATTTTGTGAAGGTCCACTTCTTATTTTGAATCTTTTACCTACACCATTTGTGTATAAAAGAATGGTGAATTATGCCAACTAGTGGGGATTAATTTTTCACAGCCTTGCTAGTTGCTTCTTTGGCTATTTGGGTGTTTCATATGGCTGTCTGATGATTCTTGATTATGTTCGCGAACAATATAGAATAAGAAACGTCTTCTATCATTTCTGAAAATATCTCTTTTCTTGTTCAATTGTTTATAGGTAAAGTTTCATCTTTACATTGCAGGTATTCCATGGACTGAAGAAGAGCACAGAATGTTTCTTCTTGGTCTACAAAAGCTTGGTAAAGGGGATTGGCGTGGAATTGCACGTAATTTTGTGATTACTAGAACTCCCACACAGGTTGCAAGCCATGCTCAAAAATATTTTATCAGGCAAAGTAATTTATCAAGGCGTAAAAGACGCTCCAGCCTATTTGATATTGTTGCGGATGAAGTAAGATTATTATTAGTTATTATCCTTGTTGGCTTGTTATTATTTTCCTATACATAACTTGTTATATACTGTCCTAGTCATACTGATGTAAAACTGAACACAAGTAAACACTCACTCTTGATTACCACCATAGCCACAATGCGGTAAAAGTGTAAAACTTTAAAAGGCACTACTTTTTGTCCATTACATTTGTTTTAGTCATATATCTGTCACCCCTGATCACCACCTTTCACACATATATAGTGTAGACAGTGAAAATAAGCTGCTATTTTCTTAAAGGGACTTTTCATCCGTTTTTGCAGCCAGTCGACACTCCAATGGAATCTCATGATTTCATGTCAACCAATCATCAAGAGACGGAAGCACAAACCGATAATCCACTATGTGATCCACCTCCTCCTAACGTGGTGGAAGAATGTGAATCCTTGGGTTCAGCCAACTCCAACAACGATGGAGACACCATGCTTCCCATCTCAGAGAGCTCCCCATACACTTACCCAGTCGTATATCCTGCTTATGTGACCCCTTTATATCCTTTGCCCATTCCTTATTGGCAAGGGTATACCTGTCCAGAGCCAACAACCAAGGCCGAGCGGCACGAAGTGCTCAAGCCCACGGCAGTCCATTCCAAGAGCCCTATTAATGTGGATGAGTTAGTTGGGATGTCAAAACTGAGCTTGGGAGAACCGCCAGCTGTATCTTTGAAACTAGTTGAAGGGTCAACAAGGCAGTCGGCCTTCCATGCTAAACCTCCTACTCACAACCCGATCCATGCTGTCTGAAGCTATAAATTTATAGTTAGTGTGTTGTTTGGTTTATATATGGTTTAGTCATAACTTCATTTGTTGGAATAATAATCTCTAGGATGGGATTTTAGGAATCATTGACTATTAAGCTTTTTGAAGCATCTTTCTTCATCTTTGCAATGCTATATTATTTCCCTGGGGGGGGTCTTTGTGTCGAAAAATAATGTCGAGAGTGAGTTCGACCCGAGTATTAGATGATTTGTTATTCTAGTTTGGCTCATTTTTTCTGTGTAGTTCAACAAGCCTACCATTCTTGTACTCCGTATAAAATGATCTTTAGTTTCTGTGACCACATTTTGAAACGATTCGAGTACTAGTCCCATTGGCCTAATTAGTACTGAAACCTAATATTTGTACGAAAGAACTTAGCCATATTAAAAAAAACTGCATTTGATCAGAATTTTAGTCAAATTGTAAGCATCATAAATACGAGAGAAATCAGCAGAATAAACTGTCCTTTTGTGACCGTCTTTTATGAGTCCTTTCCATATTTTCCGGACACAATTGGTCTTCTTTGGAATGAAGTTTCATGCTTAGAGTGGCTGACTTGATCAAGATAGTGACATGAGCAACTTGATTTGGACAATGCGTATTTAACTATATACTACCCCATCCTGGGATGAAGTTCTCATTGACTATTATCTCTTGAATTTAAATCACTCTTAATCTTTTACTTTATACGAAGTATAATATTTTTTTATTACCAAATTTAGATTTTCTTGATCAGACTTTGTAACGGTTTTACTGTAGTTTCTGACTATGTAAATTTTATTTACTGAAAATTATCTGAGTGTGAACATGGATCAAGTTGCTTTATCATCAGTCAAGCATCATAAATGGAAAGAGGAACTTCTTTACGGGACGAAAGGAGTATTATTAAGAAGCTGTTTTGTTCATCTGATTAGAACTTTTATGATTTAGTATTGATCTGATATGAACTTTTCTGATTTGATCTAGATGTTTCTGATATGAGATTAAACTTTATTGATCTGAATAAAATAAGAATAAACAATAAGCGATAAATACAAGATGAACATGACATATCCTAAGTCATTTTTACTTATATGTAGTATTACTTAATCAGAGCCCGTTTGGTAACTCTGAAAGCGGTTGGATTGGCTGATTCGGCTAAAATAAAATATTAAATGGCTGCACTGACTAATTCCGCTGATTTACAAAAAAAAATTAAATATTTTTTATTAATAAAATATAGAAAAAATTACATAAAATGACTATCTACAGTCATTTCAGTCAATACAGTTAGAAAAGTAACTCCAACTTTACTTTTTCTTATTATTACGTAATTCAGCATGTGAAATCAAAAGTTACGTGTTGGTTAAAAAATTGGTTGATAAGCCTGATAAGCCGAAAAACAAAGTCACCAAACGGGCTCTGAAGTATGATCATGAAACTATCATATTATAAGCCTTCCCACTAGGACACATTCTTAAATAAAAAAAATTATTTGATGCTCATTCCTATTAGGCTATTATACAATACCATAAACTACTAGACAAATATTTTAGTAAAAAATCACTGTCATTACTTTAATTTATACAGAATTTGCTGGGAAACAAAATAAGTAGTCTCCAGGACTCCAACTCTTGTGTAAATCACTATAATTGATACTCAAGAGGAAACATACTTTTTCCGAAGCAATACTTGGTCTTTCCATCATTAAAACAAATCAAGATGATCCATAATCTTGGAATACAAATGAAACATCATTTTCATACTGTTGGAGTGCAAATGAAATGTTTGAATCAATAATGTTGATCTAAGAAGATGTGGGTGACCGAATTGACCTGACCTTTTTTATGATTATGCTAACTCCAATCATATTCTGTTATTATTATTAAGCCAGCTCTAACAAAATATATGCAACACATGATATTCTAACCATTAAGAAAATTTTAATCTTACATTTCATGATAGTCGACCTTAAAATCGTTTGAAAATAAGGCTTGGATGTGAAGGGAAAAAAACAGCCACACACGGAACTAATAAAATGCGGAATTAATCTCCGTTTGGCTAAACTTTCCCCAACTTGAATGAACCTTTGAGGATGCAAACAAATAGGGTGTTCTTAATACAATTAGAACACACAATATTGCTGCCACACACCAATATAATGAGCTAAAACAGTAAGCACACACCACACAAAAACACCGGAATTTTAGCGTGGAAAACCCGTTAACTAGGGAAAAACCACGGGACCATTTTGGCCGCTTAAATCCACTATCATCATCAAAGGAGCAGTACACAATCTTCTCTAGATAATACTAGAGGCATACAACATCATCATATCCTTGGAAGTAAGAACATCAAGGTGTATGGAATCAAATAGAGCCAAGATAAGAAAATATATCACCAGAAAATAGCTACTGTCCAGACCAACAAAACCCGACCTCCGGACCACAAAACCCGATCTCCACCGTCCAGAATATTGGCCCTGATGCTGTGAAGCTGCTGTCCAAAAATCACGACGATCCAACGGTTCAATCTCCGGGAAACGGAATTTTTCTGCTGCTGCTGCTGGAAAAACGGGATGAGCACACTCAGCTCATGTTTACCACTTATGCTCTCTTTTCTGCTGCTCTCTTTCTGTCCTCATGTGTTGAGATAGTAGTTAACCCATATTTTATTATTAGCTCCCAAAAAAGAAAGTCAAAGAAGACTTTTACTGGGCTCAAAACTTGGGCTTTCCTCATGGGTCAAAAACAAAGAAAAACCCAACAAATCTCCCCCTTTTTGACTTATGAGGAAGAGTTCGCCATACCGGCGATGGAGCAACATACCTTCAACTTTTCCCTTGCTAGAACCTTCGTCAACATATCGGCACCATTATCATCGGTATGAACTTTATCAAGTTCAAACAGTTTGTCTTCAAGTGCATCTCTAATCCAATGATACCTCACATCAATATGTTTGGTTCGTTTGTGAAACATAGAATTTTTAGCAAGGTGAATGGTACTTTGATTATCACAAAGAACCACGTAACGCTGTTGCATAAAGCCAATCTCTTGCATAAATCTTTTGAGCCATAATAGCTCCTTACAAGCTTCTGTTGCAGCCACATACTCAGCCTCGGTGGTGGATAAAACCACACACTTTTGTAATCTCGATTGCCATGACACAGCTCCCCCTGCAAAAGTCATCAAATATCCAGAAGTGGACTTCATGTTGTCCTTGTTTCCTGCCATATCAGAATCAGTATAACCAATAAGTACTGGCTCCCCATTTCCAAATGTTATACCCAATTTGGAAGTACCACGTAGATATCTGAGAATCCACTTCACTGCTTCCCAATGCTTCTTACCTGGATTTGACAGAAAACGACTAACAACACCTACTGCATGGGCAATATCAGGCCGTGTGCACACCATAGCATACATCAAACTCCCTACAGCTGAGGCATAAGGAACTCTATCCATCTCTTCAATCTTCTTTTCAGAAGATGGACAATCTTTATCTGTCAACCTGAAGTTGGTAGTAAGAGGTGAACTAACCTCTTTAGCTTTGTCCATGTTGAATCTGCGAAGCACCTTCTCAATGTATTGCTCCTGTGACATGTGTAGCTTCTTCAAAGCTCTATCTCGAGTGATCCGAATGCCAAGAATATGTTTTGCTGGCCCCAAGTCTTTCATAGCAAAAGACTTGCTCAATTGCATCTTCAGCTGAGTAATTCTTTCTGCATTCTTGCCAACAATTAACATGTCATCAACATATAACAATAAAATAATGAAATCATCATCATCAAACCTCTGGAAGAAAACACAATGGTCTGAAGTAGTCTTTCGGTAATTTTGCTCCCCCATAACTGACTCAAACTTCTTGTACCACTGTCTTGGTGCTTGCTTCAACCCATAAAGACTCTTTTGAAGTCTACACACATAACCTTCTTTTCCCTTAACCTGAAACCCTTCAGGTTGCTCCATGTAGATTTCTTTATCCAAGTCACCGTGAAGGAAAGCTGTTTTGACATCCATCTGTTCAACCTCAAGATCAAGGCTGGCTTCCAAACCCAGAGCAACACGAATAGATCCCATCTTCACGACCGGAGAGAAAATCTCATCAAAATCAATACCCTTTCTCTGACTGAACCCTTTGACCACCAATCTAGCCTTGTACCTAGGTTGTGAGGTGTGCTCTTCAGTCTTCACTTTGTAGACCCACTTGTTCTTCAAAGCTCTCTTGCCTTTAGGCAACTTCACCAACTCAAATGTATTATTTTCATGTAAGGAATTCATCTCATCTTGCATGGCTTCAACCCACTCCCTTTTATGCTCATCTTCCATGGCCTCTGCATAACACTCAGGCTCTCCCCCATCAGTGAGTAAGACATACTCATTAGCTGAAAAACGGGTGGAAGGATGACGATCTCTTGTAGACCGCCTAAGTGGGACAAATGGTGGCACGTCTGGTACTGGTATCTCTGAATGAAATTCTTCATCCACCTCTGGCTGTTCTGGAACATCAGTATCATGTTGTTCATCATTCTGAACATCATTATCAAGAGGTGGTTCTACATGCTGAGGAGGCACTGGATCCAAATCAGTAACATCATCATTATGTTGAGGAACTGTATCTTTCTTCTCAGCATCTTTCAAGGTTTGATCTTCCACAAACACAACATCTCGGCTTCGAATAAGTTTCTTGTGGACTGGATCATATAATCTGTAACCAAACTCATCTTGGCCATAACCCAAGAAAACACATGGTTTGGACTTCACATCAAGCTTTGATCTTTCATCTTTAGGAATGTGCACAAAAGCTTTGCATCCAAAGACCCTCAAATGACGGTAAGAAACATCTTTGCCACTCCAAACCCTGTCAGGTACATCAAAAGACAAAGGAACACAAGGAGTTAGATTAATAACATGTACCGCTGTATTCAAAGCTTCTCCCCAGAATGAATTTGGCAGCCCTGCATGTGACAACAAACATCTGACACGCTCCATCAAAGTTCTGTTCATCCGCTCTGCTAATCCGTTCAGCTGCGGTGTCTTGGGAGGACTCTTTTGATGTCGAATACCATGATCTCTACAATAAGCATCAAAGGGGCCAATGTATTCCCCTCCATTATCTGTCTGAATACACTTGAGCTTCTTTCCAGTCTGTCTCTCAACCGAGGCATGAAACTGCTTAAACACCTCAAATACTTGATCTTTAGATTTCAAGGTATAAACCCATACCTTTCTGGAGTGATCATCAATGAATGTGACAAAGTAGGAGCAACCACCAAGTGTCCTAGTCTTCATAGGACCACAAACATCAGAATGCACCAAATCAAGTATACTCTCCTTCCTGGAAGGAGGATGGCTCTTAAAGGAAACCCTGTTCTGTTTACCTGCCAAACAGTGAGAACACTTCTTTAGATGAATATCATGCACACCCGGTAACACATTTCTCTTCAACAAAAGAGACATCCCCTTTTCACTCATGTGACCAAGTCTCTTATGCCATAAATCAGTCATGTCAGTGTTCACCACAGCATTGACCCTATCCTTGAAGATCTTCGGATGTGTCATGTACAACTTTGAGCATCTTTTACCTCTAGCCACGATCAAAGAACCACGAGTGAGTTTCCATATTCCATTACCAAAGTTGTTGCTGTAACCATCATCATCAAGTAAGCCTGCGGAGATCAAATTAAGTCTCATATCTGGAACATGTTTTACATTATGTAAAACCAACTCTATCCCAGTGTCAAACTTCAAACAAATATCTCCGATGCCTGCAATCTTTGATAGTCCATTATTACCCATCCTAACATTACCAAAGTTACCTGGAGTGTAAGATGAATAAAAATCCCTCTGTGATGTTACATGACACGTAGCACCACTATCAACAACCCAACTGGAATCATCATGTGCAATGTTGACCATATCAAGATCAGAACAAATCAGGAACTCATCGGTAGCACTGTTAACTTCAGCATTGCCATTACCACCCTCATCTTTCTTATGGTTCTTTTGATTGTTGTAATCGCTCTTCTTCTTCTCCTTTTTCAATTGCCTGCAGAACCGTATTGTGTGGCCTTTTCTACCACAATGATAGCACTCAAAATCAGCAAACTTTCCTTTGGATTTACTTCGATGCTTCCCTTTGTTACCTGGACCTCTACTCTGACTTCTCCCCCTGCTTTCTGTAACTAAGACATCAGAATGTGAAGAGGAACCTTGTGACTTTCTTCTCATCTCTTCATTTAAAACACTGCCTTTAGCTAATTCCATGGTGATAATACCATCTGGTGCAGAGTTGGACAATGATGTCCTAAAAGTCTCCCATGAGTCCGGTAAAGTGCCAAGGAGCCACAAGCCTTGTATCTCATCTTCAAACTTGATACCCATTCCTGCAAGTTGATTTATGATTCCCTGAAAAGAATTCAAATGATCAGTGACAGGAGTTCCATCATGGTATTTCAAGCTCATCATCTGTTTTATTAAGAACAATTTATTGTTCCCGGTCTTTCGAGCATACAACTGTTCAAGCTTGTTCCACAAACTGCGAGCATGAGTTTCCCCGCTAATATGGTTCAAAACATTATCATCAACCCATTGGCGAATATACCCACAAACCTGTCTATGCAAAATATTCCACTCTGCATCTGTTTTACTCTCAGGTTTATCAGTAGTAAACACAGGCAAATAATAATCCTTCACATAAAGTAGGTCTTCCATTTTGCCTTTCCAAACATGATAATTAGAACCATTCAAATTGATCATCCTACTTGTGTTTGCTTCCATCATTCAAACAAGTCTAACCCAATACAGAAGAACTCGGCTCTGATACCAATTTGAAGGGAAAAAAACAGCCACACACGGAACTAATAAAATGCGGAATTAATCTCCGTTTGGCTAAACTTTCCCCAACTTGAATGAACCTTTGAGGATGCAAACAAATAGGGTGTTCTTAATACAATTAGAACACACAATATTGCTGCCACACACCAATATAATGAGCTAAAACAGTAAGCACACACCACACAAAAACACCGGAATTTTAGCGTGGAAAACCCGTTAACTAGGGAAAAACCACGGGACCATTTTGGCCGCTTAAATCCACTATCATCATCAAAGGAGCAGTACACAATCTTCTCTAGATAATACTAGAGGCATACAACATCATCATATCCTTGGAAGTAAGAACATCAAGGTGTATGGAATCAAATAGAGCCAAGATAAGAAAATATATCACCAGAAAATAGCTACTGTCCAGACCAACAAAACCCGACCTCCGGACCACAAAACCCGATCTCCACCGTCCAGAATATTGGCCCTGATGCTGTGAAGCTGCTGTCCAAAAATCACGACGATCCAACGGTTCAATCTCCGGGAAACGGAATTTTTCTGCTGCTGCTGCTGGAAAAACGGGATGAGCACACTCAGCTCATGTTTACCACTTATGCTCTCTTTTCTGCTGCTCTCTTTCTGTCCTCATGTGTTGAGATAGTAGTTAACCCATATTTTATTATTAGCTCCCAAAAAAGAAAGTCAAAGAAGACTTTTACTGGGCTCAAAACTTGGGCTTTCCTCATGGGTCAAAAACAAAGAAAAACCCAACAAATCTCCCCCTTTTTGACTTATGAGGAAGAGTTCGCCATACCGGCGATGGAGCAACATACCTTCAACTTTTCCCTTGCTAGAACCTTCGTCAACATATCGGCACCATTATCATCGGTATGAACTTTATCAAGTTCAAACAGTTTGTCTTCAAGTGCATCTCTAATCCAATGATACCTCACATCAATATGTTTGGTTCGTTTGTGAAACATAGAATTTTTAGCAAGGTGAATGGTACTTTGATTATCACAAAGAACCACGTAACGCTGTTGCATAAAGCCAATCTCTTGCATAAATCTTTTGAGCCATAATAGCTCCTTACAAGCTTCTGTTGCAGCCACATACTCAGCCTCGGTGGTGGATAAAACCACACACTTTTGTAATCTCGATTGCCATGACACAGCTCCCCCTGCAAAAGTCATCAAATATCCAGAAGTGGACTTCATGTTGTCCTTGTTTCCTGCCATATCAGAATCAGTATAACCAATAAGTACTGGCTCCCCATTTCCAAATGTTATACCCAATTTGGAAGTACCACGTAGATATCTGAGAATCCACTTCACTGCTTCCCAATGCTTCTTACCTGGATTTGACAGAAAACGACTAACAACACCTACTGCATGGGCAATATCAGGCCGTGTGCACACCATAGCATACATCAAACTCCCTACAGCTGAGGCATAAGGAACTCTATCCATCTCTTCAATCTTCTTTTCAGAAGATGGACAATCTTTATCTGTCAACCTGAAGTTGGTAGTAAGAGGTGAACTAACCTCTTTAGCTTTGTCCATGTTGAATCTGCGAAGCACCTTCTCAATGTATTGCTCCTGTGACATGTGTAGCTTCTTCAAAGCTCTATCTCGAGTGATCCGAATGCCAAGAATATGTTTTGCTGGCCCCAAGTCTTTCATAGCAAAAGACTTGCTCAATTGCATCTTCAGCTGAGTAATTCTTTCTGCATTCTTGCCAACAATTAACATGTCATCAACATATAACAATAAAATAATGAAATCATCATCATCAAACCTCTGGAAGAAAACACAATGGTCTGAAGTAGTCTTTCGGTAATTTTGCTCCCCCATAACTGACTCAAACTTCTTGTACCACTGTCTTGGTGCTTGCTTCAACCCATAAAGACTCTTTTGAAGTCTACACACATAACCTTCTTTTCCCTTAACCTGAAACCCTTCAGGTTGCTCCATGTAGATTTCTTTATCCAAGTCACCGTGAAGGAAAGCTGTTTTGACATCCATCTGTTCAACCTCAAGATCAAGGCTGGCTTCCAAACCCAGAGCAACACGAATAGATCCCATCTTCACGACCGGAGAGAAAATCTCATCAAAATCAATACCCTTTCTCTGACTGAACCCTTTGACCACCAATCTAGCCTTGTACCTAGGTTGTGAGGTGTGCTCTTCAGTCTTCACTTTGTAGACCCACTTGTTCTTCAAAGCTCTCTTGCCTTTAGGCAACTTCACCAACTCAAATGTATTATTTTCATGTAAGGAATTCATCTCATCTTGCATGGCTTCAACCCACTCCCTTTTATGCTCATCTTCCATGGCCTCTGCATAACACTCAGGCTCTCCCCCATCAGTGAGTAAGACATACTCATTAGCTGAAAAACGGGTGGAAGGATGACGATCTCTTGTAGACCGCCTAAGTGGGACAAATGGTGGCACGTCTGGTACTGGTATCTCTGAATGAAATTCTTCATCCACCTCTGGCTGTTCTGGAACATCAGTATCATGTTGTTCATCATTCTGAACATCATTATCAAGAGGTGGTTCTACATGCTGAGGAGGCACTGGATCCAAATCAGTAACATCATCATTATGTTGAGGAACTGTATCTTTCTTCTCAGCATCTTTCAAGGTTTGATCTTCCACAAACACAACATCTCGGCTTCGAATAAGTTTCTTGTGGACTGGATCATATAATCTGTAACCAAACTCATCTTGGCCATAACCCAAGAAAACACATGGTTTGGACTTCACATCAAGCTTTGATCTTTCATCTTTAGGAATGTGCACAAAAGCTTTGCATCCAAAGACCCTCAAATGACGGTAAGAAACATCTTTGCCACTCCAAACCCTGTCAGGTACATCAAAAGACAAAGGAACACAAGGAGTTAGATTAATAACATGTACCGCTGTATTCAAAGCTTCTCCCCAGAATGAATTTGGCAGCCCTGCATGTGACAACAAACATCTGACACGCTCCATCAAAGTTCTGTTCATCCGCTCTGCTAATCCGTTCAGCTGCGGTGTCTTGGGAGGACTCTTTTGATGTCGAATACCATGATCTCTACAATAAGCATCAAAGGGGCCAATGTATTCCCCTCCATTATCTGTCTGAATACACTTGAGCTTCTTTCCAGTCTGTCTCTCAACCGAGGCATGAAACTGCTTAAACACCTCAAATACTTGATCTTTAGATTTCAAGGTATAAACCCATACCTTTCTGGAGTGATCATCAATGAATGTGACAAAGTAGGAGCAACCACCAAGTGTCCTAGTCTTCATAGGACCACAAACATCAGAATGCACCAAATCAAGTATACTCTCCTTCCTGGAAGGAGGATGGCTCTTAAAGGAAACCCTGTTCTGTTTACCTGCCAAACAGTGAGAACACTTCTTTAGATGAATATCATGCACACCCGGTAACACATTTCTCTTCAACAAAAGAGACATCCCCTTTTCACTCATGTGACCAAGTCTCTTATGCCATAAATCAGTCATGTCAGTGTTCACCACAGCATTGACCCTATCCTTGAAGATCTTCGGATGTGTCATGTACAACTTTGAGCATCTTTTACCTCTAGCCACGATCAAAGAACCACGAGTGAGTTTCCATATTCCATTACCAAAGTTGTTGCTGTAACCATCATCATCAAGTAAGCCTGCGGAGATCAAATTAAGTCTCATATCTGGAACATGTTTTACATTATGTAAAACCAACTCTATCCCAGTGTCAAACTTCAAACAAATATCTCCGATGCCTGCAATCTTTGATAGTCCATTATTACCCATCCTAACATTACCAAAGTTACCTGGAGTGTAAGATGAATAAAAATCCCTCTGTGATGTTACATGACACGTAGCACCACTATCAACAACCCAACTGGAATCATCATGTGCAATGTTGACCATATCAAGATCAGAACAAATCAGGAACTCATCGGTAGCACTGTTAACTTCAGCATTGCCATTACCACCCTCATCTTTCTTATGGTTCTTTTGATTGTTGTAATCGCTCTTCTTCTTCTCCTTTTTCAATTGCCTGCAGAACCGTATTGTGTGGCCTTTTCTACCACAATGATAGCACTCAAAATCAGCAAACTTTCCTTTGGATTTACTTCGATGCTTCCCTTTGTTACCTGGACCTCTACTCTGACTTCTCCCCCTGCTTTCTGTAACTAAGACATCAGAATGTGAAGAGGAACCTTGTGACTTTCTTCTCATCTCTTCATTTAAAACACTGCCTTTAGCTAATTCCATGGTGATAATACCATCTGGTGCAGAGTTGGACAATGATGTCCTAAAAGTCTCCCATGAGTCCGGTAAAGTGCCAAGGAGCCACAAGCCTTGTATCTCATCTTCAAACTTGATACCCATTCCTGCAAGTTGATTTATGATTCCCTGAAAAGAATTCAAATGATCAGTGACAGGAGTTCCATCATGGTATTTCAAGCTCATCATCTGTTTTATTAAGAACAATTTATTGTTCCCGGTCTTTCGAGCATACAACTGTTCAAGCTTGTTCCACAAACTGCGAGCATGAGTTTCCCCGCTAATATGGTTCAAAACATTATCATCAACCCATTGGCGAATATACCCACAAACCTGTCTATGCAAAATATTCCACTCTGCATCTGTTTTACTCTCAGGTTTATCAGTAGTAAACACAGGCAAATAATAATCCTTCACATAAAGTAGGTCTTCCATTTTGCCTTTCCAAACATGATAATTAGAACCATTCAAATTGATCATCCTACTTGTGTTTGCTTCCATCATTCAAACAAGTCTAACCCAATACAGAAGAACTCGGCTCTGATACCAATTTGAAGGGAAAAAAACAGCCACACACGGAACTAATAAAATGCGGAATTAATCTCCGTTTGGCTAAACTTTCCCCAACTTGAATGAACCTTTGAGGATGCAAACAAATAGGGTGTTCTTAATACAATTAGAACACACAATATTGCTGCCACACACCAATATAATGAGCTAAAACAGTAAGCACACACCACACAAAAACACCGGAATTTTAGCGTGGAAAACCCGTTAACTAGGGAAAAACCACGGGACCATTTTGGCCGCTTAAATCCACTATCATCATCAAAGGAGCAGTACACAATCTTCTCTAGATAATACTAGAGGCATACAACATCATCATATCCTTGGAAGTAAGAACATCAAGGTGTATGGAATCAAATAGAGCCAAGATAAGAAAATATATCACCAGAAAATAGCTACTGTCCAGACCAACAAAACCCGACCTCCGGACCACAAAACCCGATCTCCACCGTCCAGAATATTGGCCCTGATGCTGTGAAGCTGCTGTCCAAAAATCACGACGATCCAACGGTTCAATCTCCGGGAAACGGAATTTTTCTGCTGCTGCTGCTGGAAAAACGGGATGAGCACACTCAGCTCATGTTTACCACTTATGCTCTCTTTTCTGCTGCTCTCTTTCTGTCCTCATGTGTTGAGATAGTAGTTAACCCATATTTTATTATTAGCTCCCAAAAAAGAAAGTCAAAGAAGACTTTTACTGGGCTCAAAACTTGGGCTTTCCTCATGGGTCAAAAACAAAGAAAAACCCAACAGGATGTTGTTAGTGTTGTTGGTCTGATCTGTTTTGAGTACTCCCATAATTTGAGGTTTGAACTAGTCATGGACTCAGGTCGGTCCGGTCCGATTCCGGGCCCAGGACCAGCCAGTCCCTAACTGAGATAGTGAAGCCTGGTACAAACCCAATTTGGTCCGGTACCGGTTTTGGTCTGGGTTTCAGGCGGGTCACGGGTCGGGACAGTCCCGAGTCGGGTCACAGTACCCTACCCTCTATTTAAAAAAAATGGTCATTGGGACCGGAACCGGGCCTGAGACCGACATACTAGTCCTAAAAACTGAAGCATGAGCCCGTCCCGTTATTTAGGCAATCCGGTTACCGGTACCGCGAAATCGGTCTAGGGCCAGTCCAAATAGTACAGGTCCCGGATCGGTAGGAGTGGACTCGGGCCGGGCGGCCCGACTCGTAACCGGTCCGACCCGGTCACTGTTTGAACCGGCCCGAACTGTCGGCCCGACCAGGGACCGGTCCGGGTAGGCCCGACCCGCTGGGGGTTCCGGTCCGGTCTCGGGCCCCTCAAAAGGTGAACCGGCCCGGCCGGTTCGGGCCCGGTCCGGGCCAATTTATTTTTTTTTCTTTTTTTTTTAATTTTTTTTTTGATTTTTTGGGTTGGGCTAGGTATTTTGGGCCATTTGAGGTGGTTTGGGGTGGTTTGGGGTGAGGGGGGAGGGTTGGGGATTAATTAGGAAAAGCAAAAAAAAAACAAATTAAATTGAACCGAGGCCCGGCCCAGCGCGGCCCGGACCCGGGGGTTACCCGGGCCGGTTCCGGGCCTCCCCTTTCATGAACCGAGGCCCGTCCGGGCCCAGTCCCGAACTGGGCCCGAACCGGCCCGAGTCCACCCCTACGGATTGGGCTGCCCAGACCCAATCCATGCCTACTTTGAACAAGCGAGGTTGGACATAAATAAACTAGATCACATAGTAAACCGGCCAGACTCTTAGGAACTCCAAAAAACTCAATCAAAATGACACAAAATTTTGATCATAAAAATATACATATGATTCTGACTTCCGAGTGTTTTTCCAAACTCGAAATATGTCCTGCAGTAGGAAAAATATTGAACAAAAAATAGCACGTTTTTCTTGATCCATATATCATTTGGATTTTGGGTTGAAATAGTCCACGAAAGACATGCATTTTCCTCTTTTACGATGGTGGGCCAACTGCAGGTGACGTGGCTCTCTACAACGTATTATTAGAAATTTGGAACAATGCATCTGATCCAACATATTTTACAACTGCAATATGTACGTTTGGTACAACAACCAACTGGAACATGTAAATAAAGATTTTTTAGCTTTTAAATAACTCTTAGATTTTTGTAACTATAGTAAAGTACTTAGAGAAAATAGTGTAGTGACAAGTTGTTGCTGGTTTGACCTATTAATGTTAAAAATAACGGACTTTTTTTTATTTGAAAAAAAAAAGTTAAACGTCTCCTAAAGACTATTGCCAAACATAGAACTAATAAATTTTAGAAGTTTTTGAACATTGTAAATGGTAGAAGCTGGTATGAGCTTAACATTCCTACAATTGCTACAAACATACTTCGTATACAAGTATGCACTATTAGGTGGTAGGTTGAAATCCATACAAGTACACTCATGCTAAACATATATTGAATAATACATTAATACCCCTCTTATTTAATAAAAAAAATACCACTCTTATAAAAAAGAAATGATCGAATCACGTTTGGTCAAATTAAAGTACAAACGTTATAAATTATTTGATACTTTAACTAAATATAACATATTGTTTACAATTTTTTCGTGAATTTCTTGACGTTTTATGTAATAACTTACTAAATTTGACAAAATGGGATTGTTTTTCCCCAAAAAAATATTAAAATAGGAATGATATGGGAAAGAGAAGTTCCAGTTATCATTTTTTTTAGTTACACTCTATGAATGTGAATACATTTTACAAACCATCCTTCATTCCAAATTGACTTAATGTGACTGAAATTTAAACAATCAAATTAGGAAGTTGAAATTCCTAAATCAAATCATGATTTGTTAATGTTGCTGTCCGATGCGCATTTATTTAGTGAAAACTAGGACCCAATAATTTATTTAGTTTTATTTATTGTTATTTGTTACATTTACACAACTGGGAGTACCAAACTATACACTTCCAGTAATACATCGTTCCAACTCGTAGTAAATTACGGGCCGGGAATCTTCCTGTTTGAAACGTTATCTCGATTGGTCTTAGTAGGGGCGGGATCCGGCTAGTCCCGGTCGTTGATAGGAGAAGCCCGGGTCCGTCGGAAATACATTGATTTGCTTTTGAAGGAACACACAATAAAATACAAAGTTTTTTAAAACGAATTGCAAAGTCTAATCTGGACAATTAATTGGGCGCAAACTCAAATTATCCCAAATAAAAAAATTCTTTCGGCTTCCTAAAAGGCTCCTTTTATTGAAGGATAAATTTACTTTTTGACACTATTTAGCACCGTTTATCATTGTTTTACATTGTGTTATCATTATCATTTAAGAGTGGTAGAATAAATTGGCATTAACTTTTTACCAAATAGGAAAGGAGCTTTATTTAAGGATATCTATAAAAGAAAAGTCAAAACTTAATTTAGGTACGAAGGGAGTAGTTTAAATAGTGAGTTTTTCCTGAAATTGCTCTAATATACTTTATTGATATAATTACATTACGCCTGTGACACAAAGGCTCCCACCCATAATTTATTGATAAAAACTAAAATCATCATATGCACAATTTCACGGTTACTACAAGATAAAATTTATGGTAATCATTGTCACTAAAAATTACTAATATAGTCAGTCACGTTCTAAGAGGTCACATTTTAATCCATATTTATCTTAGTCATATTATGTCATTATTTATTGAATTTATTTTTGAAAGGAAAAGACTTATTATATTAAATCGGTACTCTCAGTGTGTAACCAAGGAAACAATACAAATGAGCAACAAACAAAAGTCCTAACCTCCTTCTAACCAACCTTAACCATAAGCCCACTGCCCCCCTCACGTCTTGATCAGATATAGAATAGTTCACCCCAAAAAGAGCGAGACTAATCGCTGAACATGTAAGAGCTTCAAGGCTATTAGCGGCTGAGTCAGCCTGATTGCCTCCAAATACAAATCTAGCAACTAGAATAAACCAAACAAAGCACCCACCAACATTATTGTCAAAAGAAATAAAAACAAAACAAGAATTAGAAATCAAGAAATAACACAAGTAACTAATCTCCAAGTGCTGAACCAGAGTCCATCCTTCAAGCCTCTTTTTCCAACCCCAAGCCCACACTTCTTCTGTGGCGGCGGTTCAGGAGGGGGGCGAGTCAGCACCACGCCTTGCTCTTATTTCATCACTTGAATCGGCAATTCTCTATACCATCTCCAAGCCGCCCATGTTCCTCCAGGATCAAAAACCGCTGGCACAACTTCCATCTCATACACCAATAAAGCCAAAATTGCCAAAACAAACAACGTAAAGTCAATCCTCAACATTGTTGCTCCACTGAATAGTATAAGTAGCATCCCCGGTTGAATTCAGGCTTAAAATGGTGTGCAATGGTTGTTGGCCACTCCCTTGTTCGTAGATACACACTGGCCGCCGTAGAACTTGCCTTCCCGCTTCTCAGATCAATTGGAAACTACTGCTAAAATCAACAAAGCCCCAATGAACGCTAACCCAGGAGAAATCAATCGGTGAATCTCCTCATGTGCTGCTATTGATTTCCGACGCAATCCTGCAAGTCCGAACACTCCAGCACTCCGCCTTGCGCTCCAGACAAAACTAGCAACCTCCGGGACTCCAAAGCGCCAAGAAACTCTCAGCGCCGCCCGCCTAATAACCTAGACTAGGCTAGGGCTGTCGCCGCTCAACAATCCTTGGCTAGGGTTCTGACTCCATTGGAGATGATCTTTAAAGATCCGGGAGGGGAAGATTAGGATTTGCGTCTTCTAGTTGATATACGCCCTCAGGAATTATCTCTCTAGCAATGGGATGCAGAAAGATGGAATGACGTGTCATTATTTCTTGAATTATTCAATAGTTTCAGTCATTTTCCTCATGACTCCAAAAATTCATTACATTTAACCGCTTTAGCCATTTTTTAGTTTTACCATTTGGGTCAGAGTTAAATGAAAAGCACATTTCTCTAATTAAACGCACTGAGACCATTCCTTTTAGAAAGGAGCTTATTTATAAAAGTGCTTTTAAAATGGTCGTCTAACCACACAAGCATCTCTCGAGTAGAGAGGCAAGTACACAAAAAGAAAACACAATCACAATCACGTCCACACTCCTCTCTGAACAACCAACCAGTATTCTTTCTGTCATGGTTTTGAGAAAGAGTGGAACAGCTAGAAAGAATGTACACGGAGCATGGACAGCTGAAGACGACGATAAACTCATATAGACGTGGTGCTAAAAATGAAAAAACGTGGCCCTCAAAATCTGAAATCAGGTTATTTTTGCCCTCTTGGCATTTGCCATTATGGTTTTCGTGTTCTTGAGAGTTTGAATAGGTGTGGGAAGAGCTGCAGGTGAAGGTGGTTAAATTATCTTAGGTTAAACATCAAGAGAGGCAACATAGCTGAAGGTGAAGCGCTGTTAATACTCAGGCTTCGTAAACTACTAGGAAACAGGTAAGGCGAACAATTTTTTCAAATTGGCAGCACAAGCTTCATGATAGTAATATTAGTTATACATTATACATTAATGCATAGATGCCATCAAATTGTAATATACTAGTACCTGTACGATTCTGTGACAGCACTAAGAAAATAGAATATGAAGGATAATTCATCTAAATCGAGTTTTTGTATAAGTAGGTTAGTGAACACACTAATCCTATGTATTATGTAGAGAAAATGGTCAAAATGGTACACGAAGTTGTATCGATGGGAGTAAGTAGTACTTTATCTTGCATTTGAAATTTTAAAGTACACGAACTTGTATTTTTATAGTCAATCAAATACATTTGTTCTATCAGAACGTTAAAAATAGCTGACATGACCAAATTATCAATTTGAAATATATAGTGGCAATCCAAGACATCAAATAATTAATGTATAACTTCTAATTTTCCCCGTTCAGTCGTTTCCACCTTCGCTTTTAATTTTATATTTCTCACATTTTTCTCTCCCTTCTCTCGCTCTTCATCTTATATTTCTCTCATCTGCTCTCTAAGTGCGGAGTCAAGGCATTGGGTCGTACTGGAGCAGTACAAAGAATATTTTGTGTACGTGTTGCTTAAAAGTTTAAACGTTAAAAAACTACACAAATTTTTTACTTAAAAGTTAAAACGTTTTTTGAATTTGAGGTGGGCCTTGGCCTAAGCTGGCCCCTCTAGCTCCGCCCGTGTTGCTCTACTTCTCTAGTTCTCTTTCGTCTTCTCTCTCTGCTATCCCACCGGCTTTTCTTTTATTTGTTATCGGCCGATCTTTATTATAGTAAGAGAAGAAAATAAAATAGAGCAAAACGAAGAAGTCGATAGGATAGGAGGGAGAGCAGACAGGAGCAATATAAGATGTAGAGCGGAGAGAAAAATATGAGATGAAGAGTGAAGGTGAAAACGAGTGGACTGGAGGAAAATAGAATTTATAGATTAATTATTTGATGACTTGGACTGCAACCTGTGTAATAAAGGATAGTTTGGCCAAGTCAGCTATTTTAACGTTCTGATAGAGCAAATGTACTTGATTGGCTATAAAAATACAAGTTCATGTACTTTAAAAGCTAGATGA
Source organism: Cuscuta epithymum (assembly GCA_945859915.1). Lineage (NCBI taxonomy): Eukaryota > Viridiplantae > Streptophyta > Magnoliopsida > Solanales > Convolvulaceae > Cuscuta > Cuscuta epithymum. The sequence continues at coordinate 225,294 of CAMAPF010000980.1, read as the reverse complement.
AGTACTATTTACTCCATTTGATACAAGTTCATGTACCATTGCGATCATTTTCTCGTAAAATGTACATTGATACAACATGCAGCTATGTATTCTGCAGTTTGGTCTATTATGTAAGCAATCTTTAAAAACCAGACACCTAGAAACCTCTCCTTGAATGTGGCAAAAGTTACAATGTCATGCTGCTCTGAATCTTGTATCCAGGATAAATAAATATTCACTTGTCACACTCTTTTGCTTGTAGCTGAAACAACAATGATTTAAAGAACAAGAATAATGTCAGCTAGCGCTAATTTACATTCATTTGACCGATCAAGTTACTGATTAGTATCGAGCAGCGTATCACACCTACATTCATATTATTGAAAACAGCGTTGATTAATTCTTTTGGTAAATCACTCACCTAAGAACATAATCTTTGCTATGCAATCACAGCAAGGACATTAGTGGAACTACAAACCTATTTGGATATATTGATTTGTCATAACGTAACTAAACATTCTCTACCACTTCTCAGAATATATAAGACAAATTAACAAGACTTGTAAGACTTCAGGGAATCTGATAAAGCCTCAGTACACCATATGCGAGATTGATTACACCTACTGATCTACCTTACTACCTCCGTGCGGTTTGTCCTAGTTACCAAATGATCCCCAAGAATTCTAACAGTTACAAATACACCGGTTAACAAGTCAAGTATTCCATAAGTGACACCAAAAGATAATAGACTATTACGATGTTAATATGAATTGAGAGTTCAGACTATGTTATTCTGAACATTTGTTGAGGGGTCATTCACACAATGTTGACTTCTCAAGGGGTCAATTTATAAATTAGATGAACTTCAGGGACTATTTGGTAATCTAATCAAACTTCAGGGGAGATGAATGTAATTAACCCTTACATGAATGCTCTAATGATCATCCATTTCTTGCCCTTGTAAATGTGTGCTGAATGCAATCACACCCTGCATCATGTCAGATAAAGCAAGCTTCTCCGTATCAACAGAAAAGTCAATATCTTCATAGCAAGAAAAACTACTGACACCAAAAAGGAACATGGGCGTCGTACCTGACATCATATGACAGGCTTTAAGTGACCCAAGTAAATTAATCAACTTTCTCGAGAACATTAAAAACTCTTCCACACTTGAGTGAATATAGCTGCAATGCCAACTTAAGATAAACTTAAGCTGGCTCATATCCATACACACTTAACATCCACCAAACAGAATTTCAGGCCAAATATTACAACTGATGTTGGTTGAGCCTACTTAACCAGAGTGAATGTAGAACCATATGGAATAAATCAAACCTAGTTGGTCGTGAGTTCCAGAGGAAATGCTTCTGCAACTTTTTGACATTATTCTGCATTGTAAGATAGTGTTTCATAGGAATACCTAGAAGAATATCTTTCAGTTTAGGAATATCTTTTTCAGCAACAAACACTGAAAATGCAGACCAGTTGAGCACATCGTTGAAAGGAGGGACAAGATTATCGGCAATTATAACTGGGACACACTCATAATATATTGCCTCAACGATCCTCGGGCTGTTCACTTCAAACCCCATCGGACATATGCAATATTTACTGGATTTCATATGTTCAGGATAACTCATTACTTTGGACACTCGGTTTGGTAAAGCCGCATAGATCTTCATGTCTTCATCCTTATCACTCCAATACCTTATAAGTCTAGGACGAACCCTTCCATGCACATGCCCAGCAAAAAATGCAAGAATTGTGCGTTGTGAAACTCTTTTCCCACCAAGGTTCCTAAGGGGCCTTCTGGGATTCTTTATAGTGGTTTCTGGCAAGGAAACATCCTTCCCAGGAACAAATATTCCTTCAGATCGATCTGCATTACAGAGTGCCTTTATTGTGTTTTTAAGCAGCTCCTCATGATCCTTTAAAGTGTAAGGTCCCTGAAAGTGCACAATGAAGATAAAAGGGTGAGTACAGAGAGGGTGCACATGTGACAGGAAACGTTTTGAAGGACAGAAAAACAACACCAGATACATATGAGCTGTGTTCTCTTCACCCTTCGCTTACAAACCAGTCTTGCTTCAATCAGATTAGATTAGACAAAAAAACATTCATACCAGATCTAGACTAGACTAGACCAGACCAAAAAATGTTGGTATGTAAGCCTGAAAGAGCACGCGCCCACAAAAGTCGTATTAGAATGTTCTTTGGTCTTATCAGACCACACCAAATGTCATTTACATTTCCAATAGGTAAATTACGGAAACATTTATATCAAACACGAAAAAAAGATCCATACCAAACTAGATCAAACTTGGTCAGACCAGATCCTACTAAATGTGAACTAAAAACATCCAGTTGATATCAGAAAGTAAAGAAAAGGTTCAAACAAGATCTTCATAAAGTCAGAATATATCACATTGTTACATGCAAAGAGAAAGAAACAACGAACATGTCCCAAGTAATATACACTGTCAGGGTAGTATGTGTATGAATACAAGAGGTCTTTAGCATACCCAATCATGGCAAGCCACCAAAAAGTGATCTGATCCATGTGTGCGATTCCAAAAAGGATATTTTGCTGATACTGCATTCACATAGTCCCGTAGGAAGAAAGATAAAGGCCTGAGGTCATGGGAGTTGGGTACATAAAGCACTCTCTGCAACTGTTTGACACTGTATGGAAGATAGAATAGGTGAGCCTTTTCTGGGTCCTTTGTAACGAATTGATGATTCTCCTCCATATGCTTCATAAACCATCCCTCAGACGAATAAATCCCTTTGAGATGTGGTTGATGAAAAATAGGTCTCTTTCCTTCTTGGTATATGTAAACTCTGAGTAAGAGCTCCATTAACTCATAGCTCCTGCAAGTCAAACAGAACATACAATTCAATGAATAGATAGCTATTCTGATTCTGAAATAAGTGGGAATAATAATGCCCTTCAATACAGGTAAAAACTCAATACAATTTGTGGTGAAGAAATATGCCATGACTGAATAATATTAAATTGCTTCCAAAAAAAACAAATGAATTTACACTTGGGCAATTTACACTTTTGTAAGTTTGTTCATAGTTACTTGGATAGCTGGGACAAAATAAACTGTCTCTCTTAGTAGAAAGATTATGGCATCTTGATCTATCTTGACAAAATATGCAAGGGTTATTTGAATGGAATGAAATGAAATGGCTGAGTCAGCTAAATTTTCTGAAATGGGTGGTGTTCGGTAAAATCACCATCATCATTTTCATTACCCGAGTGCCGCAAAGGCTTCCACCTACGGTGGGGTAAGGAAGGTTGGATGTACGCAGTCTTACCCTGTACTTAAGCACAAAGAGACTGTTTCCGGATGACCCATAGTGAAAATCGCGTCGAAGATATGATTAAAATAGGAGATAAACATTTAACGTATGTGACAAAGCATAACAAGATAATTCATGTCAGTATAGGGAGATAAAAATATACGTAGTAAGATACATGGTGAAGTAAGAAAATACAGAGTCCAAGTACTGAAGAAATATGCATATTAAATCAGTCAGTATAGAGAGACTAAAAAACAAGAGAATGTGAGGAAGTAAGAGAATACAAAGTCCAAGTAATGAAGAAATATGTTTATTGCATCAATTATAAATGGTGTATTTCAATAGTAAAGTATTATTCTAAAATATAAGAACAGACAATATGAACATCATTAACATACCTCTTAAAAGTAGAAACGTTTCTGAATAGAGGAGCATACAAGTCTGGATCATCATCAACCAACTGTGCATGCTCAATCTCCTTTTTAGCATATTCAAGTCCTTCATCAGGCGTTAATGATGTGATATATCTCTGGACAAGACATTTTAAAAGGAATGATAATTTAATAAAAAATATAGAATAAACTAATACAGCAAAGCAGACCACAGAACGTTTCCGCCAGCAATACAAGAACAATGGGAAACGAACCAGCATGTGATAAGAACCATTTCTACCAGGAATGCGAGAAGGTACATAAGGAGACTTGATATTCCTCCTATTTCTTACATGAGCAGTCTGGTCATCTGTTCTCAGAGATTTCTTAGATAGATTCTGACTTGCAAAAGAAATGGGTGGAGTGAAGAACTGGACATGTTGAATACCCTCCAAATGGTCAACATTCCCTACAACACTTGAATTTTCCTCCAAAAGCCTCTCATAATTCTTATTGGGTAAAGCCTCCTCATAAGGGTGGACAGCCCACCCTGCCGGTTGGTAAAAAAACGTATAAGATTGAAACAAGACACTAACAAGTGTGAGAAAAGCACAAAGCAAACGTATCCTTTTTGAGTTGATTTTGAGCATTAGAGCATGTTGTGTCCCCAAAGACTCCCCTCCAACCCACGAATTCTCACTACAGCAATGAAATGCCAACCTTCGCAATAAAGTAAGAGAGAAGTTTAAATTAACTTTCAGTCCATTAGGAGGTATAATAAAAGCACACCATGCTTCTAACAAGCTCCAGCCAATGTCAGTTCCTCAAACCAATAAAAAAACATAAACCTATTCTCAGACAAAAATTATTGCATTAATATTATCCACCAACAAGATAATATCCCAGAAAAACAAGAAATCCAAAGCTAACATCTCCACCCCCACTCCCACCTCCCCAACTAACATGTCCGGCAACCTGTTTTCCCTTCCAAAAAGAAGTCATGTTTACTAAAGGTACAAGTTTTAGATTTTGTCAAGCTGCAACCTTTCGAAGTCATGGAATCATACACGCTAGTATGCTTTTAAAATTTGTTTGTTTGATTAACTAAACCCCTCCCAATTTAACTTGTTCATACATTTTTTTAATAACATGAAACTTAGCTTTGTTTGATCAAAGTGGTATCTTTTTCTGGGACGATTAAAAGTTGAACAACAGGTTGATGCTTTGTTTGGACATATAGGACTCTAAACATGCTCCCTATTTAACTTGTTCACCGAATCTTATCAGAATACATTTATTATACGAAAAACATATATCAAACCATAAGATTAGTGATTCAATTGTACCTTCAGGTTGATACTGCAAGGACGCGGCTTCGATAGGAAAATCGAGTAAAGTGGAGACAAAAGAAGAAATGAATTATTGATGAAGATGATGAAGAAATGGAAGTATTCCGTTCCCGTCTGTTTTATATAGCTTCGGATCAAAGGTAATCGTCCGGCAGACGAGACGGAGAATGGTGACGGTGATCGGGAAGGGGGATGAATACGTGGGAGAGGAAAAAGTGTGGCAATCGGTGTGAACCATCCTTTTTTGACCTGCCACGGCTGTCATAGTGTCATCCTACGTGGCTAATAAGAAGTTAATTTAGTACTCAATCAGTCAACCGGAGAGCTCAGCTAAACTAGAGGCCCCACCCAACTCACATTTTCCTAAATCCTAAATGTCATTATAATTTATAAGCCCATTTGGTAACACCAAAATTAGTTATATCGGCTCATTCTGCTGCAATTTTTGAAGTTGTAGTTGAAGTGGCAGTATTGGCTGATTCTGCTGATTTGTGGAAAAAATAAATTTAAATATATTTTAATAATAAAATAGTGAAAATATTATATGAAAAAATACCTAAAATGATCCTCAACAGTAATTTCAGCCAATACAGCAAAAAAAGTAACTACAACACTACTTTTTCTTATTATTATACTATTCAGTGTGTGAAATCAAAAGTCACGTGTTTGGTGAAAAAGTTGACTGATAAGCCTGAAAAGCAAAAAATAATGGTTACTCTAAATAATCTCATTACTCGATAGTTAAATATTAGAAAATGAGTAACCCTGGTGGCTGCTGGGAACCATGTAAAATGCTAGAGCGTGCACGGTGCACATGTGGCATGAGAGAGATAGACACAAAAGATTGATTTTAAGACATTTCTCTCTCCGTCTTTCCACGGTCTTTTGTGTTTTTGGTAAGTTTTTCTCTGCAATGTCAATCACAGTGTCTACATCTAGACGTTGTGCTTGACATTGTGAAGAAAAACTTACCAAAATGATATAAATCCTTCAAATAAGGAGAGAGATATTTTATTTATTGTTTTTTGATTGGCTATCTATTATGCCACGTATGCACCGTTAACGTTTTAGCATTCGAGATGCTCTTTATTAAGATTGCATTGTTCGAGTAGCTACATTCAACTTAGGTAAGCCTAATTTTTGTTTTTAGTTGGTACAATCCAAGACCCAAGTACTGCTAATTTTTGTTTTTAGCTCCAATTAGTACATAATAGTGAAATACAAATGACAATTTGATAAATTTTGATCTTACACCCTAGACGCTGTTTGCTAACACTATTTTTCGGCTTATATATCAAGCTTATCAACCAACTTTTTCACCAAACACGTAATTTTTGCTTTCGCGCGCTGAATTGTGTAATAAGCAGAAAAAGTAAGGTTGTAGTTACTTTTCTGGCTGTATTGGCTGAAGTTACTGTAGATGACATTTTAGCTATTTTTACATATAATTTTTTTTATATTTTATTATAAAATATATTTTAAAAATATTTTTTCTTAAATCAGCAGAATCAGCCAATGCAGCCACTTCAGCCAAAACTTCATAATTTTTAGCAGAATCAGCCAAATCAGCCGATTTTCGTGCTACCAAACAGGCTCTATATTTGGGAGTGTCAAAATGCTTTAGGATGTTTTTACTTAGACTCTAAGACGTTCCAAACGAAATCAAACTAAATCAGATTATACCAAAACAGACTAGACCATATTTTAATATTGTTGTTGTTGTTGTTGTTGTTATTGTTGTTATTCTTGTTGTTTTTGTTGTTTTTTTTGTTCTTATTATTATTAGTATTCCTATTAATATTACTACTACTATTGTTATTATTATTATTCGCAGCAGTATTATTATTATTATTCTTATTGTTGTTATTATTAATACTATTTTATTATTGTCTAGTTTAGACGGTTCGCATTTGAAGTCATACAAGTGACAGAACAATATAAATGATCTTGATTTGTAAAACACAAAGAAAGAAAAATAAAGGGACAACTGACAATTTAGTTCTCGTACTATCGCAAAATAGCCCTTGTACTTTTGATAATATCAATCAAATCCCCCGAACTGTGTAAAAATGTTCAATTGAGTCCGATAACAGGTTACCCGCCACGTCAGCAAGTTACCTGATGACGTGGCACACGTGTGACAACCTGGTCAGGGGTGAATTTGCTGACGTGGTGCCACGTGGAAGCCTTGCCATCCATTTACTGATGATGTGGCACACACATGGACTGCCACGTGTGCGCCATGTATGCGCCGCGTCAGCTGGTGACCTGCTGACATGGCAGGTAACCTGCTAATTGACTCAATTGAATGTTTTTCAAAGTTCGGTGATTTGATTGATTGTTTTTAAAGTATGAAGACCTAATTGACTTTTTCTTAATAGTACAAGGACTAGATTGATAGTTTTCCCAAAAATAAATAAAATCTTGATTTGTAAAAAAAGTTTTAATACTATAAAACAATATGTATCATATATCATGCATCCGTTGCTCTGGGTTTCTCAATGTCTTCCCAAATTTGTTTCTCAATTTCCACGCGAACATTGCTCATAGCTTCTTTTCTGAATCAACCATGCCTTCTCCATTCCCTTCATGTTCATAAATTGGTATTCCCATTTTGCACATGCTGGTAAAATTATGAAGTGCAAAAGTTGAGAAAATAATTGCTTGTTGATACTCTTCTTTCATTTTGGGCATGTTGTGAAGTATCTTCCACCTTTTCTTCAGATGTGAAAATGCTCTTTCAATGGTAGTTCTCAGTGATGAATGACGATAATTAAAATGTTCCATTACTCCTCTTGGTTTACCACCATCACGAAATTCTGGCACGTGTTTCCTCATTCCCGCATCATCAAATGGGGCTAAATATCCAAGTGTGTTTGGATACCCTGAATCTACCAAGTAATATTTACCTACATTTTAATTTGACTTTGTTAAAAGGATACTATTTTATATTTACAACCACCTTTAATGATAATTTTATTTGTACTTTATACCTGGTAGGGATGAGGAAAATGACATTTTGATTGCATTAAGTAATCAACCCACACTCTTATGTCATGTGCGCTTCCTTCCCGGCCAATATTGACAAACATGAATAGTTTATCAAATGAACAACATGCTAAAAACATTCCAGGTTTTGCTTCCTTTGCGTCCTCGAAACAGCACACCTTTTGCATCTGATATAACTGCTTCTATGTGAGTACCATCTAATGTTCCAACTGAATCCTAATACAATAAATAAAAAGCATAAATAAAGTCTAACACATATACAAAAATAAATGAGTTTTCATTGACTTTTAAAAACGTTGAATAATTCATAAATATACCTTGAAATACGGCTAATCTGAAGAACTGTTGAAAACAATGGGGTGGACGTCCAGCAAATTGTGATCTTGTCATACAATATCAAGGCATACAATACTAGATTGAAATATTTGCACATGGTTCTCAAATAACGTTAAAAACATCGGCTGCATATGTGTAAGAAGCTCCATTGGCCAATATATAGAGACCAATTCCAATTTGTTGTACCACATGAATGAACCTGATGTCTTTCAATAAATTTCTTTCAATCATAATATTTACAAGGTGGATGAACATTTCTCTTGTCAACCTTAATTTCTATTTACACAATTCAGGATGACCATTCAACATTCTATGTACATATTCATCCCTCGTTTCTCCACCTACTCTCATTGGTATCCTAGTCTTCTTTTGTCCAATTATTATGTCGGGGGGCAAACATTTTTTTAGCAATTGATCGCTTCATTATACATGACAATTTTGAACTTTATTGGGGGGCATATGCCCCCACTCCCTAAGCACTATATCCGGCCTAGGTAGAATTCACTAAGGAAACAAATAGAAACTTCGGTATTGAAATAATTATACGAAACAATCATGTACGTATATACGTGTGGTGTGATGCTCTGAAATTCAATTTGAAGATAATTGAATTTGAGAGCATGCAATCATGGTGAAAGGCACTTACCTGAAGAGAGATTGGGAAAGCTAACACAGAGAACGACGGCACACTCCTAGGGATCGTAAGTTTCTACCCTTGCAACAATTTATATATACATGTGAATATATTAGGGACATTTTTATTGGGCTAATATTATCTTGAAAGAATGACGGGAATAATGCTCCAGTGTTTTGCAAAGACAAAAGTAGGGCCACAATGGAATCTGGACAAAAAAGAGAGTTAAATAATCTGAAAATCCCAAATTACCCCAGCCTTTCACCTCTCTCGTATCCTTTTTTCGATCAGTCCTCTATGTGCGATGGATCTGCAAACCTCACGTCTTCGTAGTTCGAGCTCTGCCTTGGCCATATTGACGTCGTCGTCGCCGCCGCCTTCCACAGGTTCGCCATTCTTCAATTTCTTCTTTCTCTCCTTCTGGATCTCTTGGTGTTGCTTGACGGTGTTGGAAATCTTCGGATCTGAAGACAACCAAGCGAGGCGAGGCGAGCGACGACGCGGCAAGCGAAGGCGTTGAGTACATTGGTCATCGACGAGATCACGATTAGGGTCAAAGTGGTGCGATTGGGGCCTAGGGTTGGAAACTGTGGGCTGGGGGTTGAGGGGTGGGATCTGGGGACTGGGGGTGAGAATAGCTCATAGTTGTTGGGTCTGAGGGTGAAGCTGGGGGTTGGGGTAGGCTTAGAGAGTGGAGTCTACTCATCCACTGTGAATTGGAGTGGTTAGGGTGGGTTGGTGGGACAGGGGGTGGGCTGGGGTGGACTGGTGGGGAATGGGGTGTGGTGTAGGGGCAGGAGAGACGATGGTTGGGTGCGCAGGACTGCCGTCTGCCGGAGAGGGGATGGGCTGGGAGGCCGGGAAAGGGGATTCTGTGAAAGGGGCTGGGGCTGGGATGTGGATGATCGCTGGCACTGCAACGCCGGTTGCTGCCGCCAGGGGTAGCAGTCGTTTCATGGGCGGTCGTAGTGGTGGTCACAATCAAGGCAGTTGGGCACCTACAAAAAATTGGTAAATGGCTGACGATGTCACTAACCGGTATGTCACTGTGGGTGACGATGTCACTATGGACAGTGATGTCACTATTGGTGGCGGTGTCACTAGGCGGCACGTCACTATGAGTGGCATCAGTAGGGAATTCACTATGGCGGGCAATAAGGTTGGTCACTAAGACGGTGTTGTATTTGTCATTGGCCGAGTAGTTTCCGGTGGTAGCGACGGTGGTCACTGAAAACGTCCGGTAACTGGCGGCATAAGTCACTGAGACATTAGTAACTGAGACAGTGGTCACTGGAGCGGAAGTAACTAGGACGACGGTGGTCACTTGAGTGATAATAACTGAGAGGATGATCGCCGGAGCGGTAGTAACTGGGACAGTTGCCACTGGAGCAGTAGTAACTAAGTAGTAACTAAGACGGTGATCACTAAAGCGGTAGTAACTGGAACTGTGGTCACTGGAGCGCGGTAGTAACTGGGACAATTTTCACACAAACTTTAGTGTAATAATTTAAATATTTAGACCTCTATGGTTACCGGGACGGTGGTCACTGAAGCAATAGTAACTGAGACAGTAGTCACTGGAGTAGTAGTAACTGGGATAATTTCTACACAAATTTTGATATAATAATTTAAATATATAAGACTCTTATGTTTCCTTATCAAAATGTGTATCTTGAGAAATATGGAGTAATATTGAAATAAAAAGAAACATTATTTTTAAAAATGGTAATGTTACAGTGCACGGGTAAGTCCCAATTATACGGATGCAGTTTTAAAAATAGTAGTGCACCGGTAAGCATGTGCAGACGGCGTAAAGGATATCCACTTATCCTAATGTAGACTTACGAAGGGTAATTTAGAGAACCGGGTGTTTATTAGTCATACGTTTGGAAATTAAAAAATAAGTTCACTTTTTTGTCCATTTACTCTTTTTTAGTAATATTCATGCCAAAACCCCTATTATCTTTTGCTCTGTTTAAATCTAGTCTGGTCTGATTTGTGTAAGAGTGTTTTTATTTGGACTAGTATGGTCTAGTTTGATCTGATTTGAGCTGGTATGTATTGATATGATCTGGTCTTGTCTGATCTGGTTCGGTCTGGGACCGAAATCAGTCCAAGTAAAAAGATAACAATTTTCGATAATTTGGAAGGAATTTTATTAAATTTTAATTATAAATGAATAAAATTAAATTATTTATGGATTATAATAAATAAAATAAAATAAAATCTTTATGCAAAAAAACATGAAAAATAAAATTTCAGACCAGACCAAAACAGACCAAATTAGATCAGACCAAACTAAAATAGACCAGACCAGCAATTTACAATCCAAGTAAAAACATCCCAAGTCATAAAATGTTGGTGTGCTAATCACAAAATTCCTCGTACTTAATTCATTGGACTCATATTAGGGGCATTCTTATTATAAATATGGCCACAAACAAGGTCTTCTTCACCAACACTTTCATTTAGCAATTCCATTATATTCACTAAAGAAATCTTTCATACCAAGATGGTTGACATGTGATCCTTTCTCACAGACATTAACCAAATGAGGAACACATAGGCGGTCAAGGTTAGAGCTACTAAACCTACTAGAGCATATATTTCTTCAAGTCATGACACACATGAAGAATTTTTTGAGTGCATTTTTTATTATGAGAGGTACATTTATTTTAGCATATGAACCCTTCTGCCAAGGTCTTTTAGAGATTCAACTTCCTCTTAATTCTTCTTTACTTGATACCAAAATTCATGCAACCGTGCCGTTAAACCTAATCCCGAAGTTCTTTCCTTTGTCCAAAGAAGGAAGTGTATTCGCTATAAAGAATTTTGTTGTGCAACAAAACTATATGTTTTTCAAAACAACAACAAATGCATGTTTTTAAGTTACTCTTCACCAATAGGGCAGAAGCTTTTGAGATTTCAATGTCCTGTTTCCTGTGAAGACTTTAAATTTCACATCGTTTGCTATCTTACAAGGACAAGAACTCATCGGTATTTTTCATAAAAATGTGATAAAATACAATTATGTAAGTTGACCTTTTTAGATTTAATAATTCAATGAATAAATCCATTTTTAAAAACAAAACAACTTCATCAATTAGTGTTCAAAAAAATCAAACAAATAATAACATTTTCATTAGAAACATACTTAAACCGTGCTAGTTGCATGATCTAATAATAAAACACATACTTTTTTTTAACATTGCTACTTCTTATTTCAGATGCAATAAAATAAAGTGCTCATTGTAGTAAAAAATGGCAGAACAGGTTAAACAATACACCAACAGTAATCATGCATGAAGAATGCTTTTTAATCATAGAAATCTATCTGACCAAAACATTTAATGGTTGAATTTTATATTGCATAACCGTTTAAGAGACGTTGGAACTAACCAATGCATACCACATAACAAAGTTGCATATGAACTCCCTCCCTTCAATGACACCATTCGTTTAAATGTAAAGCTACAGTTATATATGTGTATATTGCTTAAAATTTGACAATGTGTAGATTGAGTTTATAGGCACTACAAGCACGACTAAGAAGCTGTTCCGTTCGTCTTAATCTTATTACTTATTCCTTAATCTTATTTTATTCAGATCAGATCAGATCAGATCAGAAAGATTCAGATCAGATCAGATCAGATCAGAAAGATTCAGATCAGATCAGATCAGAAACATTCAGATCAGATCAGAAAGATTCAGATCAGATCAGCAACATTCAGATCAGATCAGAAAGATTCAGACCAGATCAGAAACATTCAGATCAGATCAGAAACATTCAGATCAGATCAGGTCAAAAAATTCAAACATGATTTATCACTTTTATTATTATATTAATTATGATTATTATATTATAGTTATTGTTAATAATATTAATATATTAATATAATAATATTATTAATAATAATATAATAATAATGTTAATAATATAAAATTATTATTATATTATAATAATATAATATAATATAATATAATATAATATAATATAATATAATATAATATAATATAATATAATATAATATAATATAATATAATATAATATAATATAATATAATATAATATAATATAATATAATATAATATAATATAATATAATATAATATAATATAATATAATATAATATAATATAATATAATATAATATAATATAATATAATATAATATAATATAATATAATATAATATAATATAATATAATATAATATAATATAATATAATATAATATAATATAATATAATATAGTATAATATAGTATAATATAGTATAATATAGTATAATATAGTATAATATAGTATAATATAGTATAATATAATATAATATAATATAATATAATATAATATAATATAATATAATATAATATAATATAATATAATATAATATAATATAATATAATATAATATAATATAATATAATATAATATAATATAATATAATATAATATAATATAATATAATATAATATAATATAATATAATATAATATAATATAATATAATATAATATAATATAATATAATATAATATAATATAATATAATATAATATAATATAATATAATATAATATAATATAATATAATATAATATAATATAATATAATATAATATAATATAATATAATAGAATAGAATATAATATAATATAATATAATATAATATATTTATAATTATAATTATAATTATGATTTACAATGTAATTATAATTATAATCATCATTATTATTAATATGATTGTTGTTCTTGTTGTTATTGTTGTAATTATTATTACTTCGGAGTAATTATATACACTACTAGAAAAAGGGGTTTTAACAATGAAAAATATGGTCGTTATAAGTTCAAAAGTTTGTCGTTAAAGTTTTTAACGACGACTTTTTTTTTGTCGTCAAGTGGTTGTTATAGCTTCCCTCGTTATTGGTTTTAACGACAAAATTCGTCGTTAATAATTAACGACGATACAAGATGTCATCGTTACTTATTAACGACGATACAAGATGTTGTCGTCACTCAGTCACTTATTAGCGACAAAATATTCACTTGTTGTTACACTTTAACGACATCAAAATTTTTCATTGCCGTATTATAACAAGATATTTAACCGTCATTAATCTTAACACAATTTGTTAGCATTATTATGTATCGAATCATATATGGCAATGCTTTCATAACAATAACCAACTTACATACAAACCCACTTATATGCGAGGTCTTCAAAATTTTATTATATCAATACTCCATATAATATATTTTTCATTGATTATAATTACATGAAATGAATGCAGAACTTGTATATTCAATAACATATAACAAACTTCTAAACTTCCAATAAATTCCACAATCAACAAATGAATAATCTTTTACATGTAACAATGTTAGTAAGTTGACAAAATATAATAATCATCCATCCTCATAAACAAAATAAAATCTCCATACTTAATTGTTAAACAATATATGGCTGAAGAACTATACAGTAAAGTGAATACTAAGTCACAAAGTAATCATTCGACGGCACTGCTCCAATTTCTCATCTTTCAATACCTACAAAAATTAAAACAGAATTCAGATTTCTTTATAAAATGATAAATATTTTTTCTCAAAAAAGAAGATATATAGACACATTGTAATCTGTCTCTTTCTCCCCCTTATTGAAACTGTCTTACTAAGAGAAGTAGAGAACTAAAGCTCCACTAAGAAGAATAGTTTGAAAGTGTGAACATTGAAATATGAGAACTTACTGAATCCAGAACATGCTTAGCCAAATGTAACTGAATGTCATAAAGGTCTGCTTAACAATCCAAAACTAGCATTCTACTTCATTACCATCAAGTTGCTGTATAGATTTTCAGTCAAAATTAAACGTCAAAACTTCTCAACATGATCAGTTCCACCGAGTGCTAACTTCTAATCAAATTTAAAAAGCACATAAGAACATATGATACATAAGGCTCAGATCTGCAATAATAACACTCTACAAAATAAGCTCATAAGAAAAAACAGCAAATCAATGGAGAAAACATCAGGCTCTACCACGAATTTGGACCATAGAGTACCTTGTAGCATTTACAGGAAACTTTGTCGTCTCTATAATTATTTACTAGAAGGATTGCTGAAATAGCTGGAGCCTAGGAGTTTGACATTTGGAACCTTGCAAAAGACCATGTGCACGAAACCAATGGTGTTACTGCATTTCTGGCAAAAGGGTGTGATATATTGAGTTTGCATCTTGATACAATGTATAACACTTAGGGTAACTATTGAGATTAGAATCGTGAAATACTGAGTTCAAAACAACTCAAACAATAATTTAATCAAGTAAAATCAAGTAAACTAATTTAAATCAATAAGAGTTAAGTTACAAGTTAGTTAATGACAAGTTAATGATATACTTCGTGTTAAATTTCTCAAACTTTAAAAACTGAAAAATAACTAATTAAAAGCATGAATCATTATTTAATAACTAGTTAATTAAGTTAAATAACTGCAAGCTAGGCAATAAAAATACCTGCAAAGGGTGTTTAATAACAAAGGACTTACATAATCTGGTTGGCTGGCTGGCCAAGTCTGAAGGCAGAGGAGTAGATGACAGGAGTAAAAGCTCAAGCGCAGACCCAAATCAGCGACATTCTATTTCCGATTCACAGTCACTTACGGCTCACCTGCTAAAAGTCCGCTTTCCCAGCATCGCTGCTGATTTCCAAAAGTCCGTAATGCCAATCCTAAGTGCAGTACTTTCATCTTGAATTGTCTCCACACGAATGCACGATTGGTGAGAAACTGACTTTGTTTTTTAGTAGCATTCTACTCAGCTGTTCTTCTCTACTAGGTTGAAGCCCAATTTTATCTTTACGCGTTATTCCTCCTACAAAATCGACAACCCAATCTCAAGGCTTGGACTTAAAAACCTTTTGTGATACCTATATATGGGAAGAATATAAGCTCAATATCACACAAGCTGAATTGCAACTCAAATAATGTGAGATTGTGTGGTGAAATTTAGGAATGTTTGGATCAGATCATATGGCATCACTTATAGAGTAAGATTATAATAGAATCTAGTATTTGACCATAATGAGTTTGGCCAAATCATACTAAAAGACTGAATCACTTCTAAACTCATCATCCCCTCTTTATTTTTGTGATGTCGAACTATATTAGGTTATAATTAAATTCGGTCTAGCTAATTTAAAAGATTCCTGAATGGTGTGGTTTAAGATATTATACTCAAATACTCCGTATTACACAATTCTGTAAAACACCTTATGTAAGACATTTGACACTCCCTCACAGGAAACAAGGCTACACAAATAGAAGCTGATATACTAATAAAATTGAAGTCAACCAGGCTACCGTATATCCAATCAAACAAACAAACATTAATTGAGTATCATATAAATTCAGGCCTTACTCACCATAAAAGATCCTAAAGAGATGTTTCCCTCACAGAAATCTTTAATAGGATTTGAGTTTCTCCTCGACAATGTGACAAAACAATACTTACTGTCCAGCTAGTGAAATAAATATGCTAGACGAACATGGAGAAATAAGAAAATATACCTCGACATTAGAAAGTGAAGGATATTTTTCTATTGCCACACGAAATTCTTCCTGCAAAAAATGAAGACCAAAAA
Source organism: Cuscuta epithymum (assembly GCA_945859915.1). NCBI lineage: Eukaryota > Viridiplantae > Streptophyta > Magnoliopsida > Solanales > Convolvulaceae > Cuscuta > Cuscuta epithymum. Next base: position 208,686 of record CAMAPF010000980.1, on the reverse strand, counting down.
TATGAATACAAGAAATTATGGCAGTGAAGAGACGTAATTAACAACCAACAGTAAGCAAATATGGAAACAGGGAACTATGACAACTCTTGTTTTTATTTAGGAAATTAAACAGTGAAGTGTCTACTGGTTGTGTTTTAATAATAAGTTGGGCTTTGGTGTTTCCATCTAGTTTTTATCTATCACAAAGTGAAAGTAAATTGTGTTGACCAGGGGATAAAAGTTTATATTGCTCTAGCTCCTGCACCTATCCCAACTAGGATAATCACACATTACACATGTCCTATTACTTCTGCCCCAAGACTTGCATAAAACAGCCTCTAAAAAATCGCTATTGGGAAAAACCAGCCCAATATACTAGAGTCCTCCATATCTAGAACACTCACAGCTCCTCAAGAAAAGAGAAACTGGTGAAAGGTTTAAGCAGTTAAAGGAAGAGGAACCAAGAGCAGAACGGCAGCAGCGGCAAGTCATATAGGATCTAATCTGTCCACAGTAAACAATGAGGACGTGTGTACCACAGCTAAACAGAAAAAGATAACATATCAGATAACGAAGAATCAATGTCTAACAATAACAACATTTATCATTTGGATAATCATGGTGGTGTGAATAGTGCAAACTGAAAAGCTACCCCTACATTGTGAATGGTAACAACATACAGGAGTGAGCATTTGTGAAACTCTCAGCCGGAGGGCTTACAGTTGATATGTTGCTGCAACTGGCATGATATAGTTAGTACATGAAATACTAATTCATCACTTTAACTCAACAAGAGTCTAATATCAATTTCTTATACATTAAACTGCAACACTTTTACAAAAATTAGAGATGTTATTCAAAGATAAATAAATAAATGAAAATGAAGAAAAGAAAATATAGGATTAGAAAACGGTACGTAAACAAACAGTTAGTGAAAATATAGAATTAGAAAATATAGAATTGGTATATGAAGTCTAATATATTATGCAAGTACTTGACAGTACGGAAAAAAACAAGGCATTACCAATTGAATCCTGGGGAAAAGTCAGATTAACCTCCAATTCACTAACAACATCAAGCATGATTCTTTGTCTCTCTTCTGGTCAATCACAACATTCTTTTTTGAATTACCAAAGCCACCCCCTTTCACAATGAGAAAATTCGGTTTATTTTGAAGAATAAAAGTAAACATAGCTAAAAAGAAAACTACTAATAAATAGCAAATACTTACCGTTTGGATCTCCTTGAGTTCTTGGATGCAACTACATTTCATCATCACAAACATCATACAAAATGTTTCTTCCTCTCCTTTTTTCAATCCACCTTCAATACAAAAAAATTCAGCTTAAAGTACTAAGCCCTACAAGAAAATACAGCAGATAAACCAATTGTTGATGACATACCTTTACCATTTGTTTTTCTTAAACATTTCTGAAATAACTCTAACTCATTCTCAGTAACATCATAAACAATGTTTCCTCCTCTATTTTTTCAAATGCATTATTCTTCTTAAAAGAAAAACAGCCACGTCCTTAAACAATGAAAAGTTTGCATTGAAACATTAAATTAGAAAGCAAAACAAGAATAAGTATATAAAAATTATTAGTTGTGAAACCTTTAACATGCTTTGAATGCAGATCTACTTCAACATCATTAACATCACCAAAATTGTTATCATGAACTGACTTATTACGGGATAACTCCCAAATTTTCACATTATCGGCGCTTATTTGAGGCATATAATACCTAATGGATCAAAGGGAGCTCTGATAGGATAATCATTTCCAAAAAGACCTTCAGAATAAATTTTTGAACTGCATATGAAATTGAAAGACCACTACTACTTGTCCCCATGGATGACTTAGCTCCAATGAGACTTTTCAAAGAACACAACTCATATGCCTTTTTGCCACATCCCTTTGCCAACATTTGAGGTGGTACACAAGACTTTTCTCTGCATAGTAAAGATCTATGAATTTAATTCCTTAAAAATGTAGCAATACAAACCAATACACATGTCAAACAAAAATAATTTCAAAAACCAGAAATCATAAAGGTTAAAATGTTCACCGATTCAACCAAGAAAATCAACAAAACAAATCGTCCAAGCAAGTAAGCCAAGCAAAACAACTTAGCAAATCAGTCAAGCAAATCAACCAAGCAAAATATGCAGTGGCAACCCTATAGATTGCTGAGAACCGATTAACACAGAAAGATTAAAATAATAAATATTAAAGATTAGAATTACCTGGAGCAAGACGGTTGAGAAACCAAACAAGAATCTTAAATCCCGTGGAAGATGATAGAACGAGACGAAATCTAGCAAATCAGCGCGCGGAAGCTTGGGGAGCGAGTGGAACTGTGAGTTAAGGAACGACCGGAGAAGTCAGTAGGGAGAATATGGCTAGCGAATGAAATCGCTGAGAACCCTCTTTGCGTCCAGCAACGATAAAGCGATTGAATTGAACTGCTTGAGAATCCTTTCCGCCAGAGAAGACAGAGTAGATCGCTTATGAGTTCATGGAGATTAGGGCACTAGGTTAGATATTTTCTTTACCCGCACGCCCTTAAGTATACAGTACCAATTTAGACGGTTTAGGAGCGAATATATTTGGCTTGAAATTTTGGCGGTACACTTAATATTTACAATTAATTTAGATTAGATTTAGATTTCGATTTAGATTAGTTTTATTCCCGAATTATTTTTAAAAACAAAATATGTGGGGGGGTGGGGGGTGGGGGGGAATTATTAGTAATAACGATGATAACAGATATGGTCGTTATAAATAAATTTAATAACGACGAACTCAATGTTTGACGTTAAAAGTTAGTTTTAACGACAACTTGTGAGAGTAGTCGTTATATATTGGTCGTTAAAAAACCTTTTTCTAGTAGTGATATTTAAATTAGTAATTATAGACATAATTATGACTATAGAAATAAATATTATAATTATAATTACAATAATAATAATTATAAAATTAATCATAATTAAAAATATAATTACATTTATAATAGTATCTGTATTTATAATTAGTGTAATTGGTATAATTATTATAATTTTAAATTTAATTTTAATTATTATTTTTTTATAATTATGATTATAATTGTAATTTTATTTAAGTTATATTTTTAATTACAATTATAAATCTAATAATTATAATTGTAATTACAATTACAATTATAGAAATATTCAAATCAGATCAGAAAGATTCAGATCAGAAGAATTCAGATCAGATCAGAAGAATTCAGATCAGATCAGAAGAATTCAGATCAGATCAGAAACATTCAGATCAGATCAGATCAGATCAGCAACATTCAGATCAGTTCAGCAACATTCAGATCAGATCAGAAAGATTCAGATCAGATCAGAAAGATTCAGATCAGATCAGATCAGACCAGAAAGATTCAGATCAGATAAGATCAGATCAGAAAAATTCAGATCAGATCAGATCAGAACTTAAAAAATTCAGATCAGAAACATTCAGATCAGGTGAACGGAACAGCTTCTAAGTGAAATTATATTACATATATTTTTCTTATCATGGGTATGTTTGGCAAATGGTTTATCAGCCGGCTTTTAGCTTGTTTGACCCATTTCAGCTGTTTGATTGGTCAAAGAAGCTAATAATGATGTTTGGTAAATGGCTTTTATAATTAGCTTGTTGAGTTTGAAAAGCTGAAAAAATGGATTGTTGAAGAAGCTAAGGGGAGCAGCTTCTTCATTCGGCTGGTTCAATTTACACTCTATCAGCCATTTCGAAACAACCAATTTTACCAAATAGTTATCTATAATCAGCTAACATAACCAGTCGGTCAAAACAGCTAACACAACCAGCTGTTAGGAAAAAGCTGACACAACCAGCTAACAACAACAACTAACAACCATTTGCCAAACATACCCCATATCTTGTAAAGGAAACAAAACCTTAAAACTGCATGGAACGTTAAGGTAGAAAAAAATGTGTATATTTTATATGTTTATTTAAAACAACTATTCTTTAAAGTAAAAGAAAATATGAAAGTAAAAAATGTGAATATATTATATGTAAAGTACAAGTAGAGCCCGTTCGATAACACTGAAATAGGTTGACTCTGCTGAAATTTATGAAGTTCTGGCTGAAGTAGCTGTAGCGGCCGAATCTGCTACTTTATGAAAAAAATAATTTGCTACTTGTGCTCATTTTAAAACATATGTATATCAATGGACTTATGGACATTGTTGTATTTGTTTTTTGCGACATATTCATTTTGATTTTTTTTTCATATTATAATTTGATGTCAATGATCATCTATTTTAGCGTTATACTCATGTAAGTATAATACAAAACTCATTTTCAAAAATCCACAAATCTAATTATATTCATAAAAACCAACTTAGTATAATCATTCATTTCCTAAATTATCAGTAGATTTTGCCATGAAAAATATAGCAATTTAATAAATCCTTATTCTAGTTAGGATGTTTTCTTTTGGACTGTTTTCAGTCCCAGACCAGACTAGACCAGATCCGACCAGACTTCCGTAGTTATAAAATACATAGAGACAAGACATTTACCAGACCAGACCTAACCAGATCAGACCAGACAAGACCAGACCAGCAAATTTCAGTCCAAAAGAAAACATCCTTACAATTTACACCTATGCACATTTATTTTACACAGTACATTATACTCATTTAAGTGTAACAAAGTATTCATTCCAATATTACACACAATATAATTAAACATATTACACTTTAAACAAATAAATTTAGTTACATTTACTAATTTTTATAAGAAAAAATTAAATTATTGGAAAAACATATCTCAACCATTTCAAAAGTTCTTTTAACATCAAATTCAATGCATAACAAAAAAAAAATTACAATTTGATAAAACTGTAGATGTAGAGAAACCTAATTATAACAAAAAGTCAAGAACTATTATGAAAAAATTATGCATAAATTTTATACAAGTGCAACAAATAATAAGATATTCCATCAAAAAAGAACTTAACATTCACTTATTGTACAAAAAAAACATTCACTTTGGAAATTTTCCAATAGTTGTTGTGCATTCATATTATGAGTCAATATAGAATTTTTGAATGAGATAGTTTCAATTTTAGATATTCCATATGATTTAAGGAATTAACGAAAAGAAGAATGAGAAGCATTGGGGTGGATGCTGTGCATAGGAGACAATCGTATGCAAGGAGTTACAAAGGCAGTTAATTTAAAGAGTACTCCACATTAAATGAGCTCAAAGTTGATGGGAATTACAAAATACCTGGTTGTACACGTACACCCAAATGTATAATATAGAGATTATCTGGATTACGGTCAGATAAGACTATTTAAAAAAACGATAATCGGTGTAATTATTACTTTTCATTTTCTCATATTGTTATGAATTATCAATATATGAGTAATTTTATAAAGTGCGCAAAAGTAAAATTATTGGCGTCAATTTCAGTAAAAAATAATGATAAGTTCTGGTCTTGTTTGAGAATATTTCAAAAAACATGGGAAAGCTGAAACTGGTAATAGAGCAGCCCAAAGAGAATGTTTTTTTTATGTTTATTCAATTATCAACCCAAACATGTAGTTCAGTTGGTTCCGTGGTGGGAAATTTGGAACAATGACCAAGGATCGAAACTCGCAACGGTCGTGTGGAGGTTGTACGTAGCTCCTACGTGTTGGGCTGGACGTCTGGTGCGCACAGATATAAGGTCTACCACTATTGATTCGACTGAGTCATCGTGACTTACTTCTCCGCCATCCTATCTTGTCGGTTCAAGGTGTGGGGCTCCTCGGATGAGAGATTCCACCTTTTTGGAACAATGTTTAATAAGGGCCGGGATCAGTTCGGTTCTTACTCAAAATGAGTGGAACCGTTATAAAAGTTTTAACTAATGAAATCGGTTCGGTTCCTATATAAAAAATCAAGAACCGTTATGGAACCGAACCGGTAGTAAACGGTTCGGTTCTTCCTTTTACCGGTTCTTAAAATATAATTTTTTTCTCATCTAAGAATTAACACATAACTTACTTTCTACAAACAACATAAACACGTCGAAAATTCAAAACACGAGTATTAAAATTTTATTTGAAGTTCTAATCACTTCAAAGTTCAAACATCAAAGCTCAAACTTAACTAATGAACTGTGAACACTTAATAGAACAAAAGATGATTTGAATTTTCATGTAATAAATAAAACATATAAATCGTTGTAGTGTGGGAGCGATGAAAGTTACTCGCCATCATAGTAGCAAGAATAGGATGCCTACTTCAAGTCTTCCAAAACATTAAAAAATACACTGAGTTCACATGTATAGATATAAAAACATTATTACATTCTATTGATTCACAATGAATCTAATAATTAGAAATATCATGAAAATAGTAAAGTAAAATATGTGCAATCAACTACAAGTTATTTGGGTTATTTTATATTTATAAAATTTATGTGACGGAACAAAACTTGATTTGTAGAAAGGAGTTTAATGTATTATATGATATGAAGCAAAATCTAGGCTTGGAAGAAGAGGGGCAGAAGCCCCTGTGGGTTTACTGAAGGCGGGACGGGCTTGAGCCCAACTTCGTGGGCTGGTTGCGGGCTATTTAATTAATATTTATTCTTTTTAATTTTCCTGATTTGTTTCCTATTTGGAGTTAATTAGGATTTCTCATATTTGTTTCCTATTAAGAGTTAATTAGGATTTCTATTATTTGTTTTCTATTATTTGTTTCCTATTTGAAGTTGATTAGGATCTTAATTATTTTGTTTCCTAGTTGGAGTTGATTAGGATTTCTAGGATTTTGTTTCCTAGTTTGAGAATTAGTAAATGGGTATTTAAACCCCTTGTTAGGATTCATTGTTGATCATCTTGGAATAAAATTGGTTTTAGCCTTTTGGCTCTGGGTAACGGTATTTTTATCATTGATTATCTGGGTAACGATTTACCCCGTTGATTTTTATTTTTCTGTTCTCATCATTATATCAACCTCATGTACAATATTTATTACTGGGTTTTCGTTCATTAAATTAAAATTGTTAGTTAAATATCTTATATTGTTTTTTATTATTATTGTTGTGGTGGTGGTTATTATTGCTATTATTATATTATTATTATTGTTGTTGTTGTTGTTGTTGTTGTTGTACTACTACTACTAATATTATTTTATTTTTCATTTTTTTAATAACGGTTCATTAACGGTTCCATACACATATTTTTTATAGGAATCAGGAACCAAACCATTATAACCCGCTTCGGTTCCTACAAATGAGGTATTAATTGTTAACGGTTCGGTTCCTGTTAAGTTCCCGTTCCCATAAACATATTGAAGAACCTCCGAAGTGGGGGGTTTCGCAGGTTAAGTTCCCGTTCAACATAAAATAAGCTACAATAACTTCATCCAAACATTTATTACATTAATCTGAGTTCACCTCATTTATTTCCAAACACTATTTTACTGTGAATCTAGGTTCACTTAGGTTAACCTAGTTTTTATTAAAATGTAGGTATATTTTATTGTTTATTCAATTATCGAACTGCCGTTGGCCGGTCCGACAAGTGAAATAATCGCCTCCAACGGTTTTGACCAATAATAAGAAGCCATGTCATTACTTCGTGACGTGTACTCCAACTAGCGAACCGAACAACAATGCACTGACGATGCTACCATGATCTGGCAAAACAAGTTAATTTCAGATTTTGAAGTTACATAACTACCCTTTGCGGTTTTGCATAGTAGATGACCAAGGCGCCGAGTTCATCAGTAATTCAACTGAACAAGATGGGCGTTTCCGGCTTTCCTCTCCCGGGATTAAAACAAGCACCGAAAAAGAGTAACAAAACCAAAACCCTCGCGAAAACAAAATCCAGCACAGCTCGAAAATTAATGGCGTCTTCACCGGAGAATTAATCCGCTGTTCTTCGATCTATCTTCCGAATCAGCTATCTCTCTCCCCACCAGAGAATTCATATCCCATGGCTGCTCCGTCCTTTTCAACGCCGTTTCAACCCTTTGTCTATCAGGTACCCTCCCTCTTCCTGGATATGTGGGTGAATCCAATTCAAATTTCAATGCCCTAAACAGTTAAAGAACAAACATAGGTAGCTAAGCTATAGGAAGGGGAATGATTGGGTTTTATTTTTAAGCGCAGTGGAATGCAATTTGTATTTTATCATCCGGCTCAGTGATCGAGTTGTCATCTTGAAGTTGGTAAAACCAGAGCTGAGCTTCTTGCATTGTGATGTTTGTTAATTTTATTTGTTAAGAGAAAACCCAGTTAACCAATATTACGGATTAAATCTCTTGAGTTTTAGTTGTTTGATAGATCAAAAATAGGTTTGCTTTATGTAAGTAAGTTAAAGATGCTGTATAGGGCTGGTTCCTTAGATTGACTCATCGTCTTAGGCTGTAACCTGTTATTCCTGTAATGATGTTTATGAGTCTGTTAGAATTAAGTCAACTGAAATTGTTTATGACTTGCTGCTTATATTTGTTACAAACCATAACACATCCACGTTCCACATTTGAATACACATTACCCACAAGTCCCACAGAAAACTTTCTTAAAGTAAGGAGCTAGATCTGTGTCTTGCATCAATATGATGGTCATTGCTTTAATATTGCTCAAGCCTGTTTTTTCCCCTATAAGCAGCAGTCTGGTATATTAATTATGTACTGTCACACGTGACATGTTTTTCTTTCCAAAACGAGCTGATTTGAAAATTCACACTTGTACTATTGTAGAGCCCACAAGATTGTGTTACACCCTTTCAGATTCTGGGAGGTGAAGCTCAGATAGTTCAGGTATTTAATGAGTCTTGATCTTTTCTAAGTAGTATGCAGCTCCTATCTACATGTTCAATGTGATTGATTGTTTCTTCCATTTTCAATTCAAAATTTCAGATTATGTTGAAGCCGCAGGAAAAGATTATTGCAAAACCTGGTTAGCTTGTGATAACATTCTTTGACCTAGTACTGTAGGTGACATGCACATAGGTTTTTAAAATGTTGGAAATTTAAAACCATTTGATCAAGTGGTATAAATATATTGTTAAACGTGAATTATGCTGCAGTGCTGCACCTCAGAACCTTTTGGTCCCTACCAAGTTTCCATCTAGTGGCATGCTGAAAACAGTGTTATGAGATCAAAGTGCAAATAGTTATTCTTCGTATGGATATATTTTATGTCATGTGATTGCATATTTGTGATTTTGTGTATAGTACACTGTACACTCCACACATGATTTTGTTATGAAATATTATTAGTGTATCATTATAAATTTTCTTTGGTCCATTTCGTGTAGATGAGCATATATCTATAATACCAAGTAGCATAACCTCATTATGAATCATCACTAGAACCATTTAAAGAAAGCAATTGCCGCTTAGCTCTATTGATGTGTGACCCAATATGGATTAATTGGTTTCTTCCATAAAATGAATTGTGTGCACCTAACAAGAAAACAGAAGGAAAAACTAATTATGAGGAAAAATATGATGTGTGCAAACACAAATTCATTTCTTACAAAGGCACATGTACTCAACAGTGGACACTAATATTACATTTCCAGAAGAGACTATTAAATTTTGGTGTGTTCATTTAAGTTCTGTTTTGATAGTTGCTTTGTAAAATGTGACATTGGACCTTCCTGTCTTATTGTGGTGATTTTTTCAAAACCACATTTATTTTCAAACATTACTAAGTTTTTACAATGAAGCACCTTCGGTTTAATCTCTAAAGTAAATCACTTCTCACATGTACAAGCAAGCACAAACGTTACCATAATGTGAGATGGCCTTCCATGGTTTAATTTGTAATGCTTGTGTTATAGCTTGGTTAAATATCAGCAATGCTCATAATCCGATTAGAAAGAATAGTAACATTATCTTCTGGTTGCCTTGGCCAGTACTTTTTCTTTCCTAATATTTCCCTAAATCATTATTTTGTTATGGTTTTCAGGTTCCATGTGCTATATGTCTGGTTCAGTCCTTATGGAAAGCATATATATCCCTGAAAATGAAGCTGGGGTAACACAATGGCTCTTTGGAAAGAGTGTAACTAGCATAGTTTTTCATAATACAGGTTCATCTGACGGATTTGTTGGCATTGCCGCACCGTCTCTAGCAAGAATCCTCCCGGTAAGTATCAATAATTAATTACGTCTACCTCCTTCGAGGTATGGTCAAATTACCAAATGCCGCTTGAGGTTTCTGAAAGTTATCAAAAGCCCCTTGATGATGAGTCAGATTTTTCCATGAACAACTCAAAAGCTTTAGGGTTTAATGATATCAACTCAGTATGTGCATCTCCAGATCAAATTTGGTGTTTCTTGTGCATTTTGTTGGCTAAAGTATATAAAGATCTCCCTTGAAAAGAATTCACAAGACAGATGCTGAGGATAATGTAGGCTCCCACTAATTTAATTATATCCTATCATTTTTCAATGTCTTTTGCATAGAGAATCTCTGGTCTCAAGCTGATTGGCAGTTTTAGAAAATCTATAGGACCATTTGGTAATATGATCCAGCCTCGGGGGAGGTAGATGTAACCGTCCAAGTATCAGTAAATCAAGTTAGTTACAACTGTTGCTGATGTTATTTGGTTCATGATGATGCTATTTGTGCTCTTCTTTTACTGATCTCATTTGTTATCTGGCAGATTGACTTAGCAACGTTTGGCGGCGAAATATTGTGTCAGGTAAAAAGAATATTGAAATATGTGGGTGTCCTGTTCCTATGTGTAGTTGAGAATTTCCCGTTCATCATTCCTAACCGCAATAGTAAAATATGATTGTGCTGATATTATTATGTAGCCAGATGCATTCCTTTGCTCAGTTGATGATGTGAAAGTAAACAATATAGTTGACCAAAGGGCACGCAACATGATTGCTAGTGCAGAGGTGATAAAATGGAATATCTCGACTTTTCCCTGTAATGTGATCAAACAAGTATAATCACAGACAACATTTTATTTTGTGGGCTTTTGCAGGGATTCCTGAGGCAGAAAATATCAGGGCAAGGACTTGCTTTTATAGTTGGTGGAGGTTCTGGTATGCTTGTGTATTTTAGCCTGCACTTGACTGATAGGTTTTCTAAAAAATTCAGGAATTGTGTACATCTATGTTTTTGTATTTTTATTTGCAATGTTGTAAGTTGGTGATAGTCATTTACTTTTGGGAAAAATATCAAATAAGCTCCCGTCCTATATCAAAAAAATTCGATTAGGCCCTCGTACTTTAGAAACACCCAATTGAATCCTCGAAGTATAAAAAATGTTCAATTAATCTTTTTAGTTTTTACTAGGTAAGTAACTGGTTTCCCTTTTAAATGTACATGTGGCGTCCGCATGGCAAATTTTACCCTTTTCCTGTTTCTTTTTCTTTCTTTCCTTCTTTCTTTCTCCCTTTCTCTTTCTTCTCCGTTTCTTCCCACGACTGCAAAATACTCTGTATTTCTCGAATTCTTTCTTCCTTTCTAGCTTTCATCCTTCCCGTTCGATTTATTCTTCTTTCACGCCTGCAAAATACTGTATTTCTTTCTTCCTTTCTACCTTTCTTCCTTCCCGTCCGATTATTCTTCTTCCTATTTCTCTTGTCGCCGGTTTAATGCTCTCCAGCTATTTCATCTGCCTCCTTCCTGCAAGGCACCTGCAAGGCTGCAACGGAGAAACAAAGCTGCTGAGACATCTTCTCAACACTTCAGAGAAAGGAGACAGCGGCAGTGGACACAAATATGCCAGTGAGAGAAAGGACAACGGTGATGCGCTAGAAGGCCGGAGAAGCTTGTAAGTGTAAATGATGGCGATTGACGAGGAACGGCGACCACGGTGAAGATGTGCTTGAACTTCAGCAACGGCGGCGGCTGTCACCAGCGATGGTGGGCGGGGTCTCTGGAGCTGGTGGCAAGTCTCAGAAGTCCTGCTGCGAACGGATCTGCGAAAGAGAAAAAGAACGGTGTATGCAGTCTGGAAGAAGAGAGAAAAAGAAAAGAGAAAGAAAAAGAAAGGGGAAAAGAAAATGAAAGAAAAGGAAAAAGAAAAAGGAAGGAAAAAATTGCCACGCGGATGCCACGTTTAAGTTTAACCGGGAAACCGGTTACTTACCGACTAAAAATCTTATTGTACGTTTTTTAATAGTTCGAGGATTTAATTGGGGGTTTAAAAAGTACCGAGGGCCTAATCGACTTTTTCTATATAGTACGGGGGCTTATTTGATAGTTTTCCCTTTACTTTTTAGCATCTCATTTTCGTAGAAGCCCTCTGGCATTTGCATGAGTATATGATCAAATTCCATGAGCACACACACAAGTCGTATCAAATTAAAATTACAATGGCTTACGCTCAGCTCGGGATGAACACCACTTACAGCTCTAGCTTGATGCCCTGCGTTCATCACGGTCAACTGCCCAATATGGAAATTTTCTCCTGAGCATGAGTTCACAATTTCGGCTCCATCTGGCATGATGGGCACGTCATCACCCTTTGTCCCAATCCATTCTCATTTAAAATGCTAAGAAATCCTAACATCTCAGCTCTACAACTCCAATTTAAAATATTCTATACTTCCTAACAAAAAGGGCAATAGGGCATACCGTTCTCGTCCACAACCCTGACTTTTGTGCATAAAAAAGGCAGCCCGGTGCGTGAAGGCATCCCCGCAAGGAGAGGGTCCAGGGAAGGGTCCCAAAACAAGGGGTGTACAAGGGGAAAGCCTTCCCCTACCAATTGTTGAATTGTTGACAAGAGCCCGCTTTCAAGACTTGAACCCGTTACCTCTTGGTCGCACAACAACACCTTAACCGGTGCACCAAGGCTCCCCTTCCCGACTTTTGTGCATTACAACAAATAAATACGTTAGTCATTATTTCATCTTCCAAATGTACTTTTCATACATAAAAACATATTTTCATCATATTCATATTTCTCATATTGCACCATAATGTCATGCTGACTCATATTTTCTCATAAAAAACATACTTTTACTCTTATTTTTCTTGTAAGAACCGTCTTTTATCTGTAGATGTATATGTATACGTATAAGGAAATGAATAATATTCAAGAGAGTTACACAAGAACTAAAAAATGGCAAGAACCAACTGTTATAACTGTAGTATAACACATGTAAGCTCTCTAAACAGTTTTTGTAATGACTTTCTTTACAAATCAAATACAAGGGTGATTGTGAATTTTATAATTTCCAAAGTTCACAGTTCCATTCACCTGTAAACCAAGTACAAAATTATTTTACATTGACTCACCACTCATGTTTTGTAAAGTAAATGTAAAAGGAAAACCAAGTGTAGGGATATAGAACGTGTTTATACTTCATTCTGATTTTAAAGATTAAAGACTAGGCAAAGATTATGCCTATGTTTTGCGTTATCTTTGATGGTATACTGTTGATCAAAAAATGGTAATTTTGACATCTAATACATAGTACAAAGTAGTGTTATTACTAGTAGTATTTTTTCCATTTCCTAACATTATTTGCTGCCAAATAGGGCTGTATTACCTGTATTTTGTGCCCATATGTAGGAGAAAGATAGCTGGGTGGTAAATACCCTTCTGTATGATTAGCTGATATGTAAACTCTTAGGTGCAAACGGGTGTACATGTTGCACTATTACTACCATTAACACTATAGTGAAACATTATTGTGGCCGTTATGAAACGATAGTTATTTCATCATGAAATGTTTTCTTTTAGTTAATTATGAAGAGTTTAATACATTTTTAAGATTTTTAAACTACTATTCACTCATTTTAAATTATTAGCAAGATGATTATGAAATGAAATGTGTCAACTGGGTGTAATTTCTAGCCTAATCGGTGTATACTTTATCTTCAGGACCATTTCTCCTATGCAGAATGGAATTGTTGCATTTTGCATATATTTTCATTCCTTTCGTCTGACCTTTTGTTTGTGCTTTTTAAGTTGTACAGAAAAGACTTGAAGTTGGTGAGGTACTTTCTGTTGATATTTCAAGTATTGCTGCAGTCTCTTCAACTGTAAATGTTCAAGTCAAATACAATGGACCCATGAGGAGGATAGTGTTTGGGGTAAGTTATAAATTAAGTGTCTTATTTCCCTTTTCCTTCATAGTGTTTAGTCTCTGTTTATTCCTTCCCGTTGCTAGTTTATATTGTTTTTCACACCAATATCTTCACTCTTTTGGGGTTTGTTTGGGCAGAGAGTCTACTTAATATGTGATTTTAAAACCTTTCGATCACCCTTTTTTCATTTTTAGAAGCATTCTTTTATCAAGATGAAGATATAGAATAAGGTGCTATTCTATGAACCTTATTTCTTTTGTTTATTGTAGATTTAATTTTAATCAGATAAACATGATTCGAACGAGAAGTCAAGAACTGATTTCAGATAAGAAAACTTCAAAAGATTAAAAACATTCAAATTAGACCAAGGCTTGACCTGAGTAAATTTGAAAGAGTCAGATTAGACTGAATAATTGACAAGTCAGATTTGATCACCTTTTTTCCAGGAGAAATAAACATGTGCTACGCCTCTAAAGCAGCTGCACCAAAAAAGAACGCTTCCCTGTTTGGATGCATGTTTTTGTAGGGAATGCTTTAGTGGGAGTATTCAAGTTTTTATAAAACATAACGTACCTTTTATTCGTCTTTCAAAAAAAACATACCTTTTATTTGTTTGTAAAAGTATTCTATTTATCAAGGTTTAGACTATCACGTCCAAAGTCTTCTTCTTGATAAGTCGATATCCCTCTAAAACCCTCCGTCCAAATGTACCCTAACTGTTGTTATACATGAACTCTATGACTTGTTCGTCACACATTTCGGTGTCAAATTTCTGAACTAAGATTGCATCGTAACCACAACATATCTTCAATTCCTCATGTGTGCATGTGTTCTTGACCAAGAATGCTTATTAGTAGTTTCATTGAAAGGGTGGAATTGGTTACCCGAATTGTGCAGGGTGATAACCTCGTAACCGCAGTTCTCACTGGACCGGGTATTGTGTTCATTCAAAGCCTGCCTTTTCATAGGCTTTCACAACGCATTGCAAGGTATCTAATTTTCTTTAAGAGCCATTTGGAAAAAACAAAACAAAATAATTTTATTCTCCTATTACTTTGAAGATATAAGGTTTTGACAGAATCTGCTCACCCTAATTGTGTTGTTGTGCAGGGCGGTAACATCACCTAATATGAGGGACAACCCAAAGTTCTTCCTCCAGATTGCGATTTTCTTCTTTCTTGCTTATGTTGTAGTTGTGTCATCCTTAATTTTGACAGACATGTGAAGAATCATTTTTTTTGTTTCTCTTAGGATTCTATATATATCCTTCTTTTTCAAGTCCCAACCAAAGGTTAGCTTTAACTTCTGTTGGCAATATAGTAATACAGGTGAGTTTATTATTTTTAATTATTTAAACAGGGACATGCAATGTATCATGTAAAAACAATTTTAAGTTATGAGGGCCTAATGCATTC
The DNA here is from genome assembly GCA_945859915.1 of Cuscuta epithymum. NCBI lineage: Eukaryota > Viridiplantae > Streptophyta > Magnoliopsida > Solanales > Convolvulaceae > Cuscuta > Cuscuta epithymum. The sequence goes on along the minus strand of CAMAPF010000980.1, from coordinate 193,241 downwards.
CTTTATTTGACATTTTGAGTGTAGATTTGCAATTTTACCAATTTTGAGTACTACCAAAACAGTCGAGGAAAAAAATTTGCGGATCCTGGTCCGGACCGATGAAATACCCGGAACTGTCCCGCAACTGTAAATAATTGGGTTGGACACTTGGACCTGATCTTCACTAAAAATTGGCAAGGATTGCACGGTCTTGATCTGGAACCGCGAGTGGACCGACCTGGGTCCATGCCTACCACAGTACCACCACCTAATTGTGTCACTCCAATTGCCAACTACTGCCACCTCTACATGGGATTTAATTTGAATATATGCGTATGTGGTAAATAAAAACATGCTCCGTATCTTTGAAACTAAAAAAACGTAAAATAGTGAGTAAAATAATTAGAAATTAGATTAGAAAAATTTTAAAGCAGAAAGACAGCTGAGAAAGTGAGAACTAGAAAATAGAAGCAACTAGGCTGGAAAATAGAAGCAACTAGGCTCTTGATATTCATCAGTATTAACAAAATTTCAGAGGTTGACACTTGACACAATCCTCACATATATTGCAGATTTGTGGTTGGTCAGATTTGAGTTATCTTCAATGTCTCTACTCCACTTTATCCAATTCAAACAGTCTATAAAGACCATTAAGTGTCTCCATTAACTACTGTTAAGTGACACTAACACCGATACGGGTACGTGGAAATGTGAAAACGGGTACGGGGATACGACAAAACAAAAAGAAGTAGGATACGGATATGAGGCCATATTAATAAATATTAAAAGTTATGGAGGTGTATTTATAAATATTAAAAGATACAAGGGTGTATTTATAAATATTAAAAGTACATTTTTTTTTAAAAAAAATAGACATTATTCTGTGACGTTTACTCATTCATGGCATTGAAGCATTTTACATTTTCAAGATACTTAGAATTAAGTTCATATTATATCTCTTTAATTTAAAATGAGAAATAAGTCAAACAACTATAGTTTTGAAATTAAAAGTGTAAGTACTCAAAATTCTAGAATAATAAGGATAGAAAACAATATTTTAAAAGTTCTAGCACATATTTCCGTTGAAGCTATTAATTTCTAGGGATAATTAGTGTTGGGCCGCGGGTATGCGGTGCCAGCAACAGCCAGCCTGCCGGTGCAATCGGACCGCGTGGCGCTTCGCATGTGCTATAAATGGTGAGGGGCGTGCTACACTATCAGCGATTGCTTTTAGTGTAGCGGTAAGCGCAACGATCCACAATTGGTATCAGAGCCAAGGTCACGGGTTCGACCCCCGGCAACAACATGCTGCGCAGTTGTAGGCTGGCAGGTGCTGGGGGGAGATTGTTGGGCCGCGGGTATGCGGTGCCAGCAACAGTCAGCCTGCCGGTGCAATCGGACCGCGTGGCGCTTCGCATGTGCTATAAATGGTGAGGGGCGTGCTACACTATCAGCGATTGCTTTTAGTGTAGCGGTAAGCGCAACGATCCACAATTTGAATTAGGGATAGAGGATGGGTGAATTAGGAATAGGCCCATTAGTTGTGTACCACATAAAAGCAAGGTAAAAATTATTTTTACTTTTTCATTTTTAAGATTTTTTTTTTATGTAAATTTTGAGTGTTTGTTTAAAAAGTTTTTTTGGAAGATTTTTTTTTTAAAGTTGATACGGGTATCCGTTATGATACGAGTATCCGAAATTTTAAAATAATTACCAAAAAAATGGAAACTTTTAAAAATTGCAGATACGGTCCGGGAACGTACGGTACGGGTATCCTAGAGTATCGGATACGACTATACGAGAACGTTTCCGGTACGCCGATACGGCACCCTAGTGAAGTATCCGTGCTTCATAACATGTAATTGATGCTAATGTTAACACCACATAAGTGATGCTACGTGGCATATAACTTGGGAGTAAGTTATGTGCTAGCTGAAATACAACAAAAATTTTCAAATACAAATTGATGCATAAACGTGAAGCCCCTTATAATCACTCGGATAGGCCTCAGCTGGGGATCATATCCCTCAAGATCTGCATCAGTTATTACTAACACCGAGCTATCATCAAATGCCAACAATTTTTTTGTAGACATGATAATACGTACCCAGAGCTACTAGTGATAGAGAAGGTCAAGGAGTATGTGCTACCCGTCTTCATCATCATCATCATCATCAGATGATGATAGAAGTCCTGAATGGCCTGGTTAATGCCCAAAAAGAATCATTAGATACTAAACTGTCAATGATTAAGCTGATTAGATACAATATCCATACGCTGTTTTTGTCAATACGAAAATTAACAATGCCCTTTACAGCTTTACTCCCTCGGTCAAAGAAAGTATTTACTCATGTCATTTTGGCCGAAATGAAAATGGGACTATATCTTACAGATGGAGGAAATATTAAATTAAGAAACTGCATAATAAGTTTTTACATTTTGCTCCAAAATACTTCATAGCAATAGGCATGTGATGTAGTTCAGTTGTTGAAGTCAGTTACTTGGCCGTTGGTTATGACAGTTAGTTAGCTGAACAAGTTGTTAGCTAAAGACTGTATATATAGATATTGAGTTCATTGTAATAAGGCAGGCTGTTAATAAAATCCTTCTTGATATTCCCTTACATCTTTCTCCCTCTCTCTTTTATTCTGCCATTTACGTTCTTTATAGCTCTCGAGTTCTTTTCTCCATTTCATAAGAACTCCTGGACTGTAACAGCATGATAGAGAAAGTTAGTTCTTTCATGTTGCACATGAGCTTGCATAAGCGCTAATCTGTAGCTATGTGTTCTCACCTCTCTGTGGTTAAATATCTCATGGAGGAATAGGAGGATTAAGAAATATATGCTGATATAAAAATTAGCTTTATTAAAGAAATATGGGAATATCAGAGTATGTCATAAGCAGGGAAACTCAGTTAAAGAGCTTCCATGTGTGCACAATTTGAGAGGCGAGGCCAACATGCAATTAAACAACAAAATGCAAAATAAATCATTTGTCTGGCAGGGTTGGCATAACCTCCAAATGTTCTGGTTGTCTTAAGCACTTGGAATAGGCTTCTCTTCTTATTGTTTGTCCCCAAAAGGCTAGTGTGCATTGCCTCAATTATCTCCAGGTTCTGGACACTGATAACAAATAAAAAGTATAGCATCCAGATTTAACAGTTTTCCAACACTTGCCACAAAAACTAACCCACTACAAGTAGACGTACAATGGCTGATAAAGGATTTTAGTTGCAGGTGTGATGAAGGAGGCTTATAGATCAATATTTTACAGTGGTACAAAAGAAAAAAGTTATTAACAAATGTACCTGGTAGATTCAATATTCATGTGGTCAAATGATCCTTTAAAAGTGACCTGGAACAAAAACAGACTAAACTGCTTAGTCTAACCCCCAACAGATAAACAAAAGCAACACTGGTTTCACTTTAATCTTGAAGTGCAGATTTATTATTACTTGGTATGTCAGAATTAGGTGTGCAAACAAATGCTTGATGTGTTCAAAGTATATCAAGCATTATTCAAGTATACATGTATTGTCCCATTGGACTTTGCCAATTTTCCTTCAAAGTTAGAGTAGCCTGAACTGATAGCCCAAGAAGTAACATGAAGAATAACCTCCAATTCGATCTGCCTCTTATACTGTCTTGTCTTTAAGGTGAAAATGCCGTGCAAAGATAAGCTGGCCACAGCCATTAAGCATTGCAAATAGCATGAAGCATTGCAACTAAACTTCGTGTGGCACGAAATGATATCATTAAGCATTGCAAGAATTTTAAACATGGGCAAATCCCAGCCCCCGGATTATATAGACATTATTCAAGCTAAACTTAAAGAATGAAATAAGTACTAGCAACTCTTCTAACGTTTAGTATAAGAATATTTAACAAACAGCTAAACTAGTTTGCACAATTGCTGCTAAAATATGGTTCACTCGGAATAAAAACTAGAAGTTCAGCATACTATGTCCCAAACCCAATCCCCCTCAAAAAAGAAAATTCACTTTCACAGCAAATTCCACATTAAGCTATACATTTTAATTACTTCTAATGTGAAAACCATACAACCTCACAGTAGTTAAGTTAATCGCTCACAAGTATACCAATCCGATAGCAGTAAATACATCCCACCATAAATGTGCATATTTGTTGATAAATTTTATCATAGAAGATGGATGTATCGAAATGCACATGAACACTAATAGTTTTAGCTAATAGTAAGCTAAATTAGAATAACTAATCTTAAGAACTAATACTTCCACATTTTTCCTTTATATTCAGGAGCATATGAAGCAGAGCAGAATCTGATCCTTTTTGCAAGATGGTCTTGAGTACAATCTCAAAGGTGCTATTGTCAGGTGAGAGTCCAAGTCTTGACATCTCTTCCAACGTTACTATTTAGGAATGCTCACCTATACCGCTAAATATTTATTGCCATAACCGTTTGGGGTAACTTACTAAAATCACTTGCCACTTGGCTTCAGAGAAACTTTGCTTAAAATGAAAGCAATCTTTTAAAACCACATTTTTTTCTTTGGGATAAAAAACAAACTAAGAGAACCTTCTTTGGACTGAGTCAGTATATGGAAGGGAGTACAAATCTACACACAGAATATTTTAACCTGATCAGCAGGCTCTCTGCAAGTTTTACTCATATTCCAAGGTCTAATAACTAAAGTACTTTTGGAGAAGAGGAAACCCAACATATTTTAATTACGCGGTGATTGGAGAATATTAACTAATATATGTACAAAGATGGGGGGTGGTTACATCATGATGGTGCAGTTTAAGGAAACGTAATCCAGGGGACCATATAAATTGCTAAGAGTGATCCAAGATGCCTTTCATCCTCAAACACAAGAATGCTCTTCATGCTTAAATTAAATGGCGTAGAGATATTACACTTTTAGTGCCAATATATGCTCACAGCAACTCCAAGCCATTGCAAATCCATCAGACGTAGATGTTGCAGAGATGTTAGTTGGGGATCAATACATATTTCAGAGATGATTTGCACTATAAAAGCCGTCTGTTTCATCTCAGTCATGGACTGCATAGGCAAATCACATGAAAGTATGAACACTCATATCTTTTGACATGGAAATTTTAGGCAACAGAAGTCCAGAACACATATAGCTGATATCTTGATCAGGTACTTCTAATTGCATATCATTATATTAGCTAACATTTCTGAAGTTAATTCACACTAAAAGCCTTTGTTTGGTTGAAGCAAGAGAAAGAAAGAGCAAGAATGCTGTGTGCTTGCTTGGCTGTATGCCAACTCCTCATATCTCACTCCCTCTTGGGGTCTTCCGGAGGAGTTAATTCATTTTCTCTTTATTGCCTTTTCAATTCTTTTTTTGTTTTTTTAACTTATTTTTGTTTTATTAAAAAGAGAAATACCAAGATACAATGAGGGGCGCAAAAACATTATCTCGTCTAGTTAATCCAAAAGGTTCTGAAATTAGTAAAACCGAAAGCATCTAAGTTTAAAGCACTCTGAACTCGAGGGGGGCAAATGAAGGAAAAGAGAGCAATTAGTCAGGCTCCCCAGCTCTGCAGACTTGGCTAAAAGGGGGATTTTCCATCTCTGCTTTTTCAAGATTTTCTTAATCAAAACACACTATTATGGTTCTACATAAAGGTATCTATCGTTCTATACTTTTAATTGCAACAATAATGCTCAAAAATAACAATTTTATATGCTACTCTAAAATAATACGTAGTATTTCTTCCTTGTTCCATTCAACCAAACATAGCATGTTTCTAAACTCTCCCGTTTTCATCCCTTCCTCCCCTTTTCTGATTATGACTATGAAGAAGCATAACCCCCATGCAAAGATTAAAATTAAATGATTTTTTCTATATTTTCTAATGATTAAAGAAACTAATACTCAAAATAGGAACATGATATTTACATCTAGAAGCTCTTACCGTGCACCATCCTATTGACTATTATTCCCAGCCGAAATAATTATCATTGTGAAACTTTTCTCAAAGAGGTGAAATATCCAACATTGCATGACTAGTCTCCATATAGCTATTATCAGAATACAACTAAGCTTTGTGTGGCACCAAATGATATCGTTAAGCATTGCAAAAATTATAAACACGGGCAAATCCACCCAGAATAAATAGATATGATTCATGCTAAAGACAATAAATGACATAAATACTACCAACTCTCCAGATGTGTAGCATAAGAATATTTAACTAACAGTTAAACTAGTTTGCATATCTGTTGCAAAAATATGGTTCAGTCAGAATAAAAAGTAAAAGATCGGCATACAGTGCCCCAAAGTCCAATCCCCTTAAAAACAAAAGAAAAATCACTTTCACAACAAACTCCACAATAAGTTATGCATTATAATTACTAAATATGTGAAATCCATACGACCTCAAAGTAGTTAAGTTAATAGTGCACATGTATACCATCTTGACAACAGCATTCAATAGCTGGTTGAATTTCACTATGGGAGCCTTGGGAGGACGAGGTCTCATTGTAACCATTTGACTGTACAAACTAATTGCATCGTCTAACTTAATAATACTCGCAAACTTCGAGTTACTGAGTTGAGAGTATGAGTCTTGTATTTTTGGCAAAGCACCAACATCATGAAAACTAGCTAAAAAATTTGAACAAATCTTGCAATTAGTAGGTATCATCACACCAACCAACTCACATGAAAATGTTGATATAAATACAAGAAATTGCATACGTGATATGTAGTACTAAAATTCACAAATATAAAAATAGTGCAATACAACTAAGAAAAATTATAGCAAAAGGATGACTCACGAGATAAGTATCATTTTTAATTACTAAGTTCATGTGAAAATACAAAAAAGAATATCATCAAATTGTTGAATATAATAGAAATCTCCAACGTTCTTCTTCGTTCTAGGTTAAGTATTAGTTCTAATTTAATTTATAGTTGAACCTTAAGGTAAGATTTAAACCATATTAATTAAGTTGTAACATTGCACAAACATGATACAACAAAAAGTCATGTACACTGAATTACTAGAAATGAATAGTCATTAAAGATTTCTAAAATTTTAATATTTTTTCAATACATACAAAAATATAACATAAATATCTAAAAAGAAAAATAACAATATTTATATAAACACATACATTTAGCTATTTTAGGGATGCATGAATACATACTTAGGCTATAAAATTGTTGGTCTATAAAATAGATCTAACGATATAGAAAAACTATAAAAAAAATTCAAATACATTATTTTCGAATGGTCCGGTCCGGTATTTTTCGATTCTCAAAATCTAGAACTGGTCCCGTACCCGTTTCAAACGGTACAGTTTCGGTACGGGACAAAAATCTATAGAGCCGTTTAAATAACCGGTATTCGATTCGGTACCATTACGGGACAGTTCGGTACCGGTTCGTGGTTTATGCCCACCTCTAGTAAATTATTTCTTTTATAAATAGGTCAAATTCTTTTTTTCGCTGAAATGTAAAGTATAATTTATTTATATGCCTCCCCGATCGAATTTTTAGTTGAAATTTGGTATGAGTAAACTAGACTCGATGAAAAACATTTTCAAAACATTTCATCAAAAGCTTTCACCGGGAAGTGACTGAAATGCCCTCGGCCAGATGGCGGTTCCCGTCAGGCCGGCTGAACATGAATTGTCCTCGGTATACTATTTACCAAGGTCTCGACTATCATATCACGTCCAAAGTCAAACCCCTACAAAACCCTCCATTCAAACACACTTCAACAGTCATACATTTCAGTGTCAGCTGTTGGAAAAAGTGTGTTAAATTGCATTAAATGGTCATTTTGGGGCAATTTTTTGAGCGGGGTCCACTTCCGATTTGGGTCGGGTCAAAGTGGTTTCGGATTGTCCTTGCTTAGGGCTACAATTCGATATATGGTACGCTCAAAACGGATAACGGGTGAATGAGAAATCGCTTTTCGAAGTTTACCTGTTGGAATGGAGAAAACTAGGAAAAGGTGAGTTTTTGGTATGGTTTTTCCCACACCGAAAATCACAAGGGATTTGCAACCCTTTATAAGGGAAACCCCCCCCTAAGGAGTTAAGATTCCTAAAGGGAAAGGCTCTCTCACGCGTGATGAGTGTTTTCTCGCACTTAAAAAAGGATGTAGTAAAGTGGTTGAAAGTACGAGTATCGTCTCCACAGGGACGGACAAAAGGGAAATAAAGATTAACTAAACTTTAGCGATTAAGAAGAAATAAATAAAATAAAAATGCAATTGTGCGAGATTGGTTGATTGATTGAAATAAAACTAATGCTAATGAGCGAATAAAAAGATTTGGTTTTCCTTAATTAACGACTAAGGGAACAGGAATTGATTCCGGGGTTAACCAGATTTCTGGCAGAACAGGCCTAATCACATGAATTTAATTTAATTGAGCCTAGCAAATCATTACTAAGTTCTTACCGCTCTCGCGGCGTAGAGTACAATAATTTAGGGAACCAGGCTGATCTCTCATGCGACAGGATCCTAAATTATTGCCAAGACGTTTTCCAGAGAACTTTTGATTGCATCCCATTTTATTTCACCTGAGATGAAATTTTCCTCACCGATAACAAATTTTCTCAACTCTTTTGTACTTCGAAAGCAATCAACTTTTGAACTATAAATTAACAATAGGAGGTCGTAAAAGAGAATTTTACTTCAATGCCATCAACCTGCCAAAATTATCAAGATTCAGAAAAATAAGATAAGTCAAAAACAAAAGGGTGTCTATCAGCAAGTAATAGTAAGAAAGTCTTCAATACAATTGAGATAACAATGCAAAAACAAGGCTACAGGTTATAAGATAAAAAAACCAGATATGTAGTGCACTCATAAATTAAAAATCACTGGTAAAAAGAATTATGGCAAAAGTAAAAACAGGTTTAAAACAAGCAGAAAACTAACAAACTAGATTTTTTAGAAGAAATAATACTGTTGCTTTACACTATTCTAAGTATACTATCTACTTTTGAACTAAACTTTTAGAACAAAGTAAATAGTTGACTTGTGTTTATCAACAAACACTTTGTATTCATGAATAATTCAGGGATTTAATTCCTAAATTTAAAGTAAAATAAACAATAATATATAATAAAAAAAACAAATGACTTAATCCAACAACTATATAAAGTTTATTTAGCCAAAGTATACATAAACGTAAAACAAAGAACTGAAATCATCAGTTCCATGCTATTATCCTAGATTTGGAAACAAATACACCAATGTTATTTTTTCACCTACTTGTAGTCTGATGGTCGTTACTAATGTTTCTAAGGCTTCTCAGAGTAGAAAAGTAAAAATAACAATATACATTGTTTAATTCATACGAATTATGTGAATAAGATATAAAGACCAGACAACTAAACTTAATTACTTTCTACTTTCAAGCATTTTAACAAACACCATATATGCAATGTGAAATTTAGGTCATAATAAATCAAAAAAGAATTAGCTTACATGTGGATCCGATGGTCTGTAGATGCAGAAATTGTGGGTGACGCTAGCCGCGCAACTAACTCACGATGATTTGTAGACCACTGCTAGCTCCAACTCCGCTGCTCTAATCGCTCCACTGAACGCCCCTGACCTCTAGCGCCATAAAAAATCACAGAGTCGTGATGTGGGCTGCTTTGCTTGCAAACGCCAAAGGTCACCCTGGTCTGTTCGCTCCAGTGGAAGTTGGAGTTAGGGCAGTTGTTTGCTAAGGATGTCTGTTGATCGATGGTTTGTAAGAGCATCTTCAATGGTACAATGTGCACGGTGCACACGTGGCATGAGAGATGACCACATAAATATTAGTAAATAAATTATTTCTCTCCTTATTTGAATGATTTTATACATTTTTGGTAAGTTATTCTCCACAATGTCAAGGAGACCGTCTAATGTTGACATTGTTGTTGACATTGCAGGGGAAAACTTACTAAAATTATATAAAATCATTCAAATAAGGAGAGAAATAATTTATTTGCTAATAATTATGTGGCTATCACTCATGACACATGTGCACTGTGAACATTATAGCATTGAAGATGCTCTAAGCCGGAGACGACCTGCTCTGCTCGTGGATGATGGGTGTCCGTCTGAATTTGCCTAGGGTTGAAAGATTTAAAGGAGTCACGCGGCTTTTGTGAATCTTTTATTCTAGATCATTTATAACCCATCTAGAAAAACCGTGATTTACTCTTTTCTCTATTAAAGATGTGCGTAACTTATAAGGGTCGTGATTATAACTTTCTTTAATTCTACAAAGTACCCCGTTTTTCTCTTGCACATCAGCTCTATTAATAACCGATGTAGCATAATTTATAAAATGTTAAAATACACCCCGCTATCCTATTTAATTTATCACATGTGTTTTGAGATGACACATGTAGAAAGTGTGATGTTAAAAGATGATTTTGTACTAGTGAGACTCCCAATCAAACTTCGGTAATTGGTAGCATCCGTTGGTTTTGACCCATCTTCTTTCTTTAATTTTTCATTAGGAACCAACAGAGTGACAACAGCTCTGCAGTCTTGCATTTTGAACTTCTTTAGCATGTCCTTAATATATTTTTCTTGAGATAAGAAGATGCCTTCTTTTTCTTGACTTATCTCCATGCCAAGGAAGTAATGCATTAATCCCAAGTCACTCATTTCAAAGGTGTTCATCATGTCTCTCTTAAATTCTTCAATTAATTTTGAATTATTTCCCATGACAATTAAGTCATCAACATATAGAGAGATGATGAGAATGTTAGATTTACCTTGGGATTTGATGTATAGTGTAGCCTCGTTCTTGCTCCTCCTGAACCCTTGACGGGTGAAGTATCCATCAATCTTGCTATACCAGGCTCGTGGAGCTTGTTTGAGCCCGTAAAGTGCTTTCTTTAGACGAAGAACTTTTCCTTCTTCTTTGATGAATCCTTCTGGTTGCTCCACATACACTTCTTCTCTTAGTTCTCCATTTAGAAAGGCCGATTTAACTTCTAGCTGATAAATTTTCCATTTCTTTTGAGCTGCAAGAGCTATGAGTGTTCTTATTGTGTCCATCCGGGCAACTGGTGCAAACGTCTCTGTGTAGTCAACTCGCGGTATTTGAGCATACCCCTTTGCAACCAGCCTTGCCTTATGCTTCTGAATTGAGCCATCAGGGTTCAGTTTCGTTTTGTACACCCATTTGACTCCAATAACCTCCTTGTTATGTGGAAGATCTACCATTTCCCAAGTATCATTCTTTTCTATCATTTTTATCTCCTCCTCCATTGCTTTAATCCAAACTTTTTCTTTGGAGGCTTCAGTGTAACTATGTGGCTCCAAGGAACAAAAGTTGCATGTTTCATAGACGTCAGTAGACTCATATAAGTCTGCTAGAGTTCTTACCCGAAGGGGTGGGGATTCTGGCGAGGAGTCATGTTCGCTAGATTTATTCGCTTCGGAAGAGGATCTTGGAGTAGATGTGGGGCTCTGTTGATCGTGATCTTCTTCTTCTGGGATTTCCTCTAGTTGGGTAGTAGTTGTCTTTCTTTCAACTCTTTCCGTCTCCCAATTCCAAGAGGCTTGCTCATCAAACTCCACATCTCCACTTGTCACCAGTTTCTTAGTCTCGAGATTATAGATTCGATATCCCTTGGATTTGGAGCTGTAACCGAGGAAGATTCCCTTCTCTGTCTTGTCTTCTAATTTGTGCCTTTTAACAGAGGGAACATGAATGTAGCATATGCTTCCGAAGACCTTCAAATGTTTGGCTGAAGGCTTTTGTCCTGACCATGCCTCAATAGGTGTTTTGTTTAAAACCGCCTTAGTTGGACACCGGTTTAGAAGATAGACTGAAGTATATACCGCCTCTGCCCAGAACATTTTAGGCATTCCTTTTTCAGCTAACATTGATCTTGCCATCTCCATGACTGTGCGGTTCTTCCTTTCGGATACCCCATTTTGTTGTGGAGTGTATGCTACTGTTAGTTGATGCTCCATGCCTTCATCTTCACAGAACTGGTCAAATTCTTTTGAGTTGTATTCGGTACCTCGATCGCTTCTCAACTTCTTGATTTGATGACCACTCTGTTTCTCCACGAAGTTCTTGAATCTCTTGAATATTCTAAAAACTTCGGATTTTTCTTGGAAGAAATACACCCATGTCATCCTTGAGTAATCATCGATGAAGAGTATGAAGTACCTGTTCTTGGAAACTGAAGGTGTGCGCATTGGACCGCAGACATCGGTGTGGACAAGCTCTAGTATCTGTTTGGCTCTCCATGTCTTCTCTGTTGGAAATGGTTGCCTGTGCTGCTTCCCAACCATACATCCTTCACATACTCCTTCTTTTTCATCCAGTAGAGGCATGTCTCTCATCATATTCTTTTGATGTAGTAATCTCAAGGCATTGAGATTGAAGTGCCCAAATCTTCGATGCCACAGACTCGTATCACTCAGTTGAGCCACCATTGCCTTTTGTGGATATTGCCATTGAATGGGAAAGTTTCTATTATTTCCCATTTTTACTTCGGCAATTTCTTGGTTATTTTTCTTGTCATAGATTCGGCAAGAATTTTTCTCAAAGTGCAGGGCATATCCACTTTCCATCATTTGGCCAACACTTAGTAGATTTTGTGCAAGGCGTGGCACTAGGAGAACATTTCTAATATAGCGCGTACCTTTCTTTGTATCTATGACAATGGTACCTTTCCCTTTTGCCTCCACCAATTCTCCATTGCCCATCTTGACCTTTGTCCACTACTAGAATTTTTGTCATTTGCTGCTACCCTTTTGCTGCGGTTGTAGACATACCCGCAGCAAAATGTTAGAAAATTGACTTATTTGCGGCGGATAGAGAGGAACCGTAGCATTTGTTTCAGAAATCTTAGAGTATTTGATGCGGTGTCCGTGGAACCGCAGCATTTATGATTTAAAATATAAATTTAATTAGATTATGCGGGTAAAGAACAACCACAACAATAAGTGATCACAAACCCTATCTTCAGGGCTAACGTCCACAGCCTCCATTTCAGCTACCCTCAGAAGAAAAACAAACTCCCAGCCACACCACCTATCTTCATCGCAGCCTTCGATCGTCAGCTCCTCCCAGTTGCAGCTGCCGCAAGCCGCCCATCCCATACGCAGCCGCCGCACGCCGCCCTTACCAGTCGCATCCGCCGAAGCCGCCCTACCAGATGTAGCCGCCGAACACCGCCGCCTCCCAGTACAGTCCTTTGCCGGCTCATATTGACTCGTAGAGGTTTAGTTTCCAATATTTTATTTTTACGTTTTTGTTTTAATTTATTGAATTATATCAATTTGGTTGAAGATTAGTATTTCTATGAATTGATTGAATTAGTATTTTTTTGGAGAATTGAATAAGTATCGATTCTTATGTTTGAATGAAATTAATGAGATTTTTTTCAAATTAGTGTGTGTTAGTTGAATTAATAAAAGTAGACTATCTTTATAATATTATTTTTTGGATATTAGTACTCTTGTTTATGGAGAAGGTCATATTTTTATATTTATTTAGTTAGATGCAGTGTGGGTTGTAGTCATCCATGTGGAAATGTGATAGGTGATTGTACGACTCTTTAGCTATCCACACTACTATGCATTTCTTTCTGTATACATAATACTCCGTAGTAACAACGTGTTTATATGATAATAGTCATAATTGCTTACAAGTGTTCCATGTTAGGAAGATTGCTGCCTAGGATGTTACAAGTAAAAAAGCTTACTGCTTGGGGCAGCTTAGTTCAATGACAATGACAAGAGCTTTAATTCTAAACCAACAAATCAACAATGTCAACTAGCCTATCCTGTCTTGCATATAAAATTGTTTTAAACTTCTGCTGAATATAAACAGGAGTTAAACTACTAGTTGGATTATTGGGGAAGCTCATTCGTCATTAAATGAACAACTATTAGGCATTCTTATATATATACTTGTTTGGAACTTCTGATTGTTGCCAATTTTTTTTTTACAACCATCTCACTTTCACTTGATATGCTCTATGGTTATTCTCAACTTTCCAATTTTGAATTATATGCACTTTACTTCCCTAAAGAAGTTCATTATTGACTTATTTTGGTTTTCCCATGTATTTCATGAATTGACCAAGTTTGATTAGATTCTGTTCTCATGATCAAATTACATATGATTGTCTGTGACCCATGAATTCCAGTGTATCGGTTATTTTGCAGACGCGGTTATTAGATTGTCTGTGACCCTTGGAGGCCACTCGGTTTCAGAAGACGCAGGCATCGTTTATCTTTTTTGTTCCAGCCGCAGTCTCCATTGTTGTTCCAGCTGCACGTCGCCGCCGTCTGTGTAGGAGAGCCCCGCCATCAATCAGCTTCGTCGTTCCATCCCGCCGTCTCCGTAGGCAAGCTCCCGCATCCTCCAGCAGGCAGCAGTACATCCGTCTACTCTGCCCTTCTCAGCCGCGGCCGTCTCGCACAGCACACCACACTCCGCCGCCTCCCTCCCAGTAGAGTCGCCGTACTTGTCTCCACCTTCTACAGACCTTGTTTACTCAATAGAGGTTTAGTTTCTAACCATTCGTCTTATCATTCAATTTATTGAATTTTATCGATTTTAGGTTATTTTTTGGAAATAATTACATGAATATGACCAAAATAAAGATGATTTACAAAAATATGACTAATTACTAGAGTAGTAATGAAATCATAGTAATTCATGTTCAAGTTTTGAACTTAAGTTACTACAATACCACGTTGTAGTAATGAATAGTCATATTTATGTAAATAAGTTTTATTTTGGTAATATTCTTGTAAAAAACCCTATTTTTTGTGTGAATTTATTGGTAGAATTGGTGTATGTTTTTATAAATTAAGGTTTTTGGTATTCAAGTAATCAGACCACTTTCTTTTTTTTTCTAATGGAATGTTGGAATATTTTTACAGAGGAACTCCCAGTTGCTCCATCAACCCTGTCTCCTAGCTGCTCTTTCCACATAAAACATAACAGAAAGAAATTGAATCAAAAGTTAGGAAATGAATGAGCATATTAAAAAAAAAGATGAAGAAGAAGAATGGATTAAAGTAAGTTTTGTTTTGTTTTGGGAAGAATAATAAATTGTTAGTGTGATTAATTACTACCTGGTGGTGGTGATTGTTTGGCCAATTGGGAGTGTGATCTTCGATTTTTCTAGCTTTTTGATATATGCCCTTGGCCGACCTTCTCAAATAAATTCTCTTTCTTTTGTAAAGAAAAGGTTGAATTGATGAGATTTTATGAGATATAAGGTAGAGAATCACATTAGGCCAGGAAGTGTTATGTTATGAAATGTGAAAGGGTTATTGTTAAGTTCAACTTGGTGGGTATACTTGTGACTACCATAAGTGGATTTTGATCATACTGGCTCCAATTATTCTGAAAAAAATTATTTTTCTTGCAAATTGATTTTGGATGCTTAATATCCAGGTGACTGCACTTTCAAATGTTGAAGCAAAGAAAAGGTTTGAATTCTTAGAAGCAGTTAGTGGCACAATGGATGCCCACCTCTGTTACTTTGAACAGGTTGGTTATTAAGTATGATATCTCTCTTCATCTTTTGGCCACTGACATTGTTTCTGAGATCTCACTTACTGCCATTTCTACACATAGGGGTATGAGCTTTTGCATCAAATGAAGCAGTCATGCAATCTGCAACAAGGGGAAGGTTAGATATTTACCAATTATCTACAATACATATAAATGATTCTAAGGAGATGTTTCTTTATTGCTTCATTCTCTTGTGCTGGTTTACTATGCTTTTCGTCCATTTGTACACTAGACATTTAAAGTCTAGAAAAATTTCAGGTTGAGACCATTATACAAGGTTATCTTTTGAAACGTTCTTCAAACTTTAGAGGTGTCTGGAAAAGGCCCTCTTTGTTCTTGATAGTCGAGGAATGTTGTGTTACTATCGAAAACAAAATACTAAGTAACCAAACCATCTGTGAGTAACATGCAGCCAAAATTGCAGAAAAGCTTCAAGTCTAGCTCACTTGGGTCCTTCCTATTGTTATTGCCATTGAATTTATATATTTTTTTCATTAGGGGTCTGACAATCAAATA
Source organism: Cuscuta epithymum (assembly GCA_945859915.1). Classification (NCBI taxonomy): domain Eukaryota; kingdom Viridiplantae; phylum Streptophyta; class Magnoliopsida; order Solanales; family Convolvulaceae; genus Cuscuta; species Cuscuta epithymum. The sequence goes on along the minus strand of CAMAPF010000980.1, from coordinate 177,207 downwards.
TCTACTTAGAGGAATAGTTCTCAGCTTGGTTCTGGACTGTTGAATCGCTGGCTTTCTTCCCATCATCATGGTGCGGTGCATGATGAGAAGGTTGTTGCTCATCACACTGTAAATCTCTTAACATTAACAATAAAGGTTGATGCCGACCAGTCAGATCTGCGGTTTTGCTTCAGAATTATCTCGCCAACAAAAAGGTACACATTGCAGGTGAATTATTGTTGTGTTGCTATGTAGTTGGTCTGTGCGGGATATGGAAATTAAAATTTTCCTCCACTTGTGTGCAGGCTGAGAGCACCCTAGATCAAATGGATTGGATTGAAAAGATTACTGGTGTTATTGCTTCTTTACTGAGCTCTCAGGCTCCTGATAGGGTAAATCTAGCTACACAGGATATTCTACCATATAACACTAGCTGTTGGGTGGTGCTCTGCATATTTACAGTTTTTTTGGTATTGGTTGCAGCGATTTCCTGCTAGTCCAATGGGTGGTGGCACTCATCAGAGATCTGTAAGTGACAACAGCTCATTTGATAGTATGATGTTGATCCTACAACCGTTGATGAACATGCATCTGATAGACTTGCATCTTCCCTTAAGAAACTCACAAGTGCTACCTACAGATTGCTTTGAGAGCTGAACAACCAACAGAGGCGTTACAGAAAGTATGAAGGAATGACACATGTGTGATATATGTTTGTGACAATTTTGTTGTAAACTCTATTGTACTGAAAATGTATTAAAAAAATATAATTTTTGTTGTCTTGTTGGACGTGAATCATGTTTTTCTGATATTTGGATTGTTATATTGATAGAATGTGTTTAACGGGTTTTGTGTTGATGTGTTAAACTTGTCAAATGTCTATTTAAACTTTAAAGCAAATATTTGTAACTAAGCTGCACATTTTTTTATGAGTACATATTGCTGCAGTTGTAAAGAACCGCCGCAAATAGTCAAATTTGTATATGTATTTGCTGCGGTCGTTAAGGAACCGCAGCAAAAAGTGTACTTTAAAAAAAAAAATCGGCACTTATTTGCTGCGGGTACGACCGCCGCAAATACCTCGTTTCTGATTTTGCTGCTCCCGCTATTGCTGCGGTCGTGAACCGCAGCAAATACATCAAAACGACCGCAGCAAATGTCATTTTTTCTAGTAGTGGTCTTGATAGAAGTATCCAACTCATGGAAGATGGTCTCGTTGGATGTCATGTGGTTGCTGCACCCACTATCGATGTACCACTCTTCTTCTTTTGCTTCGATTGCTGAGTGACATGCATAGAACATGTACTCCTTCTCCTTGAAATCTTCGGAATAGTTGGCCTGATAATTTCTTCTATCTCTGCAATCTTTTTCTTCATGCCCGAACCTCTTGCAAATTTTGCATTGTGGCTTTCCTCGATGGTAGCAATCTTTCTCTATGTGATTAGTCTTCTTGCATATTTTGCATGGGGGAAAGTTTGTCTTTCTCCCCTTGTTGTTAGAATTCCCATCTTTATGAGATTTAAAGTTTCCACCATTTCTTGAGTCATTCCTTTTAATGCTGAGCTTAGACTGGAAGGCACTTTCTAATGAACTTTCATGTCTTCTGTTCAGCCTGTGCTCACGTGCTTCTAGCGACCCCATTAATTCAGTGATGGACATTTTTGATAGATCTTTTGACTCCTCAATAGCCGAAACTACCGGGTCATATTTTTCGGGGAGACTGATTAAGACCTTCTGGATTATTTTCTCGTCGGTTATGTTTTCTCCAAGAGTTCTCATTTCGTTGACTATATGTATAACCCGAGAGAAATAATCTTTTGCCATTTCAGAATCTCTCATCTTCAAATTTTCGAACTCTCTTCTTAAACTTTGTAATTTAATAGTTCTAACTTTCTCATTTCCTTGAAATTCCTTCTTAAGAATATCCCAAGCTTCTTTTGCCGTAGTAGCACGAATTATTCGTGGGAAAATGGTATCACTAACGGATTGTTGAAGAAGATAAAGAGCTCTAGCATGTTGCTGCTTTTGTTTCTTACATACCTCGGAAGTTGATGCGTCATCGCTTCCTTTTTCCGGAGTGAGGATTCCTTCTTCAACAATGTCCCAAAGATCATGCGACTCTAGGCAAGTCTTCATACGGACACTCCAATAGTCGTAGCTTTCTTCATTGAACATTGGAGTCAATACCGAGAAGCTTGATGTCGCCATAACACCCGCTTATGATCGAACAGGCTCTGATACCACTTGTTAGAAAACAGAAGAGGTTGTTGGTATATGAATATGTTAAGTGATTTTAGTCAGGTGTAGTGTAGAAGAGGTGTTTTAGAGTAGAGCTCTTATCTCTAGAAAAGATATATTGTATTGATGTTTCTTGGTTTGCTTGGTGAGCAAATGAGTACAATGTGTCGCGCCCCGGACCACATCCGTGCCACGTAGACAACCGCCGTACAACCCAATAAGAACAACGTAGTTCATCCTTATCAAATCGTACAAGGCGTCCGATAGATTCTATTGCCAAACCGATTAGTAAACTCATACAATCAACATCAATATATTACTCAACAAATGCGGAAGTAAAATATGTTTAGTAATTAGCCACACGTGGCATACATGAGCACGCAGGCCCTTCAATAGTTTAATAGAAAACATTGTTCAAATATCCATGAGCATTTTCATAAGTCAAATAAGAATGGAAGCACGAACGAAGTCTTCCTTATTCGAAGTCCACCCTATGCAAAGGTGCAGGTAGCAGGACTCTAGCCTTAACCTGAAAAATAGTGAGGGCCCCCGGAGGGGTCAGTACTTCACAGAAAGAAGTACTAGTGACAAGCAGGCTATATGAGGAATAACTAATGTTTCAGACACGAGACCCAAAAATAGGATGATACATATATTTATAGGTGTAACCATTGTTACCCCATTCCCAAGATAATACATACTGTATATACTTGTAAAATACTTGACCCGTAGGTCGTTTCCTCACAAAAAGTCTTTTAGAGATAAGGTGTTTACCCAACCTTTCTCCTTTCTTTCCTGAATGCCTAGCTCAAGGGCTACATTCTACCTTCATAATATCCTACCGAGTTTCGGGAGTGTTTACCGTCCCGGGGATGCTCAACCCCACCGAGTTTTAGGATTGTTTACCGTCCTGAGGATACTCAACCCCACCGAGTTTTAGGATTGTTTACCGTCCTGAGGATACTCAACCTCACCGAGTTCTTGGGATTGTTTACCGTCCCGAGGATACTCAACCGCACCGAGTTCTTGGGATTGTTTACCGTCCCGAGGATACTCAACCTCACCGAGTTTTGGGATCGTTATCCGTCCCGAGGATACTCAACCTCCACCTTATTCCTTACCAACCCTAACTTGGATATGGCTAACCTTTCATTCACTTAACTATGGACAATACCTAGTCCTATAGTCATGTAACAATCCTTAGTAACTAACGTGGACGGGTCCCACCTGATCGGTCCACGTTAACCTACTCAAAAACTACCCGTTTTGAGTATAACCCAATACTCGATCGAGTACCCACCTGTACTCGGTCGAGTACAGGAGGCAGCAGCCCGTAAGGCTAATTTTCCATGCATACTCGATCGAGTACCTATCCATACTCGATCGAGTATAGGAGACAGCAGCCCTTGGGGCAAATTTTCAGCAAATACCCGGTCGGGTATTTGCCAATACCCGGTCGGGTATTGTAGTTGACTTGGCGGTCAACGCCCGTTTGACCGCCCAAACGGAGTCCGATTAACGTGAAATTTCACATGCATGTACTACTTGAAGTCCTTGATCCAAAAATATCAGTTTTGGTCCTTGGAACATCATACATATCAATTTATATCAATTTCACTAAACAAACCTACATTTCATGCTTTCCAACTATGTCATAGTTTCCATCATGACATAACACATGCTTTAATACCATTAATCAATTCATAAAACATATTCTTGATTAATTTAGGTAATCTCATGCCTCACGCAAAAGTTATAAAGCATATAGCCGTCTTCTCACCTTAATGAAGCTTATGAAGTTCTAGCCTTCTTTATTGAGCTCCGGTGAAACTCCGGTGAACTTCAACTAACTCCGGCGACAACTCCGGCGACCTTTTCAACTCCGTTATAGTTCTTGGAATACCTTATACAAGTTAATAACAAGGTTTTATCATCATAAAACCCATATCAATACAAATAACCTCTAAAAGGTTATTTTCCGATGAACCCGTCAACTTTGTTCTCTAAATCCGTTTTGGATATGAACCAACCTTCCAACCCCTCATTCTTCACATCTAATGTGAAGAACAGTTCTATGGGTATGAAATATGATTACATAATCATGTTGGAAGATTAAAGAAAAGGAATGGGATTAATGGAGTTGCTACCTTGATAATCCTCAAGTTTTCTTCCTTCTTTCTCTTCTCTTCTCCCTCCTTCTTCCCTCTTGGCTTTGGTTCAAATAGGGATGATAACAATGGAGTTTTGCAGAGCTTCTCTCCCCTTGGAGAGTAGTATGGACGAGCTTGTGTGGGCTAGAGTGATTGAGAATGCCTTTTTGGCATTTCTCACAATGATAACATGGGAGGGGTCCCATTTATTTTATTATTTTGATCCCAATCAATTCCTGCCTCCTCTCCTATCTATTTGTGAGGCTCCCCCTTGTCATTTGTAGACTTAAGTTGTGGGGATGGCCCCCACTTAGATGGGTGGTCATCCCTTGCGTCCCCGAGTGTATATTCGGTCCCGAAAGTTGTATTTTCCGGACTGTTTTAACTAAGTTTCATTTTATTGGACCAAATAAAATACATATCATCCTTCCAATTATTATTGGCTCCCAGAATGAATATATATTTCCCCATTTTGAATTTAGTGGTTCCCATAACTTATTATGGCTTTTTATCTGTTAGTACTTCGGTACCGATAAATGGGTTTTATATGCCCAAACGGTTACGCATATACATTTTATGGCCCAACAAGGATATCCACTATTATACACGTATTATCTTGACCCCAAACAATATAATACGTGGTCCCGATAATATCGGGCGGCTCCCACTTCCGGTGTGGGCCCCACATGAATTTTTACTATTCAAGTAAAAGAAATGACAAAAATTTACAATCACGTACAATGCGTTTATTCATTTCTCAGGGTTCAATACACAATTTGATAAAGTACAAATACTTGGGGGCGGTGTTACACAATGAGTCCTATTTATAGGAGCTAGAGGATCATTCTAGATCCTTATTAAATGCTAGGATTCTAGAGTATTCTACTTCTATTTAATCTAGACTCTCCTTAAGAATTCTCTAGTAGAGAATTCTCTAGAACCTTTTTAGCCAAAACTCTCTAGAACATTTATAGCTTTAACTACATAGAATATTCTAGATAAATGCATCACTATTTAATAAAACTTCAAATTGAACCACTAAAAAACCGAAGCCAAATGTAAAAAATCAAACCGAACCGTAGTTGTTTGGTTCGTTTTTTGGTTCTTACCCCTTCAAAATCGAACCGAAGCGAACAAACCGAACTAATTAAAATATGTAAATTATATTCATTAATTGTTAAGCATTAATTCTAATATCATCAATAGACTTTGGGTTTCTTGTGCCTAAGATTTTTGTTTTCTATTAGTTTTTTGGTTTATATATTATGTTTAGTTTATAAATTCATTTACACATTCATTGCTTGTAATAATGTAGCTATATTGATCTATTATGCCTTTTATGTATGTATGTTGCAATTTGTTGCATAATGATGATATGTTTTTACTGGTTATTAGTAGTAATTAACTTTTATTTTTATGTAACTTAAAGATTTTATATTGATAAAATAATAAATATTCATCTCACCTATATCACATAAAACATATATGTTCATAAACTTTTTTGGAACTAGTCACAAACAATGTAAATTAATAATATATACACTTTTATCTCTCTCGCATACTCATATAATTCAAGACATATTTATTTCGTCTCATTTTTATTTTTTATTTTTTCTAGTGTGATTGCATTCTTTATCTAATACTAGTATGTTAGATCCCTCTAACTACTATATCAATTTTAAATCTAATGACAATTTTTTGGTAAATATCCGAAAATATCGAAACCAAACCGAACCAATCAAACCGTGGTTCCAAGTTTTGGAGTGTAAAACCGAACCAAAACCGAACCGAAATTTTTACTTTGATTCTATATTTGGTTTTAGGTCAAAACCGAACCGAAAGAACCAAACCCACCCGTGGGACTTAGCATGTTTTCGTTTGTACTAAAACTTACGAGTATGGTCGTTGATATGTTTGAGTCTCAGTTGCTCTGAATTATTCTAGTGTGATCTTTGCTTATTTTATAATTATATAAATTTGGTCTGGTTTGATCTAACTTCTTTAAGTCTGATCTAATTTGATCTGGTCTAATCTGGCATAGTCTCAGACTAAAAACAATCTGAAAATCTGGTCTCATGTTATGCAACTCCAACTTAAAATGTTCTATACATAGAATTTCCTAGAGGAGAACATAAAAAACAAAACCGAACGACTAAAACCGAAGTCAACCAAAATCGAAACCGACCAAAATAGAATAATTCTTCGATTTACGATTTATACCTTTGAGTTAAAAAACTGGCCAAACCAAAATCGGCCGGCAAAACCCGACCAAAATATGCTAAAATTGACCAAAACCGAAGCCGATCGACTAAAAATCCAAACAGACCAAAACTGAATCGAAACCAACAAACACCCCATGTATTTCCTAACAGTTCTCCACAACCCTGACTCTTGTGCATTACCACAAATAAATCTGTTAATCATTCTTTCACCTTCAAAAGATACTTTAATAATTTCCTTACATAGAAATATATTTTCATAATTTTCATGCTTCTCGTATTGGACCATAATGTTATGTTGTCTCATATTTTATCATAAAAAACAAATTTTCATTCTTATTTAGTTATTTCTCTCGTAAGCATCGTCTTTTATATGTAAGTATATATGTTTACATATAAGAAAATGAATAATATTCAAGAAACTTAGACAAGAACAAAAAAATAAGACAAGAACCAACTCTTAGAAATGTAGTATAAACACATGTAAGCTCTCTAAATAGCTTGTGTAATGACTTTCTTTAAAAATCAAATACAAGGGTGATTGTGAATTTTATAATGCCCAAAGTTTACACTTGCATTCAACTGTAAATTTAGTACAAAATTAGTTCTTTTTTTCAATAGGTCAAGTTTTACTTTGACTACTGTTTTGTAAAGTAAACGTAAAAGTAAAGCCAAGTGTAGGAATATAAAACGTGTTTATACTTCATTCTGATTATAAAAATTAAAGACTAGTTGAAAAATATGTCTTTGTTTTGCACTATCTTTGATGGTATACTATTGGTAAAAAATGGTAATTTTGATATCTAATTAGGCAGTACAATACTACAATGTAGTGTTATTAGTTATTACTAGTTGTATTTTTCCATTTCCTAACATTATTTGATGTCGAAAAGGGCTGTATTTAGTAACATTAGCGCTATAGTGAAACATTATTGTGGCCGTTATAAAACATTAGTTAGTTCATTATGAAATGTATTCTTTTAGTTAATTATGAATAGTTTAATACATTTTTAAGATCTTGAAACTTCTATCCACTCATTATTATGAAATATTAGCAAGACAATGGTGACATGTGTCAACTGGGTGTAATTTCTAGTCTAATCAGTTAAAATTGATACTTCATCTTCATGACCATTGCTCCTATGCAAAATAGAATCATCACTTTTTATCGGGAGAAATGAACATGTCCTACACCCTCTAAAGCAGTTCCTCAAAAAAAGAAAGCTCCTCTGTTTGGATGAATGTTTTGGCATTGGAATGCTTTGGGGAGAGTATTTTACATTTATAAAATTGTAAGATGATCATAATATGTAACCGTGTAAAACATAACATATCTGTTATTCGTTTGTAAAAGTATTCTATTTATAAAATTGTAAGATGATCATAATATGTAATCGTGTAAAACATAACATGTCTGTTATTCGTTTGTAATTCTATTTATCAAGGTTTAGACTATCACGTCCAAAGTCTTCCCCCATGAAACCCCTCCAAAACCTTCCATCCAAACATACCCTAATTGTTATACATGAACTCGATGACTTTCTGATCTTTTATACCCCAACTGTCACACATTTGAGTGTCAACTTTCTGAACTAAGATTGCATCTTATACACAACACATCTTCAATTCCTCATGTGTGCATGTGTTCTTGACCAAGAATTCCTATTAGTAGTTTCATCGAAACGGTGGATTTGGTTAACCGAATTGACGGAATTGTGTAGGGTGGTATCCTCATAACTGCAGTTCTCACCGGATCGGGTATTGGGTTCATTCAAAGCCTGCATAGGCTTTCACAATGCAATGCAATGCAAGGTATCTAATTTTCTTTAAGAGCCAGTTAGAAAAAGCAAAACAAAATAACTTTATTCTCCTATTACTTTGAAGATAAATGGTTTTGGCAGAATCTGTTAGCCAAAGGTTTTGACAAAATCTTGCTTATGTTGTAGTTGTCTGATCCTTAATCTTGACATACATTTGAGGTATCCATTTTTTGTTTCTCTTCGGATTCCATAAATCCTTTAGTAAAAAAAAAAGGATTCCATGGATCCTTCTTTTTCAAGTCCCAACCAAAGGCTAGCTTTGACTTCAGTTGGCATGGCAATATTAATAGGGTGAGTTTATTGTTTTTAATGGAGTCTTTCAGCTAACTAATCTAAGAGAAAGCAGGGAACAGGGAAGAAGAATTTCCTAGGAGAGAAGAGCCCCAAAATCCGGATCCCTTTGAATGGAAGCCTTGCTTCCTATTTATAGAGAATGGGGAGCCTTTCTTCCCTAATGGGCCGGAAAGGCCTTAATGGACCGAAGCAGGCCCAAGTAGACCGAGTGGGCCTAAATGGCTCTAAATGGGCTTGAAGTGCCAGAACGATCCGAAGGGGCCAAAAAGGGCCTCGACGACTGGTTCCATACCGGGCTGATGCCTTGGGCCTCTGAACAGTAGTAAGCCGGTGTAATATACCCCAACAATGCATATTTTAAAAGTACCATGTTACATTAGATTCGCATATTGAAATTCATAAGAGTTGATTATAAATATAATTTAAGAATTTTTAATAAAAGAAAAAATAACAAAAAGAAAGTGAGTTAGAAGTTATGAAGTAGAAATCACTGATGTTGGACTCCTCATACTCAATAGAATATGTTTGATGCATATTAAATGTTCATTAATGCTCATTTAACATAAACCGCAATTTTCATCTCAATAGAGAAAATTTGACACTCAATGAAAATTTTGTGATGTTCAACTAATAAACCTTACGATTATCATATCAATTTGCATTTTGTAAGTTACGTATGCTCATTTTGTATTGATGTTATACTCATTTTTAAAATGTCATATTAATGCATATTTCAAAAGTTCCATATTACATTAAATTCTCATATTGAAATTCATAAGAGTTGATTATAGATATAATTATTTTAATAAGTTTTTATAAAAGAAAAAATAAGAAATTGAAAGTGAATTAGAAGATATGAAACAAAGATCCGATACTTAATAGAATAGGTCTGATGTTCACTAACCGTACATTAATGCTCATTTAGCGGATGACGCGATTTTAACTTAAATTATGAAAATCCCACCAACTGCACAATAAGAGCATCTACAATGACAAAATGTGCACAGTGTCCGGGGCGTGACATATGTGGCATGAGAGATAGCCCATAAATATTAGTAAATAAATTATCTCTCTTCTTATTTGAATGACTTTATACCATTTTGGTAAGATTTTCTCTGCAATGTCAATAAGAATGTTAAGATCTAGACGGTCTTCTTGACATTGTCAAGAAAAACTTGCCAAAACCGTATAAAATCATTCAAATAAGGAAAAAGATAATTTATTTGTTAATATTTATGTGGTTATCTATAATGACACATGTGCACCGTGCACATTTTGGCATTGGAGATGCTCTAAATTTGAACACATTCGTATTTTCCTAGAGAGCGTGAGAGCACCATTTTCTAGAGCTAAGTATTGAATACAGTATAATGTAACTTCTCGTTCATCACTATTATATTCAATACCATCTTCAATTCTCTCATCTACTCTTTGATTTGCTATTTATTGTTTGATTGATGTGTATACCGGAACCTTCAATTGGTATTAGAGTAACTTGATTGTCGTTATTTGCAAGTTTTTCTAGTCAAAACTAAGTGATGGCTCTACCGACCCTAGGGGTATCGTAAAATAGTTAGGAGATTGATAAGTGCTAAGTGTAGATTGAGTAGAAAGTTTGACAGAGTAACACTAAGCTAGAGCACAATCATGATAATCCTTTTCCACAAGTTGGAAGGTGATGATATTTATAGTGTAAAGGAAATACTTGGGCACCAAGTAAAAAATATGCTAATCTAATAATATGGCGACATGTGTAAAGCTTGATTGACAACGGAATGGAGATAGCTGGCTGATTGGTACTATGTGTAACAGATTTGATTCCTTTTGCAAGACTGTGTAAGAGAGCAACACGTGTACGCCTAGAACCTTATGTGCATAACCGCCTTGGTATGTAAGCCCTAGACAGTTGTCATATTGATGACATACTCATAGTCATGTGAAGAACTTGAGTACTAAAAATAGCTAAGTTCACAATCTTTCGTGAGGCCATGGGCTCTGCAGAATTTGAGCTCGGGAGTAGTGCATTCACTTGAGAAGAGGGTGTCCCCAGTTTGCTTGTGCAGAGTAATTAATCCTTCTTTTAGTTCTTTGACCCCTCGAGGAGTGCCGGTTGACTTCAAGCTCGGTCATAGTGCCAGAATATGATGTTGACCTCGGTGGGTGGTGAGCTCGGGCTCGGCTGCCATTTTGGGCTTATCTTGATGATCTGAGAGCTGACTTGGGAACCGAGCTCGGCGGATGCGTAATCGAGCTCGGTGCAGATTTGGACTTATTTCGATGATCTTAGAACGAACTTGGGAACCAACCTCGGCGGTAGTTTTGTACTTGGTGTTTTCTAGAGATTGGTTGTCCTCAGATGTTGATACCCCTGGGGGATATGGGAATATACTGCATCACAAAGTTTACGAACAAATATATTTGAAAACCTAATTTGGATAAGATGACCACCAAAATCCTCCACAATACTCCCTCTATATTTTAGTGTTTGCTACACTTCCCTTTTTGGGATGTATTTAAAAGTTTGCTACACTTCTAATTTTGGTAAGTTTACCCTTTATAAATTACAAACTACTTTTACTTCTACTTTTTATCTTCTCTTTCATACTTTTACACACACGCTCCTATTTTTTCTACACTATTCACTACCCCTACTACTTTACTTCTTAAATAATGTGTCAAACCAAATGTAGTGAACATTAAAATACGGAGGGAGTACTATTTAAGGAAAAGACACGTAAACCACTTCTAAGTATAATAACCGACTATTTGTTCAAAGTAGATTTTGCGTTTGCTATTTTAGGTAGCCTCATGATAGCAACCCATCTTGACAACGACATTCAAGAGTTTTAGGTAGCCTCGTGGTAACATGAAGATGAGTAACCAATTCCAATGAACAGGCCTTCAAATGCTTTCGAGTCAAGTTTGCTTCAGACTTCTCTGTCATCAGCAACAAAGAACTTGCACCCAAATACTCTGATAAAAAAAATGTTGGGGGTGCAATGGTTGATCAGCTCATATGGAGTCTTACAAACCTTTTATGAAGGGAGGTCCAATTTTGAGTGAAGCATGCAGTGTTGATCGCTTCAGACCAGAGAAAATGTGGAAGTTTGGAATGAATAAGAATGGTTCTAGCAGCTTCAACAAGAGTTCTGTTCTTTCGTTAAACTACCCCATTCTGCTGAGGGGACTTTGCTGCAGAGAATTGTGAATGAGATTCCTTGAAGCTCGTAGAATTCACTGAGCTTCTGATTCTTGAACTCAGTGCCCTTGTCTGAATGAATGAAGAGAATGGTTGCCTAAAGTAGATTCCGAGTGGTTCGAACGAAAGTGATGATGATGTCTGCGGTCTCATCTTTTGTGCGTAAGAATTGGATCCACGTGTATTGTGAGTAGTCATCTTTTTTTCCCAAGGAGCCACCAATACGGTGGGGGTAAATGTCGGGAAGCATTTACCTATTTTATTAAAATCTCAAAGGGGTAGATACATAGAGCAAATGAAATTGAAATAGAATAACAAAAAGAGGGAAGGGGGAGGAAAATGGGCCTGAAGATAATAAATAAAAAAACAAAATACCATATAGAGCTAAGGGACGTGGGCCAAAAGCGTCCAAGGAAGCCCAGAGAATATACGAAAACAACATAATACAGCCAGAAGCTAATAAATAAAAAACAAAAGACCGTATAGAGCCAAGGGACGTCAGCTTGGAGCGTCCAAGAAAGCCCAAATACCGTGAGTAGTCATCTATTATCACCAGAATGTATTTCTTTTCATTGATGCTTTGTGTACGCATGGGTCCACAAAGATCCATATATATGAAAAAGTTCTAACGAGCGAGTAGTAGATGCAGTCATTTTGACCTTGTGAGAAGATCTTTTCATTTTTTCAAGTGCGCATGAGCCACACAGGTGATCATTCTGCGATTGTAGTGCTGGCAGACTAGTGACAAGTTTCTTTGATGATAATGTATGTAGATCCCTGTAATTTAGATGAAACATCCTCTTACGCCACAATTGACTTTGTTCAGAAGATGCTCGGGCACACTCAGACATCTATAGAGGAAGAGACAGTTTCCAAGACTATAGTGTATAGACTTGACTTGCTTTATTCTAAGAATTGTTTTCCCCTATTCATCTTTCACACAATATTGTTTAGCTCGGAATAAAGATTGCATCCCTTTGTCACAAAATTGACTGATGCTAAACAAGTTATGTCTTAATCCGGTAACGTGTGACACATCTTTGATCGTAACCTTCTTGTTACATATGTCTCCATATCCGAGGATATGAGTTGACTCGCTGTTTCCAAATCTGACTTTTCCACCAAGCTTGTTGATGTAGTTGCTCAAGAGCTCTTTCTTCCCAGTCATGTGTGTGGAGCAATCATAATCAAGATACCACACATGACTGACCTACAAAAATTAAGGAACCTTAGGTACCGATTTAAGGATGGGTCCGACTGTTTATGCAAAATATCATTTAAAGTAGGTTCATTTGTTCCATTTTTAGGAATTCAAGTTTGTTTAACTAGAGGAACTTGGATGGGAGTGTTATGATTAAGTGAGTGATTATTTTTAAGATTTTTGAATATTTTCTCTCTTGATAATCTTTTAAGATGTTTGATTGAATAAACTTTCAAAGGATAATTTAAACAAACACCTTTACAAGCAGATAAAGTAACACAATCATTATTAACATCAATATCACTCACATCATATATAGAAAAGGGATAATTTAGATTATTAAGCTTATCAGAATCACAAGAAACAGAGTCAATGGTTCTAGAATGAGTAGGAGAAACCTTAGGAGAATTGTCTGAAATATAATTAGAAGAATAGGAGGCTTGGAATCACTGCTCATTGTGTAAGCATGTGATGTTGAAAAGTTTGACTGTTGACTAATCGTAGACGTGTGCTGTTTTGATATTCAATGGCGAAGAAGTGCGCGAACAGAGAGAGCAAAGAGGTCACATGTTCTGGATGGCGAAGGTTTATCACATGAACACTTGATAGCAAAGACAACGGCAAAGCTGGTTCGCTATCCTTGATGGCGAAGAGGAGTTCGCGATCTGTAAATGGCGAAGATGCTCGCAACTGGAGGCTAGCGATATGGTTCGTGATGAAGATGGAGATGCATGGATTCACGAAAAGGATGGCGAAGAGGTCAATAATTTGATCGCGAGGCGGATTCGTGATCTTGAATTGTGAAGGGGTTCGCGATCCGGATGGCGAGATGAAGTTTCATGTTCTTCCTTCGCGATCTGCTTTCCTTCTCTGCTGCGAATACATATTACGTCTTCAACTCTGATACCAATTGCGAATTCCCACTTCAACGGTCGAATAACGAAATAACACTGAATCGTAAATTATACGTAGAACAAGTAAGATCAAACAATAACTGTATTGATAATTATAATGATTACTACATGAAGAACAAAGTGCAAAAATAATTTTAGTGGAAACCCTAGGCTGTTCGGTCCATCCTACTATTTATAGAGGGATAGCCAAACATCCTTGTTACATAAGGATCAACCATATTAAACAATTTAAATGGCTCCTAATTAATTACAAAGCCCACCACTACAAATCTAATTAATCAAAGATAAATACAATAAAATTGAACACAATACATAATGTTCTAACACCAGTCGTTGACTGGATAGAATAGAGACCGCCTGATCATCGAATGGACCAGAAACGAGACTGGAGCAGGACCCGACTGAAATACGACTGTGTCCACCACTAGGCATAAGTACGCAAATTCATTGCAACATGACTATAGTGTCCGCACATTCAAAATTTGGAAAACTAGTAAAACTCATTTCTCATATTCATTAAGGAAAACAAAGACATATCTCATTTTTTCGTTTCAGAAAATGATCTGATAAACGCATTTTCTTATTTTCCTTTCTCTAGTTTTCTCAGTTTTCCAGTTTTCTAGTTTGCTGGGAAATTGGAAAATATTTATGCTAGTAAACAGCCCCTTAATCATTCTAAAACCTTGTCTAGAAATCTTCTTGGATAGGAAATTCAATAATCACCTCAAATTAACTACAAATAGAATACAAAACAGTCGCAAATTATACCATATGACCGGCATACCATGCGCATGGTATGCCGGTCCAAATACGGCATCGTTTTTCTCCGTTTTTTCTCTGGAGCACTAAGTTCGTTTCTTTTCTTTTCCTTCAAGACTCAAGCCGCCAGATCTTTTTTGGAGCACTATCTCTTTATTTTTCATTATTTTTTTCTTCAATTATTTTCTTCTCTCCATCTAAATATTAAAAAATAATTTTGATTTTTCTTATATTCATCTTTAACTAATTAAATTGGAATCGAAAAAACTTTTTTCTTTACAAATTTATTACGGAGTACAAATTTTTCTTAATCCACATAAAGTACAATGCCAAAAAAAATCACACTACTTTTTTACTTTTTTTCATCAATTGAAATTACTACCGATTTGATAATTTTTAGAGGTTTTTAAGACATTGGGTTTGTTTATTTTGATTCTTGAAGCTACATTTGATAATATATATCATGAAATTATATCTTCTTCTGCGCAAGTTACATCTTAATGTACGCGAGTTACATCTTAATATACGCGAGTTGCATCTTAATGTATGCGAGTTACACCACGGAATAAAGTCTAGCTATATCATTTTTATTGCCCTAATATTAAAAATAAAACATATTCACTATTTATAAAAAAGTAATTAAGCTATTAGTATCAATTTTTCATTGTTTACATTGAAATCAATGTTTATAATATCTCAAACACAAAAAAAATGATTGTTCAATTTTCTAACAAGTAACATTCTGTATACATCCAAGTTACATTTGCCATCAACACAAGTTACATTTGTAATAACACGAGTTACATTAAAAAATCAAACTCTGCTATTGAAACCAAAAAATGATCTTTTCTAGAATATTATTTTTTATGGCCATGATATTAAACACAAAATATATTCACGTTTTACCTAAATCAATTGTGCAATTAGACTCTCTTTTTTCATTTTTACATTAAAACCAATATTTGACAAGTTACATTTTGGATGAGTTTGAGTTACATTGATCAATAACGCGAGTTACATATCTTTACACGAGTTACATCATCAATGTTACTGAGACAAAAAAGTCAATGTACACGCGTGTACTGCTCATGCAATTTTTTTAAATTGTCCAAAACTACATCGTTTTGGAAGTGGGAGCGTGATGCTCATGATGGGACGGTTGCACGGTATACGAACTGCAAAACAATGAATCATTTCCAACAAAAGGAAAACAAGGTTTTCATGTTATAGAACTAGTTGATATTGACCCTGAATCTGTTATCACCATCGAATGGAGTCGTCATTTTGTATCCTTGTGCCTTAAATATCTAAAGCTGATACTGACTTATTTTGTTTTACAAAAAATAAAAATTTTAAAAATGACCAAAAAGTAACGTGTGAAAATAATACGTAGTATAACAAATCTGATAAAGACAAAAAAAAAAATATTATTCATCCATCACAACAAGACATCTGCATTCAAAAACTAACTTCTAAGTTGTTTCAAATTTAAATATTGACTAATCAAAGCTCTTTTCTCATCATTATCAATGTGGTTAGTGGGAGGTCAATAAACCTTTCAGAGATGTTTTGCATTAGGAAAGTTGTCTCTTTCAACTCAGCCATGAACTGCAGTCTGCATAGGCAAATCCGCAAATCACATGAAAGCATGAAACACTCTTGTTATCTTTTTACAAGGAAATTTTAGGATTAATAAATACAATACAACACAAATAGTTGGGATCTTGGTTAGGTAATTCTAATTGCAAATAATTATATTAGCTAACATTTCCGATGTTAATTCACACTACACACTAAAGCCTTGTTTGGTTGAAGCAAGAGAATTAAAGTGGAAGGAGTACAAAGCTACACAGAATATTTTAACCTAATCAGCAGGCTCTCTACAAGTTGTACTCATATTCCAAGGTCTAATAAATACTTTCAAAGAAGAGGAAACCCAACATATTTTAATTAGGTGGAGATTGGAGAATATTGACTAATGTGTGTACAAAGACAGGCGTGGTTACAATGTTACATAATGATGCTTGGTGCAGTGTAAGGAAACGTAATCCAGGGGACCATAGAAATTGCTAAGAGTAATGCTAGATGCCCTTCATCCTCAAACACAAGAATTCTCTTCATGCTTAAATTAAAGGGCGTTGAGATATTACGCTTTTAGTGCCAATATATGCTCACAGCAACTCCAAGCCATCAGACATGGATGTTGCAGAGATGTTAGTTGCAGATCAATACATATTTCAGAGATGATTTGCACTATAAAAACTGTCTGTTTCATCTCAGTCATGGACTGCATAGGCAAATCACATGAAAGTATGAACACTCGTATATTTTGACATGGAAATTTTAGGCAGCAGAACACAGATAGCTGAGATCTTGATCAGGTACTTCTAATCGCATATCATTATATTAGCTAAAATTTCTGAAGTTAATTCACACTAAACACTAAGGCCTTTGTTTCGCAGAAGCAAGAGAAGGAAAGAGCAAGAGTGTTGTGTGCTTGCTTGGCTGTAGACTCATGCCAACTCCTCATATCTCACTCCCTCTTGGGGTCTGCCAGAGGAGTTAATTGGTTTTCTCTTTATTGCCTTTCAATTTCTTTTTTGGTTTTATTAAAAAGAGAAATACCAAGATACAATGAGGTGCACAAAAACCTTACCTCGTCTAATATATGCAAAAGGATCTGAAATTAGTAAAACCGAAAGCATCTAAGTTTAAAGCACCCTGAACTCGAGGGGAGCAAATGAAGGAAAAGAGAGCAATTAGTCAGGCTCCCCAGCTCTGCAGACTTGGCTAAAAGGTGTGCCGCTATGTTGACCTCCCGATAACAATGTCAAAAGCTGATTTCACATCCCTGCTTTTTCAAGGTTTTCTTAATCAAAATACACTATTATTCAACAAAAATGCTCAAAAATAACAATTTCATATGCTACTCTAAAATAATACGTAGTATTTCTTCCTTGATCCATTTAGCCAGACATAGCATGTTTCTAAACTCTCCCGTTGTCATTCCTTCCCTCCCCTTTACTGATTATGACTATGAAGAAACATAACCCCCATGCAAAGATTAAAATTACATTATTTTTTCTATATTTTCTAATGATTTAAGAAGCAAATACTCAAAATTGGAACTTTGATATTTACCTCTAGAAGCTCTTACCGTGCACCACCATATTTACTATTATTTCAGCCAAAATAATTATGTTCATTGTAAAACTTTTCTCAAAGAGGAGAAATTTCCCCCCCAGAATAAATAGATATGAATCATGCTGAAGATAATGAATGACATAAATACTAGCAAGCAACTCTCCAGATGTGCAGTATAAGAATATTTAACAAACTACTAAACCAGTTTGCATATTTGTTGCTAAAATATGGTTCACTCGGAATAAAAAGTAAAAGATCGGCATACTGTGCCCCAAGTCCAACCCCCTAAACAACAAAAGAAAAATCACTTTCACAACAATCTCCACAATAAGTTATGCATTATAATTACATCATATGTGAAATCGATATGAACTCAAAGTAATTGAGTTCATCGTGCACATGCATACCGGTCCGATAGCACTCATAGCAGTAACTACACTCCACCATAAATGTGCCTATTTGTTGATAAATTTGTTCAAAGATGGATGTATCGAAATGTACATGAATACTGATAGTTTTAGGTAACAGTAAGCTAAATTAGAATAACTAAATTTAAGAACTAATACTTTCACAATTTCCCTATATATTCAGGAGCATATGAAGTAGAGCGGAATCCGGTCCCTTTTCCAAGATATTCTTCAGTACAATCTCACAGGTGCTAATGTCGGGTGAGAGTCCAAGACTTGACATCTCTTCCAAATGCAATACAGCTTCACAATACTCATTCTTTTTCAGTAACCCACGGATGAATATATTGTATGCCACACTATTAGCCATGTAACCGTTTTTCTCCATTTTCTTGAGCATATCTCTAGCGTCCTCTAGAGAGCCTTCTCGGCAAAGTCCACTTATCATACTATTGTAGGTAAATTCATCGGGAAGAATTCCTTTAGAGGGAAGGGCATTAAATAGTTCTATTGCATCGCCAGCCTTCCCATCATTCCATAGTCCAATTATGACACTAGTATAACTAACTATATTGGGGGCAGGACTACGAGCTTCCATCATTCTCAATAAAGATAGCGCTTGAGGAACACGATGATTCTTACATAATCCATTTAGAATAATATTGTAGGTGAAGAGATTTGGATGTTCTTGATTTCTCACCATTTCCTTAAAAAGCTTCTCAGCATCCTCACATTTCCCATTGTGAAACAAACACGCCAACATAGTGTTGTACATATGAACATCGGGTTTTAAGCCTCGACTTTGTAAATTTCCAAATAATTGTACGGCCTGATCTGAACACCCGTTCTTGTAATATCCATTCATTAAAATGTTATAAGTGAAAATATCAGGGTCACATCCTTTATCTATCATGGTCTGTAGGAATTCCAACGCATTGTTCAGTTTTCCGTGTAAGCAGTATCCATCTATCAAAGCAGTGTATGTGATTGCATGAGGTTCCAGACCTTCTTGAATCATCATATCTATGAGTTTTGCAGCACTGCCAATCCATCCTTCCCTACAAAACCCAACAACTAGAATGGTGTATATATGGACATCGAGAGGTATTCTATAGTCAATCAATCTTTTCAGTAACTTTTCGACCTCTGCCCATCGACTGAATTTGCAGAGTCCATCAATAAGCGAACTATAGGTCACGACATCAGGAGGAAGACCGATTTCCATCATCTTCTCTAATAGGAGAAGAGCCTCGTCAACCATTTTATCCTTACCCAAGGAGTCAATAACGGCGCTATATGAAAATACATTTGGCTTGCAGTTTCCCTTTTCTTCAAATAAGTGAAGCAGCTTAACAGCCTTACTAGTTTGTCCTGCCTTGCAGAGGCCATCAATGACTATTAATAAAGTAACTTCATCTATCTCACACATTTTCTCATTCAATACCTTCTGGAACAACCAAACAGCATCTTGAACCCTATGTTGCAGAAAAAGTCCTTTCAGTAAACTGCTGAACAAAACCACATCAGGTACTAGGCCCAACTTCAAATGCATTCCCAAAACAGCAAATGCCAAATCTACTCTGTGCAAACGGGCAAGGGAATTGGCAGCAATGCTCAGTGTAAACTCGTTTATCAGAAGGCCAGAAGCAAAAATATCTCGAAACAGAGAGACAGCCCCGGGGTAACAACCCATCTTGACAACAGCAGTCAAGAGTTGGTTGAATTGGACGATGGGAAGACGGGGTCTCATTGTAACCATGTGACGGTACAAACCAATTGCATCTTCAAGCTTAATAATACTTGCAAACTTCAGTTTAGTGAGTTGAGAGTATGAATTTTGAAATTTTGACACATCAGCACTACCATGAAAACTACTGGAGAAGTTGAGGGGAAAGTGAGGGATGGATAAATGGACGTTACCCGGCGATAATGCTCTCCAGGCCCAACTGAAAAAGTGCCCGGCAATGCCATTCATTTTCTTCATTTTCAGGCAGGCTCTTAGCTGTGCAGGCCGGTCACGCTGGCAGTGTGTACCAAAGATTTAGGAGTCCGTCCACAGTACAACAGGATGTAGGGTTAGCACCCTCAAGTGCGCTGCATTTTTGTAATATAATGTAAAAATCGCGGTTGAATTGTGTAGTGTACTGAGTAATAGTCCAGTTTTAATGAGTATTAAGAGTCTAATTATGAGCATTATGTTATTACAAGAAAGTTGATATCACAACTAAAAAACGCTGACATTATCGCAATTTCAGTGAAAATCGTGGTTTTCATTAGATGAGCATTAATACACTATTAATGAGGACCAGACGTATTTTACTGAATGTTAAGAGTCAAACAATGAGTATTGTGATATCAACTTCATATATTGTACCCGAGTAATTCACTTTCTTTCTCTTGTTTTATTCTTTTATAAAAATTCATGAAATTATATCTATAATCAACTTCTTTAAACTTCAGTATGCGAATTTAATGTAGTATGATACCTTTGAAATATCCATTGATATGTCATTTTAAAATGATGAGCATAATATCAGTATCAAATGAGCATACACAACTTTCAAAAGGCACATAAATATGAAAATCGTAAGGTTTGTTAGTTGGACGTCATGACATTTTCATTGAGCATCAAACCTTCTATATTGAGATGAAAATACTTGTTTATGTTAAATGAACATTAATAAACTTTTAATTAGCATTAGACTTATTCTGTTGATTATATCCACAATCAATTCTATGAAGTTCACTATGTGAATCTAATGTATATGATAGTTTTGAAATATATGCATTGATATGACAATTTAAAAATGAGCATAACATCAGTACCGAATGGGCATATGTAGCTTACAAAATAAGCATTAGTATGAAAATAATAAGCTTTGTTAGTTGAGAATAAAGACATTTTTCATTGAGCATTAAACATCCTTTATTGGATACTAGAAGCGTGCAGTTGAGTACCGATTGACCATTTTTATACCAAGAATTCCAGTCCAACTGGTTATGAGGTTACCGTGCCTAGTCGGAGGTCTCAAGTTCGAATCCCGCTAGACACACAAGGGTTTGAAACTCAATTGAATGAGTTTCAACCCTGATTACCCCCAAGCCCCCCCCCCCCCCCAGCCCCCCAAAACCCCACTTGAGTGTATAAAAAAATCATAAGTTTTTTTAGTTGAGTGAGCATCAAGCCATTTTCATTGAACATCAAACATTTTCTATTGAATATTAGAATCATGCAATTGAGTATCATGATCTCTACTTTTGTCTCTATAATCAACTCTCATGTCAATCTAATGTAATATATGGTAATTTTGAAATATGCATTGATATGACATTTTAAATGAGCATAAACCCAATATCAGATGAACATATGTACCTTACAAAATGAGCATCAAAAAATTCAAATAGCATTTGAATTCTTAAAAATATGCTCACTTCTTTTAATCGTTATACTCATTCAAATACAAATAAACTCATTTCTATAATATGTACACGTAGTAGATGCTTTATTAACAATTTAATAAACTATTGTTATATATAACAATGAGAAATATACAAATGTTTAATTAAAAATAATTTATAGTCTTTTGTTCTTCAATTAGAAATATAATCGCGTGGTTTTTATAATATTTACTCATGCTCATTTGTTTTAAACTATACTCATTTAAGTATAACACAAAACTCATCTATATTTATATATATATAGTAAAACAGAAAAGTGTAGGGAAAATTTGGGCGGGAACACGCAATTTGGAACAAAAAATGACTTTACATGGTTCAAGAAATTTGTACCACCGAGAGATGGGATAATAATTAATGCAAATGTTTCTAACCATCCAGCTTCTCAAAATGGTATTATTACGTAGTATACTAGTATCTTTACCCGTGCCGTGCACAGGTTAAAACGATTTTGTTTTAATTTTACTATATATGTGTGTGCCCGCACACCTCATATATGTATGAGTAATTATAACTAACAGAAAGTCACTTAGTTAGCCAATTTTAACTAAAAGAGCCATTTTTTGTAACTCTCTTGTGCCCAAATGAATTTTGTCTTCTCAACCATCTAAAAAATTGTTTAATGCTTATTTTTAATATCAAAATATATCAAGATTTATGTTAATATTTAATATATACACTAAATTAAAAAATATTTAATATATACACTAAATTAAAAAAAAAAATTACTCTTTCATAGATCAAATCAAAAAATTGATTCCAATTGAAAATATCTTTAATTAGAATGGTGAAAACAAATTTGAGATAACATTAACATAAATGTGTATTTAGAAAATATTAACACATGGAGTCTTATTTTTTTACCTACGTGAAATATTTTATTTTTAGCTTTATTTTACTATGTAGAATGTAAGAAAAGATTTTAACGGTGCCGCTTCTACTCCATCACATCTAAAAAGCACAGGCTACTGAAAAAAGATGTCGATATCTAATTCAATAGTCATAGCACCCGGTACTTAGCTTGTGCAAAAAAAATACTTCGTACTATGTAACATTTTTGGACATAAACAGTGATATGAGACCATCAACTTTATTGATGCCATATTTGTTGTATCAACCAAAAATGATGATGAAGTAAAAAATGAATATGTGAATATGAGCGTCTTTCAAATAAAACATAATAAAGAAAGTAACAATTAAAATCTTAACCGCAATCAAAATCTAAATGACATTATTTAAATTATCCCGTGCATAGCACGAAAAAAACAATTTTGTTTTAATTTTACCATATATATGTGCGCCCACACACCTCACATATGTATGAGTAATTATAACTAACAGAAAGTCACTTAGTTAGTCGATTTTAACTAATTACGTAAACTTGTTTCAGTCTATATTTTCCAACTAAAAGAGCCATTTTTTGTAACTCTCAGTTGCGCCCAAATGAATTTCGTCTTCTCAACCATCTTTATCTAAACAAAAAAATTGTTAAATTTTTAATGTCAAATTATATCAAGATTTATGTTAATATTCAATATATGCACTAAATTAAAAAAAAATACTACGTATATAATATATACACTAATTTAAAAAAAAAGTTTTACTCTTTCATAGATCAAATCAAAAAATTGATTCCAATTGAAAATATATTTAATTAGAATGGTGAAAACAAATTTGAGATAACATTAACATAAATGTCTATTTAGCAAATATTAACACATGGAGTCTTATTTTTTTTACCTACGTGAAAGATATTTTATTTTTTAGCTTTATTTTACTATGTAGAATGTAAGAAAAGATTTTAATGGTGCCGCTTCTATCCATGTGTGACACCGCTCCCGAAGGTCCTTGAAAATTTGATTTGAATATTCAAAGCTTATGTATTGGATTTCTGATTCCCAAACATTTTGTAAAACGATCAATGTTCTACGTAGTGCATGGTTGAATATCGTACTGTTCAAACTCGTACATTAGTGTCGGGTTTCGCAAATACTTACTCGGGACTTATTAATAAATAAAAGAGTCCAACATTATCTATATAAGTGATCGAAGGATTAAAGAAGAATACAAATGCCTATAACCCCATCTTTGGCATTTTTGAGCTAAATAATGGGAGTAGGATTTTCCTTCTATAACATCCATCAAGTAAATTATTGGGATGAGCCTACACATATTGGAGGTCAATAATGTGATTTAGGAAGTTGACTTGTTCTAAATAAATTAGGATGAGTACAAAAAGACATCTTTGACAAAGATAAAACAATAGGACCCATCTTCCCATTTTTTGGAAGTATTGATAGACATTTTGGACCCCAAATTGAATGGGACCATTTGGGGACCATCCCACATGACCTTGGTACCTGCAAAACAAAGGAAAATGGGTGAGACAAAGATGTGGGGCGGACTTTTGACTCATGAACTACAACATTACAAAAAGGAAATAAAAGAGGAGGTCCACACCATGTTTGATTGCAATCAAATACCCTACCCTTCTTTTTGGTGAACCACATGCTCTCTTAGCATGATTGAGGCCTCCTAATACACTCCCCCTACACCCCATTCGAACTCCCAAGATAAGAGAGAAAGAGAGAGCCACATACTCCAAGGGAGAGGTGAAGAGAGAAGCTGGCCGCAGGACTCGTTTTCCAGAAAATAGGGCTACTTGTTTGATCCATAACTTGAGCTTCACTCGTCCAAATAAGGCGTATGATATACCAAAAGAAAGCTCTCAAGACGAGGAATCCGTGAAGGTCTGGTTTGCATAAATCGGAGTAGTGTAAGACCTCCAAATCGACCGATCAAAACACGACCTCGCAGAATACGTTTTTGTATTCAAAGTAAGTTTGAATCCAAAACCTTCCTCTCTATTGTCTAAATCATATAAATGATTGAAGAACTATTATACACTGATTGAAGTGTATAAAATGTTATTATTATGTGACTTTAATTGTTGGAAAGGTTAGATACTAACCTAGACAAAACCTTGAAAGGTTAGGGAACGAATTCGTCGGGAAACACCCGTTCTAGGGACTGTTTTTGCATTTTCGGTTAGGAGTTGAACTAGCACTTTGAAGGGGCTGTTTAACACTCCATTCCAAGCAAGGAATCAGTTCCAAATCCACCTTGACCAAAGCTTTGACCATTGGATCAAGAAGGGAAAGTTTAAAGCTCAATTGAGGTGAGGATTGACATCTAATTGCTTACAACTTGTAGGTTAAGCATGAGATTACCTAAATGCTTAAATCATGATTTTTCATGGATTATGATGATTATATATTGATGGAATATTGATATAGTTGCCAAAGAATGAAATTTGAAATGATTTGAGAAGGTATGAATAATATGAGATTAAATGAGTATAAAAGAACCATTTTGTGAAAATGGGTATTTTACTCATGTATGAATTATGTGGATACATAAATGAATATTTGTGTATTGAGATTAAATACTTAAGTTGCTGCTACATAATTATAAATATGTAGAGAATTACAAATAATGAGGATAATGGTATGATAACAATAATCTTAATAGTATTGAAATACTAGTTAGTGATTATTGGGACTTGTTGATTAAATTGATCCTAGGGATTGGATTGTATGAAAGGTACTTGAATATGGTTCAAGTGTATATAATACTTAGTATGGAACTAAGGTTGAGTTATGGGAAGTCTTTAAGGATGACCCATGGTAGTTTAATGATATGTTAATTCTAGGCATAGGGTTGCTTGAGAATTGGACCTTAATGCATGGTGATGTGATAGAGCCGAGCTCTAGAATGCATGTAAGGTGTAGACTTGGAGTCTATGTATTGTATAGCTAGAGCCGAGCTCTAGGACTTGCGTGGTGATGTGATAGAGCCGAGCTCTAGAACGCAAGTAAGGTGTAGACTTGGAGTCTATGTATTGTATAGCTAGAGCCGAGCTCTAGGACTTGCGTGGTGATGTGATAGAGCCGAGCTCTAGAACGCAAGGTAGGGAAATTGACCCGAGGTATATGAATTGTATGGTGATGTGGTAGAGCCGAGCTCTAGAATACAATGTCATGTACTAGGGTTGGACTCTAGGAGTTGTCGTGGCTTATAGTCACGGGGTTGGGAATGGTGATTTCCAAATGAAAACGGGCCCACGGGCCGACTACTTGACTTTTATATAAAGTAAGTATATTTTTTAAACGGGGTAACTTAGGGTTACAATCATAATGTACTATCACCCTACTTGAGGGTCTTGTGTTTGAAATACTTGTTGTATATCTATTAGATGCCTGCCACACCAGTACTTTATAGCCGTATAGAGTACTGCCCCCTTCGGGGGCGTCCCACCACCATTTCAGGTTGAGGCTAGAGCTTGCTTCCTGTGCTCGTTGCCCGAGTGATTTCCCCGGAGAGAAGACTTGGTTCGTGCTTCCTCCATTCTGTTTTAGAACATTAATAAACATGCTCATGGATATTTTACTTTAGAGCCTGCGTGCTCATGTTTGCCCTGTGTGGCCCTTTTGTTTTAAACAATGTTTTCCGCTGCGTATTCAATTGTTTATTATGTATGTTTATGGATGACTTATGTGTGAATGATATTCATGACGCCTTGTATAATATGAATGTGTTGGACTGCGGTTGACTATTCGTATTGTGCGGCGGGTTGTTGACGTGTCCGGGAAGGTCCGGGGCGTGACAAATAAGTTGGTATCAGAGCCTTAGTCCATAAACTTCATAATGAAGTCTCAAAATTCTCTTTTTGGAAAGATTTTGAAAACCATGAGCATAGAAGTTTTGTACTTGGAGAGCTTTTGGTACTTGGGTTGCAAGGTCTCTAATTGTTAAGATGGTACCCTTAGCAATTGGTATGGCGGTGACTCGAGCCAAAATGTGTCTTAAGTACCTATCCGTCAATTGACATTTGATACGAGTCTAACGACTCTTTCCAAATTTCTTTCAGAAATGGACCGTGGTGGCAAGGTAACTAGGAGGAACCCTTTGGGCCGTGCACCCGAGGAGACTGGGCAAGGCAGTCGTAGGACCTCTAGGGCATCTGGAGGAGCGGGCCGTGGAGGCCAATCACGGACCGTGAGTGACGGTCATGTGAGCACCGAAAGTGACAGCTACTGGTCCTATGAGGACTCGACCTATCGGCCGGAAACAGAGCCGGTTGAAACCCCTTATGAAGGGGATGATGATGATGTAAGTGATGAGGAGGACAACGGCTCCTTAGCGCGGATTGAGGCACTACTCCAACAATATCACCGTGAGCGTGAAGAGAGGAGGGAACGCCGAAGGCGCCGGGCTGGGCAACCTTCGGGCATGGCTTCACGAGGAGGAAGTCATGGTGCATCTAGAGTCCATGTGGAACCACGTGGAGGCCAAAATGATGGAGGTCCAACCATAAGGATCTCCAAATACATCAAAGAAGCAAGAGATTTGGGGTGCAAACCCTTTGATGGAGCAGGGGACATTTCAGTGGCAGCACAATGGATCAAGAGGCTAAATGAAGCGGCCCTTGACATGCAAATCGCGCCGAATCTCAAACTGAGAATTGCGGTAAGATTGCTCGAGGGGATGGCATCCAAGTGGTGGGATGGAACCAAGAACAAGTACGGTGAGACCGTCGTTTGGGAGGACTTCCAACGGGAGTTCTTTGCCCAATACTATTCTGATTTCGAGGTGAATAAGAAGGTGAGGGAATACACCCTCCTAACCCAAGGGGGTAACATGTCAGTGAAGGAGCTTGAGTACAAGTTCCGGGATCTCGCCGACTACATACCGGAGTATGCTTGTGACGAGAACCGCATGGTGAACCACTTTTGGGACGCCCTTGACTTGGAGATACGTGATAGGGCAACACAATTGCCAAATATGACCTTCGCCCAAGTGGTTGACCAAGCGTTGAAGGGGGAGAAACAGTGGGAGGAGAGGAAGAAGAGAGACGCCGAGGAGGCGAAAAAGAGAAAATGGGAGAGTCATGGCTCCCAAGGTCCCAACAAAAAGGGGAACCATGGAGGAGGATCTTTCCGGGCACCGCCGCCACCGTCTAGGGGGAATCAAGGCCCGAGTGGGCAAGGCTCGAGGTCACAAACCTCGGTGGTAACTCGTTGCAACAATTGCAAGAGGAACCACTCCGGTAAATGTCGCGACCCCCCTAGATGCTTTCAATGTGGGGATGCCGGGCATTTGAAGGCGCATTGCCCACAATTGGGTGGGACAAGGACATCGGGACCGAGCAGTGGCCCGACGGGTACACGGAATCAAACCGGAGCTTCTCAAGCGAGCCGGGGACAGGGGGGAGCGAGTGCGAGCAACGCGCCATCCGTGAATCAAGGAAGAACTCAAGCTAGAGTTTATGCGATGACGGAGGCGGATGCTCGAGCCAACCCGGACTCGGTTGTAGGTATTGCCTCTTGCACAATTGTATTTTGTCCATAGTTAATCCATAAATTGATGACATAAGTCATAGGGATTGAGTGCGAGCCATTACGGGGTCAAACGGCGAAATTCGGGCCAGAACTGACCAAAAACAGGGACGCACGATCGTGCGTCCAACCCCACGCACGATCGTGCGTAGGGGGCAGTGGTTCCGGGTGATGTTCGCGCAGGACGCACGACCGTGCGTGCCGGTACGCACGCCGTGCGTGGACGCACGATCGTGCGTGTCCGGGTACGCGCGACCGTGCGTAACCGGCAGTAGCCGGAAGCGAATTTTTTTCCATGCACGCACGACCGTGCGTGTCCCACGCACGACCGTGCGTGGACCCCAGCCGCCCGAAACCTAAGTTTTTCCTCTCGTTCTTCTACGATTGGACCCCCGTTTGATTCCGAACATCTATATGAACCTATTAACCTCCAAAAAGTGTCCTAAACCATTAGAAAAGGTATCTTACATGGTGTATAAATGTAGGAACATTAAAGATTAATGGGAAGGATGCACGAATCCTTATCGATACCGGAGCGCAACGTTCATTCGTGAGTGAGGCGTTTGCCGAGAGCTTAGAGATGCAATCAATACCAATGACACAAACCTTAGTGGTATCAACCCCACTAGGGGAAGACGTTGAAAGAAACAATTACTATCCATCTTGTATGGTGGAAATCGGTGGCCAAACCTTGACGTGTGATTTCGTACCGCTGAGTATGATGGAGTTCGATGCAATCCTAGGGATGGATTGGCTAGAAAAGCATCATGCTAGGGTAGATTGCTACACAAAGGTGTTGGAACTCGAAGGCACACATGGGGACACCCTACGCTTTGAGGGGGACCGCGGCAAATCAAATAGTTGTATCATATCCGCCGTGAGAGCGAGAAATATGATGAGGAAGGGATGCCACGCATATCTAGCATACGTGGTTGACAAAACCAAAGAGGGAACGAACATCGATGATGTGAGGGTGGTTTGTAAGTATCCGGATGTCTTCCCTAAAGACCTACCGGGGCTTCCACCTGACAGAGAGATTGAATTTGTGATCGAGGTCGAGCCGGGTACCAAACCAATCTCCATACCGCCATACCGGATGGCACCCGCTGAACTTAACGAGTTAAAAACCCAATTGCAAGAGCTTTTGGATAGCGGTTTCATCAGACCAAGCCACTCCCCATGGGGGGCACCGGTCCTTTTTGTGAAAAAGAAGGATGGAACACTTCGAATGTGCATTGACTATCGTCAACTGAACAAGGTCACAATCAAGAATAGGTATCCCTTGCCTAGGATTGATGACTTGTTTGATCAACTACGAGGAGCAACCGTGTTTTCAAAGATTGACTTGAGGTCGGGGTACCATCAATTGAAGATTAAGGAGGATGACATACCGAAGAGTGCTTTCCGCACGAGATATGGGCATTTTGAGTTCCTTGTTATGTCGTTTGGGTTAACAAACGCCCCGGCGGCATTCATGGACTTAATGAACCGAGTATTTCACAAATACTTGGACCGATTCGTGATTGTGTTCATTGATGACATCTTGATCTACTCAAAGAGTGAGGAAGAGCATGAGGAGCACTTGATACTTGTTCTTGAGACACTACGGGAGAAGCAACTCTATGCCAAATTTTCTAAATGTGAATTTTGGCTTAAGGAGATTGGCTTTCTCGGGCACGTGGTTTCTGGATCGGGAATTGCTGTTGATAACAAGAAGATAGAAGCCATTACCGAGTGGGAGAGGCCAAAGAACGTTAAGGAAATTCGTAGTTTCCTTGGATTGGCAGGCTACTACAGGAAGTTCGTGGAGAAGTTCTCTGTTTTGGCATCACCATTGACGAAGCTCACTCGTAAAGGAGCTAAGTTTGTATGGGATGACAAATGTGAGAAGGGGTTCATGGAACTAAAGAAACGGTTGACCGAGGCACCGGTACTTGCATTACCCAAACAGGGTGTGGGGTACGATGTCTATAGTGACGCGAGCATCCAGGGGTTTGGGTGTGTACTGATGCAGGAAGGGAGGGTAATTGCCTATGCTTCACGACAGTTGAAGAAGCATGAGGTAAATTATCCTACCCATGATTTGGAGCTGGGAGCGGTGGTGTTTGCACTGAAGATTTGGAGACATTATCTCTACGGAGAGACATGTCACATATATACCGATCATAAGAGCTTGAAATACGTGTTTACTCAGAAAGAGCTAAACATGAGACAGAGACGGTGGATGGAGTTGATAAAAGACTACCATCTGGTGATAGAGTATCACCCAGGCAAGGCTAACGTGGTGGCAGATGCTTTGAGCCGGAAAAGCTCGTCTGGGCCATTGCTAGCTAATTTGAGGGCATTAAGAGCCCAACTGGAGGTATCCAGCGATGGTGCCTTATTGGCACGATTTGAGGTGAGACCCACTTTACTTGATGAGATCAAGAAGGGTCAGGAAACCGACGAAGAAATTATGAAGATCCGGGAACGCATGCAAGCGGGACCGGTGGAGGACTTCCGAGAAAGAGATGACGGTCTCTTATTATTTCGTGACCGAGTGTGTGTACCGGCAGATGACGAGCTCCGAAAGTCCATCTTAGAGGAAGCTCATTCATCGGCTTATGCCATGCACCCGGGGGGCACGAAGATGTACCGTGACCTGAAGGAGAGTTACTGGTGGTCAGGTATGAAGAGAGAAATAGCCGAATATATCAGTCGATGCCTTACTTGTCAACAAGTTAAGGCAGAGCATCAGCATCCAGCGGGCTTATTGCAACCACTTTCCATTCCTGAATGGAAGTGGGAACACGTGACTATGGATTTTGTGGTAGGGTTGCCACGGACGATCAGGAATTATGATGCAGTTTGGGTTGTTGTAGATAGGCTCACAAAGAGTGCACACTTCTTACCTATCAACACTACTTACCCACTCGAGAGGTTAGCCAAATTGTACACGGATGAGATCGTGAGGCTACATGGGGTTCCAGTGACCATTGTATCCGATAGAGACCCACGATTCACATCACGTTTTTGGCCGAAATTTCAGGAGTCTATGGGAACGAGGTTGAAGTTCAGTACTGCTTTCCACCCACAGACGGACGGGCAGTCTGAAAGAGTCATACAGATCTTAGAAGACATGCTGAGGGCTTGCGCATTAGAGTTCCAAGGAAGTTGGGACAACCACTTAGCACTTGTGGAGTTTGCCTATAACAACAGTTATCAGGCAAGCATCGGCATGCCTCCATACGAGGCATTGTATGGGAGGAGATGCCGTACACCATTATGCTGGGATGAGGTTGGCATGGCCAAACTCGAGGGTACTGAGTTGGTTGAGGTCACCAAGTCAAAGGTGAAGTTGATTCGAGAGAGACTCAAGGCGGCTCAGGATAGGCAAAAGAGTTATGCGGATAAGCGTCGAAGGACCTTAGAGTTTAAGGTTGACGACGAGGTATTCCTGAAAGTTTCTCCTTGGAAAGGAATCATTCGATTCCAAACCCGAGGAAAGCTTAACCCACGATATATAGGCCCATTCAGAATTATAGAGAGGGTTGGGGCCGTAGCATATCGTCTACAGTTGACTCCTGAGTTGGAGAAGATTCATAATGTATTTCACGTGTCCATGCTTAAGAAGTATGTGCATGATCCTTCTCATGTGTTGGAGAAGCCGCCCGTGGAGGTACGTGAAGATTTGAACTATGCCGTGCAACCGGTAAGAGTTATTGACAGAAAAGTGAAGAAACTGAGGAGTAAAGAAGTTCCAATGGTTAAAGTCCTTTGGAAGAGTGACCGGGTCGAAGAAGAGACCTGGGAAACAGAAGCCTTGATGAGGAAGCAGTATGCATTCCTATTTGAGTAAAGCTGTGAATTTCGGGGACGAAATTCCTGTTAAGGGGGGGTGAACTTGTGACACCGCTCCCGAAGGTCCTTGAAAATTTGATTTGAATATTCAAAGCTTATGTATTGGATTTCTGATTCCCAAACATTTTGTAAAACGATCAATGTTCTACGTAGTGCATGGTTGAATATCGTACTGTTCAAACTCGTACATTAGTGTCGGGTTTCGCAAATACTTACTCGGGACTTATTAATAAATAAAAGAGTCCAACATTATCTATATAAGTGATCGAAGGATTAAAGAAGAATACAAATGCCTATAACCCCATCTTTGGCATTTTTGAGCTAAATAATGGGAGTAGGATTTTCCTTCTATAACATCCATCAAGTAAATTATTGGGATGAGCCTACACATATTGGAGGTCAATAATGTGATTTAGGAAGTTGACTTGTTCTAAATAAATTAGGATGAGTACAAAAAGACATCTTTGACAAAGATAAAACAATAGGACCCATCTTCCCATTTTTTGGAAGTATTGATAGACATTTTGGACCCCAAATTGAATGGGACCATTTGGGGACCATCCCACATGACCTTGGTACCTGCAAAACAAAGGAAAATGGGTGAGACAAAGATGTGGGGCGGACTTTTGACTCATGAACTACAACATTACAAAAAGGAAATAAAAGAGGAGGTCCACACCATGTTTGATTGCAATCAAATACCCTACCCTTCTTTTTGGTGAACCACATGCTCTCTTAGCATGATTGAGGCCTCCTAATACACTCCCCCTACACCCCATTCGAACTCCCAAGATAAGAGAGAAAGAGAGAGCCACATACTCCAAGGGAGAGGTGAAGAGAGAAGCTGGCCGCAGGACTCGTTTTCCAGAAAATAGGGCTACTTGTTTGATCCATAACTTGAGCTTCACTCGTCCAAATAAGGCGTATGATATACCAAAAGAAAGCTCTCAAGACGAGGAATCCGTGAAGGTCTGGTTTGCATAAATCGGAGTAGTGTAAGACCTCCAAATCGACCGATCAAAACACGACCTCGCAGAATACGTTTTTGTATTCAAAGTAAGTTTGAATCCAAAACCTTCCTCTCTATTGTCTAAATCATATAAATGATTGAAGAACTATTATACACTGATTGAAGTGTATAAAATGTTATTATTATGTGACTTTAATTGTTGGAAAGGTTAGATACTAACCTAGACAAAACCTTGAAAGGTTAGGGAACGAATTCGTCGGGAAACACCCGTTCTAGGGACTGTTTTTGCATTTTCGGTTAGGAGTTGAACTAGCACTTTGAAGGGGCTGTTTAACACTCCATTCCAAGCAAGGAATCAGTTCCAAATCCACCTTGACCAAAGCTTTGACCATTGGACCAAGAAGGGAAAGTTTAAAGCTCAATTGAGGTGAGGATTGACATCTAATTGCTTACAACTTGTAGGTTAAGCATGAGATTACCTAAATGCTTAAATCATGATTTTTCATGGATTATGATGATTATATATTGATGGAATATTGATATAGTTGCCAAAGAATGAAATTTGAAATGATTTGAGAAGGTATGAATAATATGAGATTAAATGAGTATAAAAGAACCATTTTGTGAAAATGGGTATTTTACTCATGTATGAATTATGTGGATACATAAATGAATATTTGTGTATTGAGATTAAATACTTAAGTTGCTGCTACATAATTATAAATATGTAGAGAATTACAAATAATGAGGATAATGGTATGATAACAATAATCTTAATAGTATTGAAATACTAGTTAGTGATTATTGGGACTTGTTGATTAAATTGATCCTAGGGATTGGATTGTATGAAAGGTACTTGAATATGGTTCAAGTGTATATAATACTTAGTATGGAACTAAGGTTGAGTTATGGGAAGTCTTTAAGGATGACCCATGGTAGTTTAATGATATGTTAATTCTAGGCATAGGGTTGCTTGAGAATTGGACCTTAATGCATGGTGATGTGATAGAGCCGAGCTCTAGAATGCATGTAAGGTGTAGACTTGGAGTCTATGTATTGTATAGCTAGAGCCGAGCTCTAGGACTTGCGTGGTGATGTGATAGAGCCGAGCTCTAGAACGCAAGTAAGGTGTAGACTTGGAGTCTATGTATTGTATAGCTAGAGCCGAGCTCTAGGACTTGCGTGGTGATGTGATAGAGCCGAGCTCTAGAACGCAAGGTAGGGAAATTGACCCGAGGTATATGAATTGTATGGTGATGTGGTAGAGCCGAGCTCTAGAATACAATGTCATGTACTAGGGTTGGACTCTAGGAGTTGTCGTGGCTTATAGTCACGGGGTTGGGAATGGTGATTTCCAAATGAAAACGGGCCCACGGGCCGACTACTTGACTTTTATATAAAGTAAGTATATTTTTTAAACGGGGTAACTTAGGGTTACAATCATAATGTACTATCACCCTACTTGAGGGTCTTGTGTTTGAAATACTTGTTGTATATCTATTAGATGCCTGCCACACCAGTACTTTATAGCCGTATAGAGTACTGCCCCCTTCGGGGGCGTCCCACCACCATTTCAGGTTGAGGCTAGAGCTTGCTTCCTGTGCTCGTTGCCCGAGTGATTTCCCCGGAGAGAAGACTTGGTTCGTGCTTCCTCCATTCTGTTTTAGAACATTAATAAACATGCTCATGGATATTTTACTTTAGAGCCTGCGTGCTCATGTTTGCCCTGTGTGGCCCTTTTGTTTTAAACAATGTTTTCCGCTGCGTATTCAATTGTTTATTATGTATGTTTATGGATGACTTATGTGTGAATGATATTCATGACGCCTTGTATAATATGAATGTGTTGGACTGCGGTTGACTATTCGTATTGTGCGGCGGGTTGTTGACGTGTCCGGGAAGGTCCGGGGCGTGACACCATGACATCTAAAACCTATGTTGTCATTTACCAAGTATTATTGATAGCAAAAATAAATTTACACATGTCAAAAACGAAAACAATATGAAAAAGTGAAATACAAAATGTCAAAAATAATACAGGTTTATTTGGGTAAATAGAGTACAAATAAAAAAGTTGAAGGTATATAGACTGAAAATATTGAGTCTAGATGCTATTTCAAATTTATGTTCACCTTTCTAATCAAGGATATTTTCATTGGGATGTCACAAAAGTATATATTTTGAACTCTTTTTGTAAAGAAAGAGGTTGAGGGACTAATTGGTAAAATTCTAAAACCGAGAAGGCCTAATTTCTTCAATAAAATTGACTACACCTATTTTTAGATAAACAAATTACAAAAATATGTAGTTAGTTTTGAAAAAAACAATAAGCTACAGATGAAATTTAATGAACAAAAATACGCATTGAACATTTTCTTTTTTTGTTTGGGATGCACTGAAAGAGTTATAAAAAATTGATCTTTTCATTGAAAAATATAGATTGCAAACATGTTTAGATAATTGGTGAAAAAATTAGACAAACTCGATAAATTTGGATTTTCATTATAAACCAATGTTATAATTGACTAAATAAGTGACTTTTCAATATTAAAACTAAAAGAAAAATCATTTCAAAACCAAAGTTTTTTTTTTGTAAATTCAAGGTCGCAAACATGTAGCTTCTACTTTTTCCTCGCTTGTGTCCTTTATGCTTTCTAATTTTTAAGACAGTCTTAATTGGGTCGTTTTGTTGACTCAATTTGAATTGTCAGTTTTTGAATATATGCTTTAGAACTTAATATGCCTTTATTAACACTTTCAGTCAATAAATAAAATGTCCCCTGATTATTGCATGAAATTACGTTATACAATAATGAAATCTTAATTTTAAAGCTTGGATTTATTTCAAAAAAGTTTTTTGTCTAAAAACTTCCATTTTTCCTATGTTCAAAATTCTTTTTATTTTTACATATGCAATATTGATGTCATATGAAAGCTAATAAAAAATCATGAATTTTGATATACTTCTTATAAAAATTGAATTACAAATGAAAAAGTTTTATCAATTCAAAAAATAGTGAGAATTCTTTAAGACAATTTGAGTAGAATTCCAGTAGCTTATTTCTAAACTGACTATAATAACTCTAATTAATGGCAATACTAATATAATTTTTTTTTGTAACTGGGAGGCTTATATTGATAATGAAACACTCAGCAAGGGACAATAATGATAAAGCAAGCACTTCCGGCCACCGACCCTCGAACCAGCTGGAGAATCAATCACCTTAAAAAAAGCAATGTGATTCGTTGATCCTATAATGGGTCTACTTGAGCCAAACGTGGCCAGAGTAAAAACCTCATCACCCTCACCTAGTGTAAAAGTCTGAAAGAACAAAACCACAGTAATCGAAAGGAAAAAGAACTGAGAGCAAAAAATAAACTCAAAAATAAACAACACGTGGGAATTAAAAAGCATCCTGAAACAGAAGAACGAGCACTAGCACCCTTCCTATTTTCACTCCTCTTCAAAGTACTCGGCGGGTCGAGGCGTCTGAGCCCGCCCCTCCCCCGTTTTTTGAGACATCCAGGGCCATGGTTTCACCTTCTTCTCTTCCACCACTAGCTTCCTCCCAAGTCCGCCTGCGTTTTGGCTCCCCACTCTTATCCTCCAAAGCCGCTGCTTCCGCATTCCACTCTTTCCTGTTCGGGTCCGGATTGCCTCCCACCTCATGAGCTGCCTTGCCATCTTCCTTTGGTCCTTCTGAGATTATCCATTTGTTTCCCCCCTCCATTCGTGCCTTCCCCCCTCCTCCTGCCCGTAGGCCGACCCCATAAGGCTTGTTAGTGCCCACCGCAGCATTCTCATAAATCAGGGGACAAAACCTGTCTGCATGTCCTATAGTGCCACAGGAGAAACAGAAACTAGGCAACTTTTCATATTTAAAATCAACCCAGTGCCCATCGCCTTGTCCCTTTTTGAGCGTGGTTCCAACCTTTAGAGGTTTTCCCACATCCAAACAAACCCTAATCCTCATATACGGCTTCCATTTCTTGTCAAACTGAGGTTTTTCCCAGTTAACAAATTTTCCAACAAAGTTCCCGATCCTCCTAGCCACACCCAAATTCATGAAATCATAGGGGATATCATGAACCTGGACCCAGAATTCAGCCTCATTCAGAGGAACACGGAGTGGGACATCCCCGGGCTGCAACTTAACGCCCGAAGAATCAACAAATTCTGTTCAAAAATCCATGGTCCATCTTCAAGCACACGTTTCATATCTATAGGGTGATAAAAAGTAAACATATACCTTTTTTCGTCAATTTCCTTTATGGAGATACCCTTACCCGGCCTCCAAAGCGATGCCATGAGGTCTCAAAAAGCCGAGAATTTCACTCTCTTATCAGTGAGCACAGTCCCTACCACCGGATAAAACTCCTGTTCGGCCGGGCCGTCTTCCTCTTCCAGCGTTTCCTCCTCAAAGACCAATTCTTCTTCCTGATTCCCAATAGCCATATTCTTGTATTTATTTGCCATTTCCTCCATTCTTCAATCCACAAATTTGAAGCAATCAATCGGCCACCTGCCTTCACAAAACAAAAAACGAAACAAACTGCGTCTTCCGAAAATCAATAAATCAATTTGAGTGCTGCCTTTGGGGGTTTGCAACCCTCAATCGACCACCTGCTATCAGGCTAACACTAAGCAATGATCCCAAGCGCAAAAACAAACCCCTCCCTTCACGATCGAAGGAGAAGGATCGGCGCAGCGCAAGAAGAAAAACCCAAAACCTAGATACCTAGGAGACGTCCGCTAGGGTGGACATTGAATTAATTAATACTAATCTAATTTATAAATCCTAAACTTACGAACTATAATTAATTAATTAATTAAAATACTAATTTGGAAAGAGAATCTAGAAAATTTATTAAATGTTTGCTTAGAAGATGACATGTGGCAAAACTTTCCCTAATTGTATCTTTGAAATGTATTATTTATAGATAGACAGAGAATTATTCTAAGAAAAGGAAGAATTGTATTTGTCATTCAATGATTTTGGGAAGCAGTAATAATTTCTGGCTACCGATTGTTCTGCCCTTACTATCGCAGCACATATCCCTTTAGAGGGACACATATCCTTCTTATTGATTGAATGTAGTAACCGGTATGTTTGTCCTATCATGGTTTGGTTTTTAATATCTTTATTTTTGAATCATTGGAGTTTTTTCCTTGCCATCGGGGTGTTTTTTGCCTTGTCATCGGGTCGGACATGCCACGTCAGTGAAACCTGATTAATTCTCACTCCCTTGCCACGTCATGCCTCCACGTCATCTCATTCACATGTTTTTTTAAATTTAAAAAAATAATGGCGGCTGAGAGTCGAACTCCAGCACTCCTAGTTTAAACTTAAATCTCTATTCACTCTACAAAGGCAGCCAGTTGTTTCTTTGTTGTTTTGTAATGTACTTATTACGGACTAAGGCTCTGATACCAATTAAATTGTCACGCCCCGGACCTAACCGGACACGTCAACAACCCGCCGTACAGTACGAATAGTCAACCGCAGTCCAACACATCCGTACTATACAAGGCGTCTGGAATATCATTCACACATAGTACATCCATAAACAAACATTATGTAAAATATTCATTTAAAGCAGCGGAAACATTCAATACAAGTGTTCATGCCACACCTTGGCAAACATGGGCATACAAGCCCCCAAATAAATATTTAAAAGTAATATCCATGAGCATTGATTAAATAGTTTGTAAAAATGGAAACGGGGGAAGCACGAACCACGTCTCCTCCTTTTTGGATCCTCCCGAAGCAACGACGATGGTAGCAACCTTCAAGTTCTACCTGAAACTGTGAGGTGGCCTCCCCCGTGAAGGGGAGGTCAGTACTTGGAAGCATTTGACAAGTACAATGACAACTATACTAAGTATAATCAAAGTTTCAATTTCCAAGACACTCAATCTAGGATGTTATTATTTTATAATCAACTCACGTTCCTTCATGCTAGAGCTCGGCTCATAGTCATACTAATTCGTGCTAGAGCTCGGCTCATAGTCACACTACGTTTTGCTAGAGCTCGGCTCATAGTCATACTACATTTTGCTAGAGCTCGGCTCATAGTCATACTACATTTTGCTAGAGCTCGGCTCATAGTCATACTACATTTGCTAGAGCTCGGCTCATAGTCATACTACCACGTGCTAGAGCTCGGTTCATAGTCACGTCATCTAATCCTAAACAATTTCTAAGTCTAGGCTCCATCCCTTTGAGTAACCCTTAAGGCCTACTCCTAATGTAACTTGGGTTCATAAAGTTCACCTTAAAATATCCTTTAAGGTTACTTAGCTCCAATATCTTGGGATTATCCCCAAGACTATTGAACTATCATTTTCGACTAGTAATTCTATACTAGTCGTTTAATCTTAATATATCCAATGCAAATTCATAATAGTTCGTATATTTCAATTTAATTCCACATTCAAGTATAGTTTGGCTTTAATATCAAAATATCACTTTTATCCTTCCATGACTTCTTTACATGAGGTAAAAGTATATTTATCACAATGAACATTCATGGTTAATACATTTATCATGCCATTTTATTCATAATACATAATCATACACAATTTATTCATAATTTGTATATTATGCACTTTCACTTATAAACAATATTAATTTCATTTAGGCACTTTTTATCATTAATAAACCATGCCAAACACATTTAATTCATTTAGGTAATCTCATGAAATTAACCCAATAATTATAAGCAATATAGTCGGTCATCCTCACCTTAAGTGAGCTTAAGCGCGTTCTACGCTTCCCGGTTGAACTTTGACTAATTCCGGCGAACTTTGACCAACTCCGGCGAACTTTGACCAACTCCGGCGAAACTCCGGCGAAGCTCAAAAATACTTCAATCAAGTTCCTAACAAGGTTTTAACATCATAAAACCTTAATCAATACAAATAACCTCTAAAAGGTTATTTTCCGGTGAACTTGTCGGTTTGGCTTCTAAGTCCGTTCTTGGACTTAGAACTACCCTCCAACCTATTATTCCACACTTAAATCATGTAGAAAAATCCTCAAGGTTCTTCCTATGATATATATCTCATATGATAGAAGAAAAATAAAGGAAAAGTTAATATAAGGTCATTACCTTAATCCTTCTCACTTTTAATTTCCTAACTTTTTCTCCCTTTAATCTTCTCCCTTGGACCTCTATTGGTTGAGCTCTCTTCAAGGATGGAAAAGGAGGATGGAGGTTTTCCTTTGTCTTGGTTGGGTTTGTGCTGGCCGAGAGAAAAATGAGGGAGATAGGGTGAGGATTTCCTTTTTGGCATTTTTGCCAAAAGAGTGAAAATGGGTCCCTTAAGGTGTCAATCTTGCCTCTCCCATCCCCTCAATGGCTTTCAGCCACTCTAGCATTCATTCAGCCCCCCAAAGTTTGACAAATTCGTGGGTTGGCCCCCACTCATGTGGGAGGTCATCCCTTTTTGTCCAGAAGTGTACAATCGGTCCCGAAAGTTGTATTTTTCGGATAGTTTTAAATATATTTTATTTTATCGGGTCAAATAAAATATATTATGTGTTCTCAATCATTATAACCCTTATAATGAATATACATTTCCCCACTTAAATTTATAAGTCTCCGAAATCCCAATTTCGGGCTTTTATCGGTTAAATTGCCAATACCGGTATTTGGGCCTCTTTTGACCAATCGGTCAACTCTGGACCTTTCCATAGCTCAAATGAGTTATCCACCACCATATAAATATTATCTAGACCAAGATGAATAATTTATGTGGTCCCGGGAATATTGGGCGGTCCCCGCTCCCGGTGTGGCCCCACGTGCGAATTTACTATTCACGCAAAATAATTAATAAAAATTCATAACATCGTAAATTCGTCAACCCTTCCATAAGATTAAATACAATATTCACTTAAAAGTAAATACATTTGGGGACGGTGTTACAAAAATGATAGTCCCGTATTTCCTTTTTGGGATGTCCCAAAATGATGGCCCTGTTTCCCTTTTTGGAAAGAAAGATTGGTCCTCATCATTTCACCTTTTTCTACTCAAATTTCAACCCCAATTTTTACCTTTTAACCACTTTATTAAAATTTGTGCCCAAAAGAAATGAGACCATCATGCGCGAGTAATAAACTAATGAATAGACTGGATGGATATGGTGTACTCTGTATTATATGTGTCTGTGTGTGTGCGCGTGCGCGAGTGAGTTTATAAAGTTATAAACACACAGACAAACATGTTTGAAACTTTTACTTCGAATCTTCAAAGAAATGATTGAAAGATGAGTGAGAGAACACTTTTTGTGTGATAGTTGATGTGATTCTATTTACAATTTCAATGGCTGAACTTGGAAATCCAGCCACTCCTGCTAGGCTGCTAGCATCATTCCATGATGTGGCAATGACATTTTCCATCTTTTAGTTAAAACTAGAAGCATGGGAAAGTAGTATGTCATTATTACTCCCTCCGCCCCATTTTGTAAAATTCACTTCTCATTTTGGATTGTGTAAAAAATATGAACACTTTGCTTTCAAAATTTACTTTTTGCAGACTCATATTACTTTTTGGGGATTAGAGTTGCAAAACAACAACTTTATGTTTATTTTCTTCAAATTTGTGTCGACCCGCATGTATCTTCCATTATCGTTCGAAGGTAGTACTTGTAAATGCACACACATATATATTAGATAAAGATCTTTTAGCATATTTGACGTATACCTTGAAATCCATCCGGTTGTTTTTCACCTCCACATGAAAATCACGAATTTTCACATTTGGGCAGAGTGTGGCAAGCTCTGGAAGATTTTCCATTTGCGTAGAGATATTACACTTTTAGTGCCAATATATGCGTGCAGCAACTCCAAGCCATTGCAAATCCATCAGACAGAAGATTTTGCAGAGATGCTAGCGGGGGATCAATACACTTATACACATTTCAGAGGTATTTTGCACAATAAAAGTTGTCTCTTTCATGAACTGCGTAGACCAATCACATGAAAGTATGAAACACTCTTATCTTTTGACACGAAAATTTTTAGGATTAATAAATACAAGAGAACACAGATAGTTTAAACGGTCCAATTCTCATGTTTGCCAACACACAAGTTTGACTATTAATATCCTTTATTGCTTATAATTAAGAAATCAGTTTTTGGAAATTTATGATAAGAGGAATTTAACAATAACTTTCAAAAATTTAATTTATACTCCCTCCGTCCCAAAATAAGTGTCCCGCTTTCCTTTTCGGTCCGTCCCAAAATAATTGTCCCGTTTC
Organism: Cuscuta epithymum; assembly: GCA_945859915.1. NCBI lineage: Eukaryota > Viridiplantae > Streptophyta > Magnoliopsida > Solanales > Convolvulaceae > Cuscuta > Cuscuta epithymum. The sequence continues at coordinate 134,957 of CAMAPF010000980.1, read as the reverse complement.
TATTTAAGGAAAGCCCTTACTCATATACTCCCTAAAATACCCTCACCCAAACCCTTATTCATTTATTCCCATTACTCTCTCCTCTCTCCCTTTTGGGGATGTCTTAGCCACCCCCAATTCCTATGTGTTAAGGTGGCTGGATTTCCTAGACTTGTTATGTGTGTTTTGGTTATGATGAATGACTACTTATGTAAAGGGAGTTCAATGTAGCCTTGGTGTGTAAGCCACTCCAAATCCTTTGGGTTATGGCGGCTTACATTCCCTCCTTTAAGTGTGGTTTGGTAATGATGAATGACTTTAGTGTATTCTGAAGTTCTAATTAGTGTTGGTGTGTTAGCCACCCCCATTTCAAGTGGGTTTAGGCGGTTGCTCATCCTTCACTTATGTGTGTTGTGCTATTTATGAATAGTTGAGCATTTACTTGAGTTCAATTCTGTGTTGGTGTGTATGCCACCCCCATTTCATATGGGCTCAGGAGTCAGCTCATCCTTCACTTATGTGTGTTGTGTTATTTATGAATGGTTGAGCATTTACTTGAGGTTTATATAGTATTGGGGTGCACATCGTAAACTTGGTAAGTGGATTAGGTAATGAAATAAGCAATACACTTTAATATAGGCATACAAAAACTTGTGTTTGACTGATTACAACACTCCTTTCAGTCTTTCACACATAACACCCTATACACTGTCCAAAATGTGTTTTGAAGCAAAACAAGTAATGAAATGTCCCATATGAGGTAAGGTGCCTAACATTTACACACACAAAATGAACTGGACACCTATTCAGTGATGAAGGTGTGGATCCTCCTCCTCAACTTCACCAGTGAACAAGGTATTACCAGTGTCTTGTGTAGATTGTCCAACATGTGTTGTCCTTAGCTACAGTTCTGCAATTGCATCATCATACACTACTTTGTCTAAAAACACTGGCCTTGGTAGCTGTCCTTGTGCTGCTAGGTGATCTTTACCAATGTGTGACACCTTGTAGTTATTCCCCCTTCACCTTAAGTATCTCTTGCATTACTGTTTGGTAGGTGACCCATACTTTGTCCAACTTTTCTGCACTTAACTCATCATAAGCTTGATGAACAACCTCAATTAGTTGAGGCACTGTTTTAGGGGCTGCCCGATCTTTTAGAGACTGTATAGCCCTAAAAAAGCCTAAGTCAAGAATGTTCAGGTCGGGGGGATTAGGAGGTTGATTGACTAACTCTCTTATGAAGTTGTCTGATGTGGCTGCCAATCCAAATTCTTCATCATCCCCATCAATGTGGGGCCTTGTATTATCTTGTTGTATCATGATGTGTTTGTTACCAAACTGTGACCACTTCTGCTTAATAGCAGGAATTATCTCATGTTTAACATGTCTTTCACAACTGTTTTGGTTATACTGTTAAGTGCTTTGGTCTCCAATACACTTGCATCCCTATTCTTTGACTTTCTCTATGCTGGCTTACTTTCTGTGAAGGGGAACATTCCAATTTTCCCATCCCATAGTACCAATCCTTCCTCTCCAAATACAGGCCTGGCAACAGCACACGTAAACATGATTTTGGTAACGAATCTTTTTTATTTGCAAAACGTGTATGGATCTTCTTCTTGGGCACCCAAATAAAATCTTTGTGTTGTATTTCTCATGAAAAATCATTTTTCATCAATATGAATAACATTTGAGAATTCCTAAAATATGGGATTATTGGGAATAGAGTTTGGTTGAAGCTGTTTTAGACAGTACTCCATCCTCTTCAGTTTATTCCCATCATTCAGTAGTGGCTTAATGGCATTTGTATGACTTCTAACCCTACCTGCCTTAACCAGCCTGTGTGTTGTGTTCTTGAACAATCCTAATGTCATACCAAGAGACCTGATGGTTGTTCTTTTGTGTAAGGGATGCCTACAATTAAATTTTCATCATAGTGTATACTTTTCCTTCCCACTTTACCTGTCATATGGCTGTGCACATCTATAGGCATATCCCGTTGTATTTGCTTCTTTGCTGTGTTCCAGATTCTACTCACTGTTCTTCTTGTGCAATTGAACTCCACAACAAGGTTGCTGATTAAGCCTCTCTGAACCTTAGTCTTGGTTATACCACTACCTTTTTTATTGTCATAACCAGTTTTTGGACTATCATGTCCCTTTCTGCTGAAGTCAGATTTTTCTTTCTCTGTCCTTGCTCATCTGCATTAATTTCATGAATAGGAGGCTCATGTGCATTCACTAACACAATTTCTTGGGTATTTGTAGTATTAAAGGCTGCAGAATCCATGTGGAAAGGTCTTCCACACGTGAGGAGAGAAGCAGGTAGAAGAGAAATAAAGGCTTCTTGTAGACATAACGGCTTCCTTGGACTGTTATGGAGTCTTATGTAGTGTATGTGGCGCAGTGGAAATTTTTTGGGGGGAAACTCAAAATTTCCCTCCATTTGTAATCTTAGGTTTAATTGGCTCAAATTAGCCTATTTATTTCGGTCATGTACTGTAGGACCGAAAACATTGAACTCAGTTGGGAAATGGAAAAGAAAACAATCATTCCACTTTTTGCTTTTTACTATTCATCTTCCTTTTTACTGTACACTGATCGGTTCTAACCCCCCTCCCCAGTTTTAAAAATAAAGGGTATTAAGGGTAGTTAACTCTAAAAATCCACTTTTCTTAATAACCATGAAAACCCAAACATGACAATTATTTTGGAACGGAGGGAGTAATATATTAATAAATAAAATGTAGTCAAAGTTGAGTATGTGTGAATGGTGTGAAATCACCAATGCTGCAACTACAAAAGAACGGAGGTAGTACAACTGACAACTGTACAATAGAACACAGTTAGGGAGTGTTTGCAACAGCTTCTGCTTTAAAAAAAGCACTTTTGGAGTGATTTGGAAAAAGTGATTATTTGTAAAAGTTGATAGTGTTTGAGAAAAAAGTGATTTTGAAAAGTAAAAGTTGGTAGTGTTTGGTAAAATAAGTGCTTTTGGTGTATAAAAAGTGGAAAAGCACTTTTGACACGAAAGCCGAGAAAAATAAAAAATTGGTAGTGTTTGGTAAATAAGTGCTTTTTTAAGCCAAAAGCTGAGAAGTGCTTTTTTTAAAGTGGTTGCAAACCAGCCTATAGTTGGGATCTTGGTCAGGTACTTCTAATTGCATATCATTATAATAGCTAACATTTCTGATGTTAATTCACACTAAACACTAAACACTAAACCCTTGTTTGGTTGAAGCAAGAGAAGGAAAGAGCAAGAGTGCTCTGTGCTTGGTTTGGGAAGTTATGGGGGAAGGGGCAAAAGTGTATGAGCGACTCTTCCAAACTCCTCATATCTCACTCCCTCTTGGGGTCTTCCGGAGGAGTTAATTAATTTTCTCTTTATTTCATTTTCAAGTTTTTTTTTGAACTAATTTTTGTTTTATTAAAAAGATTAATAACAAGATACAATGAAGGGGATGAAAACCTTACCTCGTCTAATTAACACAAAAGGATCTAAAATTAGGAAAATTGAAAGCATCTAATTTAAAGCACCTCAAACTTGAGGGGCAAATGAAGGAAAAGAGAGCAATTAGTAAGGCTCCCCAGCTCTGCCGAATTGGCTAAAAGGTGTGGTGCTATGTTGACCTCCAGGTAACAATGTCAAAAGCTCATTTCCCGTCCCTGCTTTTTCATGTTTTTTTTAATCAAAATACACTATTATGGTTGTATGTAAAGGTGTCTAACTTTCTATACTTTTAATCACCACATTCATGGTCAAAAATAACAATTTCATGTGCTATTCTAACATAATATTTCTTCCTTCATCCAATCAACCAAACATAGCATGTTTCTAAACTCTCCCGTTTTTATCCCTCCCCTCCCCTCCCCCAAACATAGCATGTTTCTAAACTCTCCCGTTTTTATCCCTCCCCTTTTCTGAATATGACTATGAAGAAGCATAACCCCTACAAAGGTTAAAATTAAATGAATTTTTCTATATTTTCTAATGAATAAAGAAACAAATACACAAAAAGAAACATGATATTTAACTGTAGAAGGTCTTATCATGCTACAAAGATACTGAAGACAATCAGCAGTTCTCATACGAGTGAATATGAAATAAAAGAAAACTCAAATTGGCAATCAGGCACATAGCATCCAATTTGAGCAAGAATGGCAATGGTACTTGTTGAAGATCTGTACTTTTCCGCTCCGACGAAAACATATAGAATCAGGCTCTGGAAAAAGTGCATCTAAACCAAATTCATAATTAAGATACTCTAAGCAGATTCATCTAATAATGGTTTAACAACAAGTAACACTTCACCTTACAACATTCAATTTTTTGAATATGAGCAACTTTGTAAAAGTCATGCCAAATGATATACATTTCGATTCTAGAATTTCTTACATGTTAGGAGCCATCACAATTCCCATATTTGATGCTTCAGACAGAAATATATTATTGGACTGTAAAAAAGAAACATAATCTTTTTTTGTTAGTTCCACGTTATGTTGACATCATACTATTATGTACACTGATATGATGAATGATACTCGTAATATACATGAGCATTTTCTCTCTACAACCAGTTTCCTACTTTAGTAATCATTTAATCCCTCTCGTTCTTATTTAACTTTACATTTTCCTTTTTTGGATGTCTCAAACAAGTTTACACTTCCTTATTTGACAAACAAATCTAAACCAAAACAATGCAAAATAGTGCCAAAATAGTGTCAAACAATGTCACAACAGTGTACTCTACAGTAAAATTTACTCCTCAGTAAATTTATTTCCTTAATATGTGTAAAGTTAAAGTGTAAACTTAAATAACGACCGGAGGGAGTATATTTTATCAGTTTAATAATCATTTTATTTTTATCAACTGAATAGAAGAATGAATCAGTTCAAGAGTTTATTATTGTCATATGTAAGTATAGCAGCTCACTTCTCTCCGATTCTCTGCCTATGTACTTGCATTTTCACAGTTCAGGGCTTCAGGCATATTTTATTATACATTTTGCCCCAACTTGTTTCAAGTGATATTTGGGCACCTTATTTACTATTATTCCCAGCCGACAGAATTATATTTATTGTGCAACTGTTCTCGAAGAGGTGAAATATCCAATATTGCATGACTAGTCTCCATATAGCTAATATCCGAATACAACTAAACTTCGTGTGGCATTGCATATCTACTGCTAAAATATGGTTCACTCGAAATAAAAAGTAAAAGATCGGCATAGTGTCCGAAGTCCAATCCACCTGAAAAACAAAATAAAAGTCAGAGGAAGCAGGTCGCCGACTCACTCCCTTATGGGAGGTCTCGGGTTCGAAACTGAATGAATTGAGTTTCAGCGCAGATTACTCCAAGCCCCCCATCACCCTCCCCCAGACGCCCCATGGAGTAATAAAAAAAAGTCACTTTCACAAACTCCACAATTAGTTATGCATTATAATTACTTCCAAGGTGAAATCCATACAACCTCAAAGTAGTTAAGTTAATCGTGCATATGTATGCCAGTATCATAAATGTGCCTATTTGTTGATAAATTTGTAAATCAAGATGATGTATTGAAGTGTACATGAACACTTATAGTTTTAGGCTTTAGCTAACATAAGTTAAATTAGAATAACTAATTTTAAGAACTAATACTTTCACAATGTCCCTTTATATTCAGGAGCATATGAAGCATATCGGAATCCGGTCCTTTTTGCAAAATGGTCTTCAGTACAATCTCACATGTGCTATTGTCGGGTGAGAGTCCAAGTCTTGACATCTCTTCTAAAAGTAATACAGCTTCACAATATTCATTCTTTTTCAGTAACCCACGGATGAATACATTGTATGCCACGCTATTAGCAGTATAACCGTTTTTCTTCATTTTGTTGAACATATCTCTAGCATCTTCGAGCAAACCTTCTCGGCAAAGCCCACTTATCATTCTACTGTAAGTAAATTTATCTGGCATCACTCCTTTAGAGGGAAGGGCATCAAAGAGTTCCATTGCACTCCATGCCTTCCCATCATTCCATAACCCATCAATGACACTAGTATAACAGACTATATCGGGGGTAGGACTATGACTTTCCATCATTCTCAATAAAGATAGCGCTTGAGGAACACGATGATTCTTACAGAATCCATCTAGAAGAATAGTGTAGGTGAAGAGAGTTGGATGTTCTTGATTTCTCACCATTTCCTTAAAAAGCTTCTCAGCATCCTCACATTCCCCATTGTGAAACAAACACGCCAACATAATGTTGTAGGTAACAACATCGGGTTTTAAGCCTCGACTTTGTAAATTTTCAAATAAGTGTATGGTCTGATTTGAACACCCACTCTTGTAATATCCATTCATTAAAATGCTATAAGTGAATATATTAGGGTCACATCCCCTATCTATCATGGTCTGTAGGAGTTCCAACGCATTGTTCAGTTTTCCGTGTAAGCAGTACCCATCTATCAAAGCACTGTATGTGATTACATTAGGTTCCAGACCTTCTTGGATCATTCTATCTATGAGTTTTGCAGCACTGCCAATCCATCCTTCCCTGCAAAATCCAACAACTAGAATGGTGTATGTACGGACATTGAGCGGAACTCTATAGTCAATCAATCCGTTCAGTAACTTTTCGACCTCTTCCCACCGACTGAGTTTGCAAAGCCCATCAAAAAGTGAATTATATGTCACAACATCGGGAGGAATTCCCTTTCCCATCATCTTCTGTAACAAGTCAAGAGCATTGTCCACCATTTTATCCTTACACAATGAGTCAATGATGGTGTTATATGCAAATACATTTGGCTTGCAATTTCCCTTCTCGTCAAATAAGTGAAGCAGCTTAACAGCTTTGCCAGTGTGTCCTACCTTGCAGAGGCCATCAATGAGTATGGATAATGTGAATTCATTTACCTCACATACTTTTTCATTCAATACTTTCTGGAACAACCAAACAGCGTCTTGAACCCTATGTTGCAGAAAAAGCCCTTTCAGTAAGGTGCTGAACAAAACCACATCAGGTACTAGACCCAGCTTGAAATGGATTCCTAGAACAGCAAATGCAAAATCTACTCTGTGCAAACGGGCAAGGGAATTGGCAGCAATGTTGAGTGTGAAGTCATCTATCAAAAGGCCGGAAACAAAAAAATCTCGAAATAGAGAGACAGCCTCGGGGTAGCAACCCATCTTGACAACAACATTCAAGAGCTGGTTGAATTTCACTATGGGAGGACGAGGTTTCATTGTAACCATGTGACTGTACAAACCAATTGCATCGTCCAGCTTAATAATACTCGCAAACTTAGATTTACTGAGTTGAGAGTACGAATCTTGAATTTTCGGCACAGCAGGAACATCATGAAAACTACAGGGGAAGTTAAAGAAGGGAAAGTGAGGGATGGGTAAATGGAAGTTACCCGGTGATAATTGTCTCCATGACCAACCGAAAAAGTGCCCGGGAAAGCCATTCATCTTCTTCATTTTTCAGGCAGGCTTCTTGGCCGTACAGGGAGATCACGCTGAAAGTGTGTCAAAGATCCACAAAAAGCAGGCTAGACCCATAGATAAAGTCATGCCATTGATCTTCTAGCTGTTCCAAAACTACATTCAGAGTTCTGTTTGCCACTTTGGTAGCGCCGGGCGGTCAAGTTCACAGAGTGCAAGGATTGAAAGAAGGAACGATGCCAAGGATTTTATTTCCCTTCTAATTTTACTAATTACTTACTTGGCACAATAATTAATGAAGTGCTTAAAAAAATAAAAATTGTGATTAATGTTTGATATTAATTTTAGCATTTAGATTTATTTTTAAAAAATGGAAAAATTCACACCAATAATCCGAACTATTAAAGGTCTTCTCATATTAATCTCAATTATACTTAATTCCAAAATAATCCAAAATTCATGGGTACCTACTCAATAGGTAAAAAACTTAAAAAGAAAAAAAAGGTACTCCCTCCGTCCCAATTTATTTTGCAAAGTTAACAATTTTTGGTCAACCAATAATAAAAGTCAACCATTTGTATGGATAATTAATTCAATTTTTAATAATTAAAATTTACATATTCAAAAACTACATTAAAATCTCTTCAAAGTTGTAAACTCCAAATTAGAATATAATTAAAAATTGACATCTTAATTAAGTGAACAAAACGAGACTGTTTGACTAAGAAAAGTCAAATTTGCAACTCTTTTTGGGATAAAGGTAGTAAAAAGGAAGGAAAGAATAGGATAGAGCCAGGTGAATGGAGCAATCCTACGCCTTTGCCTCTAGCGTCATCTTCCCCCTTTGCTTTTCTTTTCTGTTTTCTTTTTCACTTTCCTTCCCTTTTCTTCTTTTTTATTCCATTCAAATGTAATCGACGGTCATGACTCATGAGGGCATCACACTTAAGAGGAAAAATAGTTTAATTGCTTGGACTGTAGGCATAGTTTCTCGATCTAGCCCTACCCATTGATTGTTCTACTCTGTTCTTTTCTTTTTTTCTTTGTGCCACACATGAATATCTCTTTCTCACCTTCAACTTCATTTTTTATGTAGGTTTTCGACCATGCTCAAATTTGTACTTCTTTCTTTGAATTTCAGATTTGGAAAAGTTAATTTGGACAATCTAGGGGTTTTGCCATAAATAGTACTAAAAATGGGATGATTGACCAAAAAGTGACCATTTTTTAAAATTTCCAGAAATGTAACTAGTAAGCTTTAAACTTACATAATTATCCCTAATTTGCAGTTACTTTGTCTTATAGTTACATGACCCGCCACAGTTACACCCCCAAAGTGACATCCGCCGCAGTGACACCAACCCGCCGCCGGTCAGGGATCGCCACCGACCAGTGATGGTTGCCGGTCACAGTTATGGTTCCATAGTGACACGTCCATAGTAATACTTCCACAGTAACATCGCTCACAACAACTCCGACCACAATTAATCCATCTATAGTTACGCGCCGACCACCGGCCGGCGTCCACCACCACCAGGCACTGACCTCACCCCCACTCCCCAACCCGAACCCCAGACCTACACCTCGTCACCACTGTCAATATGTCATAACCACCATAGTGACCCAATTACAGTGACACCCCATTAAACCCACATTGACTTGGACACTGCCTCTATCCCGCAGCCACCACTCCTTCCCACAGGTACAGTGGTCTCGCCCCCAGTGACACCACTACTGCCTCGAGCCCCATCCCGAGCCCCAAATCTCCCACCCAACCCTCCTCTCCAGCCCCCATCCCAAGCCCCAAATCTCCCGCCCCCAACCCCATCCCCAGCTCCCCTACCACAAATCCCTAGCTCCCAGTCTCATCACCCCAACTTCCTCCCCCTTCCCCCAGCCCCAACCTGTAACCGGAATCCCCGCACCACCACAGCATCATCGCGGATCTGGAACTTCGCCAGAGAGACGCCGAAAAGAAAGAGAAGAAAAATAAGCAGCCAGGGCGAAGACCACGACGATGAAGAGGGCGAAGGTGATTGCGAGGGGGTGGAGACGGCCAGGGAAGTTTAGGCCCTAGCGTCAGCCATGGAAGATGAGGCGGCGGCGACGACCAGGGAAGCCGACTAGGGAAGTAGAGGCGGCCATGATCTGCTGCACTATTAATGGTGGAGATTGATGCCTCTGTGTGGGTGTGCTCCGTTTCTCCATCGAAGGCAGCTGCTGGCTTCTAAAGTTGGAGCGCATCAAATGTGGAGGATAGCTTAGGGTTCAGGGACATTAAAGTCCAATAACCCATTTTCCGTTACTTTTTTTGTCCAAATAGAGTTTTAGTTCTATTTTAGTATTTCCGTAAGTTATTACTACTATTTACGTCCTTATTCCACAATCTAAACTCAAATTTGACACGGTCCATCATGGGCAATGACAAAAGTTGAATGACAATCGACATATGAACCATGGTGACTAGGCCAGTTGGGATGATCGGAAGGATGGCGATGCTGGGATGGATGAAGGGCCGACGTCGAAGACCAAGTGGGTGGAGGAGAGTGCAGACTAAATATTTAAGGTAGAAATCCATGAATTTTGATGAATTACGAAAGAATAAAGTAGGGAGAAGGAGTAGGGAAATCAGAAGAAAGAAGAAGAAAGAGGGAGACGAGCTAGAAGCAGCAGTGTGATAGGAAGATCGAGAGGAGGGATTGAGGGAGCTGCGTTTCCAGAAGGGGAAAGAAATAAAAAGAAAAGAAACTAAAACAAAACAAATTAAAATGCTCAAGGCCAATAAGAAAGACACGTGGGCGGGTGACCTGATGACCTGATTCCTTCAGGTTAGGGGATCATTTTGAGAAGATACCCCCTTATAAATTGGATTATATTGGAATTATTTATATTTGGGATTATTGTTGGAACAACCCTAATAGGTCGGATTAATGGTGTGAATTTTTCCTTAAAAAATTGGGTCACATAATCTCCAACCATTCAAATTTCAATTTTTTCTTTTTAATTTTATATTTGTTATATTTGTCTCATATGAAAGATCATAAAAATTTGTGTTTTGATATCATTTTTATATAAATTGGATTTTTCATAAAAAATTATGACAGTATTTGGACTACTCTCATTCACCTCGAAAGCCTCTCGCCTTAGCGACTCCCGATGGATATATATTATCTCATATCAAGGGTATCCAAGATTGCATTTATTATGTGGGGACCGTTGTATGTCGACTATGAAGCCCGAGCAGTGGCGTGAGAATACAAGTGGATAGTATTCTCTTTATTGTATTTTATTACTATTACTATTACTCGAGAGTTTTAGGTTAGCATTATCAGTCCTTTGTGTCACTAGGCCTGGCGAGCCCATATTCGAGGCCCAAACCCGAATTTTCCTTATAAGTAAACCCTAGGGTCATGTAACCAAAGGACAATATTCATTTATAAATACATGATAAGTCCGTTTTCCAGCAAACTTTATTGTGTGGAAGAAAGTCATTTGTACACTTTCCTACCGTAATTTTTTCAGTATTCAGCTAAGATTTGGTTTATCATGTTTTACGCGTGTATTTGTATTTTTGTAGGTCTTGTATCAGGTTTTAGATAAAAAATCACTCAAAACGGACTTTGGAGTTGAAGAGACATGGACCATAGCTCACTTCGCAACCTTGAATCAGGACGATGCTCGGTCAATTGTCTGAGCTTATCTTTTCGCAGAAAAATCAAAATGAAATGATTTATGTTTCATATGAAAGATAACTCAATGGGCTACAAATCATATCAAGGCACTATGATGAGAATGTGAGAGGATTAAGGTGAACGGACGAAAAGTCAATTGATCGCAGTTGAGATTTCGGAATGACACCTACCACCGTTTCATCCATATCTTTTGATTGGATGATCCCAATCCAGTTTTTCAAGTTATCGTGAATAGAAGACTTCATTAGCTACAATTTTGTGGAAAGAAGCCTTACCAAATTCAGACGGAAGGTGTGCAGTTGTGCACAAACCGTGCACACCCTGTGCGGAACTTTCATGGAAATCTTGAGTCACGTGCGGCTCAATTTCGACCAAAATTCGCCTCAACCTTCAACTTTTGTATTTCAATAGCCTGTAAACCCTAGCTTTGGGTTAGAGAGAGTTTAGATACAAGTCTAGGAATGAATTTCTTCTTGTTTTTCAGCATTGGATCTTCAAAATTCTGATATTGTTAATGAGTTGTTTTTCTCTTTCAATTAATGAGAACTAATTCTTTCTTTATCAATTCTGTTGTGAATTCAATTATGAATTGATGAAATGCACAAGCAATCAAACATATATTTTATTCATCGCAACTTATTTGTTTCACGTTTGCTAAAATGCACAAGCAATCAAACTTATTTATTTGATTCTACTGTTGCCCGTGATGATTATACAGCTGCCACAGTCCAGCTTCCTGAATACTCAACCCACCCCCCGGTGGCCACCTGTAACAAGGCGGTAACTGAGGGAATTGATCGTTCCTGTGAGACCCATACTGGAAATGAAGAGTTTCACTCTGATCCACATAATGCAGATACTACTACTACTACACTTGATCATCCCCGGTCCAATGATGATAATATATCTGAGGATACTCCCCTTATTAATAACTTTTCAAATGCAGGTCATCCACAGGTAGACCTAGACGCCTTTACCCCGGTAAAGGCAAGTGCGATGCCCCAAAATCCGGAACCCAAACAACTATTCTACGAGGTGGGATACTCATCACACCCGATGATCACAAGAAGTCAATCCAGACGCCCGCAAAATGAAGATGACTATTACATTTACCCTGTTGATGCTCGGTTGGACTCTCCACACAAACTTGCTATGGCACTCGCGTGATACAAGTCTTCTAAACCGGAAGCAAAAACTTACCAACCCTATCTCCGAAAGGCTATTCAGTTTCATAACAGATATAACAGATCCATTTCAGCTACAGTCGGGATACCTTCAAAAAATTTCAATTGTTAAACCCTTGTTTCTTTTTTCAGATTTTGATTGTATGCTTTTTCTTATGTGCACCGTCTCTTAAATTTTCTTGTAATCTACTTATTATTAATAAATTTGGGTAGTGTTCCCCAGCACTCCCACCACCACGTGTGGTTATTTCCGGAAAAAAAAATCATCGCAACTTATTTGTTTCTCATGTGTAAAAAAAGGCCATGAGAATGAACTTATCCAGTTTTTCCTTAAAATATGTATCTTTCTTTTTGAAAAACTTTAAAATAAGTATTGAGTGAATTATACCCTATTTTAAAATTTTGGGAAAATAATCTATAGTATGCATCAAATTTTGCTAATTTTACGTTTGGATAATGCCAATTTTGCAGAAGTCATAACTTTTTACTCGTAATGAGTTACAAGGGTCATAATATATCAAATCGAAATATTTAAGAGCTCTATACTCTCAAACTTTCAGCGGGGTTAGCTAACCACCCTGACCCCTGACTCCGCCCCCTGAATTGGGGATAAAACCAATATTTAACGGCAAAAATGATGTTTGTACTCGTTCTTATACCCACTCATGTTTGTGAAAGTTTTTTTATGTCTGTGAGTTCCGTTCACAGACATTATTTTGTTTGTGCAAAATTTGCATAGACAAAATACTCTATCCGTTCCCAATTTATCTCCCCTTTTGACCCGACACGGGGATTAAGATAGTGGGTTTTGTGTAGTGGAGAGTTGTGCAGAGGAGAGAGAAATGTGTAAGAATTGTTGTGAACCACAAATTCATTGCCAAAAAGGGAAAGAGGAGATAATTTAGGGACGAACGAAAAAGGAAAGTTTGAAGATAATTCAGGGACGGGGGAAGATAATTCAAAGAAAAAAACATTCACAAACATGAGTGAGTATAAGGTGGATATAAGGATGGGTACATCAGGCATTATTGTAATGGTGCCTAACGATGAACAACACTGTAGTACCCTAACCGCCTAACTATAGAGTGGAAGCAATTATGACCCAACATGTACAAGAACATTTACAAGATGTACAATGACTTTGTGCAATAAGAGACACCAACACTTTTTTCATCATATTACATCCTTGATAATATTCACTCTTATCATATTATATATTGGAGAGAGATATTAGAGTTTAATGCATCAAACCCCAATTATCATCGGAATGTCCATAAAAAAAGTGATATTAGTGAATTCGTATTTTAAAACTAATCCAAACATATCCGAAAAATCCAAAGAGGGAGATGGTTTGGGTGTCTTCTTGACAGGCACATCTCCATTTTTTTAACTTTTGGAAACTTTTGAAAATCGGAGTTACAGTGCACATCGTCTTCCTCCGGTGATTTTTAACGACGTTAGACGTCATGCCCTACCTATGATAGATAAGAGAATTGAAACACATAGCCTAATTTGTTAAACAAAAGAAACACAGATCTCTATCTGAAAATGGATCCAACCACATATACTTTTTCTATACTTTTTCCCTTTTTAGTTTGGATGACTCAATTTTAAAGAATGAAAAACTCTTTATAAAATAAGTCAAACGACCTCCTTCCCCGATTTAAGGTTCTCATTGAAAAGTGACACGGTTATTTAGAATGTTTTTACTTGGACTGTAATTTGTCTCAGACCAGACCAGACCAGACCAGTCCAGACCAGACAAGACCAGACCAGTTCAGACCAGACCAGACCAGACTTGGATAGTTATAAAAAATACAAAGAAACCAGACCTTACCAGACCAGACCAGACCAGTTCAGACCAGACCAGACCAGATCAGACCAGACCAGACCAGCAAATTACAGTCCAAGTAAAAACATCCTTAAACAATAATTAACAAGGTAATTCAAGTATATTTTGAACAAGTAGTTTTTGTGGGTATGCATATAATACGGTTGTTGATGATTAATGTGGTGCTATATGTGTATTATATTGGTCATTTTATGATTAATTTAGCATTTAAAAGTTCTAATTATTTTAAAAAGAGGCAACTAAAAACCTTAAGCTTGAGGGGAGAGAAGTAGAGAACACATTGTATCGGTTAGCACTTCGGAAACTTCCTGAAATATGAGTCAAATGTTTGACAATCCCATAATATGATTGTCATATATGTTTTTATTCTCTGAATAATATTAACTACTTTCGCGTTTTGGCAGTACCAGATTTTAATCATGACAATATTTTCTAATCTTGACAATAGTCACTCTATTTAGACAATAAAAATATGAGAATCATATTTAAAATACTTAAATACATAAACGTTTTTACTACTATTTAGTGCAATTTTTTCCCAACTACACGAATAACACGAGATAGAGCCTCATTTCTTCGTTGTTTACGAGTCTTTTACTCTACATAAATGAAGTCATTAGATCGAAAAAATCAAAATTTGAGTCATTTGTTTAAATACTACTATCAGTTGAATTTTTCATTTGAACATTGCGTAGAGAAATGGTCCTCGTCCAAAAATAAAAAATAACCAACGAAAGAGTGAGTCGACGATCAGTTGAACTTGATCGCTTCCTTTCTTTTGAACATTCATCGACTACATGACACATTGACGCGTATGAATTCAAGCAAACAAAATGCAAGGGCAGAATGTACAATTAAAACCATTGTAACTAGAACAGGCCATGTCCACCCTACCCATAGCTAAAATATGGATCATCAGTAAATTTAGAGCAAAGGTTTGAGTGGTCTTTTGGAGGACTGCTAAGTTCTTATAATGATATACGGAATATTTATTAGAGGCATTATCTTCGGAATATAAACTAATTTAACCCTTACGAAGTCTCTCTCAAACCTTCCATCGAGACTGAACGGTCTGAACCTAACAAAATGAGTATAACCTTTCTCTTTGCGAAGTACTTGGCATATTTTTCAGTTCTGATCTTTTCTGTTTTTGATACTAAAATACAAAGTCACAATGCTGAAACAGTATTTAAGATGACATTAGACACAACTTATTGAAATGAACTCTAAACACGTCCACCAATATAACACTCTTTAAGATTCTACAAAGATTCCCTCAAATAGTCTTCGTTTTGACTGGAATACTTCAAGCATATGAGCCGTTGCACAACACGATAGAACTTTTGAAGGTCTTTGCTTTCTGGTGCAAGTGAAAATATCAAACCGTTGAAAAATGTTAAGCCATTTCCTGTTTTTTATACCATTTTCTTTGTGGATGGCTCTTCAAGAATATGCACTAAATTTAATAGAATCTAACAATTCTAATGCCAAAATTTTCCAAATAAAGATGAAGTGTCCTTCAAATGGGGATTTTGATCCAAGTATATGTCAAAAAAATTCAAGTAGGGGATGACATATGGATCAATCAATTAAGCCACCCATTCAATGGGAAAAAGATCCATCTATTTACTATAAATGTGATTCATTTATACTCATATACCTTTTTACGTATAGAGATGATTGAGTAGTGCATACATTCCCTTTAGTTGATATGGTCCCATTGACTTACCCTATTTTTCAAAACGAATATGAAAAATCTAATGGACCTAATTAATGTACTAAAAAGATTTTTATGTGAACCAATGAATGGAAAATTACTAATGAATTGGATTCAATCTTCTTAATGGATGCTCCATATAACCATATTAGTTAAGTACTCCCTCCGTCCCAAAATGATAGTCCCGTATTTCGTTTTTGGGATGTCCCAAAATGATGGTCATGTTTCCCTTTTTGGAAAGAAAGATGTGGTCCTCATCATTTCACCTTTTTCTACTCAAATATCAACCACAACTTTTACCTTTTCAACCACTTTATTAAAATTTGTGTCCAAAAGAAATGAGACCATCATGCGCGAGTAATAAACTAATGAATAGACTGGATGGATATGGTGTACTCTGTATTATATGTGTCTGCCTGTGTGCGCGTGTGTGAGTGAGTTTATAAAGTTATAATTTATAAACACACAGAACAAACATGTTTGAAACTTTTACTTCGAATCTTCAAAGAAATGATTGAAAGATGAGTGAGAGAACACTTTTTGTGTGATGATTGATGTGATTCTTTTGGCAATTTCAATGGCTGAACTTAGAAATCTAGCCACTCCTGCTAGGCTGTTAGCAATTAGCATCATTCCATGATGTGGCAATGACATTTTCCATCTTTCAGTTGAAACTAGAAGCATGGGATAGCAGTATGTCATTATTACTCCCTCCGTCCCATTCTGTAAAATTCACTTTTCATTTTGGATTGTGCCAAAAATATGAACACTTTCCTTTCAAAATTTACTTTTTGCAGACTCATCTTACTTTTTGGGGATTAGAGTTGCAAAACAACAACTTTATGTTTATTTTCTTAAAACTTGTGTCAACCCACATGTATCTTCCATTATCCATTACAGGTAGTACTTGTAAATGCACACACCTATATAAGATAAAGATTTTTTTAGCATATTAGACGTTTACCTTGAAATCCATCCGGTTGTTTTTCCCCTCAATATGAAAATCACGAATTTTCACATTTGGGTAGAGGGTGGCAAGCTCTGAAAGATTTTCCATTTGCGTAGAGATATTACATTTTTAGTGCCAATATATGCGTGCAGCAACTCCAGCCATTGCATATCCATCAGACAGAAGATTTTGCAGAGATGCTAGTGGGGGATCAATACACTTATACACATTTCAGAGATATTTTGCACTATAAAAGCTGTCTCTTTCATGAACTGCATAGACCAATCACATGAAAGTATGAAACACTCTTATCTTTTGACACGGAAATTTTAGGATTAATAAATACAAGAGAACACCGATAGTTTCAACAGTCCAATTATCATATTTGCCAACACACAAGTTTGGCCATTAATATCCTTCATTTCTTATAATTAAGAAATCAGTTTTTGGAAATTTACAATAAGAGGAATTTAACAATAACTTTCAAAAATTTAATTTATACTCCCTCCGTCCCAAAATAAGTGTCCCGCTTTCCTTTTCAGTCCGTCCCGAAATAATTGTCCCGTTTCTATTTTAGGAAAGCCCTTACTCATATACTCCCTAAAATACCCTCACCCACACCCTTATTCATTCATTCCCATTACTCTCTCCTCTCTCCCTTTTCCATCATTTGCAGTGGAGACAAAGAGTCACTATTTTTCAGCTTAAGAATATGATGGAATAAAGCAAAGTGACGTGGCTCACTAAACTGTCTGCGCTTCTGTGTTATGAAGCAACAGCCAGTCTATGCAATGTTCGACGCGATTTTCTCTATGGGTCATTTGGAAACAGTCTCTCTGTACTTTAATATAGTGTAAGGCTACGTACATCCGACCCCCCCCCCCCCTTACCCCACCGTAAGTGGGAACCTTTGCGGCACTGAGGTAATGATGATGATGACTCTCTTCTCTCTCCCACCTTACCCGTCCCTTCTCATTTCATCTCGTTTGACCCTTCCTCTCTCATCTCACCTTCTCTGCTCTGTGTAATCCTTGAGAAACCTCTGAATTATCCCTTGAACCTTCATGTCTGGATGAATACTTCTTCTATCAAAACCCACATCTTCGTATGTGAAACACTTGTCAGTGTTTCTAAGGTTCGTTCACCTCTGACTTCCATGGACTTATCTGAGACAGAGGTTTGCTCCGTCATTGCCGAATCCTGTGATGAAACAATCAAATTCACCCGTTAAAATCAACGAATCTAGGGTTTTGGCATGCTCAGATCTGACCAATTTCTCCATGCATGTTGAACAGGTGATGCTTGTGGAGTACTCTGATGTCCCGGACACGTATGACGATGTTGACGAGGAAGATGAAGGGGAGGAACTCACCTCTGGGGTTCAGGTGGACGGGATAGAAGGGTTTCCAACGGATGAGGAAGAGCTGGGTCAGGGGACTGAGGAAAGCGATGGCGTTGTAGCAACCTGTGCTCGTTACCCACCCTTTGTTGCTCATTCGTACTATCAGTGGACGGCTAAACAAAAAGCTTCCTTTGATAGCTCACTCAAGCTGTTTATGCCTAAGTGGGATCCTTCACTTTGGGACAAGAAGTGGCCATAGGGGAGTACTATTTCTAATCCTATCTTGTTTATTTGGTGGATTTATAATGCAATATCAGTGCTTTCCTTTTGCTACTTTCTGTGTTTTGTGGATGTCTTAGCCACCCCAAATTCCTATG
Organism: Cuscuta epithymum; assembly: GCA_945859915.1. NCBI lineage: Eukaryota > Viridiplantae > Streptophyta > Magnoliopsida > Solanales > Convolvulaceae > Cuscuta > Cuscuta epithymum. The sequence continues at coordinate 116,429 of CAMAPF010000980.1, read as the reverse complement.
GGTTAAGGTGGCTAGATTTCCTAGACTTGTTATGTGTGTTTGGGTTATGATGAATGGCTAATTCTGTAAAGGGAGTTCAATGTAACCTTGGTGTGTAAGCCACCCCCAAATCCTTTGGGTTATGGCGGCTTACATTCCCTCCTTGGCTCCTTTAAGTGTGGTTTGGTAATGATGAATGGCTTTAGTGTATTCTGAAGTTCTAATTAGTGTTGGTGTGTTAGCCACCCCGATTTCAAGTGGGCTTAGGCGGCTGCTCATCCTTCACTTATGTGTGTTGTGTTATTTATGAATGGTTGAGCATTTATTGGAGTTCAATTCTGTGTTGGTGTGTATGCGACCCACATTTCATATGGGCTTAGGAGGCTGCTCATCCTTCACTTATGTGTGTTGTGCTATTTATGAATGGTTGAGCATTTACTTGAGGTTTATACAGTATTGGGGTGCACAGCCTATACTTGGTAAGAGGGTTAGGTAATGAAATAAGCAATACACTTTAATATAGACATACAAAAACTTGTGTTTGACTGATTACAACACTCCTTTCAGTCTTTCACACATAACACCCTATACCCCTGTCCAAAATGTGTACTACTGAAGCAAAACAAGTAATGAAATGTCCCATATGAGGTAAGGTGCCTAACATTTACACAAAAATAATGAATTGGACCCCTGTTCAGTGATGAAGGTGTGGATCCTCCTCCTCAACTTCACCAGTGAACAGGGTATTACCAGTGTCTTGTGTAGACTGCCCAACATGTGTTGTCCTTAGCTGCAGTTCTGCAATTGCATCATCATACACTACTTTGCCTAAAAACACTGACCTTGGTAGCTGTCCTTGTGCTGCTAGGTGATCTTTCCCAATGTATGGCACCTTGGGCACCTTGTAGTTACCCCCCCCCCCTCACCTTAAGTATCTCTTGCATTACTGTTTGGTAGGTGACCCATACCTTGTCCAACTTTTCTGCACTTAACTCATCATAAGCTTGATGAACAGCCTCAATTGGTTGAGGCACTGTTTTAGGGGTTGCCCGATCTTTTAGAGACTGTATAGCCCTAAAAAAGCCTAAGTCAAGAATGTTCAAGTCTGGGGAATTAGGAGGTTGATTGACTAACTCTATTATGAAGTTGTCTGAAGTGGCTGCCAATCCAAATTCTTCATCATCGCCATCAATTTGGGGCCTTGCATTATCTTGTTGTATCATGATGTGTTTGTTACTTCTGCTTAATAGCAGGAATTATCTCATGGATTAACATGTCTTTCACAACTGTTTTGGTTATACTGTTAAGTGTCTTGGTCTCCAATACATCTGCATCCCTATTCTTTGACTTTCTTTGTGCTGGCTTACTTTCTGTGAAAGGGAACATTCCAATTTTCCCATCCCATAGTACCCCTCCCCCCTCTCCAAATACAGGCTTGGCAAGAGCACACATAAACATGATTTTGGTAATGAATCTTTTTTATTTGCAAAACCTGTATGGATCTTCTTCTTAGGCACCCAAATAAAATCTTTGTGCTGTATTTGTCATGAAAAACCATTTTTCATCAATATAAAAAACATTTGAGAATTACTGAAATCTGGGATGGTTGGGAATAGAGTTTGGTTGAAGCTATTTTAGACAGTACTCCATCCTCTTCAGTTTATTCCCATCATTCAGTGGTGGCTTAATGACATTTGTATGACTTCTAACCCTACATGCCTTAACCAGTCTGTGTGTTGTGTTCTTGGACAATCTCAATGCCATACCAAGAGACATGATGGTTGTTCTTTTGTGTAAAGGGATGACTACAATTAAATTTTTATCATAGTGTATGCTTTTCCTTCCCACTTTACCTGGCATGTGGCCGTGCTCAACCATTTATAGGCTCATGTACATTCACTAACACAATTTCTTAGGTATTTGTAAAGGCTGCAGAATCCATGCGGAAAAGTCTTCCACTCGTGAGGGGAGAAGCAGGTAGAGGAGAAATAAAGGCTTTTTGTAGACATAACGGCTTCCTTGGACTATTATGGAGTCTTATGTAGTGTAATGGAAATTTTTTTTGGGGGGAAACTCAAAATTTCCCTCCATTTTTAATCTTAGGTTTGATTGGCTAAAGTTGGCCTATTTATTTCAGTCATGTACTGTAGGACCGAAAACTTTGAACTCAGCTGGGAAATGGAAAAGAAAACAATCATATCACTTTTTGCTTTTTACTATTCCTCTTCCTTTTTATTGTACAATGACCGGTTCTAACCCCCCTCCCCAGTTTTAAAAATAAAGGGTATTAAAGGTATTTAACTCTAAAAAATTCACTTTTAAATAAAATGTATTGGTGTAATACATTAATAAATAAAATGTAGTCAAAGTTGAATATGTGTGAGTGGTGTGAAATTCACCAATGCTGCAACTAGAAAAGAACGGAGGTAGTATAACTGTACAAGAGAACACAGATAGTTGGGATCTTGGTCAGGTACTTCTAATTCCATATCATTATAATAGCTAACATTTCTGATGTTTATTCACACTAAACACTAAAGCCTCGTTTGGTTGAAGCAAGAGAAGGAAAGAGTAAGAGTGTTCTGTGCTTGGTTGGGGAAGTTACGGGGGGAGGGGCAAAAGTGTATGAGCGACTCTTCCAAACTCCTCATATCTCACTCCCTCTTGGGGTCTTCCGGAGGAGTTAATTTGTTTTCTCTTTATTGCTTTTTCAAGTTTTTTTTTAACTAATTTTTGTTTTATTAAAAAGATTAATAACAAGATACAATCAAGGGGATGAAAACCTTACCTCGTCTAATTAACGCAGAAGGATCTAAATTTACGAAAATTGAGGGGGCAAATGAAGGAAAAGAGGGCAATTAGTAAGGCTCCCCAATGTCGAAAGCTCATTTCCCGTCCCTGCGTATTCATGTTTTTTTAATCAAAATACACTATTATGGTTGTACATAAAGGTATCTAACATTCTATACTTTTAATCACCACATTCATGTTCACAAAAAAACAATTTCATATGCTATTCTAACATAATATTTCTTCCTTCATCCATTCAACCAAACATAGCATGTTTCTAAACTCTACCGTTTTTATCCCTCCCCTTTTCTGAATATGACTATGAAGATTAAATGAATTTTTCTATATTTTTTAATGAATAAAGAAACAAATACACAAAATAGGAACATGATATTTTCTGTAGAAGGTCTTATCATGCTACAGTTATACTGAAGACAATCAGCAGTTCTCATATGAATGAATATGTGATCAAAGAAACCTCAAATTGGCAATCAGGTCAAAAGCAGTTCTCTTGTTGAAGATATGTACTTTTCCGCTCCAACGAAAACATATAGAATTACGCTCTGGAAAAAGTGCGTTTAAACCAAATTCATAATTAAGATACTCTAAGCAGATTCATCTAATGGTTTAACCACAATCAACTAGGGGTGGACTCGGGCCGGGTGGCCCGACCCGGAACCGGCCTGAATCGGCACTGTTCCGGCCCGGTCAGTGACCGGTCCGGGTAGGCCCGACCCGCTGGGGGTCCGGTCCGGGCTCGGGCCACCCAAATCATGAACCGGCCCGGCCGGTTCGGGCCCGGTTCCGGGCCTTTTTATTTTTTTTTTTTAATTTTCGGGTTTGGCTGGGTATTTTGGGCCATTTGGGGTGGTTTGGGGTGGTTTGGGGGTGAGGGGGAGGGTTGGGGGTTAAGTGGTTAACTAGGAAAAGAAAAGAAAAAAAAAAATAGCCAAGGCCCGGCCCGACCCGGAACCAGGGGTTACCCGTGTCAGTTCTGGGCCCCCCATTCCTGAACCGGAGGCCCGAGTCCACCCCTACAATCAACTAGGGGTGGAGTCGGGCCGGGTGGACCGGTCAGTGACCGGTCCGGGCTCGGGGCCCCCAAATCATGAACCGGCCTGGCCGGTTCGGGCCCGGTTCCGGGCCTTTTTAATTTTTTTTTTTAATTTTTTTTTACTTTTTCGGGTTGGGCTGGGTATTTTGGGCCATTGGGGGTGGTTTGGGGGTGAAGGGGAGGGTGTGGGGTTAACTAGGAAAAGAAAAGAAAAAAAATATAGCTAAGGCCCGGCCCGGCCCGAGTGCGCCCGACTTGGAATCGGGGGTTACCCGGGCTGGTTCCGGGTCCCCCATTCCAAATGATATACATTTCAATTGTAGAATTTCTTGCATGTTAGGAGCCATCACAATTCCCATATTTGATGCTCTTCAGACACAAATATATTACTGGGCTGAAAAGGAGAAACATATAATCTTTTTTGTTCCAGTTCATAAAAGAAAAAGAAACTCAAGCTGGCAATTGAAGTAAATAAAGAGATATAATACAATGAAATCAATGTGAATGCTTTCTAGAATTAGGGGTGGACTCGGGCCGGGCGGCCCGACCCGAAACCGGCCCGGCCCGCCCACTGTAGAAACCGGCCCGGCCCGGTGGCCCGGTCCAATGGCGGTTCGGGTCAAACCGGCCCGGTGGATACCGGTTTCGGGCCCGGGCCCTCCATTTGGTGAACCGGCCCGGTCGATTCGGGCCCGGTCCGGGCCGGAATTTTTTTTTTTTGAATTTTTTTTTGAATTTTTTTTAAGTTTTGGGTTGGATTAGGTATTTTAGGCCATTTGAGGTGGTTTGGGGTTGAGGGGGAGGGATAGGGGGTTAAATAAGAGAAGCAAAAAAAAAATTATGACACGGGTGGCCCGGACCGGAACCGGCCCGGTCTGGCCCGGAACCGGCCCGGTCTGGCCCGGAACCGGCCCGGAACCGGGAGCCACCGGTTCAGGTCCGGGCCCTCCTTTTGGTGAACCGAGGCCCGGCCGGTTCAAAGCCCGAACCGGGCCCGGCCCGAACCGAGTCCACCCATATCTAGAATGGGGTGCCTGCCAGAATCAATCTCTAATGGACCATCATCTACAAGAAAACATTTAGAACAACTAAAACCTTGACCCTCTTTCATGGACTTTAAAGTTTAAATCTATTTAATCCTCTGTAATTATTTCATTCAATCAACATACACACTCACAGATTTATCCAAGTGAATTTATAGAAATAGATACTATAGCACCTTACCGTATTATTTAAGAAATAATTACATAAAAATGACCAAAATAAAGATGATTTACAAAAATATGACTAATTACTAGAGTAATGATGAAATCATAGTAATTGTCTAATGTCAATTGAGGTCCAATATATCGAAAAAAGGTTTTGTTGACATCATACTAGTATGTACACTGATATGATGCATGATTGCATGATACTCGTGATATACATGAGCATTTTCTCTCTACAACCAGTTTCCTACTTTAGTAATCATTTACTCCCTCCGGTTCTTATTTAACTTTACACTTTCCTTTTCTGGATGTCCCAAACAAGTTTACACCTTATTTGACAAACAAATTTACACCAAAACAATGCAAAACAGTGACGTATGAATTCAACAAAACAGTGACGTATGAACAGTTCTAATATACGTAGTATATTAGAAGCATTATCTCAATATTTAACAGGATAAACTAATTTAACCCTTACGAAGTCTCACTCAAACCTTCCATCCAGACTGAACCTAACAAATTGAGTACAACCTTTCTTTGTGCGAAGTAGTTGGTATATTTTTCAGTTCATTTCTGTTTTGATACTCATATACAAAGTCACAATGCTGAAATAGTATTTGAGATGACATTAGACACAACTTAATGAACTGAACTTTAAACACTTCCACCAATACAACACTTTAAGATTCTGCAAAGATTCCCTCAAAGAATCTTCATTTTGATTGGAATACTTCAAGCAAATGAGCCGTTGCACAACACGGTAGATCATTTGAAAGTCGTTGTTTTGTTGGCAATTCACCTCCATTCTCTTTGCTTTCTGGCACAAGTGAAAAATGGTAAGGCATTTCCTGTTTTTCATTCCATTTTCTTTGTGGATGGCTCTTAATGAATACTAGTATGTACTAAATTTAATAGAATCTAACAATTCTGATGCCAAAGTTTTCCAAATAAAGATGAAGTTCAACAAATGGGAGGCTTTTTTCAAAGTATGTGTTGAGATTTTTCAAGTAAGGGATGACACATGGATCAATCGATTAAGCCACCCATTCATCAGACAAAAGATCCATCCATTTATTATAATTGTACAGCTGCATATCAGTTCCATTTATACTCCGTCCTTTTTTATGAATGTCAGCTGCACATATTCCTCTTAGTTGATATGGTGCCATTGACTTGGCATATTTTTCTAAATGAATGTGAAAATTTTAATGGATCTGATGTACTACAAAGATTTTTATGCAAACCAATGAATGACTAAAATTACTAATGAATTGGATTCAAACTTCTCAGTGGATGTCCGGATGAGTTACATAATAAACCATTGAATGGACTGTATGCATATGGTGGATTATATGTGTGTGTGCAGTACATAAACACTCACACACACACACAAATGGGAGGCTTTTTTCAAAGTATATGTTGAGATTTTTCAAGTAAGGGATGACACATGGATCAATCGATTAAGCCACCCATTCATCAGACAAAAGATCGATCCATTTACTATAACTGTACAGCTGCATATCAGTTCCATTTTTACTCCGTCCTTTTTTATGAATGTCAGCTGCACATATTCCTCTTAGTTGATATGGTGCCATTGACTTGGCATATTTTTCTAAATGAATGTGAAAATTTTAATGGATCTGATGTACTACAAAGATTTTTATGCAAACCAATGAATGACTAAAATTACTAATGAATTGGATTCAAACTTCTCAGTGGATGTCCGGATGAGTTACATAATAAACCATTGAATGGACTGTATGCATATGGTGGATTATATGTGTGTGTGCAGTACATAAACACTCACTCACTCACACACACACACATATTTGAAACTCTTACTTTGAACCATTAAAGAAATGATTGAGAGATGACTAGATGAGTGAGAGACCACCTTCTGTGTTATAGTAGATGTGATTCTTTTGGCACTTTCAATGACTGAACTTGGTAACCCAGCCACTCCTGCTAGCATCAGTCCATAATGTGGCACATGACATTTTCCATCTTTCAGTTGATAGAAGCATGGAAAAAGCAGTATGTCATTATAACAATGTAAATGCACATGGATATAAGATTTTAAAAAATACTACCTCCGTCCCAGGGAGAAGTTCCCAATTTCCTTTTTTGGCAGTCCCAACAAAAAGTTCTCATTTCCTTAAATGGAAAGTTATCCTACATAAAAATAGTGCCAAACAATGCAAAACAGTGCCAAACAGTGTCGAAACAGTGCCAAACAGTGTCGAAACAGTGCCAAACAGTAAAATTTACCCCTCAGTAACTTTATTTCCTTAATATGTGTGAAAGTCAACCCGGGAACTTCTCCCTGGGACGGAGGGAGTAAGCAAAGTTAGACGTTTACCTTGAAATCCATCTGGTTGTATTTCACCTCAACATGAAAATGAAGAATTTTCACATTTGGGTAGAGAGTGGCAAGCTCTGAAAGATTTTCCATATGGGTAGCAAATATAGAGCCCGTTTGGTAGCATGAAAATCGGCTGTTTTGGCTGATTCTGCTGAAATTTATGAAGTTCTGGCTGAAGTAGCTGCATTAGCTGATTCTGCTGATTTAAGAAAAAAATATCTTTATGTATATTTTATTAATAAAATAAAGAAAAAATTATATGTAAAAATAGCTAAAATGTTCTTCTACAGTAACTTCAGCCATTACAGCCAGAAAATTAACTCCAACCTTACTTTTTCTGCTTATTACACAATTCAGCACGCGAAAGCAAAAGTTACGTGTTTGGTGAAAAAGTTGGCTGATAAGCCTGATAAGCCGAAAAACAGTGTTCCAAACGGCCTCATAGTATACCTGAAAAAAGACTAGGACAAAGTTGATTAAACTTTATTTTCTGGTATACAACTCTACAAGTAGAAAAGAAGATTCTGCAGCTTGTCATTGAAATGCATCTATTATTCAACACCTAGTGGGTCCTATGCTGATCAGCGACAAGAAATTTAAAAAAAGGATCTAACATACTCCCCCCCCCCCCAAAAAAAAAAACAGACGTTTCAAAGTTCAGCTTTTTATTATTAGCTAGCTTAATCAATGTAAGAACCTTAGTATTTAGGAAAGCTCAACTATACCGCTATATACTTATTGCCATGATAGTTTGGGGAAATTTACTAAAATGGCTTGCTGCTTTGCTACAGAGAATTGTTTTTACTTAAAATGAAAGCAATCTTTTAAAACCACATTTTTCCCTTTGAGATAAAGAACAAACAGGTCTGTTTTGGACTGAGTGAGTATATGAAAGGAGTACAAATCGACAGACAGTATACATTAACCTAGGCTCTCTGCAAGTTGTACTCATATTCCAAGGTCCAATAAATACTTTCTGAGAAGTGGAAACCCAACATATTTTAATGAAGTGGAGATTGGCGAATATTAACTAATATATGTACAAAGATGGGGGGTGGTTACATCATGATGCTTGGTGCAGTTTAAGGAAACGTAATCCAGGGGACCATAGAAATTGCTAAGAGTGATCCTAGATGCCTTTCATCCTCAAACACAAGAATGCTCTTCATGCTTTAATTAAATGGCGTAGAGATATTACACTTTTAGTGCCATTATATGCTCACAGCAGCTCCAAGCCATTGCAAATCCATCAGACGAAGATGTTGCTCTCCCCAACTCATCCATCACAACAAGACTTCTGCACTCAAGAACTAACTTTTAAGTTGTTTACAATTAAAATATTAACAAATACAAACTCTTTTCTGATCATTAACAAGATGATTAGTGGGGGATCAATACACCTTTCAGAGATGTTTTGCACTATAAAAGCTGTCTCTTTCATCTCAGTCATGAACTGCATAGGCAAATCACATAGAAGTATTAAACGTGTGTTATCTTTTGACATGGAAAATTTAGGATTAATAAATATTCCCTCCGTCCCGGTGGACTTCGCCAAATGCAAAGTAGGTGAGAAATAAGAAAAGTAAAAATTGTGTGATTGAGATTTGTGCATAGGAGAGAGAAATGTGAGAGAAATGTGCAGAACCACAAATTAGTTGCTTTAATAGAAAACTGACAAATTTTTTTGGGACAATCAAAAAGGGAAATTTGGCAAAGTCCAATGGGACAGAGGTATTACTAAATAGAAGAGAACACAGATAGTTGGGATCTTGGTCAAGTACTTCTAATTGCATATCATTATGTGAGCTAACATTTCTGATGTTAATCCACAATAAACATTAAAGCCTCGTTTGGTTGAAGCAAGAAAATGAAAGTGGAAGAGTGCTACGTGCTTGGTTGGGATTTGGGAAAGCTATGGGGGAAGGCAATGAAAGTGTACGAGGTATAGACTCTTCCAAACTCCTCATATGTCACACTCCCTCTTTTTTGGGTCTTCCGGAGTAGTTAATTTGTTTTCTCTTTATTGCCTTTTCAACTTTTTTTTTATCAAAATAGTGCAAATACACTATTACGTTTGTACATACAGGTATCTAACTTTCTATACTTTTAATTGCAACAAGGCTAAAGGGTCAAATAGGCCCTTGAACTTAGTGATGGCAACGGGCGGATCGGGGCCGGGTACACATAAAACCGAAACCGCCCCGTTGGATAAATGTTTGCCCCAAAACCGCCCCATTACCCATTCGGATAATTTTTATTTGAACCGTACCCGCCCCAACGGGGAATCGGTTTATCCACGGGTAACCGTTTCCCCAAATGATACCATAAAACTACTTTTTTGGGAAAATAAATAACCAATTTCTAATCCTATTTGTTATTTATATATTCAAAGCACCCTAAAACATACAAAAGTAAATATTTAAGCAATCAAACAGACTGGCCTAAATTCATTAGTATGACATGCACCTAATATCTCTTGTAACATAATAAAAAAATAGTAATCAATCCAGAATCCAAATTCCAAAATCAAGTTTAGGCCTATATTTAGTTTTAGGCCTAAAAAAGTACTCGTAGTATACTTTTTAGCATTATTTATATGACACTCGTACTCTGTATATATAATATTTAGTATACACAATTTAGCATATATACTTATTATTCTTATATATAAAAAGTTATAATTCATTAATAATGTTACGGATCGGGTAACGGTGCGGGTACCCGCACCATTAGTGAACGGGGCGGTTTTGGGGCGGTTTCGGGGCGGATAACGGGGCGAATTAGTATAGAACCATAACCGCACCATTAACCATTTAAAAAATTCGGGTATTCCCCGCCCCGTACCCATTCCCCAGTCAAACCGGTTTTCCCCAGTTTGACCAAATCGGTTCGGTGCGGGTATCCAATGGGTCGGCCGAAATTGCCATCTCTACTTGAACTAACTTAAAGTGCTCAATTAGCCCCTTATATAGGAGGTTCTGCCCGGCCGTCGCCAATTGGGGTGGTTACCGGTGGATTTTTTTGATGAAATTTTTGAGCATCTTCTTCATTAAGTCTGGTATACCCATACCAAATTTCAGCTAAAAATTCAACCGGGAAGGCAGTCAAATGATTTTTTATAGATAACTGCGCAGTTAAACAGCAGTACATTTCGGAAAAACATTTGACTGCCTTCCCGATTTAATTTTTAGCTGAAATTTGATATGGGTAAATTAGATTTAATAAAGAAGATGCTCAAAAAATTTCATCAAAAAATTCAACCGGGAACCTCCCCAATTGGCGATGGCCGGGCTGAACCTCCTATATAAGGGGCTAATTGAACACTTTAAGTTAGTTCAAGGGCCTATTTGACCCTTTAGCCTTGCAACAATAATGTTCAAAAATAACAACTTCATATACTATTTTAAAATAATATTTCTTCCTTGATCCATTCAACCAAACATAGCATCTTTCTGACCTCTCCCGTTTTCCTCCCTTCCCTCCCCTTTTCTGAATATGACTTTGAAGAAGCACAACCGCTATGCAAAGATAAAAGTTATATGAATTATTCAATATTTTCTAATGAATCAACATGTACACAAAATAATAACATGATATAGTACTCTAGAAGCTCATACTGTGCTACAGTTATACTCAAAACAGTCAGCAGTTCCCATCCGTGTGAATATGCGATCAAAAACCCTCAAATTGGCAAAGCGTGCACATCCAATTTGAGCAAGAATGACAATGAGACATACTTGTTGAAGATATGTACTTTTGCCGCTCCTACAAAAAATATAGAATTATGCTCTGGAAATTGGAAAAATGCGTCTAAACCAAAATCATAATTAAGATACTCTAAGCAGATTCATTTAATGGTTTAACACCTAACCTTACAATATTCAGTTTTTTGAATATGAGCAACTTTGTAATAGTCATGCCAAATAATAGACATTTCAATTGTAGCCATGTAGGATTTCTTACATGTCAGGCCCAATCACGATTCCCATATTTGATGCTTCAGATAGAAATATATTATTGGGCTGTAAAGGAGAAACATATAATCATTTTTTGTTCAAGTTCAGAAAATAAAGAAACTCAACCAGGCAAGTGAAGTAAATAAAGAGATATTTTACAATGAAATCATTGTGTATGCTTTCTATAATGGGGTGCCTGCCAGAATCAATTGCTAATGGACCATCACCTACAAGAAAACAGTCAGAACAATAAAAACCTTGACCAACTTCATGTACTTTCTATTTAACCCCCTATGTAAATATTTTGTTCAATCAACATATACATTCACTGATTTATCCAAGTGAATTTATACAAATAGATACTACAGTACCTTACCACAATACTTACATGTGAATTGAGGTCTAATATATCGATCAACAGGTTTTGTTGAAATCATATGAGCAAATGAGTTAACTACCATGTCTAAAAGGCATAGGACTTCAGAAAGAAGTGTGAGCATGGAAACATCCTGCCGTATAACATCCATTAGCTCTGTACAACAGTAAAGGAGGGAGTGTCTTTTAAATAAATATAGTAGTAGTTTGAAAAGAATGAAGAATAAAGTACTTCTGTTGAGTCATCAAGTGGACAGATAGCATTACCACGGACTACAGCATTCAATATTACCTTCTAAGCAAACCTCCATCCTTATATAGCATTCCTTAGTTGCAGACTTGTTGCGCACATTCAAGTGCATGGTAAGCAATGAAAAAAAAATCAATCATCTTGAGTTTATCTTTCCATATAAATACACGGGCTGATGGTGCAGTTAATAGCCTTTTCATCCCCTATGCAAACATCTTTCGACTAAAACATCAATACTCATACTAGGAATATATCAAAACTCCAAAATATTCAAAACGAAAGTAGCATTGGCACATTTTAGGACCCTAAATTTGACACGCTAGTCCCATTAAGCCTCTGAACTTCTAACTTTTTAAGTGGGCCTATTGACTAGATCATTCGTAAACTTCAACCAATTAAACCTCATTTTCAGCTCCGTCGAGTTTGTGTAATCATGTAGTTTCACACGCAAATTTTCACCACTTGCACAACCCACACCATATCCCATATGTACCAAATGAATTTAGTGCATTGGCACATTAATGCCCATAGACTTCAAATCAGGCATGTCAATAATCAGGCTTGTTAATCGCAGGCTCACTGTCAAGGCAAGTCGTTTAGATCCCTGTTATTGCAGTCTGAAGAATGAATGGTTTTAGTTGAGGAGCTAAAGTTTATTCCTGACCTCTCCTGTTTTCCTCCCTCCCCTCCCCTTTTCTGAATATGACTCTGAAGATGCACAACCGCTATGCAAAGATAAAAGTTATATGAATTATTCAATATTTTCTAATGAATCAACAAATACACATAATAATATGGTTTAGTACTCTAGAAGCTCATACTATGCTACAGTTATACTCAAGACAGTCAACAGTTCCAGGAGTTCCCATCAGTGTGAATATGCGACCAAAAACCCTCAAATTGGCAAAGCGTGCAGGTACATAGCATCCAATTTGAGCAAGAATGACAATGAGACATACTTGTTGAAGATACGTACTTTTGCCGCTCCTACAAAAACATATAGAATTATGCTCTTGAAATTGGAAAAATTGGAAAAATCCTCAACTAAAACCATTCATTCTTCAGACTGTGACAGGGATCTGAACGACTTACCTTGACAGTGAGCCTGCGATTAACAAGCCTGATTATTGACATGCCTGATTTGAAGCCTATGGGCATTATTATGCCAATGCACTAAACTCATTTGGTACATATGGGATATGGTGTGGGTTGTGCAAGTGGTGAAAATTTGCGTGTGAAACTACATGACTACACAAACTCGACAGAGCTACAAATGAGGTTTAATTGGTTGAAGTTTACGAATGATCTAGTCAATAGGCCCACTTAAAAAGTTAGAAGTTCAGAGGCTTAATGGGACTAGCATGTCAAATTTAGGGCCCTAAAATGTAACTATATTATTTTAGTTCTGAATATTTTGGAGTTTTGATATATTCCTAGTATGAGTATTGATGTTTTAGTCGAAAGATGTTTGCATAGGGGATGAAAAGGCTATTAACTGCACCATCAGCCCGTGTATTTGTATTTTTTTTCATTGCTTACCATGCAGTTGAATGTGCGCAGCAAGTCTGCAACTAAGGAATAGCTATATAAGGACGGAGGTTTGCTTAGAAGGTAATATTGAATGCTGTAGTCCGTGGTAATGCTATCTGTCCTCGAAATTGCATAAAAAGGGTCAAATAAGTCCTTATTTACTGTCCGGATGTTCCCATTTGGGGCGGTTCCCGGTGGAATTTTTTGATGAATTTTTTTGATAACTTTCTGGAACAACCAAACAGCATCTTGAAGCCTGTGGTGCAGAAAAAGCCCTTTCAGTAAGGTGCTGAACAAAATCACATCAAGTACTAGACCCAGCTTGAAATGGATTCCTAAAATAGCAAATGCAAAATCTACTTTGTGCAAACGGGCAAGGAAATTGGCAGCAATGTTCAGTGTGAATTCATCTATCAGAAGGCCGGAAACAAAAAAAATCTCGAAATAGAGAGACAGTCTCAAGGTAACAACCCATATTGACAACAGCATTCAAGAGGTGGTTGAATTTCACGATGGGAGGACGAGGTCTCGTCCAGCTTAATAATACTCGCAAACTTAGATTTACTGAGTCGAGAGTAAGTATCTTGAATTTTCGGCACAACAGGAACATCATAAAAACTGCAGGAGGAGTTAAAGAAGGGATGGGTAAATGGACGTTACCCGGTGATAATTGTCTCCATGACCAACCGAAAAAGTGCCCGGGAAAGCCATTCAATTTCTTCATTTTTCAGGCATGCTTCTTAGCTGTTCCAAACCCACATCTAGAGGGGTCTCCCTCTCTGGCTCCGTTTTGGTAGAGCACTATTTACCCGTGCAGGGAGATCACGCTGAAAGTGTGTCAAAGATCCACAAAAAGCAGGCGAGACCCATAGATAGTCATGCCATTGATCTTCTTGCTGTTCCAAAACTACATTCAGAGTTCTCTTTGCCACTTTGATAGCGCTGGGCGGTCAAGGATTGAAAGTAGGGCTGCACAAAATAATACGAACCCGCATAACCAGCCCGACCCAACCTTACCCAACCCTATTTAATCGGTATTTGATTTTAAAAAATATTCATGTGTTAAATATGTACGAACCCGCACTTAATGGCAGGGTTGCGGAATTGAATTCTCAACCCCAATAGTAGCCGACCCAGCCGAATGTTCATTTTCCTACTATTTTGCTACAAGGTTTTTTTGGATAATCTATTATCTATTACTCCCTCCGTCCCAAAAACAACTTCCCACTTTCCTTAAATGGATGTCCCAAAATTAACTTCCCACTTCAATACTTTCCTTATTTGGCAAATTATCTACATCAAAAAAGTGAAAAACAGTGCCAAACAGTGTTTAAAAAGTGCCAAACAGTGTTTAAATAGTGCCAAACAGTGCACTCTACAGTAAAGTCAAATTTATTTCCTAAATATGTGTGTAGGTCAAACCGGGAGGTTGTTTTTCGGGATGGAGGGAGTATAATATAATACTCCCTCCGTCCCCTTTTAATTGGACGGGAGATGGTGGCACGGGTTTAAGAAAAGAAATAATGGCACAATTATTACGTCACACCTTTCATAACACAAAAACATGATTGAATTAGATTTTGACAAAACAGTGACTAATCTACGACTTCTCTTCTCGAAAAACTTCCGCATCTCCTTCATCCGCTCTGCGCACGAAACCCATGGACGACAGCTTCTCTCCCCATCAACAAATCGAACGCTGCTGGGAAGAAGGATCCTTCGATCTCCATCGTCCAACCCACGGCAAGGATCGATCGATCTCCATCGTCCTCCATCTTCCAACTCACAGCAAGGATCGATCGATTGATCTTCATCACTCCTCCATCGCTGAACTCACTTCCGGTCATTGAGATCTGCTTGGTTGTCGCAGGTCTTGGTGCTAGGGGTTGAGATCTGCGTTCGGCGATGCGGCGGCGAGGTGGCAGGGGAGCGGCGACGCGGGTAAATTTGGACTGCTTGTGTTCCGGGTGATGGTGAGGCGGTTGGGGAAGGGGCTAGGGTCAAAAGGTGGACTTAATACGTAGTTGGCCGCTGTGAAAGGGGGCTGGGGTTGACAGAGGAGGGGAGGGGCTTTGGCTGGCTGGGGAGGGTGCAGGTGGGGGTGGTGGACACCTGGGCTGGTGGGATGGGTTTGGAGTGGTGGGCAATGGGTTTGGGTTGCTGGGCAGCAGGGCTGGTGGTCGCCGGGGGCTGTGGCCGGTGGGGCTAGGCAGTGGAGCGGTGCAGCGGCGGTAGTTGGGCGGTGTCGGCGGTGGAGGGGATGGGCTGGGGGTGCAGGGGAGGGGGCCGGGGGTGCAGGGGAGGGGGTGGGGTGCACGGGTGGTGGCTAAAGTGACACGGGCGGTGGCTAAAGTAACATGAGCGGTGGCTAAAGTGACACGGGCGGTGGCTAAAGTGACACGGGCGGTGGCTACAGTGACACGGGCGGTGACTAAAGTGACACGGGCGGTGGCTACAGTGACACGAGCGGTGGCTACAGTGACACGGGCGGTGACTACAGTGACACTGGCGGTGGCTACAGTGACATGGGTGGTGGTTGTAGTTACAAAAAATGAACAAGCAGTGACATAAAATTTTTGCAGTTACATCATGTTTTCTAATTGCACATATATGACCTTCTTGATCACTTTTTTGTCTCTTTTTAAAACTGGTCACTTTTTGGGTATTTGGTTCAAAATTAGTAATATCCAAGTAAAAACCCCTTAAGAAAAGTGAGTTTGTGTGGTTGATATTAATTGATAAAGTAAGAATAAAGTAAGAATGATTTTGAGCCACACAAAGTTTACCAAATAAGGTATGGGGCAATTAAATAGGGACATCCCAATATGATAAAACGGGACATATAAAAGGGGACGGAGGGAGTAGCAAATAGCAAATTGATTTTGAACAGTATTCCCGCCCAAATGTACTGCAAGACCATTTTGCTATGCCTACAGAGAATGCATTGGATTATTATTTCATTTAATACAATAGCAAATCTGTCTTGATACATTGAATTGATCGAATGAATGATGCTCTCAATTAATGCACTAACAGTTTGTTTCAATGTTTTGGTTACAAGTTATGCATATGGACGCCATAGTTATTAATTAGCTAGCCTTGGGAATATGCAATTTTCGAACAGTAAACTGCACGCTGGAACACGAATAGCCACTTTACATAGCATTCTCGGTGTATAAATTTCGGGAGCCTATTGAGTTTCCATATGCAATTTTTAAACACTGAACTACTGAAGAGCACACTAGAACATGAGTAACCTTCATATATGAATAGGAAGCTCTCTTCAGGGTACTCTACAACAATAGAAGTCATGTGGCAACTCATGTGTGACATCTCTTTGAACCCAAAAGATTTTCTGTCTTGGCTTGACATTAGAAGTTGTCAACGCATTGGATCAATATTTGCAAATAGAGAAGTAAGAGAGTGAGGCTTATATTTCTTCAAAAAAAAAGAGTGAGGCTTATATATGGTGTATTTAAACATGTACTTTTCTATTCTAATGTTTGCAGAATAAAAACATCTAACAAGTGTTTATGAAATATGAAGTATATGACTTCTATTGTTTATATTATGCTTATCATTTTCCAATACACTTTTAACACATAAATAACTGAACATCTTAACTGTATTTCAGAGTGAACTCTTCAAAGTCAGAATTTGCAAATAAAAATGATGATTATGTTGGCATATGAACATTTGATCTTCAAATTCAAAATATATCTTACGGAGTATTTTTCAAGGTGGTTAAATAGTTGCTATAATTCGTACCATTCAAATGAAAGTATCCTACTCAGATATACCGAATATGCATACAAGGATATGGAGAGAAGTGAAGTGAGAACTGAAATATCTGTCTTCTGCTTTCATTTGGAAAATACGTAGTAAGACATAGCTGCCATGCTTACAAAATTTGCGAAGTGTAATGTTAAACCAAGCAAAATTGATGTGACTCCCCATCAAGGCAACAAACAAAATCAAGAAACACAGTAGAAACGAAATTATATATAAAAAAGAAATAGTTTAAAAAAATGAATTGGTACTTAACTTGGAAAAACATTTATTGAATTATACGCTCAACTTAGATAGAATCGTTAATGATAATTGCTGATTTTGTGGGTAGAATTAACACACAGAGATATGGAATGCTCGTGGGAGAAATTAGGACAAGACAGAAATAGGAGACTAACGTGATGTCTCAGCTGAGACTCTATAGACAAGCTCTAAATTGTCTAAATTGATAAATGAATATTCTTATATATCGACCAGAAAAAAACATTCAGTTCTCAGTTCTCATTTAAATAACTATGAGTCTATGACTATGTATGACATTTTGGTTGTATTTTAAAAAATACAAAACTTGTGAAACAAATAATTATTCTTATTGATATCTAACTAAAAGAAACACATACGCACGCATTTAAATTATAGGTTATGGTCCAGAATCACATTGCTTGCTCAAACTATTTCACCTTTAAAAGTAGAAATTAAAATTGAAATTATTCCATACATACTTTTAGTAGTAAGCAATATTATATAAAAAAAATACGTATTTTATGAAAAACACTTAGAAATATTAGTAATATTTGTACAGAAATTCAAATAAGCGTATTTAAAGAATATTGTACCTTAAAAATAACGTAATGTTTCACTAATATATCCCTTAAAAATATTAGTAATACAAATAAGCGTATTTAAAGAATATTATCCCTTAAAAAATACCGTAATGTTTCACTAATATATGCTCCCACTCCAAGTGAATTTTATATCAAAGATAAAATATATGAGATCTGTGGTACTTTCTAGGAGGTAGCATTTTCAAAACAAGAAAATAGAGTGAAATAAAAAATTATATTATCAACCAACAAAGGAAATAGTTTGAAGAATCCATAAAAAAAACAAAAAAAAACTGGAGCTCATTTTATGGATTCTTCACAATAAAAATATACGCAGTAATATAATAGCTCATTTTGTAACAATGACTTTAGAATGAAAAAATAAAAAAGAATTTAAAACCATCTTAAGGAATGGATGCGATTCATACTTCAATATAAAACTCTATTCTACATGTAGGGCTGGACTCGGGCCGGGCGGCCCGAACCGGGCCCGACCCGGCCCGGCCACTGTAGCAACCGGCCCGACCCGGTCTAGCGGGCCTCAGGCGGTCCAGGCCTACCCGGCCCGGGGGTAGGGCGGTCCGGGCCTAACGGCTCTTTTTTTTAAAAAAAAAATGTTTTGGGCTGTCAAACGGCTCCAAACGGCTCTATAGCCGTTGGAGGGGGGTGGGGGGGTGGGGGGGAGAAAACAAAAATCTATTTATACTCCTATTTTCTATACATTTTTTACACCTTCTTCATACAATCCTACTCTCTAATTCTCTATTCTCTCAAATCTCAATCTCTAAAATCTTCATTCATCTCCATCTTCATCTTCTCCAATTATCTCTACATATATATTATTTATATAAATATTATTATATCTACTTATATATTTATTATCTACTTATATATACATATATTACATTACTAATATTTATTATCTACTTAATATATATTTATTATCTTCTAATTATCTACTTTACATATATATTATATATATTATATAACCTATATTCCTTATCTACTTAATCTCTACTTATTATTATATCTACTTATATATTTATCATCTACTTATATATACATATAGTACTTTACTAATATTTATTATCTACTTAATATATACTTATTATTTTCTTAATATTTAATTTGATATCTAATTATCTACTTTACATACATATATTATATTCCTTATATCTACTTAATATACACTTTATATATTAAAGTATTCAATATAAGTGTATTACTCATCTTATAGTAGTATACTTATATATTATATACTATAAACATTATATATAAAATATACTTATATATATATATATATAACATTATATAGATATATTCGAATTACTATATATAGTAGTATTATATATTCGAATTTCGAAGTATATTATACTATATTCGAATTACTATATATATTATACTATCAGGTCCCTCCAGAGGGACGGGAGGGACCGTCCAAACTTTACTGTTTGGGGCGGTTCCCGGTGGAATTGTTTGATGAAATTTTTTTAACATGTTCCTCATAAAGTCTAGTTTGTCCATACCAAATTTCAGCTCAAAATTCTACCGGGAAGGCAGACAAATAAATTCTTGAAGCTTACTGCACATTCTGCGCATATATAAAGTGCAGTAAGTTTCAAGAATTTATTTGACTGCCTTCCCGGTCGAATTTTGAGCTGAAATTTGGTATGGACAAACTAGACTTTATGAGGAACATGCTCAAAAAATTTCATCAAAAAATTCCACCGGGAACCGCCCCAAACAGTAAAGTTCGGAAAATCAATATGGCAACGCGCCCCCTCCCCCGACCCAAACATCTTCATCTAAAGGAAAATCACTTTTTAAATCTGCATTTGGCAATCTTATGAAAAAAACTAAAACAACTAACACTACTGAACAAAGCACAATTAATGAGATTGCTTTGTATACTAACTATGAGGTTGAGTTTGTAGAAAATGAAGAATTTGACGTCCTAAAGTGGTGGAAGTCAAAAGAAAGAATGTTTCCGATTTTAGCACGGATGGCTAAGCAAGTACTATCAATGTCGGTTTCAACAGTTGCCGTGGAACAAGAATTTAGTTCGGCCGGCAACGTCCTAACTAAATCGAGAACGTGTTTGAGTGCCGAATCTCTTGAGACGCTTATATGCTATCACGATTGGTTGAAGGCAAGACGTAGAACTCAAGAAGTTAGCATCACCCCCTCCCAAGACTTTATGGATGAATCAACCGAGGGTGGTTCTACCTATGCCGGAGATTCCGATTGATTAGTATTTTACAATTTATTATTTTATCCTCAATTTTCTATTGTAATTTGTCAACTTGTAGATTTGTAGTTCATATTTCAAATCAATATACATTATATTTTTTTATATGTCACAATTCTCAAATTATTCAAGTTACAACTTACAACTTAGAAAGTTAGAAACTTACAATTAATTATATTATATTATTATTACTTATTACAAAATGTATTAGAATTAATTGTTCTCAATTCTCAAATGTAATTCCTATTTCACATAAATGTACTTGAAGATTGTTTTATAATATCCAAAAAGATGTATATTTTAACATTAAAAAAATATATATATACAGGCCCGACCCGACCCGGCGGTTCACCCGACCCGGGGCCCGGCCGGGTCACCCGGCCCGAATCGGCACCCGTCCAACGATATGTTCTAGAGCTTATTTAGATATTTTTTCTCTATTAGTTTCTCGTAGTGTTTAACCCTTCACGGAAAAAAACAAGAAAAAAAAAACATGAAAAACACTTTTTATAGATGAAAAAGATGGACCCTTTTAGCTCAATTCTTGTAACAGTTGTAAGAACACCTTGCCCTCTTTGCCCAAAAAAAAACACCTTACCCTCAAACTCCTTATCTTTGAAAATAATATATGAATTACACTGTCTCTAATTCTTCTATCAGTGTAAAGAAAGCGAATATGTAGGGCAATTTATTCTGGCTAATATTCTTCCTATTCATTGCCTACATTATTTGGCACATTCTAATTTTGATACCATAACTAGAAGAGCAAGGATATGTTTACATTCATTGCCTACATTTATTGGCACATTTGGATGCGACCTACAACTGTTTAAAAAGCTTAAGTTCTTTTAAACATCCAATAACTACATGACACGTGTGACGTATGAATAATGAATTCAACCAAACAAAATGCAAGGACTGAATGTGAAATTAAAAACATTGTAGGTCTTTTCGAGGGCGGCTAAGTTCTCATAATGATATACGTAGTATATGTAGTATATTAGAAACTTATCTTCATATTTAACAGGATATAAACTAATTTAACCCTTACGAAGTCTCTCTCAAACCTTCCATCCAGACTGAACCTAACAAATTGAGTACAACCTTTCTCTGTGCGAAGTACCTGGTATATTTTTCAGTTCATTTCTGTTTTGATACTCGTATACAAAGTCACAATGCTGAAACAGTATTTGAGATGACATTAGACACAACTTGTTGAACTGAACTCTAAACACTTCCACCAATATAACACTCTTTAAGATTCTGCAAAGATTCCCTCAAAGAATCTTCATTTTGATTGGAATACTTCAAACAAATGAGCCGTTGCACAACACGGTAGATCATTTGAAGGTCATTGTTTTGTTGGCAATTCACCTCCATTCTCTTTGCTTTCTGGCACAAGTGAAAAATGTTTAGGCATTTCCTGTTATTCATTCCATTTTCTTTGTGGATGGCTCTTAATGAATACTAGTATGTACTAAATTTAATACGTAGTATAATCTAACAATTCTGATGCCAAAGTTTTCCAAATAAAGATGAAGTTCTCAACAAATGGGAGGCTTTTTTCAAAGTATATGTCGAGATTTTTCAAGGGATGACACATGGATCAATCGATTAAGCCGCCCATTCATCAGACAAAAGATCCATCCATTTACTATAATTGTACAGCTGAATATCAGTTCCATTTATACTCCGTATCTTTTTATGTATGGAGATGATTGAGTAGTGCGCATATTCCTTTTAGTTGATACGGTCCCATTGACTTAGCATATTTTTCTAAATGAAAGTGAAAATTTAATGGATCTGATGTACTACAAAGATTTTTATGCAAACCAATGAATGACAAAAATTACTAATGAATTGGATTCAAACTTCTTAGTGGATGTCCGGATGAGTTACATAATAAACCATTGAATGGTGGACTGTATGCATATGGTGGATTATATGTGTGTGTGCAGTACATAAACACTCACACACACACACACACATATTTGAAACTCTTACTTGGAACCATTAAAGAAATGATTGAGAGATGACTAGATGAGTGAGAGAACACCTTCTGTGTTATAGTTGATGTGATTCTTTTGGCAGTTTCAATGACTGAACTTGGCAACCCAGCCACTCCTGCTAGCATCAGTCCATAATGTGGCACATGACATTTTCCATCTTTCAGTTGAAACTGGAAGCATGGAAAAAGCAGTATATCATTATTACAATGTAAATGCACATGCATATAACATTAAAAAATAAGCAAAGTTAGACGTTTACCTTGAAATCCATCCGGTTGTTTTTCACCTCAACATGAAAATGAAGAATTTTCACATTTGGGTAGAGGGTGGCAAGCTCTGAAAGATTTTCCATATGGGTAGCAAATATAGTATACCTGAAAAACGATTAGGACAGAGTTGATTAAACTTTATTTTCTGGTATACAACTTTACAAGTAGAAAAGAAGATTCTGCAGCTTGTCATTGAAATGCATCTGTTATTCAACACCTAGTGGGTCCCATACTGATCAGTGACAAGAAATTTAAAAAAGGGATCTCAAGTAATAAAAGAAGCATATATGCAGCTGTAAACTTGATAGAGTAACATACCCCCCCCCCCCCAAAAAAAAACAGACTTTTCAAGGTTCAGCTTTTTATCATTAGCTAGCTTAATCAATGTAAGAACCTTAGTATTTAGGATAGCTCACCTATACCGCTATATACTTGTTGTCATGATAGTTTGGGGTAATTTACTAAAATGGCTTGCCGCTTTGCTACAGAAAATTGTTTTGGACTGAGCGAGTATATGAAAGGAGTACAAATCGACAGAGTATACATTAACCTAGGCTCTCTGCAAGTTGTACTCATATTCAAGGTCCAATAAATACATTCTGAGAAGAGGAAACCCAACATATTTTAATGAAGTGGAGATTGGAGAATATTGACTAATATATGTACAAAGGCGGGAATGGTTACATAATGATGTTCCTTGCAGTTTAAGGAAACTGAATCCAAGGGACAATAGAAATTGCAAACAGTGATGCTAAAGGCCTTTCATCTTCAAACACAACAATGTGCTTCATGCTTAATTAAAAGGCAAAGAGATATTACGCTTTTAGTGCCAATAAATGCTCACAGCAACTCCAAGCCATTGCAAATCCATCAGACGAAGATGTTGCTCTCCCCAACTCATCCATCACAACAAGACTTCTGCACTCAAGAACTAACTTCTAAGTTGTTGACAATTAAAATATTAACAAATACAAACTCTTTTCTGATCATTAACAAGATGGTTAGTGGGGGGTCAATACACCTTTCAGAGATGTTTTGCACTATAAAAGCTGTCTCTTTCATCTCAGTCATGAACTGCATAGGCAAATCACATAGAAGTATGAAACGTGTGTTATCTTTTGACATGGAAAATTTAGGATTAATCAAGTAAATAGAAGAGAACACAGATAGTTGGGATCTTGGTCAAGTACTTCTAATTGCATATCATTATGTGAGCTAACATTTCTGATGTTAATCCACACTAAACATTAAACCCTTGTTTGGTTGAAGCAAGAAAATGAAAGTGGAAGAGTGTTACGTGCTTGGCTGGGAAAGCTATGGGGGAAGGCAATGAAGATGTAGACTCTTCCAAACTCCTCATATGTCACACCCTCTATTTTGGGTCTTCCGGAGTAGTTAATTTGTTTTCTCTTTATTGCCTCTTCAACTTTTTTTTAATCAAAATAGTGAAAATACATTATTACGTTTGTACATACAGGTATCTAACTTTCTATACTTTCAATTGCAACAATAATATTTAAAAATAACAACTTCATATACTCTTCTAAAATAATATTTCTTCCTTGATCCATTCAACCAAACATAGCATCTTTCTGACCTCTCCCGTTTTCCTCCCTTCCCTCCCCTTTTCTGAATATGACTCTGAAGAAGCACAACCGCTATGCAAAGATAAAAATTATATGAATTTTTCAATATTTTCTAATAAATAAAGAAACAAATACACAAAATAATATCATGATATAGTACTCTAGAAGCTCATACTGTGCTACAGTTATACTCAAGACAGTCAGCAGTTCCCATCCGTGTGAATATGCGATCAAAAACCCTCAAATTGGCAAAGCGTGCAGGTACATAGCATCCAATTTGAGCAAGAATGACAATGAGACATACTTGTTGAAGATATGTACTTTTGCCGCTCCTACAAAAAATATAGAATTATGCTCTGGAAATTGGAAAAATGCGTCTAAACCAAAATCATAATTAAGATACTCTAAGCAGATTCATTTAATGGTTTAACACTTAACCTTACAATATTCAATTTTTTGAATATGAGCAACTTTGTAACAGTCATGCCAAATAATAGACATTTCAATTGTAGCCATGTAGGATTTCTTACATGTTAGGCCCCATCACGATTCCCATATTTGATGCTTCAGATAGAAATATATTATTGGGCTGTAAAGGAGAAACATATAATCATTTTTTGTTCAAGTTCAGAAAATAAAGAAACTCAACCAGGCAAGTGAAGTAAATAAAGAGATATATTACAATGAAATCATTGTGTATGCTTTCTAGAATGGGGTGCCTGCCAGAATCAATTGCTAATGGACCATCACCTACAAGAAAACAGTCAGAACAATAAAAACCTTGACCAACTTTCATGTACTTTCAATCTATTTAACCCCCTATGTAAATATTTTGTTCAATCAACATATACATTCACTGATTTATCCAAGTGAATTTATACAAATAGATACTACAGTACCTTACCACAATACTTACATGTGAATTGAGGTCTAATATATCGATCAACAGGTTTTGTTGAAATCATATGAGCAAATGAGTTAACTACCATGTCTAAAAGGCATAGGACTTCAGAAAGAAGTGTGAGCACAGAAACATCCTGCCGTATAACATCCATTAGCTCTGCATATTAATAAAGGAGGGAGTGTCTTTTAAATAAATATAGTAGTAGTTTGAAAAGAATGAAGAATAAAGTACTTCTGTTGAGTCATCATGTGGACAGATAGCATTACCACGGACTACAGCATTCAATATTACCTTCTAAGCAAACCTCTGTCCTTATATAGCATTCCTTAGTTGCAGACTTGTTGCGCGCATTCAACTGCATGGTAAGCAATGAAAAAAATCAATCATCTTGAGTTTATCTTTCCATACAAATACACGAGCTGATGGTGCAGTTAATAGGAATATATCAAAACTCCAAAATATTCAAAACAAAAGAAGTATAGTTACATTTTAGGCCCCTAAATTTGACACGCTAGTCCCATTAAGCCTCTGAACTTCTAACTTTTTAAGTGGGCCTATAGACTAGATCATTCGTAAACTTCAATCAATTAAATGTCATTTTCAGCTCCGTCGAGTTTGTGTAATCATGTAGTTTCACACGCAAATTTTCACCACTTGCACAACCCACCATATCCCATATGTACCAAATGAGTTTAGTACATTGGCACAATAATGCCCATAGACTTCAAATAAGGAATGTCT
The DNA here is from genome assembly GCA_945859915.1 of Cuscuta epithymum. Classification (NCBI taxonomy): domain Eukaryota; kingdom Viridiplantae; phylum Streptophyta; class Magnoliopsida; order Solanales; family Convolvulaceae; genus Cuscuta; species Cuscuta epithymum. The sequence goes on along the minus strand of CAMAPF010000980.1, from coordinate 90,555 downwards.
ATAATCAGGCTTGTTAATCGCGGGCTCACTGTCAAGGTAAGTCGTTCAGATCCCTGTCATTGCAGTCTGAAGAATGAATGGTTTTAGTTGAGGAGCTGAAGTGTATTCCTGACACGCCTAGTAGATCAAGTTAATAGTTTACTGGCTTACATGAATTTTTCTGGAAGAAGGAAAATACTCTAGTTTGCATGCCAAATATAAGTAGAATCGCCCTTAGGATACCGAAAGTCCGAAACCCTTAGAACTGCCCTTATATAAAGGCAATTTTTCCCTCCCTCCAAATCTATACACATTGTGTCCATGCCAAAGTTGTACAATCAAGAAATATTAGCAAATGAGATTTTATGTGTTTTATAGCCGCTAGAAAAGTTATATGAATCAATGACTCCACAGTAACTCAAGATAAAAACTCCCAATGCTTATAGATACAAATTGTGGTTGTTTTAGCCTTTATCCTATACTTAATTGGGCTAATTCATACTGATATCATGGGTTTGCATTGTGATATTATCAGATTGAACAAATCACGTGCACTGATAAAGACTGCACAGTAAACCATATGTTCATCATGTATAAAAGTAATATATTCAAAGAAAAGTGTGCACAAAAACAGCACATTAACAAATTAAGTGGTCATGATTCTCACTGAAGCAAGCTCCACACTAGAGCAATGAATGTTGTTACCATGCTTCATAACCTGAAAGTTTGCAAAAGATTAAACAAAAGAGACAGCGCCAGAGTTTGCACAGTTATGGAGTTGGATAAAGCATTCCAGTTTCCAACCTGGATGAACTTGTTTGGAAGTCTTCCCTGTATACTCTTTTGTGGAATGCTAAAGTAAAAGCCTTGCCTGTTATTGAATGGGAGTTTCAAACTTGGCAGTTTAAAATCTTCACGGTACTTATTTGCAAGGTTGTGAATGGCTGTAAAACTAACACATATCAGATCAAGCTCTGTAAGTGCACATTAAAGAAACGAAATCAAAAAATAAGACATGACAAACCTTCACTAGTTTCACAGAAGGACCTTCGAGCCATATCAAGAAGTCCGTCAACTCCAGCCTTTACAGCAAAGCACTGCTGTGTTCGCGCAACAAATGGAACCCGTGTATGAAGTACGTCTTCGTCAATCACCTCCCCTAGTCTAAAGGAACCAGCTTTTTGTCATTTTAGTGTGTCACGAATAAACCTATGCTGTTTTTCAAGACAATTTTCTCGATAATACACTAAAGGGATGTACTATTAAAGTACATTAAAGCTGCTAGCCTCATCATTTTAATGACATGATTGAATTAACTACATCTTAGAACTAGTAGCATCTTCCGCGTCAAGATGGTCTAAATGTCTAATAGCAAGTTGAACAAAATAGGAACTATACATCAGAGAAATGTATAAATAGGTAGGTTTTAGTTCTTGAATAAGAAAACAATTGTCTCATGAGATAGATTTGAGGCAGGACTGATATAGTAAGACTCTGAACTGAAACCACAGTCAGTTTAACAGTATTTTTCATTCGACACCCACTGGCACCCAATTCATTTCCGTGATTTAATACAACCACAACAATACTCTTAGGGTCTGTTTGGAACTTGGAAAATGCCAGGGAAAAATTAGGAGTAAAAGTAAAACATAGGGGAAGTCTGGAAGGAGAAAAAATGTAGAGGAAAATTAAATTAAATTGCTTCGGATTTGATTCATTAAGTTTGGAAATTTATTAAACTCATTTTACTTAAATATATTATTATAAAAACTATCAAATCCAAAAGTATTACTCCCTTGTTCCAAATTGAATTGCAAAAGTTGACTGGCACAAGTGTTAAAGAAGCATAGAAATAAAAAAATCACTTTATCATTCTTCCCTTTCTTTCATAAAGAAGAAAAGAAATCCGTAAGATTTCATAAAGTAGAAAGCCGCTTCCCAACAAAGCTGTTTTCCAGAGTAAGGTACAATTGCTACAGTAAATTGGAATATGAGGAGGAGAGACAAGAGATGCTTGATATGGGTAGGTAGGATAAAGTGAACATCTACGTAAATTTGAATGGCTAGGAATTAATTCTGGCTCTAAATGTAGAGGTTAGCAGGTGTGAGCCATATAGTGTAAGGGTACATTTGTCATTATATTCCTTTCACTTTACTTAAAATTAAATAGAAAATGGAAAATCATTTTGGGACATTCAGAAAATGAAATTTTGCAATTCAAATTGGGTTTAGAGCTATATATGTATGCTTCTTTTATTGCTGTCCTTGAAATACAATGAATCATCACAACGCTATTTTACACATTGAAAAGGTCTTTTTTTAGTATAAATATGGTGACATTTACAATAGCAGTGTGGGTATAAATTACGTTTGGTTTAGTAAATTTGACTGTCCTACATACGATAGTATATTGCTACGTAAAAACAACACCATTTTGCTTATCAATTCTTCACCATTTTCCTAGTTCCAAACACAACATTAAGGAAGAAGAGCAAGGGTTCACTTCACTGCCCTACCATAAAGCATTTTGAGAACAAACAATTCTGGTGAGTGAAGAAACATGGTACTGGACTACTGGAGTCAACGTAGCCATGAAGACAAAGGCATGTTTTTTGAGTCTACCTTTTCCTTATGGATGCATATTTCTCATTTTCACATGTGGACTTGTAAACATTTATGAGCAAAAAACTCTTGGCATCTTTAAGAACCTACACATTATAAGCACACCAATTATACCTGGGCTGATGAAAACCGACACAATGACTACTATAAAAATGAGAATACACCTTGGAAAGTAGGGGCAAGGCATCCAAAGCTGTTTTCAGTAGAATAATACTTGATATCAAAATTTGGCTCCTCCGCGCATTGTCACTTACCAATACTTCATTTGTGACTTTTATAGGCTTAAAGCAGAAGTGGCAAAGGACCCTATCTGAGTGCATGATAATACTTCTCTTGTATCAGCCATAACTAAATAACAGTAAATGGGGATCAAAAGAGGTACTACCTCCGTCCTAAATTGTTTTGCAAAGTCAGCAATTTTTGGTCAACCAATGTTAAAATTAAAGCATCCCTATTGATAATTAAAATTCAATTTTAATAATTAAAATTTGGATATTTAGAAACTACATTAAAATCTCTCTAAAATTGCAAAATCCAAATTAAAATGTAATTAAGGATTGATATCCTAATTAAGTGATTAAAATGAGTCACTTTGCAATTCAATTTGGGACGAAGGGAGTATAATCTATGCTACATCGACTGATAGTTACTTCATACCTGTTTCTTTGGGAAACTTACGAAGAGCTTGAGACAAGCCAAAAAACAGCTGCTCATTGCTCATCAATTCATCCTAGGGTCATATATTCAGCAACCAGTATAGGTAAGGAATATTAAAGCAGAGGCATGATCAAAGAGTAGAATATGGTAGTCTGAGGATGGATATTGTAACAAGTAAATTTTCATGGTTGGTTAAAGAATCAAATAAGCATTGTGAAGCACAGACACTTCTAAAGAGGTTAATTATGTATGTTTGATCACGCTGGGGCCTGGGGACATGCCTAAAGTGCAACCCCCCTCTCCCCACAACATTGCTAATAACTGAGGGGACAAAAGTTTAAAAAGCATATACCTATATTATTATTAGAGTTACGATTACTGTCATTATTACTACTACCATCGTTGTTGTTATTATTATTATTATTATTATTACTATTATTATTAATATATATATTAGTTATCGTGTCCCCGCCATTCTGATCATCATCCCTGAGTATGTGTACCCTGTGACTCACGTCACTCACCGAGTCCATGTTCATGCTTCATAGCATAGGCATGAATCCCATCTTAATGAGGAACCAGAGAACTGACCAGGCAGTCAAGGCGAGCATTAATAGTTTCAATGTCCCTCAGTGGCTGCAACATGTTTGCTCGAAGAAGTCTAGTCCTGCAGAGAATTACAATTAATCAATTTGACATAATATGATAGTATGATGAATCAGCAGAATGCTATTTTAAACACGGATACAGATGTTCACCATTTCAATGTCACTGTATGTTGGCTATGTCTAAAACTAAAGAGCATTAGCAGCATGCAGCAGGTGGAGCCGTGCAAGTGGTCAAACATAGCAAGTTTTTTAATGGAAATATATATAGATAAACATAGCAGCAAAGTAGCAAGCAGTTTTTTTATAAACTTCATATGTAAGTTAAACGGGAGAACAAACTTCCTAGCAATAAGCATGATAGAGCCAGTTAGTCCTTTCATGTTGCACATGAGCTACCATAAGTGCTAATCTGTAGCTATGTGCTCTGATGCTCTCTGTGGTTAAATATCTCATGTAGGATTAAGAAATGTATGCTGATATAAAAATTAGCTTTATTGAAGAAAGACATGAATATCAGAATATGTCATAAGCAGGGAAACTCAGTTAAAGAGCTTCCACATGTGCACAATTTGAGAAAGGGACAGGCCAGATTGCCAGAATGCCATAAAACAACAAAATGCAAAATAAATCATTTGTCTGGCAGTTGGCATACCCTCCAAATGTTCTGGTTGTCTTAAGCATTTGGAATAGGCTTCTCTTCTTATTGTTTGTCCCCAAAAGGCTAGTGTGCATTGGCTCTATTATCTCCAGGTTCTGGACACTGATAACAAATAAAAAGTATTGCATCCAGATCTAATGTTTTTCCAACACTTGCCACCACAACTAACCCACTACAAGAAGACGTACAATGGATGATAAAGGATTTTAGTTGCAGGTGTGATGAAGGAGACTTATGGATCAATATTCTACAGTAGTACAAAAGAAAAATTGTTATTAACAACTGAACCTGGTAGAATCAATATTCATGTGGTCAAATGATCCATTAAAAGTGACCTGGAACAAGGACAGAATAAACTGCTTAGTCTCACCCCCAACGGACATACAGAAACAAGAACATTGGTTTCAGTTTGATCTTGAAGTGCAGATTTATTATTTGGTATGTCAGAATTAGGAGTGCAAACGAATGCTTGATGCGTTAGAAGTATATCAAACATTACTCAAGTATACATGTATGAGGTACACATATACATATTTATTTATTTATTGTACAACAACATCCAATTTTTAGTCCCAAAAGATTTTGGGGTCGGCTAACATGAATTTATAGATGATATCGCAGGCAAAAGAAAAAGAAAGATAAGAAAGATGCAAAGATAAGGTATGATAAAAAAACGGATAAAAAAAGATACGATAAAGTAAAGATAAAGATAAATATAAGATAAAGATAAAAATGATAAAATAAAAAGGATAAGAGGATAAAGAAGATAAAAGGATAAAAAAAGATTATAACTTCTGCACTCTGACTATATTCATTCACCTCAGAGACTTCCATGAATCAGCATGCAGGTTTTCAAAAGGTGAGCAACAAAGTATAACCAGATATTGATTAATTTCCCTAGTGACTTTCAAACCATTTCCATCAGTAGTTGTCATGCTTCCTGTGCAGATGACATGTAGAAATCTGAAGCCTTTCATAGAGGTTTCCTTTCCTACACACTTACTTCAAGGTTGGGTAAAGCGTGACTGCATGAGAAAGAAGCGCTTACCAGCAATGAGTGGCTTGTAACAATGATCCCTTTCTCCGCTTCGGTCCTATGCATGACAGAAACCACATTTTTGTTGGGATCTATATAGCTCAATCAAGAAAATAAAACAAAACACAGATTGAATTTTCATATTCTTTACAAGAATGGTGACCCTGCGTTTGCACCTTGGTTCATAAGATTTACAGGCCATCCAGCAGAATAATAGATCATTACTATAATACTATCTGATAGGTGAGAGCTTCAGAGTTCAGATGCATATGTAGTTAGATATTACTTGTTACATTACGTACTCATTACACAATTACACCATACTGACTTTGAATTAGTCAAATATAAACTTAGACAGAAAATTTGAAAAGCACAATAATCAGAAAATGTTCAGACATCAGTCATCATAAATGAAAATGTTGTGTCCAGAAAATATTGATAAAATGAGAGGCACCACTATGTGTCTTTGTTAAATTTTATTTGTTCTGCAAGAAAAATATACTAAATGACTGAAGGCTTATAATTACATACTCCGTATCTGTCAAAAACCATAAAATAAAATTTGTCAGGAACTATCAGTACTTGTTCAAGAACATTTTTTTCAATCACAGCTAGAATAATATAATGAAGGGTGAACATTTGATGTAAAATTTTAAAATACCACTTAATGATTGCTGCTGCGGCACCCAAGCATAAATAGTATTGTTTGTAGTACGAGTCCAAACCCAGTGCAGAGGGTTCCTTCGCAGCTAAGTTTTTAATTACACCAGCTCCCTTAAAATATCACTAGTTTAGAAAATAGTAACCCTCGAACAATCAATATAAATGGAATGAGGACGTTGAATTGTTTATGGTTTAAATTACCCTGATATCATCAAACGATCCACGCGCCATTGTGACCTGCAGACACCCAAATATGTATGTATATAAATCCCTCAGCATAATACATCTACGAGTAGAGGTGCATTATGTTCAGAGGAACTTGCCTTCCTGATTGTGGAATAAAATCTGTCTGCTAATTGTGAGACTCCAACCATGCCATCAGCAGCCAATCTATTTGGGGGGACAATGATTACCATAGGTTCATAGAAATCCAGCAGTGTCTTCGTATTCTGATAGGAGCTGCTAGTCTCAATGTACTGAGAAAGATGCAGAGAAGCTGATCTCAGATCAAAAGCAGCTACCCCAACCTGTGATAAATCAGTGTTTAACTGAGAGATGCTCAAGTTCAACATACATTGAGCTCAAAAAAGTATAATGAGCAAAAGAAATCAATAACTGGAATCAACTTGACAAAAAACATTGTGTAAATGGATGCAGTCAAGTACAGCGAATAAATTGCATCAAAATAGAGTATCGCTTTTAATCCAGACGTGTTAGAAACAATGTAAGCAATTACTCCATATCAACTCGTAGGCAATCGATCCACGTTTAATTTCTCTCAATGAAAACTCGTACTCCTCATGGAAAATATGCCATAACACATAAATGAAAAGGTTGATTTGATCCATGAGAAAAATAGAAGTTATAGGAGACAACACTTGAAGGGCTTATCCTGGGTACTGTGCACAGATACGTCACAAGCTCGTGTAAATGTGCAATACAAGGTGAGAGATGGAACCTCCTTGGCGCGGTTCTCAATGAGACCGATCACGAAGCTCGATTTCTCCCCATTCTCGTCCTCCATGATGATAACTCTGCTCAGCTCAATCTCAGTAGTGCAGCGACAGTTCTTCGCTGGTTTATATATGCGCGCCAATTCCGGCGTCCTGCAAAATGAGATTTATGCCCTTGTGACTTGTGAGGCTAACGGCAACCTCTCGGTCAATAAATCTGATACAGGGAGTATTACCTACACGGAGAATTTATCGAAAAGGGCCGAAAAAGGTTGAGTATTTTGAATCTACCCGGCCTTCTATTACATTATTAGGAAATGGTGTAATTACATAAGGACCCTTAATAAAACGACACCATGAACTTAAAAACGACTGTCTATCCGATTTCGAAAAACGGGAAACGGCTTGTTGGTCCCACCAGCTTCCACAATCCAACTTCCGGAATCCCAGCTTCCCCTTCCCACACACTTCATCATTCACTATCAGTCGAAATCGATTTCGGTCGAGCTCCGGGTTAGGGCAGAAGCATTTTCGATTTCCAGCACAAGCATTCCTCGATTTCTACTTCGACTTCGACGAGGAGCATTCTTACATCTCCTTCCATCATCATGAAGTGCAAAAGTCCTACGGTTCCTCTTGGGAAAAGCCAAGCAAGACGGCGACTTGTGAAAGCATCTGAAGTGATGGAAGCCAAAGATGAACTCAATATTCAGGTAAATGTTAGATTATTTATGATTGCTTGAGAGCGATACTTGGTTCTTTAGAAAGCTAGACGTGGTAATTTCTCAAATGAAAGCTATAGATGTTCATTCGAATCCGAACTCAACTTAGTCGACCCAAATCATGTTTGATTATTTTGAAAACGCAATGCATGTTTCTCACTATTTTTTCTAAGTAAACATACCTACCAATTATACAAGTATCATTGGTGGTTAATCCGGAGTGAATTTCTGTAAAATCATTTGGTCGAACTAAACATACATTTTTTACCAATCTTAGTCGAAACGGAGTTGTAAACCATTGGTTCGACCGTATCTTAGTCGAACATCTGTAATTTTTTTTATATGCAGGTTCCTTCCTTGCCTCCTGTGGTGGACTGCTCGTTGTTCCCGAGCATGAAGCTCACAGTAAGGCAAAAATTGGATGAATTTATAGAATTAATTTTCGACAATCTTGGTGAGTTTCCCAATCTCATGGGTGCATTTAGGTCGAGTGTATTTGGGAAATACATTGATGTTGAGTTCATCCCTGTTCCATTACATTTGTGGTCAATCGTGTCTAGATTAGCCAAAATTGATATTGAATCGGAGGCATGGTTTGTCGTGAAGGGAGTTCCAGTACGCTACTCTCTCACAGAATTTGCTCTAATCAGCGGGCTTACCTGCAGCGCCCTTGCTAGCAATTATGAAGATGATTTTGATAATGATTCAAAGGCCAGATTCATTGAGAAGAATTTTGATCAAGATTTTGAGGGAGTTGTTAGCTATGAAACAGTTGTAGCTAGATTTGTACAATTGTGCACAACTTTGAAGGACCCTGAAGCTGAGGACGAACTGAAAAAGGATGCTGAAGTAGAAGTGATCAGAGTAGCAATACTCATGTTTGTAGTGATGGTCCTTCTAGCTCCTTCTAAGAGAAAAGCTCCCATTCCTGAATGGATAATTGGGAAAATAGGGGGAAAAGAAGAAAACGAGTTCCCATGGGGTACGTGGGCGTATAAGGGCTCATTAGATGCATTGAAACATATGGACTTGGAGAAAAAGCTAGATGAAATAATTGCTAAAAATAAGTCAGCAACAATGAATTTCCCTGGATTCTTAATCCCAATTTCGGTAAGGACCTTTGTTAATATCATTTGCAGATTCTATTTTGCATACTGTAATAACAATTTGTCTAGCATTTCTTGACTTTTTCAAATTTTGTTTTAATAGATATTGCTTTTTGAATGCGCCCCTGATTTTGCCGAGAAGTTTGCAATGAGACTCCCTAATTGTGTGCCTACTTTGCCGAGGTTACGTCTCTATCGTCCAAATACGACAAAAAGGATCAGCACTGAACAGGTTCAAGTGGCTGAAGAATCAATAAAGGTAAGAACATTTTCACACTTATAACCTTTGTTCGACCAGATTGTGGTCGAAAAAATAAACGTGATCGACTACTACACGGTCGATAATACGTTGTTTTGTTTATACAACTAAAAGTGAAGAACTAAATGTTTGTTACAGAGGGTGCAGAGTATTCTACTACCTGATGATTTGGAGAAAACTACTGATTGGGTCAGAAGTTTGGATCCTGTACAAGACAGTCACCCACATGTTGAGCTGGATGGATTTGTGAAATCATTAGAGAGAAAATTGGTTCTTTTTCCAGTCTCTTTGAAAAGAAAATCATGTGAGGTAAAGAGTCCTAAAGAGGAGAAGAAGCCTCCTAAAAAGATGAAGTTGCTGAGCATGAAGAAAGAAGAAGGTGTAGTGGAGGAAAAAAGAAAGAAGAAAAAGAGACACTCTCCTCCTCAAACCCCTATTGCCTCTCCTCAACCTACTGCCCATGTAGAGGAACAAAGAAAGAAAAAGAAACACTCCCCCAAAACCCCTGCTGCTTCTCCTAAGCCTCCTTCCAATGAAGATTCAATAAAAATGTATATTGAACAAAAGTTTAAAGAACTGGAGGATCTTTCAGAAAAAAGGCTCAATTCTTTCAAAGAGCATTATGACAAAAAGTTTCTGGAGTTGGAGAAACGGTCAGAAGAGAGGCACAAGAAACTTGAAGAGTTACTTGTTAAGGTTTGTCTTAATTCTATAGCAAGATAAACCTTTAAAACTTGAGCTTCAATAATTAGTTATAATTTTTTCCTTATATAGTCCACTGCTAGAGGAGAGGAGAAAAGTGTTGAGGGGGCTGAGCATAAAAAGGAGGTAATTGCGTATGCATTAAAGCTGTTAATGGACTTGTAATATTTTTAAAGCTGGTAGAATTGTTTTGTTTTGTGAACGGTCATGAATACTTACTTTACTTATTTTCCATCTAGAAAAATGAAGAGAACGACGATTCTGAAAAGAAAATGGAGCAAGAAGATGAAAAGGGTTTAGACAAAGAGGCTCAGGCTGAAAAGTTCGACCAAGAGAAGAAGGTACATCGTTTAATTCCAAACATTTGTGTATAAAATATTCCGCCGACTAATATTTGGTCGACCTGTAAATATGTAATAAAAAAGTGGTCGACTTTGCTGTATATTTAACATGTTCTTGATTCTAGAATTTACGTTAATATTGGTAATTCGTATAGATGTTAACAAAGATGTAAGATCATGAATACTTACTTTACTACTTTTCATCTAGGAAAAAGAAGAAGAAGAAGCTCAAGGAAATGAAAAGATGAATGAACAGTATCAGGTTGAAGAGATAGAACAAGAAAAAAAGGTATATTTTAATCAAAAGTATTTGCTTAAACCAAACTGTTTGTTTATAAGAAGATTCGATCCACTAATATTGGATCGACTTTGAAACTATGTAAAAAATAAGTGGTCGACTTGATGTATATTTTATTCATAATTTACTATTTTTCTTCTAGGAAAATGAAGAAGAAAAAGAGTCGGAAGATGCCCAAGACTCTATGGCTAAGGTTTAGTAGTTTAATAAAAAATATTTGTGTTTACAAAGTTTTTTTCAACTGTTTTTTCAATTGCATGGGTGATGGCTTTGAATAAGAAGATTCGATCGACTAATATTGGATCGACTTTGAATCTATGTAAAAAATAAGTGGTCGACTTGATGTGCATTATAATAATACATTACTATTTTTCTTCTAGGAAAATGAAGAAGAAAAAGAGTCGCAAGGAAATGAAAAGATGAATGAACAGTATCAGGTTGAAGAGATAGAACAAGAAAAAAAGGTATATTTTAATCAAAAGTATTTGCTTAAACCAAACTGTTTGTTTATAAGAAGATTCGATCCACTAATATTGGATCGACTTTGAATCTATGTAAAAAATAAGTGTTCGACTTGATGTATATTTTATTCATAATTTACTATTTTTCTTCTAGGAAAATGAAGAAGAAAAAGAGTCGGAAGATGCCCAAGACTCTATGGCTAAGGTTTAGTAGTTTAATAAAAAATATTTGTGTTTACAAAGTTTTTTTCAACTGGTTTTTCAATTGCATGGGTGATGGCTTTGAATAAGAAGATTCGATCGATTAATATTGGATCGACTTTGAATCTATGTAAAAAATAAGTGGTCGACTTGATGTGCATTTTAATAATACATTACTATTTTTCTTCTAGGAAAATGAAGAAGAAAAAGAGTCGGAAGATGCTCAAGACTCTATGGCTAAGGTTCAGTAGTTTAATAAAAAAATATTTGAGTTTACAAAGCGTTTTTCAACTGTTTTTTCAATTGCAAGGGTGATGGCTTTGAATGTGTATATACCAATTGTTTTCCGCAGGGTCATGAAGTCGAAAATGTATGTACATTGCAGACAAGTGAAGAGATTGGAGAGGTAACTAAATAGATAATAAACAATCGACCAAAAGAGGGCCGACCGAAAAAATCTACTACCTTTGTCTTCTTTAAAGATTAAGCATTAATACATATTATACATATAATGACAAGGTTGATCAGACGGTTGAACCAGGACTGAACATTGTTGATGACTCTATTGGCTTAGGGGAATCAGAGGTAACCTATAAGTAATCGACCAAATTATGATCGACTACTTACGTTAGTAATCGACCAAATTATGATCATGAATACTTACGTTACTATTTTTCATATAGGAAAATGATAAATTGATTACAGAGGTTCATCAGTATCAGTGTGAGGAAATAGAAAAAGAAAAAGAGGTATATTTTAATAAAAAAATATTTGCTTAAACGAAACTGTTTGTGTATAAGAAAATTCGATCGACTAATATTGGATCGACTTTGAATCTATGTAAAAAATAAGTGGTCGACGTGATGTATTATATAAACATCGACTTAGATAATAAACATCTACTACAGAGGTTCGATCGACTAATATTTGATAGACTTTGAATCTATGTAAAAAATAAGTGGTCGACTTGATGTATATTTTATTTATACTTTACTATTTTTATTCTAGGAAAATGAAGAAGAAAATGAGTTGGAAGATGCTCAAGACTCTATTACTAAGGTTCAGTAGTTTAATAAAAAATATTTTTGTATACAAACCTTTTTCAACTGTTTTTTTCCCATTGCAAGGGTGATGGCCTAGAATGTATATATTCCAATTTCTTTCCGCAGGGTGATGTGGAAGAAGTTGTTTGTTCATTGCAGACAATAAACTTATGTACATTGCAAACAACAGAAGAAAGTGGAGAGGTAACTACATACTTAAATAATAAACATCTACTACCGACCTATGTCTTCTTTATAGATTAAGCATTAATATATATTATACTGATAATGGCAAGGGTGATCAGACGGTTGACCCAGGATTGCATATTGCTGATGTCTCTAATGAGACGGTTCATGATCAGTTAGCTGAGGAGAGTGAAAAGGTAACTTATAAATGATCGACCAAAAGAAGGTCGAATACAGAAGATCGACTACTTATTTCTTACCAAAAGGTTAAGCATTAACATATATATTATAATTATAATTGAAGGGTGATGAGAAGGTTGATCCAGGATTGAATGTTGGTGATACTGCTGAACTTGATAATAAAACGAAAGAGGTAAACCACAAAACTTTTTAATATTATAATATCGACTACATTTATTTTTTAAAATATTAAACTTTGACATATATATTACACTTAATAATTGATAGGGTGATGATAAGGTTGAGCAACCATTTCGTATTATTGATTATGTTTGCGATGCTTTTGCCAAGGGTTTGGTTCGCAAAGAAGATGTTAGTGATGCTGATGATGTTAGAATTGTTGAACTTAATGATGAAGAGAAACAGGTAAAATTCAAAATTGTTTTCTCAAGTAGTTGAATTGTTTTATGATATATTCTTTATGATTGTTTGTAGGCATTGTTGGGAAGGGGGCGAAGAACAAAAGGAAGGGGAAAATTTACCAAATCTCCTTATGTGCCCTACAAGGGGAAGAAAAGGAGTCATCCCAGTGAGACGATACTGAAGAAATTTCATACTTTTATAAAAAAAGCCAAGAATGATGGCAGGGATGTTCAGTGCTTCGAGGACAAGTATTCTGAAAGTTCTGGAATGGAAAAGAAATTCTGGTCCATGATGTTGGACGTAGGTGGTTGGCTTGAGTCTCAGGTAAGTAGGTAACCACATTATTTATATTGATGAGTATTTCTTTTTATACAAAACGTTTACTTCATCACATGTAAATCTTTCAGCACTTTGACGAGTATCTTTCCTACCTGAGGAAACGTGTTCTTGATGAAAGTCTCTCAGATGTTGTTGTCACGACGGAATTCTTTTCTTCCTTTATTGATACCAATATGGATCCAAAGCAAGAGCTCTTTCCTGGATTGCTGGATGATTTGAATAAAATGATGGAGGGGACTTCGAGCACTTCTTATATCAAATCTTGGACAGGCGTGAAGCGTCTCTATTTTCCACACAACATTGCTGAAACTCATTGGATGGCAGTGCGAGCAGATTTCGAAAACAATGAGCTTGTTGTGTTTGACTCTATGCGATGCTTCAGAAGTGATGATGAAATAGTACGCAGTTTAGAGCCGCACAGAAAATGGTTTGGAAATGTTGCTTGCATCCTTAATGGTATTGTCTATGACCCAGAAATAATGCCTCTTTGGAATGTAAAGCGGCCTACCGTACCCCAACAAACCACGAGTGACTGCGGTGTGTTTACAATGAAGTTCATAGAGTTGGACATGGTTGGTAAAGATTTTAAAGAACTTGAAAATATGACTGAAAGCCGCATGAAGCAAGTTAGACTACTCATGGCTTATTCTATATGTAAAGAGTTTCAAGAAACATTAAATGTATGAACTATTTCACTGATATTAAAGGAAGCTTTAATATGTATATACAATGTAAGTTTTTGTTTTCTTTATAATCATTGTTTACCAATTTTACATATAATTTCAAGGTTGATGAGAAGGTTCATGATCAGTTGGTAGGAGAGAGTGGAGAGGTAACTCGGTTTGATGAGTACGAAAGATCGACCTTATGCTCGACCAAGTTTTTTGAAATGGTTATAGATGTTTGTAGGTAATGGGAAGAGCAAAAAGAAAGAAAACAAAGCCAAGGCAGTTTAAGGTAAAAGTTGACGATGCATCTTTGAAGCTTGAAGAACCTGATGCGAAGGTTTTGGAGAGATTTTCTAGCTGGATTCAACAAGCCATAGAAGAGGACAGGGAAGTTCAGTGTCTTTTCCATAAATATAAAGAATCAGATGGAGTGTCAAAGAATTTTTGGACTGTGTTGTTGCGTCATGGTGGTTGGCTTGCGATCGAGGTAACCAAATGAAGTAATTTTATTCGCTGAAATTACATTTTTCACATATATGTTTACTAAACCACATTTAAATTATTCAGCATCTTGATGAGTTTCTAGTGCATCTGAGAAAACGTCTTATTGAGAAAGAGATCTCCCATGCTGTTGTACCTACAGCTTATTTTGGTAAAATGGCTCAGCGCAATGGAAATGAAGAAATTTACCCGACACTAGAAAAAAGTATAGAGAAAACTATTCTAGGGACAACCACATCAATACACATGATTCCCTGGGAAAATGTTAAATATGCTTATTTCCCTCACAATCTTGGAGGGAATCATTGGGTTTGTGTAAAAGCAGACTTTGAGGTGGGAGAGCTTGTAACATTTGACTCTCTCAGGGGATTGATGAGTGATGAAACTTTTGAAGCAGCTATGAAGCCATTAAGAATGGTATTCCCTGTAATAGCATCCTTTGCCAAGTTGGGTACACACACATATGAAAACAAGTCAATGTGGGAAGTAAAACGCCCTATTGTACCGCAACAGAAAGAGGATGACTGTGGAGTGTTTGCCTTAAAGTTTCTAGAGTTGGACCTTTTTGGGAAAGATTTCAAAGAACTCGAAAATATTAATCACCAGAAGACCAAAAAAATTAGACTTAGATTGGCATTTGATATATGTCAGGAATTTAAGGAGACATCAATGTGTAAACTGTCTATGTAATTTTTGTTATTTTATTTGTTTGGTAAATATTGAATGCAATCATTTATATGCTAAGTGTTTCCTTGTACATAATTAGGGTTTCCTTGTATATCTAAAATACATGCATTTCCTAATTCTTAATACTTCGTTCGTATATGGTATATATCTAGAATCTAGAATATATGGTATATATCCAGAATATATGGTATCGGTATATATCTAGAATATACCTTTGGACTATATATTCCTTGTATATCTAGTGTACTATATGTGTGTGTGTGTGTGTCTTGAGATGGCATCATTTATATGCTAAATGTTTATTGATAGTTCATTTGTTCGGCTACATAGATGAGTCAATCATTTAGATCGACCATATGTAGGTCGACTATGATTTGGTCGATATTTAACAAATGCATGTAAAACGTAAAAACATAAAAAGGTTGAGTGTGGGTGTTTTCTAAAACATAATTAGGGTGTTTCCTTGTACATAATTAGGGTTTCCTTGTATATCTAAAATACATTTCCTAATTCTTAATACTTCGTATACCATATATATATATATATATATATATATATATATATATATATATATATATATATATATATATATATATATATATATATATATATATATATATATATATATATATATATATATATATATATCTAGACTAGAAATTATGGTATATATCTAGAATATATGGTATCGGTATATATCTAGAATATACCTTTGGAATATATATTCCTTGTATATCTAGAGTACTATATATATGTGTGTGTTTGTGTGTGTCTTGAGATTTCATCATTTATATGCTAAATGTTTATTGATAGTTCATTTGTTCGGCTACATAGATGAGTTAATGATTTAGATCGACCATATGTAGGTCGACTATGATTTGGTCGATATTTAACAAATGCATGTAAAACGTAAAAACATAAAAAGGTTGAGTGTGAGTGTTTTCTAAAACATAATTAGGGTGTTTCCTTGTACATAATTAGGGTTTCCCTGTATATCTAAAATACATTTCCTAATTCTTAATACTTCGTATACCATATATATATATATATATATATATATATATATATAGAATATATGGTATATATCTAGAATATATATATGTATGGTATCGGTATATATCTAGAATATACCTTTGGACTATATATTCCTTGTATATCTAGTGTACAAACTTATCTAAAAACTATATTTTTCAATATTAATATTTTTTAAAATGTTAAATAATGGTTCCTTAAATATTATTAAATTGTGTTCGAACTGTGTTCTTAATTAACTAGAGAGGTTCTTTATTCTTTATATGTCTATTTTCTCAGATGGAGAGACCTAGATTTATTTTCACGTTTTTATGTTTTAACATTATGTCGATAAGAAACGACTGTGGGTGTTTGTTATTTAATTTAATTAACTTAAAGTTTGCTATTTTATGTTAATTAATTAAAGTTTTATAATTTAGTGTGTTAAAAAAAGTGGATGATTTGGAAAAGTTATTCGTATGAATTTAATTTTTATCAAATGAATTTAATTTTTATCGATTAAGTCAAAGGTAGCCTCCCCCTCAACCAACCACAGAAGTTAATTTTATTGGTGAGTTCAAAGGTCACCTCAACCACCTTCTTTAAAGCCCAACGGTCACTTATACCTCAACCACCTTAGTTAAAGCCCAATTTGCCCAAAATCACCTCTTCACTTATATATATATACGCACTCAGTGATGGCCTAGTTTAAGTTAATGTTTAGAGTAGCATGGAGTACAAATCAAATGTTCCTCCATTGAGTATAGCAAAAAATATTAGTCCATTACCAGTCCCATATTTCATAAATTAAATACAGGTATATTTCAAACTTTGTAAATTCAGGTTGAGGTTCTTGTGTGCAAAATTTACTACTTTTTAACATGATAAATACATGTAAATTGTGGTAAATTGTGGTCTATCTGTACATTTTAGATTTGTTTCCTTGAATCCTACAACCCATATGCTCCCTAGAAAAAAGTAATATGATGTTTGAAATATAGCCGACCACGAATTGGTCGGCTAGATTGATTGTGTGTTAGGTTCCATGTATCAATTCTCCGCCCCAGAACAATAATAAAGCAAGCTGATTACCATTATCTCAATGGTGATCAACTGGCTTTATAATTCTTCTATTGGGACGGGAAATGATCCATGGCCTTATCTACACTCAATCTGGTCGAGCAACTCATTGTCCACTAATCTATGCTCAATCTAAGGAACACATGGTTTGTAGGATTTGTATTGGATTATACAAATTTATTATAATGTTCCAAATACATGTGCTAATGGGACTCATGCATTTTTAAGCCTACAAGAAGAACATATGGGATTTGTAATGGACTATCCGCCGCCTTTGGTTCGTCCCCTTGGAAATATGTCTGCTAATGACGTACGGAAAACCTGTTTAACAAACATACTTCGTACGGAAAACATTTGCTTAAGCCATCTACATCTTTTAAACCAACATTACGTTACTCAGCTTTCAATTATTGTTTCAAAATTTCATCTACATTCGCTAAAATCTACCAACATATATATACAACAACATAATTTGGTTTATGATCGACCAAATTTACAGTCTGGAAGAGTCTTGAGCCACGTCTTGGCAAACTTCACTTGGTTGTGCAAAACGTGTTTGGAGTTCAAATAAAGTATATGTTTGAGTTATTTGTTAAATTGTCTCGTAATCTAGTTATTGTTTTCGGAAATTGTATGAAAGTGAATTTTTTATTTAATCATTAATTTTCTGAATTTTTATGCATCAAAAGGTGCTTAGTCAAATCTTCCCTAAAACACCAGACACATACTTTTATGATTATACATAGATGAAGTATATGATGCAGTCGTTTCTTCTATAACTCAGCTGAATGAGAATAATCCGGACCTGTGGGTCTGTTGTGCCTGCGTTTTGGAACTATAAAGAAGGTAGGAAAGCTACATTAGTGAAACGAAATGAAAACCATTGAATGTTTCTTTTCTCCCTTCTATAGTTCCAAAACTCAGGCACAACAGACCGGTCCTGATTATTCTCATTCAGCTCAGTTATAGAAGAAACGACTGCATCATATACTTCATCTATGTATAATCATAAAAGTATGTATCTGGTGTTTTAGGGAAGATTTGACTAAGCACCTTTTGATGCATAAAAATTCAGAAAATTAATGATTAAATAAAAAATTCACTTTCATACAATTTCCGAAAACAATAACTAGATTACGAGACAATTTAACAAATAACCCAAACATATACTTTATTTGAACTCCAAACACGTTTTGCACAACCAAGTGAAGTTTGCCAAGACGTGGCTCAAGACTCTTCCAGACTGTAAATTTGGTCGATCATAAACCAAATTATGTTGTTGTATATATATGTTGGTAGATTTTAGCGAATGTAGATGAAATTTTGAAACAATAATTGAAAGCTGAGTAAAGTAATGTTCGTTTAAAAGATGTAGATGGCTTGAAAAGGTTTTCAGTACGAAGTATGTTTGTTATATGTATTAATGAATTTAGTATGTTTTATTTTACAATTAATACAATGATTAATTGTAATATTTGTCACCAATAAAATTCATTTATAACTAAAAGCTGCAAATATTTAACTGACTGTTGCTTATCATTAGTATAATACTTCTTAATAATCATCATAAATACAATTATCAGTTAAGGTGACTTTTGATTTACCCAATAAAAATAAATCTCACTTGCTTCGTCGACCCTTAAATCAAGTCGACCATTGTTTGTTCAACCACTGGTCGATCAGGTCGTTCATTGATCTCATTTTTTCACATAAAACCTTACCACTGTTTGTAATATTAAGTAATGGTACGTGTAACCAATAAGAATTAAATTCAATAATTATTAAAAATGTAACTCAATTTAAAAATTAAATTCACTCAATTAAAATATGATGTCAGTTTATTTAAAGTTCTCACTTTAAATAAAAATTAAATTCATTTTAAATCCATACTGTTGGTAGATTTTTACAAATGTAGATGAAATTTTGAAACAATAATTGAAAGCTGAGTAACGTAATGTTCGTTTAAAAGATGTAGATGGCTTGAAAAGGTTTTCAGTACGAAGTATGTATTTTGTTATATGTATTAATGAATTTAGTATGTTTTATTTTACAATTAAAACAATGATTAATTGTAATATTTGTCACCAATAAAATTCATTTATAACAGCTTATCATTAGTATAATACTTCTTAATAATCATCATAAATACAATTATCAGTTAAGGTGACTTTTGATTTACCCAATAAAAATAAATCTCACTTGCTTCGTCGACCCTTAAATCAAGTCGACCATTGTTTGTTCAACCACTGGTCGATCAGGTCGTTCATTGATCTCATTTTTTCACATAAAACCTTACCACTGTTTGTAATATTAAGTAATGGTACGTGTAACCAATAAGAATTAAATTCAATAATTATTAAAAATGTAACTCAATTTAAAAATTAAATTCACTCAATTAAAATATGATGTCAGTTTATTTAAAGTTCTCACTTTAAATAAAAATTAAATTCATTTTAAATCCATACTGTTGGTAGATTTTTACAAATGTAGATGAAATTTTGAAACAATAATTGAAAGCTGAGTAACGTAATGTTCGTTTAAAAGATGTAGATGGCTTGAAAAGGTTTTCAGTACGAAGTATGTATTTTGTTATATGTATTAATGAATTTAGTATGTTTTATTTTACAATTAAAACAATGATTAATTGTAATATTTGTCACCAATAAAATTCATTTATAACAGCTTATCATTAGTATAATACTTCTTAATAATCATCATAAATACAATTATCAGTTAAGGTGACTTTTGATTTACCCAATAAAAATAAATCTCACTTGCTTCGTCGACCCTTAAATCAAGTCGACCATTGTTTGTTCAACCACTGGTCGATCAGGTCGTTCATTGATCTCATTTTTTCACATAAAACCTTACCACTGTTTGTAATATTAAGTAATGGTACGTGTAACCAATAAGAATTAAATTCAATAATTATTAAAAATGTAACTCAATTTAAAAATTAAATTCACTCAATTAAAATATGATGTCAGTTTATTTAAAGTTCTCACTTTAAATAAAAATTAAATTCATTTTAAATCCATACTGTTGGTAGATTTTTACAAATGTAGATGAAATTTTGAAACAATAATTGAAAGCTGAGTAACGTAATGTTCGTTTAAAAGATGTAGATGGCTTGAAAAGGTTTTCAGTACGAAGTATGTATTTTGTTATATGTATTAATGAATTTAGTATGTTTTATTTTACAATTAAAACAATGATTAATTGTAATATTTGTCACCAATAAAATTCATTTATAACAGCTTATCATTAGTATAATACTTCTTAATAATCATCATAAATACAATTATCAGTTAAGGTGACTTTTGATTTACCCAATAAAAATAAATCTCACTTGCTTCGTCGACCCTTAAATCAAGTCGACCATTGTTTGTTCAACCACTGGTCGATCAGGTCGTTCATTGATCTCATTTTTTCACATAAAACCTTACCACTGTTTGTAATATTAAGTAATGGTACGTGTAACCAATAAGAATTAAATTCAATAATTATTAAAAATGTAACTCAATTTAAAAATTAAATTCACTCAATTAAAATATGATGTCAGTTTATTTAAAGTTCTCACTTTAAATAAAAATTAAATTCATTTTAAATCCATACTGTTGGTAGATTTTTACAAATGTAGATGAAATTTTGAAACAATAATTGAAAGCTGAGTAACGTGATGTTCGTTTAAAAGATGTAGATGGCTTGAAAAGGTTTTCAGTACGAAGTATGTATTTTGTTATATGTATTAATGAATTTAGTATGTTTTATTTTACAATTAAAACAATGATTAATTGTAATATTTGTCACCAATAAAATTCATTTATAACAGCTTATCATTAGTATAATACTTCTTAATAATCATCATAAATACAATTATCAGTTAAGGTGACTTTTGATTTACCCAATAAAAATAAATCTCACTTGCTTCGTCGACCCTTAAATCAAGTCGACCATTGTTTGTTCAACCACTGGTCGATCAGGTCGTTCATTGATCTCATTTTTTCACATAAAACCTTACCACTGTTTGTAATATTAAGTAATGGTACGTGTAACCAATAAGAATTAAATTCAATAATTATTAAAAATGTAACTCAATTTAAAAATTAAATTCACTCAATTAAAATATGATGTCAGTTTATTTAAAGTTCTCACTTTAAATAAAAATTAAATTCATTTTAAATCCATACTGTTGGTAGATTTTTACAAATGTAGATGAAATTTTGAAACAATAATTGAAAGCTGAGTAACGTGATGTTCGTTTAAAAGATGTAGATGGCTTGAAAAGGTTTTCAGTACGAAGTATGTATTTTGTTATATGTATTAATGAATTTAGTATGTTTTATTTTACAATTAAAACAATGATTAATTGTAATATTTGTCACCAATAAAATTCATTTATAACAGCTTATCATTAGTATAATACTTCTTAATAATCATCATAAATACAATTATCAGTTAAGGTGACTTTTGATTTACCCAATAAAAATAAATCTCACTTGCTTCGTCGACCCTTAAATCAAGTCGACCATTGTTTGTTCAACCACTGGTCGATCAGGTCGTTCATTGATCTCATTTTTTCACATAAAACCTTACCACTGTTTGTAATATTAAGTAATGGTACGTGTAACCAATAAGAATTAAATTCAATAATTATTAAAAATGTAACTCAATTTAAAAATTAAATTCACTCAATTAAAATATGATGTCAGTTTATTTAAAGTTCTCACTTTAAATAAAAATTAAATTCATTTTAAATCCATACTGTTGGTAGATTTTTACAAATGTAGATGAAATTTTGAAACAATAATTGAAAGCTGAGTAACGTAATGTTCGTTTAAAAGATGTAGATGGCTTGAAAAGGTTTTCAGTACGAAGTATGTATTTTGTTATATGTATTAATGAATTTAGTATGTTTTATTTTACAATTAAAACAATGATTAATTGTAATATTTGTCACCAATAAAATTCATTTATAACAGCTTATCATTAGTATAATACTTCTTAATAATCATCATAAATACAATTATCAGTTAAGGTGACTTTTGATTTACCCAATAAAAATAAATCTCACTTGCTTCGTCGACCCTTAAATCAAGTCGACCATTGTTTGTTCAACCACTGGTCGATCAGGACGTTCATTGATCTCATTTTTTCACATAAAACCTTACCACTGTTTGTAATATTAAGTAATGGTACGTGTAACCAATAAGAATTAAATATGTAAAATGATAATTAAATTCATTCATACATATATATAATACTCAGTTATAATTACATACAACTAAGTAATATTTTACCTAAAAATGTTTGACTAATCAACTACGTTTGAATATTCAAATGTTTGAATATAACTAAAAAATGAAACAGTAAAATAAAAAGTTAATACAGTTATACAATCACAGTTAAGACTATAATGAAACTATAATTATTCCATAAAAAAACACTAAGTGATCGAACTATTTAAAAAAAAACACATAAATATTGTGAAGTCGACTGTCGACTAACATCTACATTAATATTAATATTCTACAATATTTTCCACGTAGTTTAGTAATTTAAATGTACATCGACCTGTTGGAATTCCTAAACGTGATACATAATCACTAAACCTCCGTCCGTTCACCGAAATGGAGGTAGCTTCCTTACACTGGGACGTCTCCAAGTTATAAAGGTAGTATTTTGATTGCCCATCTGCTGCTTCGAATGACTTGATGAAAATATTACCATCGCATTCCTCACCGGCGAATTCACCATTAACCACTTCATCAGGAAGTATGATGTCCTTTGCATCCCAACCATACTGCTCCAAAATCCAAACTTTAAGCCCACGAAGCAGTCCTACCTTCCCTTTCAAATTTATTATTTCTTGGAAATAATAGGGGTTCTCGAACCACCCAGTAGGGCCATGTTGATGTATAGAGGATGCTGGAACAGATTGCTGTTGAAGTCTTTCCTCCTGCAAGTCGAAGAATGCAACTGCTTGAACATCTCTACGTCCTTTCTTGTAATACAGCCTTCCATTAATGCATGAACAATCAGCATTTCCAATGTCAAAATCAGCACTTGGATGGAGCAAGTTCCTCCACTCTGGGCTTCCAATGCTCAGAATGTGACACTTTTGTGAAGAATTGCGATTATAGTGTACAAGTTTGAACATTTTAGAAGACTCATCAAACCCGAGTGAAAAACTGCTAGTGCTTGAGATGTGCTCCATAACTGGAAGGGCTTTTCTACTGAATGTGGACAAGTTTATGAAGATAAGAGCAGGCGCTTCTTGGTGACCAAAATCAAAGGCATCAGAAATAAACAACACCATATGGCCTTTGGAAATGTTAGAAGGTGTTTGAAACTTTGTAGCGTTCAGGCAGGAAAGTGAAGTAGATGGAAAAGGTTTATTTGTGATATGAACTTCAGTTTGGTATGGGGAAATTACATAGACAAGATGAGGATATTGACAATCATATAACATTATCAAACAAGTCTCTATACAAGCAAATAACATGTGAGTAGCTTCTGCACGACATATGCTGTTGTCTTGGTGGGCTTCTTGAAATGTAGAATCGCTAATCATATTACGCCAACCTTTTGAAACACACTTGTACCTCATCAGATACTTAGCAGGAAGTTTCTTTAAGATTTCAAGAACAATGTCATGGGGAAGAACAACAATTCTGTTACGGAACATCTCCGATGGTAGATAGATCGATTGTAGGATTTCGTATGGGAGAGAAAGTGAGAAAACGAGTGTAATTACTTGTATATATACTTGAATATGTATAGGAAACGGTTTGCGAACCGTCACGTTGCATGATAACAGTTGAAGTGGGAAGGTTATCATTATAATTAATTATCATACTAATAATAATAATAATAATAATAATAATATTAATAATATAATAATAATAATAACAAACAGTTAAGGTGGCTTTTGAGTTAACCAATACGAATTAAACTCAACATACATCCTTCGTCTAATAATAATAATAATAATAATAATAATAACAAACAGTTAAGGTGGCTTTTGAGTTAACCAATACGAATTAAACTCAACATACATCCTTCGTCGACCCGATGATGGTCGACTATTTGATCAAGTCGACCACCATTCGATCAAGTCGATCCTTAATCTCATTTGTTTACATAAAACCTTAAATCAAGTCGACCATCTTTTGGTCGATTGTAATTTTTAAATTAATCATGGTTAGATGATCGACCTGACCGTTTCTGTTTGCACACATTTTCCAATGTGACCAATTAAGTTGATACGATTTCCATCTATTATTTTTGAAAAACACAACGATCGACTTAGAAAAGTGACTTTGTAATATTTCATATAATTAATGTGCTCCACATGTTCGTCCTTTAGTATGGATTATTTATAAATTATCAAATATTAAGTAATGGTACTCCTTTTAACCAATTATAATTAAATTCAATAGTTATATATTAAACATGAAAGTCAATTTAAAAACATTTCGCTATTTCGAATTATATTACTCAACTACGTAATATTTTAACTAATAAAAAACATTGTTAATCAAATGAGATTATGGTATACTGCGTACAATAAATTTTCGTTAAATATAGATAAACAATGTTGGTCATTTCTCTCCTTCGTCAACCCTATAATGGTGAAACATTAACATAAAACTTTAAATCAAGTCCACCATTGTTTGGTCGACTAATGTTATGTGTTTCTAGAAAAGCATTTCGCTATTTCGAATTATATTTCTCAACTACGTAATATTTTAACTAATAAAAACCATTGTTAATCATTGTTAATATATTAATTAATTATCACAGTTGTAGGTGATATTGTAATCCTTTTTCGTTAAATATAGATAAACAACAATAAATTTTAAAATATTATGGGATACTGCGTACAATAAATTATAAGGTCGATGATAATTTTTATTGGTCAATTCAAAAGTCACCTCAACCGTCATGTTACATTATAACTTACTCTTATCATCATGATGATAACAGTTGAAGTGCGAACGTTATCATTAATCATTAATAATAATACGGAGTAATAAATACAAACAGTTAAGGTTATCGTCGACCCTTAAATCAAATCGAACATTTTTGGGTCGACCACCATTGGATCAAGTCGATCCTTAAATCAATTCGACCATATTTTGGTCGATTGTAATTTTTAAATTAATCATGTTAGACGAACGACCTGACCGATTCTGTTTGGACACATTTTCCCATGTGACCAATTAAGTTGATACGATTTCCATCTATTATTTTTGAAAAACACAACGGTCGACTTATAAAAGTGACTTTGTAATATTTTATATTATTAATGTGTTCCACTATGTTCGTACTTTAGTAACGATTTTTATAAATTATCAAATATTAAGTAATGGTACTCCTTTTAACCAATAAGAATTAAGCTCAACATACATCCTTCGTCGACCCTATGATGGTCGACTATTTGATCAAGTCGACCACCATTCGATCAAGTCCTTTTAAATAGTTACTCCGTATATATTAAATATTTATATATTAAACATTAAAGTCAATTTAAAAAATAAATTCCTTTTAAATTCCCTTTTAAATAAAAAAAAGTAAAATCATTTCTCTCCTTCGTCAACCCTATAATGGTGAAACATTAACATAAAACTTTAAATCAAGTCCACCATTGTTTGGTCGACTAATGTTATGTGTTTCTAGAAAAGCATTTCGCTATTTCGAATTATATTTCTCAACTACGTAATATTTTAACTAATAAAAACCATTGTTAATCATTGTTAATATATTAATTAATTATCACAGTTGTAGGTGATATTGTAATCCTTTTTCGTTAAATATAGATAAACAACAATAAATTTTAAAATATTATGGGATACTGCGTACAATAAATTATAAGGTCGACGATAATTTTTATTGGTCAATTCAAAAGTCACCTCAACCGTCATGTTACATAAAGCCTTAAATCTCATTTGATCAAGTCACCTCAACCTCGACCACCATTCGATCAAGTCGATCCTTAATCTCATTTGTTTACATAAAACCTTAAATCAAGTCGACCATCTTTTGGTCGATTGTAATTTTAAAATTAATCATGGTTAGACGATCGACCTGACCGATTCTGTTTGGACACATTTTCCAATGTGACCAATTAAGTTGTTACGATTTCCATCTACTCCGTATTATTTTTGGAAAACACAACGGTCGACTTAGAAAAGTGACTTTGTAATATTTTATATAATTAATGTGCTCCACTATGTTCGTCCTTTAGTATGGATTTTTATAAATTATCAAATATTAAGTAATGGTACTCCTTTTAACCAATAAGAATTAAACCATTACATATTATGTAATGGTACTCCTTTTAACGTATAAGAATTAAACTCAATATAATAAGTAGTAATTGGGATAATACGTCGACCGATGCAATAGGTTGACATTTATGCATAGCTCTTATGAATCATCACTCCCTTAAATGTTATGCATTTAATAATATTAGTTGGTTAATTAAAAATTCGACTCAACCTCAACCACCCCAACTGTCCTCTCTTCACATATACGGAGTACTACGTATATAAATAACACTCTCCACTTACTTATCTTCTCAGTTTAGTGTATCAAAAGTATTAGTCCATTACAAATTCCGCAAAGGAGATGTTCCATGTAGTTAGAAGCTCTAGTTTGCAAGTTTCGATACATAAATACCTTCAAACTTTGTATAGCAAGTTTGAAATGACAATCATTGTATTTGACGTCGAAAGAAATGGGTGTCCCCCACTGTTTCACTATATAAGTGTAAAAAGGAGAACACCAAATAAGTGCAATTTGGATATGTCACATAGTTTTGTCTCATCAGCTGAGCTGAACGGCAGTTTTTTATGCTTTGAAGAAAAAACAGGTGCTCCTTTTCTTATCTCTTCAATTGCTATGCTACAACCTCGTCCTTTAATTTCCTTATTCCTCTATTTTTTTGTAACAACTTTATATCTACATTTTTGTAAACTCAGTTGATGAATGATGACCTTAAAGAATCTTGGAGTCTACAATGAAAGCCAGACATCAAGATCTTGAAGAATCTTGGAAGATTGCCTTCCAGTTCTTGTTAGCACAATCCACCTCCTCCTAGAGTTTAGGAATACCACTTATGTATTCTTGTGCTTCCTGGTGGGCAGTTCAGCATCTGAGATGAGACCAAACTATGTGACACATCCAAGAGTTCAGAAGTGTTAGCAATTTTTTATGCACAAGAGCTGTTATCAATCATCTGTACAATTACGGACATAACATGTAATATCGATGTACGGTTCCAAAAAAAAATGTAATATAGATGATTTTCTAACATGTAATATAGATGATTTTGAGTTAACCATCAAATGATGGTCGAATGTTCAACATCAAGTCGATAACTGTTTGGTCGACTATATATTAGAATTCAGAAGACTACATGAAAGCGTTCACAAATCATCTAGACAATTATGGGGTTCCCAATTATGGACATAATATGCAATATAGATGATTCTAACATGTAATATAGAGATGATTATTACATGAAAAAACACAAAGGTCGACCCTTTCATTTGTCTCTTTTTTCAAACCATTGTTTCAAAAAACACAACGGTCGACTCCCGTAAGAGAGATTGCAATATTTGATAATTTATAAATAATCCATAAATAAAACACTTTTAATTGGTTACACATTCTTTTTGTTTGAAATAATTGGTTACACATTCTTAGTATAACCAAGAATAATTAAATTTATAACTCATGTTGCAAACAGTCACGTTGCATAATAACCTACTGGTGGTTATTAACTTATTATCACAATTATAATAACAGTTGAAGACTTGAAGTCGGATGGTTCATGGTTATCATTATCATTAGCATATTAATAATTAATCAACATAAATACAAATAACAGTTAAGGTGACCGTTGAGAATTAACCAATAAGAATTGAATTCAATAATTATTAAAAACGAAATTCAATTTAAAAGTTAAATTCACTTTAAAATTCATTTTACTTAAATTTCACTTTAAATTTAAATTAAATTCGCTTTAAATATAGACTACATTAAAGTTACCTTTGATGTATTCGCATTTCGATCCGGTTGTGACCTTTGACATAACCACTACATTTAACAAAAAAACACGTTTACTTCATCCAAACAAATACGGAGTATTCAAATACGGAGTATACGGTCTTCTATTTTGTTTTATCTCTGGAATCCTTTATCTCTCTAGGTTTTATTATTTTTTTGTCGCTTGTCTTCTTCCCTTATTCGGTAGTAACAATGGCAGGTATTGGGAACCATGTTTATCTTTTTACGGATTACAGACTGGAGGATGATCCTACCGATGATAATAGGATGCTGTATGTTTTATTTACTCGCCATGGAAGAAGACTTCCCTTTGCCGCTATTACCCGGCCAAATCATACAACTGCCGAATGGCGATGTGAAAGCCGATGTGAAGACTCTTGGTATGCTTTTACAGACGCAATAGACCTCCTCACGGATCCCCACTTCGAGTATTATGATATGGAGACACCAAACATAACAACTCTTCAATGGCATTTGAATAAAGTAATTCAGAATAGTTCTACATACGCTAACGAAGGTTAGTAGCGAGTACTTCATTCAGTATAATCCTCAAAATTAATACACATATACTATCGTATTAATTAAAATATAAATAATCTTATTTCCCAGCCTGTAGTTCGTTTTCTCTCCATCTTCCGGATGTCGATGAAACACACATAGCTTGGTGGTTCCTCCCTGCAGAAAACGATGGGGAATATACATACTATGTACTCATTCCTTTTGCGATATTGTATTTGATACATGAATGTTGCAATTAGTATTTTAACTTATACGAAGTACATGTTCTCAGAAAATCCCAGAGTGTTTGAGCAGGCATGTTTTTGAGCACGTGGAAAAGCGTGCCGTACTTGCTTATGGTAAAAAATCCTTCTTTGTGGAAGTTGATCACTTCGAGTTAAACGGAGTCGAGACATTCTTCACGGAATCTGGTGTTCCAGATGATGCCCTTCTTTTATTTCGCCATACAGGCAACTTTAGGTTTGATACATTTGCTTTTGACAGTAGGGGTAATAACATTGCCCCAATTGATTCCGGTCTCATTCCCAATCCTACTGCATCAGGTAGATAGATCCCTTCTGTTCGAGTCAATTGTAATTTTGTGGTAAAAGTATAAAAAAAATCTATTGGTACACATTTTTCATACACACACGGTGTAATATAGAGATGATTATTTTGAGTTAACGAATGAAAATTAATCTCATTTGTCACCTGCGTCGACCCTTTCATGGTCGAATGTTCACAATCAAGTCGACCCTTTTACATATTATGTCTCATTTTGTAATTTCATTTGTCTCATTTTTCAAACCATTTTTTGAAAAAACACAACGGTCTACTCCGGTAAGAGACATTGCAAAATTTGACACACCTACACACTCATGTTTGTGAAGAGTACATTTTTGTTTATATTAAGACATAACGTATTTGAAAATGTTGTAAGTGTGTATACAGACACAAATATTTGTGTGTATACAGACACAAAAATACTCTTCACAAACATGTGTAAGTGTGCGTATGAAAATGTGTACCTCAAAATGGATTGAAAATATAAATGGTTGTGTAAATATTTTTACATATACTCCAGGTTCCATGATTGTCCCTGTAAGGTCTGCCATTCCGAATTTGCCATACGAAGGACTCTTCTACTGCCCTTCTTTCTTCTACGTTCCGTATAAAACATCAAAGGTTTGATTAAAATCTCACTTGTAATACCATATAGTACTTTGATTAAAATCCTGTCATTGTATTATTGCCCTGATTTACTGTGAAATAAAATCCATGAAACAGGTGCACTGCAATGATTTCTTGATGAGCTGTTGTAGTGATCCAGATTCAGAAAGTATAGACTTAGTTGTGGGGCATGGAACACAAGATCAACACTTTTCAAGCAAGCATCAGCGGCCGTTGTTTAAGGCAGTGAGAGATCGCTTCTGTTTACATAAAAGCTTAAAGTTGGTGTTTTTTAACATCATGCGTGGTTGTGTTTTAATGCTGGTAATTGGTCAGTGCAACGTAGAGTCACTACCCCAGCACACTAGTATAGAATATATGATAGAGTTAAATGTGAATGGTAGAATGTAACTGTTGTGACTTTTAAGAAACTATCTGCCATCTTTGAAAAACCTACCAAGTTCTGGTTGATTACTGCACTTCTATCTATCTACTTAGTATAATTAAAAGTCTGATCTTTTTGTATTATCTACCCAAATGAAGTTTAATGGTTATTGGTCTCAATTGTAATTTCTTTCAGTGATTGTAATTACTACTTTAATTCTTAATTACACACACATGTATATCCATAAGTTAGAATTAATATTATAACATATTTAAGTGTGCGTGTATTTAGCATTACGATTATTATAGTTGTTGGTGATCCACTTAAACGACTACATTCTGTTCGAATAAAAATCCACTGAAAATTTAGGGTTCAAGGAGGCTCGACCATGTTCCACTAAAAAATTTAGGAATCCATTGAAAACGCCGTCAACACTTTTCGACCAAAATATAGTCGACCTAAACATTTTTTTGAGGTCGACCAAAATATGCTCAACTAGGGGTCGATCGAACAAATATACTAGGAGTAATTTAACAGGCATTTATTATGGGCCATTTATTATGTGACTACAGTACGGAGACTTGCGCCAAATCTTGAGGTTCAGTATGGAGACTTGCGCCAAATCTTTAGATACTACAGTACTAAAGAGGCGCCATATCGGAAGACAGAGCATTTATGAGACTAGACCGAAAGCATTTATGAGACTAGACCCAATTTGCTCTACCATGGTAACTCCCTCCCTTTTTTTGGGTTTTCTGGAAAATAGCGCCATTTCTTAAAATTTTTCAAACTTTCTAAAAAAATATACTGTCGACCCTTTCATTTGTCTCATTTTTCAAACCATTGTTTGAAAAAACACAACGGTCGGCTCCGGTAAGAGACATTGCAATATTTGATAATTTATAATTAATCCATAAATAAAACACATTTAATTGGTAACACATTCTTAGTATAACCAAGAATAATTAAATTCAATAATTATTAAAAAATGAAATTCTCATGAAAAATTATCAAGTTCGATCAAAATCTCAAATCTGATTCAAATGATGGTCGAATCTTCAACATCAAGTCGACAACTGTTTGGTCGACTATATGTTAGAATTCAGATTTCAGAAGACTACATCAAAGAGTTCACAAATCATCTAGACCCTTATGGGGTTCCCAATGATGGACATAATATGCAATATAGATGATTATAACATGTAATATAGAGATGATTATTTTGAGTTAACCAATGAAAATTAATCTCATTTGTCCCCCCTGCGTCGACCCTTTCATGGTCGAACTTTCACAATCAAGTCGACCCTTTTACATATTACGTCTCATTTTAAAAGTCTGATCTTTTTGTATTATCTACCCAAATGAAGTTTAATGGTTATTGGTCTCAATTGTTATTTCTTTCAGTGATTGTAATTACTACTTTAATTCTTAATTACACTCACATGTATATCCATAAGTTAGAATTAATATTATAACATATTTATGTTTTTATGTATTTAGCATTATGATTATTATAGTTGTTGGTGATCCACTTAAACGACTACATTCTGTTCGAATAAAAATCCACTGAAAATTTAGGGTTCAAGGAGGCTCGACCATGTTCCACTAAAAAATTTAGGAATCCATTGAAAACGCCGTCAACACTTTTCGACCATAATATAGTCGACCTAAACATTTTTTTGAGGTCGACCAAAATATGCTCAACTAGGGGTCGATCGAACAAATATACTAGGAGTAATTTAACAGGCATTTATTATGGGCCATTTATTATGTGACTACAGTACGGAGACTTGCGCCAAATCTTGAGGTTCAGTATGGAGACTTGCGCCAAATCTTTAGATACTACAGTACTAAAGAGGCGCCATATCGGAAGACAGAGCATTTATGAGACTAGACCGAAAGCATTTATGAGACTAGACCCAATTTGCTCTACCATGGTAACTCCCTCCCTTTTTTTTTGGGTTTTCTGGAAAATAGCGCCATTTCTTAAAATTTTTCAAACTTTCTAAAAAAATATACTGTCGACCCTTTCATTTGTCTCATTTTTCAAACCATTGTTTGAAAAAACACAACGGTCGGCTCCGGTAAGAGACATTGCAATATTTGATAATTTATAATTAATCCATAAATAAAACACATTTAATTGGTAACACATTCTTAGTATAACCAAGAATAATTAAATTCAATAATTATTAAAAAATGAAATTCTCATGAAAAATTATCAAGTTCGATCAAAATCTCAAATCTGATTCAAATGATGGTCGAATCTTCAACATCAAGTCGACAACTGTTTGGTCGACTATATGTTAGAATTCAGATTTCAGAAGACTACATCAAAGAGTTCACAAATCATCTAGACCCTTATGGGGTTCCCAATGATGGACATAATATGCAATATAGATGATTATAACATGTAATATAGAGATGATTATTTTGAGTTAACCAATGAGAATTAATCTCATTTGTCCCCCCTGCGTCGACCCTTTCATGGTCGAACTTTCACAATCAAGTCGACCCTTTTACATATTACGTCTCATTTTAAAAGTCTGATCTTTTTGTATTATCTACCCAAATGAAGTTTAATGGTTATTGGTCTCAGTTGTAATTTCTTTCAGTGATTGTAATTACTACTTTAATTCTTAATTACACTCACATGTATATCCATAAGTTAGAATTAATATTATAACATATTTATGTTTTTATGTATTTAGCATTATGATTATTATAGTTGTTGGTGATCCACTTAAACGACTACATTCTGTTCGAATAAAAATCCACTGAAAATTTAGGGTTCAAGGAGGCTCGACCATGTTCCATTGTAATTATAGATAGAAGTACGTTATATTAAACCAGAACTTGGTAGGTTTTTCAACCATGGCAGACAGTTTCTTAAAAGTCACAACAAATCTTACATTCTACCATTCGAATTTAACTCTATCATATATTCTATACTAGTGTGCTGGGGTAGTGACTCTACGTTGCACTGACCAATTACCAGCATTAAAACACAACCACGCATGATGTTAAAAAACACCAACTTTAAGCTTTTATGTAAAAAGAAACGATCTCTCACTGCCTTAAACAACACCCGCGCATGCTTACTAGAAAACTCTTCATCTTGTGTTCCATGGCTCACAACTAAATCTTCTTGTTCTAAATCTGAATTACAACAGCTCATCAAGAATTCATTGCAGTGGACCTGTTTCAGATATTTTATTTCAGAGTAAATTAGGGCAATAGTACGAAGGATTTGAATTTTTTATCAAACCTTTGAAGTTTTACGCGGAAAGTAGAAGAAAGAAGGACATGAGAAGAGTCCTTCGTATGGCAAATTCGGAATGGCAGACCTTACAGGGACAATCATTTCATCTGAAAAATATTTAAAAAAAATTACACAATGAAATTACAGTTGCAACAAAATTACAGTTGACTCAAACAGAATGGATCTATCTACCTGATGCAGTAGGATTGGGAATGAGACCGGAATCAATTGGGGCAATGTTATTACCCCTACTATCAAAAGCAAATGTATCAAACCTAAAGTTGCCTGTATGACGAAATAAAAGAAGGGCATCGTCTGGAACACCAGATTCCGTGAAGAATGTGTCAACTCCATTTAACATGAAGTTCTCAACGTCCACAAAGAAGGATTTTTTACTATAACCAAATACAGCACGCTTTTCTATGTGCTCAAAAAGATGCCTGCTCATACACTCCGGTAAACTCTGAGAACACGTTTGTATAAATTAAAACAATAATCGAAACATTAAATAGTACAAAGTTTAATGAGTGCATACTGTAGGTGTCCCATCTGTTTCTGGAATGACAAACCACCAAGCTATGTTTGTTTTATCCACATCCGGAAGATGAATAGAAAACCTATAAGGGTCTCGAGTACAGGCTGGGAATCAAGAATATATATATTTTAATAGTTTGGTTTTAATTCATTGAGCATACACAGTAAATAAATTAGTGTGTACTAACCGAATTCATTGAGCATACTAACCTTCAGCACCGTATGAATAACTATTTTGAATTATTTCAAGCAAATGCCCTCGAAGAGTTGTTGTGTCTGGTGTCTCAATCTCATAATTGCTGAAGTGGGGAGCCGTGAGGAGGTCTACTGCATCCGTAAAATCATGCCATCCCGCTTCAAGTAGATGATGACAGCAATAGGTTAAAGATGCAACTGGTATTTTTCTTCCATGGCGAGTACATAAAACATAAATCATCCTATTCTTATCGGTAGGGTCGTCCTCAACAGTGTAACCAGTAAAAAGATAAACATGGCTCCCAAAATCGGCCATTGTTAACAATAACCCGAGAAAATAAACGATAAAGTAAACCCTAGAGAGAAATTAAGGAATTGAAAATCTCATTCAATGTAGCACTTTTTTCTAGTATCACATTCAATGTACTTTCTAGAGTCGTTCTGTTTGGTATTGAATTGGGCACAGAAGGGAAGATGCTATAGTGTGATACACGTTTAAAATTATACCAGTCTGAACCAGCGCCATTCCGCTATTGAATGTGACCGCTTAGCACGGATAAGCACGGATAAGCACTAATACATTAATATTTGGAACCTTAATATTTCTAATCTGGTGTTAAAAAAGATTAAATGGACTAAGATCTAGAGTATCTGGACTAATTGGATAAGTCTGGTCTGGTCTAGTCTGAACTGTTCTGGTCTGGTAAACGTATGGTCTCAGTGTATTTTATAACTGTCCAAGTCTGGTCTGGTCTGGTCTGGTCTGGTCTGTTTAAATCTGGTCTGGTCTGATCTGGTCTGTGTTAGTTCTGAAATCGAGCGTATGAGGACTAATTTGACTAGGATCGAGAGTACCTGGACTAATTGGACTAAGATCGAGAGTATCAGAACCAATTGGATTAACATTTGTATGAAGGAGTAATTGATGTTAGTCCTGATTGGTCCTAATCGGACTAACATCGAGAGTATCTGGACTAATTGGACTAAGATCGATAGTATCAGGGGACTAACATTTGTATCAGGAATAACATCGGACTAATTGATGTTGGTCCTGATTGGTCCTAATCGGACTAACATCGAGAGTATCGGTCTTAACTGCAATAGGATCGAGAGTACCTGGACTAATTGGACTAAGATCGAGAGTATCAGAACCAATTGGATTAACATTTGTATGAAGGAGTAATTGATGTTAGTCCTGATTGGTCCTAATCGGACTAACATCGAGAGTATCTGGACTAATTGGACTAAGATCGATAGTATCAGGGGACTAACATTTGTATCAGGAATAACATCGGACTAATTGATGTTGGTCCTGATTGGTCCTAATCGGACTAACATCGAGAGTATTGGTCTTAACTGCAATAGGATCGAGAGTACCTGGACTAATTGGACTAAGATCGAGAGTATCAGAACCAATTGGATTAACATTTGTATGAAGGAGTAATTGATGTTAGTCCTGATTGGTCCTAATCGGACTAACATCGAGAGTATCTGGACTAATTGGACTAAGATCGATAGTATCCGGACTAATCTCACCAAACGCTGGGCTAATCAGACTAAGATCGATATGATGGGACTAATCGGACAATGATCGAGAGTATCGAGGCTAATCTCAATGAGAGCACTAGGACTAATCGGACTAACATCGAGAGTATCTTGACTAATTGGACTAAGATCGATAGTATCAGGGGACTAACATTTGTATCAGGAATAACATCGGACTAATTGATGTTGGTCCTGATTGGTCCTAATCGGACTAACATCGAGAGTATCGGTCTTAACTGCAATAGGATCGAGAGTACCTGGACTAACATCGAGAGTATCGGTCTTAACTGCAATAGGATCGAGAGTACCTGGACTAACATCGAGACAATTATTAATCACCTCTGGACTTAGTCCTGATTGGTCCTAATCGGACTAACATCGAGAGTATCTGGACTAATTGGACTAAGATCGATAGTATCAGGGGACTAACATTTGTATCAGGAATAACATCGGACTAATTGATGTTGGTCCTGATTGGTCCTAATCGGACTAACATCGAGAGTATCGGTCTTAACTGCAATAGGATCGAGAGTACCTGGACTAATTGGACTAAGATCGAGAGTATCAGAACCAATTGGATTAACATTTGTATGAAGGAGTAATTGATGTTAGTCCTGATTGGTCCTAATCGGACTAACATCGAGAGTATCTGGACTAATTGGACTAAGATCGATAGTATCCGGACTAATCTCACCAAACGCTGGGCTAATCAGACTAAGATCGATATGATGGGACTAATCGGACAATGATCGAGAGTATCGAGGCTAATCTCAATGAGAGCACTAGGACTAATCGGACTAACATCGAGAGTATCTTGACTAATTGGACTAAGATCGATAGTATCAGGGGACTAACATTTGTATCAGGAATAACATCGGACTAATTGATGTTGGTCCTGATTGGTCCTAATCGGACTAACATCGAGAGTATCGGTCTTAACTGCAATAGGATCGAGAGTACCTGGACTAACATCGAGAGTATCGGTCTTAACTGCAATAGGATCGAGAGTACCTGGACTAACATCGAGACAATTATTAATCACCTCTGGACTTAGTCCTGATTGGTCCTAATCGGACTAACATCGAGAGTATCTGGACTAATTGGACTAAGATCGATAGTATCAGGGGACTAACATTTGTATCAGGAATAACATCGGACTAATTGATGTTGGTCCTGATTGGTCCTAATCGGACTAACATCGAGAGTATCGGTCTTAACTGCAATAGGATCGAGAGTACCTGGACTAATTGGACTAAGATCGAGAGTATCAGAACCAATTGGATTAACATTTGTATGAAGGAGTAATTGATGTTAGTCCTGATTGGTCCTAATCGGACTAACATCGAGAGTATCTGGACTAATTGGACTAAGATCGATAGTATCCGGACTAATCTCACCAAACGCTGGGCTAATCAGACTAAGATCGATATGATGGGACTAATCGGACAATGATCGAGAGTATCGAGGCTAATCTCAATGAGAGCACTAGGACTAATCGGACTAACATCGAGAGTATCTTGACTAATTGGACTAAGATCGATAGTATCAGGGGACTAACATTTGTATCAGGAATAACATCGGACTAATTGATGTTGGTCCTGATTGGTCCTAATCGGACTAACATCGAGAGTATCGGTCTTAACTGCAATAGGATCGAGAGTACCTGGACTAACATCGAGAGTATCGGTCTTAACTGCAATAGGATCGAGAGTACCTGGACTAACATCGAGACAATTATTAATCACCTCTGGACTTAGTCCTGATTGGTCCTAATCGGACTAACATCGAGAGTATCTGGACTAATTGGACTAAGATCGATAGTATCAGGGGACTAACATTTGTATCAGGAATAACATCGGACTAATTGATGTTGGTCCTGATTGGTCCTAATCGGACTAACATCGAGAGTATCGGTCTTAACTGCAATAGGATCGAGAGTACCTGGACTAATTGGACTAAGATCGAGAGTATCAGAACCAATTGGATTAACATTTGTATGAAGGAGTAATTGATGTTAGTCCTGATTGGTCCTAATCGGACTAACATCGAGAGTATCTGGACTAATTGGACTAAGATCGATAGTATCCGGACTAATCTCACCAAACGCTGGGCTAATCAGACTAAGATCGATATGATGGGACTAATCGGACAATGATCGAGAGTATCGAGGCTAATCTCAATGAGAGCACTAGGACTAATCGGACTAACATCGAGAGTATCTTGACTAATTGGACTAAGATCGATAGTATCAGGGGACTAACATTTGTATCAGGAATAACATCGGACTAATTGATGTTGGTCCTGATTGGTCCTAATCGGACTAACATCGAGAGTAACTGGACTAATTGGACTAAGATCGATAGTATCAGGGGACTAACATTTGTATCAGGAATAACATCGGACTAATTGATGTTGGTCCTGATTGGTCCTAATCGGACTAACATTTGTATCCTCAGATGATCATTTTAGCTAGTTTTTAGTATAATTTTTTCCCTATTTTATTAATACTAGTAAGACTTAATTTATATTTATTTTTTTCATAAATCAAAAAAATCAACCAATCTTTTCACCAAATACGAAATTTTGATTTCACTCACTAAGTTGTGTAATAATAATAAGAAAAAGTAAGGTTGTATGTATTGACTGAAGTTATCTGACATACTGAGTATCATTTTAGCTACTACGTATTAATTTAGGTTACTTTTCATGTATTAGCTACTTTGAGGATCATTTTCAGTCTTAAACATTTTACTCCGTATCATTTTAACTCCATCCCTGATCCGTCCCATTCAAACTAGATAAACGGACTAGACCGAACAGTCCAAAACGACAATATTTATGTGAGATGGAACGTTTACACGTTTCCCTACAGAACATTTACTCCGTATGAGACTAGACCCTTGCAGGTTGCAGACTAGACCATTGCAGATTAGGGGATGTTGCAGCGTAGTACTATTTGAGGCTAATACGAAGTATTTCATAAAAAAAAAAAAATTCGTTATCATAGTACGAGTATTTCATGTTTTCATAGTAGGACAATTTTTTTTTTTTTAATACGAGTATTTCATGTTTCCATAGTATTTCAAACTTATTCGTCTGAACTCATCTTTTTAAAATTCGACCAAAATGAAGTCGACCTAAGTAACCCTTAAAATTCGACCAAAATGAAGTCGACCAAAATGGAGTATTTGATTTCTGCTCGACCAACATATTTGGTCTTGCGTGATTTTTGTTCGCTCGACCAAATATATCAACTCATGGTCGACCAAATAAATAAATAAATAAGTTCACAAATCTGTACTGGTTCAGAAGATAATTAAACGCACTTATAAATACTACGATAGAGACAGGAAGGTTTATTCGTTTACGAGACAGAGCATTTATGAGACTAGACTAGACTAGACCAGATCAAAATTGGGGTCAATCTCCCAATTTTGGGTTTGATTTAGTTTGAATTAATATGTTCAGTAGATGCTTGCATTACATTTTATGTGACTAATTATTATTATTATTATTATTATTATTATTATTATTATTATTATTATTATTATTATTATTATTATTATTATTATTATTATTATTATTATTATTATTATTATTATTATTATTATTATTATTATTATTATTATTATTATTATTATTATTATTATTATTATTATTATTATTATTATTATTATTATTATTATTATTATTATTATTATTATTATTATTATTATTATTATTATTATTATTATTATTATTATTATTATTATTATTATTATTATTATTATTATTATTATTATTATTATTATTATTATTATTATTATTATTATTATTATTATTATTATTATTATTATTATTATTATTATTATTATTATTATTATTATTATTATTATTATTATTATTATTATTATTATTATTATTATTATTATTATTATTATTATTATTATTATTATTATTATTATTATTATTATTATTATTATTATTATTATTATTATTATTATTATTATTATTATTATTATTATTATTATTATTATTATTATTATTATTATTATTATTATTATTATTATTATTATTATTATTATTATTATTATTATTATTATTATTATTATTATTATTATTATTATTATTATTATTATTATTATTATTATTATTATTATTATTATTATTATTATTATTATTATTATTATTATTATTATTATTATTATTATTATTATTATTATTATTATTATTATTATTATTATTATTATTATTATTATTATTATTATTATTATTTGTATTATTATTTGTATTATTATTTGTATTATTCGTTGGGGCTTTGGTGTGGTCTAGTCTGATCTGGTCTGATCTCTATGTTTTTTATAACTACGGAAGTCAGGTCTAGTCTGATCTGGTCTGATACTCTACTCCATATGTATTATGGACTGTGAAATTCCCCATAAAAATATGGATTACAAAGCCCATTACACGGGATTACTAAACTGAGCCCATTAAGCAGGATTAATAAATAGAGTCAATTGGGCCTAACAGTAGGATCATGGCCCGTGTGGGGACGCTCATATGAAGGCTGACCTGTTCCACCAGTCATGAGCCCGCGCGGGATTCCAGAGTCTAGACTCACTGTAGCCTGTAGGACTTGCGGGGCAAGCCGCAAGCCACATTCTGGTGGGTTAGCCCACATTCCGGTGGGCCAACCACTTAAACCCGCAACCCGCGTGAGTTGACAAGCGAGACCTTTGGTATTGATCGACGTGTTGATCCGTTGGTAACCGTCGGGCTCATTGACGGACGCGTTGATCCCTTGGTGGATTGATTTATATGGTCTCTCAAACGTTCCAAACTACAAATACTCCATATTAATACTTCTTTGCGCTTTTTTTGCTTACTCTTAGACACTACAATGGATCTTTGGGGCACTATGACTTGTGTAGAAGGTGACGGTGCTGATGCAGGAAACCGGGTTACTTACTTCTTGAATACTGTGCATGGACGCCGTGTATGTGTTGCAGATGCAACCCTATCAGATTCTGGTCGCTGGATCGTGAAAATCTTACAAGACTGGTACACGTTTCTTTCAGCAGCAAACTTCCCTTCCGTTATTCCACCGAGAATTACAGACAGGGAAGGGCTGGAAAGATATTTGAAAAATATAGAACAATCGGGCGAGACGAATGGCTATTGTAAGTAATTTTATAATCTTTGAATGAATTACTCGTACAATTTTTATAAATTAAAATCTTGTTTTAATAAATCCAAATTTTGGTGTTTCCTAGACGGTTCATGTTTAAAATTTTCTTCTTCCTCAATTCATCAACCTGATGTTACCCAGTCTACAATTGCTTGGTTTGTAGTGAAAAACAATGATCTCTATCGTACGGTATGCATGCACAGAATTTTGTTGATATCATTAGAGTTTTAGTTTTATACTCCGTATATGCTACCATTATTTATGCCTACTACTTCATATTTTGTTTTTTAGGACATACCTAGGTGTATGAGCCGACACCTTTTTGAGCATGCTGAAGTAAGTGCTCTTCTTGCTTATGGTAACCAATCATGGTCTGTGGAAGTTGATAAAGGAGATTTTGCAAGTGGTTTTGACGAATTCATGGAAAAAGTTGATGTTCCCGTGCATGGCTATGTTTTGTTTCGCCATGTTGGGAATTTTAAATTTGAAACCTTTGTTTTTGACAATCGGGGTAATAAGGTTGCCCCTATAACCAATACCACTCCCGCTACATTCCCAGCTGAATCAGGTATGCAAGGGAACTATTTTGTTGGTTTTTGTAAATAAACATCAAATACGTAGTACTATCTACTCCATACTATCGTATATCTTGTTACGTATATTATTTCTTATATGTCACAGGTGATCCTGTCGTCTTTGTCCAGTCCGCCATTCCTAAATTGCCATATGCAAATCTTTTCTACTGCCCTTCTTTTTTTTACATTCCACACAAAAAAACAGCAAAGGTTTGCACTATACAACTTTTAATACGAGTATCATTTTTTGTAATATCATGAACCATGTTGTCTGTTTTAAACTTCAAGGCAAATAATGAAATAAATCTCTGAAACAGCAACTCTGCACGGACTTTTTGAGGAGTTGTTGTAATCCTGGAAGTGGTCTAGTGGTTATGCATGGAACACAAGAAATATTTGTGGGTGAAGAAGGAATGTTAGAAGAAGTAAAAAGTAGGTTACTCATACCTGACCGTGAGAGGATTGTGTTCTTCAACCACGAGTTTGGCCGTGTTCTGACGATGGTGATTGACGATTGTGACTTGGAGTTTCCACCCCCTCACAGTCATCATTATATGATGGAATTGAAGGCAGGTGGAAGGATGGTTATGATGTGAATTACCAATGTTTTTTTTGTGAGTTGTGATGACTTGAACACTTGGATGACTTATTTCTTTTGATTCCTTGAACACTTTTTAGGACTTAATTTGGTCGACCCAGGTTTATTGGTCTCCATAATATTTAGTCGACCCAGTTTTATTGGTCTCCATAAAATTTGGTCGACCTAATATTTTAAATCTTTAATATATATTTAATTACTAAAAAAAATATGTTTAAATATTTCTAATATTACTACGCTTAAGTAAGCTGCAATATATAATATTCCAATTATACGAGTACTTATTAAATAAGTACTCGTATAATATTTGGATTATTGTTGTGAACTTTCCGAGTATAAATTATTTTTGTAAAAAGTGTGTAAATGTCTATTATTTTAAGAGTAGGAATTATTTTTTAAAAATGTATTTATATATATTGAACCTCCCCTTTGTGGAAATTTTACATTGAAACTTTGGCTACAATACATGGACTAAAAATTAGTTGAGGGGTATTAAAAATTATATAGGTCGACTTGAGGTTGGTTGAATCACGGGAATTTAGAAAATTTTCTTAATCTTTTTTCGTGTTCGACCAACATATGTTGGATCATATTGTGTAATTTACACAAGGTCAATTACCATTTGTTTTCACATTTGGACTCTATTACATTACATCAATGTTTCAATTTGAGATTTTATTTAAATTTCAGACCAAAAAATTCCACGTGGCGGTCAGAATTCTTTGCGTAAAGTCTACTTTACCTTATTTTTGTCCATATGATCACTATAGGGTGACTCTGTACATGAAATTTTGATCGTCACGGACTTTTTTGTTAAAAATTCGAATATAATCTCAATTTGAAACACTTATGTATAGTTAAGGTACCGTTTTGATTAATGACTTAAATTTGGTCGACGTATAAAATCATCAATTTAATTATCTATGATTCCCTAAGGTCACATAAAACCCAACGGTCACCTCTTCCTCAATTAATTACCTGCATAAATCTTAACTTTAAAACACAACGCGTTAACTTTTGGAATTCTATCTGATCTATTAGGGTCTTCTGATCTTGTATAGTACGATCATAAACTTTGTCAATGTTAAATTAAATTTATCTAAAGTTAAATTAAATTTTAAGTATAAACAATATATACTAAATATTGTCAATATTTGTAAACTTTTCTGCATCAATGTTTTTAAATTTAAAGTAAAAAAATTATAAGTCAACACCATTAGCAATCGGTTTGTAATTGAGAGAATTCTCTAAATAGGAGTAAAACAGTTGCAGTTAATGGTTGAAAATTAATCCTATGTTTGAGCTTTTATTTGAAATCAATTGCAGTTAATGGTTGAAAATTAATAATATTGTTTCTTAATAATTAAACCTCTACGTTTTAAATTTTGGAATTCTATCGATTAGATTGTTCTTATTTATTTTAGATTATGCTTTTTAATTCCTCAACCAATCACCTCTACGTGTTAAATTTTGGAATTCTATATATTATTTGCCAATCACCCCGTGAATATTTTATATATAAGATTTATAATATGCAAAAATATGTTTAAAATATGTTTAAAAATGTATAATATTATAATTATTATTTTTCTACGATCAAGTGTTGACCAACATTTGATAATGGCAATAATACTATACTTAAGTTTTGTTCGTTCTCAGTAGGTTAATTGGTCGACTATGTGTTTTCAAACTATATGTTTTTGTTCGTGTTTGACCAACATATGATCGACATAGTTGTTTTTTTTACCAAAATTATTGTTTAAGTAGCTCACATTTTTCCAAAAAACTTTACCAACTTTAATTGTCAAGATCAATTTATTATTTTCCTAAAAAATAATCTATTCATTCTCAAACCCTGCAATTACCATGGACTTTAATATTAAAAACTTTTGGATTACCATGGAATCATATTGTGTAATTTATACATGGGTCAATTCCCATTTGTTTTCACATTTGGAATCTAATTTCATTCCGTCAAAATAGTTTTATTT
The DNA here is from genome assembly GCA_945859915.1 of Cuscuta epithymum. Classification (NCBI taxonomy): domain Eukaryota; kingdom Viridiplantae; phylum Streptophyta; class Magnoliopsida; order Solanales; family Convolvulaceae; genus Cuscuta; species Cuscuta epithymum. The sequence goes on along the minus strand of CAMAPF010000980.1, from coordinate 46,175 downwards.
ACTTAGATTTGGTCGACCTAAAAAATCATCCATTTATCTGTGATGCCCAAAGGTCAAATCCAACGGTCGTAATAATCTAGAAATAAAATGTTACTGAAAAATTTTCATTATGAAGTCGAACTAAGTCGACCGCCTCAATTCTTGTTCGAATAAACTAAATTATTTCTCAAATATATACCTAATATTTTTACACAATTTTTCTCCTTAAATTAGACATGTAAACTCTGAAACCGTAAGACGACCTATATATTTTTGTTCGTGTTCGACCAACGGTCTCACCTATATATTACGATCATAAATAGTTAATGTTTTATAAAAATATATTGATACCCAAAGGTCACATATATTGATATTGGGACTTTGCACTATAGTGCAAAGTCGTATCTCTTTAATTTGATTCATAAGATCCAAAAAGTTTATAGATCTCAGGGGGTCCAGATTCATAATCGGCATATTGAAATTATTGTACGTCAAATAACAGCAAAAGTTTTAGTTTCAGAAGATGGAATTCAACCACGGTCAATTCCAATGGTCATATTTCTATGAAATAAAATGTTACAAAAGAATACAGATATTCAAGTCGACCTATGATCTAAAGAAGCTTGATAGATATTTAATTTACAAAAGTCTTGTATGCCATCTACCTTTGATCGATTTCAACTTCAACTGTGTTACTAGGTAACTCGGATAAGGAAGATGATGATTGACGGCTCGTATCCAAGTGACCGTCTATTCAAATGGAGACTACTTAATTTTTTCTCTAATGCTTTGACATATCTATCACGCCCAGAGGTCCCATATAGTCAACCACTGTCAATTCCAATGGTCATATTTATCTATGAAATAAAATGTTACAAAAGAATGGAGAAGCTTGATAGATATTTAATTTATAAAAGTCTTGTATGCCATCTATCCCTTCTTGTATGAGAACTTCCCACCGTGAGTATCTTTTGTATGCTTCAAGTTCATCATCCAAGTAGAATTAACCTCCATCCAGTTGATATCACACAACATGGAATACGCGGCTAACCAACTTACACACAAGGCAATGGGCGATGGCGTAGGATTTCCATACTCCGCACAAACCACCAACGAAAGGATTGGTTGTGCGTGAGTGGAACAGACACAAACACCAATTTCTCTCGACGTCAAATACAATGATGTCATACAAGACTTTCCATGCTAAGTCTTGTATATATTGAAACTTGCAAATGAAAACTAAGTAGATCTTGTGGAAATGGTAATGGACTGAAAGTTTTGCTAAACCTACATGGACGAACATTATTAGGATAGCATTCACTTTCCATGGAAAAGCAGAACGCCAAGTTGCCTCTAACATATCTCCCATATCTAGGACAGTGTTATTTATATACTAGTAAACGTGAACATGTTAGCTTCCAATATACTCGTACGTAATAGTTAATTACCAGTATTTAATGGAAGGACCAGGTGACCGTTGGCTTTAACTCCGGCGGTTGAGATGAATTAATTTTGTCGACCTATATATTTTTGATGGTTATCGACCAACACTATCGAGTTTAAGAAACTTTGGTCGATTTCAGTAGTAAATTTAATTTTTATAGGTGAATTATATTTCGTCAAGGGCGTCAACCAAAGGACTTGAAGCACAATATATTAAATATTCCGTCAACTACACGTCAATAAAAAAATCGATTAATATAATTTGTTTGTGTTCGACCAATATAATTTGTGTGTGTGTGTTCGCCCAGACCATATTATCGACTACTTGTCTTTTGTATAATTTGTGTGTGTTCGACAATAGAGGATTTGAGGTTTTTGATAATATAAATAAATATAGTGAATAACAAAGTAAAACTATTATAGCCAATGTTTTATCTGATGCTAGAAATATAGTGAATATTTTAAATTAGTGAATAACAAAGTAAAACTACTATAGCCAAGGTTTTTGATAATATAAATAAATATAGTGAATAACAAAGCATTCAAGCCCAAATGTCACAAATTTAATTTCATATTTATCTATGAAATAAATAAAATGTTACAAAAGAATGCAAATATTTAACATTTTTCCCCTATATATATACATTCTTGTAGGAATAGAGACTCATGTTCATATTTATGAATGAAATAAAATGTTACTAAAGATTACATTATTAAATACACAAATCCTTTCAACCCTTATATTAAATATTCCGCCAACTACTCGTCAATAAAGAAATCCATTATTGTTTGGTCGATTATGTGTGTCTCGGCTAAGCTTGGTGCTCATAGTCGATCAGTATATTTTGTAAGTGTCCGACCAAATGATCGACTATATTTCAAACTGTTTGTGTTCGACCAAAGTACTTTTCGACTATATTGTGTTCGACGATATGACAACAATGTGTTTTCCACCTACACATTTTTTGTTTTTGTCTTCGACCAACAAATGATCGACCTAGTTATATTGTATAAAAAAGTATTTTACCTATACTTATTACGAGTATAAAAAAAATCTAAACTTTACCAATTTTTTCAAACATTTAATTAAACATCAAAACTTTAATGTTTAGACAAAAACATTAAAGCTTTATTAGACAAAAAGCACATATTTTTCCAAAACTTTACCAATTTTAATTGATAAAGTTTCACTATTGAGCACTTTTAATGGATTAGTATTAAAGTTAAAATAGATAGCAGTAGGTAAATTTAATATTTGTTGGTGAATTCGATCAATGCATAGCAACCACCAGAGTTAAAACCCAACGGTCACCTCTTCCTCAGCCAATCACCCTCACCCTATCAATCTAACTTTACTCACCGTTAATACAGATACACAAATACTGTCAAAACCATGAATTAAAGCACAACTTTAGTTAAAGCACGTAATTCACCAGGAATTACGATCATAAACAATTAATGCTTGAAAATTAATTTTTGTTGGTGAATTCGATCAATGCACCGCAACCACCAGAGTTAAAACCCAACGGTCACCTCTTCCTCAACCAATCACCTCTGGCTATCAATTAATGTGTGTTATAAAAAGATATTGAAAATGAAATTAAAATTTTAGTATAAACAAGGGTTAATAAACATTAACAATGTTTTTAAATTTTTTTTTGCTTCAATACATAACTTTTGGAATTCTTGTTAAAAAGGGTCAATGGTAAACAACTTTTAATCATGTACATTTTTAACAAAGTTGGTCGACTAAATTGTGGTCGAATTAAGCAGTAAAGTTAATTAAAGTTTGGTCGAATCGTGTTTTTGAATCCGTGTACATTATAGGTCGACCATATAATCGACTACTTAGTCTTTTGTAGAAAAGTACTTCAAAATATTTAAATATATGCTTAACTTTGGAACAATATAAAAATATGCTTAAAAATTAGACTAATATATTGTCGATCAAGTGATTTTCGTATCACTTTTGAGAAAATTCAGAATTTCTATCAATAGATTGTACTTTTCAATTCTTAATTTCTAGGATTAATAAAAAGGGATAAAAAGATATTGAAAAGTAAAATGAACTTTTATTATAAAAAAGAGTGTCGACCGATTGCTGATCGATCCGTAGAATATTGACCAACATTTGTAAGTAAATTTATTTTTTGTTGGTGAATTCTATTCACCGCAACCCCTAGAGTTAAAGGGCCGAGTTATCAATTAAAACCCAGCGGTCACCTCTTCCTCAACCAATCACCTCTCTGGCTATCAATTAATGTTTGTTATAAAAAGATATTGAAAATTAAATTAAATTTTAGCTTCAATACGTAACTTTTGGAATTCTATTTATTAGGGTCAATGGTAATTGGTAAACAACTTTTGGAATTCTATACGAATTTTTTATTCATGTACATTTTTAACAAAGTTTTTCGACTAAATTGTGGTCGATTTCAGCAGGAAAGTTTGCTTCAATACGTAACTTTGGTCGAATAGTCATTTTTAAATCCATGTACTCTTCTAGGTGAATTCAATGCACCTCAACTACCACAGTTAAATCCCCCAACGGTCACCTCATCCTCAACCAATTACCTATCAATTATTGAATCTCAACAGTCACCTCTTCACCATATATATATGTCAACATCGTATGCTATAAGCAGCGGCTCGAGTATATGCAACTGTATTTTTTTTTATTTCTTCTTAACTTAATGCGTACTCAGTAGTATATTATATGTAGAACTAGAAGATCATTACTCATACCGTATATTCTATCTACTATATGTGGTTTATACTTTTGGAATTCTATGGGTTTCCTTGTATATCTGAAATACACTTCTTAATTCTTAATTCTTAGTACATCGTATATGGTATATATCTAGAATATATGGTATGTAAATCTAGAGTATCCCTTCTATGGGGTTTCTATGTGTTTTGAAATTCTATCTAGACTAGATTGTACTTTTTTTTTAATACTTTGTATCTGGATTTTTTTTTTCTAGATTATTCCATCCCTACTACCGTATATTCTTGTTTACTTTTGGAATTTTATTTATTTATTATTTATTTATTAGGGTTTCCTTATAAATCTAGCGTACTACATATATGGAACAATCCTCTATGCAAAATATATCACATAGCACACAAAGAATGGAGAGCACAGACCAGATGTTTTTCCATGTAGTTGGGCAAAAAATATTCGTCCATTACAAATCCTACCCTAGAAGTTTGAATACGCAAGTGCCTCCTATTCAAAAAAGGTATATCTTCAAACTCTGTAATGCATGTTGAGATGGCATCATTGTATTGACGTCGAGTTTCTTCTTGTGCAACTTATCTAAAAACTCTATTTTTCGATACTACTCCTTAATATTTTTTACAATGTTAAATAATGTTTTATTAAATATTAATAAATTGTGTTCGAACTGTCTTGTGAAATTGTTTTTATATCATTACAAGTTCTCAAACATAAGTTCTCTGGAGAAATTTCTTATGAGTCTATTTTTTTCAGATGGATAGAACCAGTTTTATTTTACCTTTTTATGTTTTAATCAATATGAGTCGACTATATGTTGGTCGATTACATTATATATAGCTGAATACTACATGAGTGTAGTTTCAGGATGTATCGTTTCGTCTCCCAAAAATAGTAGTAATGCAAGTTGATCACGGTGATAGTAATGATGATTAGCTTGCTTTACTACTAATTTGGGAGATGCTAATTTGGGAAATGAAACATACAAGTTAGAACTTACATCGTGCACAATAAAGATAAACTTCCACGTTGTATCCTCTGTCTCCAAAATAATAGTAAATCATGTTAATCACCATTCCAATCACGGTGATAGGCTTGCTTTACTACTATTTTTGGGAGGGGAAACATACATCCTGAAACTGAACTCATTTTACTTTGCTATTACCATAGTCGATCAACATAAAATCGACAAAGTATATTCAACTAAGTTGACACAAGGAGAACCTCGACGTCAAATACAATGGTGTCATCTGAAGGTGCACTATAGAGTTTGAAAATCCACCTAGTTTGAAATCGGAAAGACATGCATCTCTTCAAACTTCTTAGTCATTTTAGGGAACAGATTTGTAATGGACTAATATTTTTTTCTTAATCTTCATGGAAAATATGTCTGCTAGAGATGGATCATCATAAATACTACGGAGTACTCCGTAGTACTTTGTCAAAAGTATAAAGCACATTTTGATAAGGGTCGAATCGACCAAATTGCAGTCGATCTACAAAATTTGTCGACCAAATTAGAAGGTCGGATGTACGCGACTTTCAGTTGGTTGACCATATGTGTATCGACCCTACATTTAGTTGAAATAAAATTTACTTGAAGATGTTTATCGACCCTAAACAAGGGTATTATTATCGGCTATCACATGGTCAACAAGGTCGACAGGTTCTGTTCTTTTTTTACAAGTTCTTATAGTATGTCCTTTTTTGCCACAACCTGAGCATGTCAATTGCCATTTCTTTCTATGCTCGCCGGCGGATGGAAATCTTTTCATTGTAGGCCTTCCTCGCTTCTTTGATATGGCAGGAGGATTAACGGATTGAAGCACAGTGTCTTTGGCATCCCAATCTTCTACTTCGGGGACAGGATAAATGGTTTCAGCATATGCCATGTACATGAATTCTCGAGTGTAGTAGTTGCTGCACAAGTCATAAAGTTGAATATTATGTCCCAGATGATAGCATGCCAGAGCGTGAGCACATGGAAGTCGTGTTAAATCAAAAACACGACAGGTGCAAGTTTTCCGTGCCAGGTTGACCACGTGTGTAGACGTACCTTCAGGTCCTTTAACTTCAAAGTCAAACAAACCTATTTGCACTGATGTCATTGACTTAGCCTTCCTGTACCTAGTGCGAATGAGTGTCTCTGCTTGGGCAGTCAGTGGGCTAGAATTGGACTCTGTTAACTGTAACTCCACCAATCGCTTGCCTCTCCACTCAGAAACCTTGGATTGTACTCCTTTCAATAGTGCAACAATGGGAAGTACTCTTTCTTTTTTCAAAACATTATTCATGCTTTCCACTCCATTTGTTGTCATAATATTATAGCGATTCACATGAAAGAATGCCCTAGCCCATTTGCTCTTTTCAATCCCATCTAAATAATTAGCCCCAGATTCAAATCTACTTCGAAATTCCCTATATATACGATTAAAATGCCTTTCGGTGTATGCATTTGCAAGACTGTCAAATAAATTCATTGCCCCTTCATCTTTGTGAAGATGAGATTTCAGATTCTGTGATATATGAAATTTACAGTGTCCGTGATCAGCAGCGTTGTAGTGCTTTCTCAGTCCATTAGCAATGCTTGCATGCCTATCAGAAATGAATACAAGCTCTGATGAATCGGCAATAAGCTTTCTCAAATGCCCAAAAAACCAATCATAAGAGTCATTGTTTTCACTGTCCACAACAGCCCAAGCTAAAGGATACTGATGAAAGTCACCATCTTCAGCTGTAGCTATGAGTAAAACCCCTTTGTAAGAAGTTTTTAAGAATGTCCCGTCAACCGAGATAACTTTCCTGAGTGATTGAAATCCTGAAATACAGGCATCAAATGCTATAAACACGTACTTGAATAATCCATTTTCAACTTCAAGGTGTGTTGTAACTTTTCCACTGTTAGCCTCTTTCAACATATGCAAATATAATGGAAGTAGTTTATAACTACTGCCGGGAGAACCATACAAGGCTTCATTTGCAAACTTTCTGCCCCACCATGCCTTTGCATAAGTAATTGGCATACTCTTATTTTGCATGAGGGTCATTATAGACTTCGGTCTAATCATTTCCTCAGAACCACCACCAAGAGTAGCTAAAATCGTTTGTGCAACATATCTTGAAGTGGTCTGACTATTAGTACGATTACAGTCTCCAACTGAGCAGTTGTGCTTCTTTATGTATTTTATGATTTTAAATCTTGGAGAATTCTTTACGGCAGTTGCATTCATCATCCACTTACATGTAGGGCATCTACACTTCAGTTTATATCTCGTGGCATCACTCTTCCAAGTTGTTGTTTCAAAATTTGCATTGATGGCAACCTCCCTAAACTTATCCTTCAGGTCTTTTTTATTCTCAAATTCAAACCCAACTACGAATTCGGAACCATCATCAAAAGTACCATTAGCAGAGTCAGGATCGACTACATAGTGGCCGTCCTTAGAATCTTGGTCGACCACATTTTCCTCGGTATCATCAACTACTTTGCTAGGAGTAAGATCAGATACTTCTTTATGACTGTCAAGTTTCTTAGGTGTGGATACAGTAGCATCATGATCAACTACTTTGGTAGGAGTAAGACCAGAATAATCAGATTCTTCTTCTTTATGACTGTCAAGTTTCTTAGGGGTGGATACAGTAGCATCTCCTTCCACAATAATGCTGCATTGAAAAAAAGAATCCTCAAAGAAAACTTCATCATTTGTAGAGCAGTCCTCCCTATGCTCTAAACTTACCACAACAGATGGTACATCTTCATTGCGTTCGACCTCTTCAATCTCTTCAGTAACAGGTTGTACTTCAATAACCTCAACAACCTCAACATTAATTAAAGTTGAACGCATTTCTGTGTCTTTCAAAAATACAGAGAGTGCTTTATCCTTGTCTATGGTAAAAGGAACAACTTTACCAAAGCGTGGGAGTTGAAATGAGATCTTCAGTTTGTGAGACATAGGGTCATAACCTGTCTCTCCGTAGATACACCTCATAAACAGGTCCAAATCCACTTTACTAGGATCCCAATCGAAAGCACCTATCTTAGTGTCACCAGTAAATTTGTACTCTCCTGAATCGTTCTTCTCCCATTTCCCATTGTAATGAATATATATCGGTGTTGAATCCATCTGCATAAACTTGAACATTATTGTTTGACGTTTAAAATATATGACTAATATTTTCGACGTGATTTTGGTCGACACATAGTGGATATCGATGACTACATTTGGTCGACCAGTTCTAAACAGTTCCAATCAGTTTTGTTTTTTCCATTATATATTAAAATTTTCGACTTATTGGTTACAGTTTTCATAACTATTCGACTATATGTACTCGATCATGTAAAAATGTTCGACAAAATTGTGGTCGACAAAGATCAATATGGACCACATTTGGTCGACCATATTCTTGTTTTGATTGTTCAGTACTCTGTATTAGTTAAAATTTTGTAAGTTACTTCTTTTTATAACTATTCGACTATATGATGGTCGAACATATGGTCTACAAATTTAATACCAAAAATTGACTTGTAAAGTTATCGCACGTAGACCATATTATAGCCGACCACTAAAATAATAACGGTTGTGAACAACCAAAGTTGTCGGTTAGCGTGGTTGATCATTTTGTATTTGTTATCCGACCATATGGTTGTATTATATTTGAACATATATAAATTATGACATGAGTTTTATGATTCTACGCACCAAAAAAGCTAGAGAATCTGAATATAATGGAGATGAAGCTTTAACCAACCGTTTAGTATATGTAGCTAATCTTGTCTTGCCGGATGATGGATGACGAAAATCCAAATGCGCTGTACCAAGCTTTTGGTACTGACTGAGTCGATGATGCAGAGGCTAGAGGTTGAAGACAACTGAGAATCTGAAATAAACGTGGAATGATGAAGGAGAAAGGAATGACAATCTGAAATAAATGTTACCGTTGTGAATAAGTAGCCGTTGGGATGTGGTCGTTATAATGTGACGTGTGGAAAGAGGAAGCAGTTATTTAACTGAAGCGGGGTATAATCGGAAGTACGCCAAAACATTTAAACCGACGCGGGGTATAATGGGAAGTAGGCCAATTCATTTAACGGAGGCGGTAGTTTGATAATAACGAACGTTGGCCGGGTAGTTTGATAAATATTAAACCTTTTTAGGGCATTTTAAAAAATCCTCCTTACCTACACTATTCACTCATTTCAATTTTTTCAACCTATCGGCATTCGGCACATCAATTTTTCTTTTACACATCCTTTTTTTGCCAATTTTTCTTTTGCAAATAATTTATGTTTTTAAAAGTCAAACATTCCGCTATAAAAATAAATAAATGGAAAAATTGACAAGAACAATCTCACATTTTGCTGGTCTTTGTTAAGAATTTAATTCACACACACGAAAAACAATAATGAAGAACACACGAAATTTGGTAACCCGGTTCGCCACGAATGACTACATCTGGGGGCGCTCAAGCCAAGAATATTATTGCTATTTTCGAGTCCAAGAGATTACAATGGGAGAAAGCTTGTATTTATAGAGAGTAAAACCTATCCCTAATCCAACTAGGAGGCTCGGCCGAAAAAGAAAAGAAAAAATCTGTACGGCCCAACTGTACGGAAACCGTACGGCCCACTTGTACGGAATTGTATGGAAAACTTGTTCGTAAAAAATGGATCAAAAATTTGATACATAATAGAGATTGGTTATACAATCTCTAACACCTTACGGTCTTCTCATAATAATCCCACTTTTCGCAATTCCAGAATAATATCACATTTACACCCCATCTTATTTCATTGGACCATAAGCTATTGATGGCCTACTATACGAGGTTTTGACCCTTTCTTTGAAAATCATATAAATAATTTCACCTTTCACTTTTTTATTATATCTTTATAAAGGTGGGATTATTTATATATGATTTTCAAAGAAAGGGCAAAAAACCTGGTATAGTAGGTCATCAACAGGTCATGGTCCAATGAAAGAAGATGGGGTGCAAAGGTGGTATTATTATGGGATTATGTAAATGTGAGATTAGTATGAGAAGACTGGTTAAAAGTGGAATTATTCTTGTCAATTTTTCCTAAATTAATTTGGGATTTAACTTTTTTTTATTACTTCCTAATAAAAAAAATCAAACATATAAAAAATTAATTTGACAATGAGATCTTAGTTTTAATGACTTTTAACAATTGAATTGGATCTTGCTGCAAAAAAATTGAATTGGATCTTACGCAAGAAAATTTTGGGACCTAAAAACATTTAGTAGTTGAAACTTTACATTTTTTAAAATTTATATATGCAATATTGATGTCACGTGAAAAATTACAAAATGTTATGAATTTTGGCATATCTTTAATCAAAATTGGAGTATAAATAAAAAAGTTATAACAATTTTTTTATTATTTCCATTGAATCTCACATCTCTGTCGCCCGCCTTATTTTTCCTCAGTTTGAAGTCTGGCTCAAGTGAATAAGGGGTTCTCCCTATTCAGGCAAGGGGTGGCATGTACCTATTATCATACTCATGTATACATTTTTTCTTTGGGTTGCCCATAACTTGGGGTGAATATCTCAAATTTGAGGTTTTCATCCCTTGAGTTGGGAAGAACCTAACTCAGACTTTACCTCTCTATCCCAAACTATATTATACAACATGTGGTACAAGGTTCTCTTGATTTTATTAAATTTAAATTTAGAGGGAAATATATAGTTAGACTCTTGATTTTTCTTTTATTTCTTTTCTCCTGCAACGTTCTCTTGCTTCACATAAATGACATCTATTTACTTCACAAAGTATGTTTCTCTTTCTTTCTTTTTCTTTTGTATCAAACAATTCTTAATTTATACCTAAAATTAGCTCCTATGAATTAAAATAATCTAACCACATAATAATATGATTAAAACTTATCTCTCCCCTTACCATTAAGGCATTAATAATATATACGGAGTACTTCGTATAACTATTTTTTCAAGATTATTCATTAATATTGAATGTCTAGTACGTAAGTGTTCAAAAAATGTTAAAGTGAATATTAATTCTTTTTTCGATAAGATATTTTATTACTTGTTGCAATATAATACAAAGTTAACTACATGTGTATGATTTTTTCTGCGTAAAATGTTTTGTTTCGAATGGATTTTACTAATTTAATGTGTTTCCCCGAAATTTGAATATTTATTTCTAAAATTAAGTGTTTTTCATTTCATGCTGCTTAGCTCCATTGAGTACTGTAATATTGGGAACACGATGGAGAGTTACACGTTGTCATGGCTAAATGAGTAAATGTGTTTATTGTTTAATACTCCGTACTACGTATATAGCACGATAGAGAGTTACACGCCACCGCCTCCCACTAAAAATAATGTTCAATTTGTATGTAAAATTTGAACTAAATGAGATAGTGAACAGATGAGAAAGTGAAATTAACATGAATCTCATGTCTTAGATTTGAAAATTCTACATTATTATCTAAAACAGAAATGTGCATGTGACACTATAAATTAGAAAATAGTTTTTTTATGTAAACATTACCAACAATGTTTGAGTTTACAAAAAAGTGAGTAAGTGGCTAGGAGTAATTGTAGGGAAATCACCTTTTTCTTTTATTTTGTAGTCATATTTTTGTTAGAAAGATTTAAAATACTAGTAGTAATATTGGTGTAATTTTTTCTTGTTTGTTATGAATAAATTGAACTTTTCTGTCATAACGAACTACTACCTCCGTCAACTAGCGGCATTAAGACATGAGGATGATGTGCGATTATTAAGAAAATAAAGTGAGTTATGTGAATGATACTAAAATTGATAAGTTAAGAATACAATAAGAATAATTTAGAACCAAACAAGTTTTATCAATTTTGGTAAGAGAGAATTTTAGTGTGACGGGGAGTATATATTATCTAAAACACAAATGTCTATTGTTTTACATCATTATCATTTCTTAGGAGAACAACTATTTCTCAATGTAATCGGACCATATGTGTGTGCATTGGATCAAATAAAGTGGGATCTTATGATTGGGTAAAAGTGTCAACAGTGCAACAAAATGATTTCAAAATGCGGTTATAATTTTGTAAGGTACGGTGAACATTTCTACCAACACAAGGAGTGCGGTATTTGAGCATAAAAATACAACGAAGTGAAATACAAGTAAAGATGTCCCAATGATAAAATTAAACAATCTTTTTATTTGAACCGCATAAAAGTAAAGATGACGCACAGCTAATGAATGGCTCATTAAAGAAATGTGTTTCACTTAAAATGAGAAATTTTCAACTTTTAATATTCGATGATTCGATTTTATCTATGTACATTATATATATTGCACTTATTTGTGATGGTAAGAACTCAAAAATTATATCGTGTTTCTGTGTATGCTTTTAAGGCAATTCAATATAAGATTTAATGTACTACTACGTACATGTCTACATCAAATCGATACATGTTTCTAACCTATAAAAGATATGTTAGAATTTGAAGTTTCAATTCTTCTATATAATTTTCTAAAATTTATGGTCCATACTATTATTTTATTGATACAACCAGTGATTCTATCAACAAGATGAATTGCCATCAAGAATGAGAATGGTGGGAGAGACGAAAGAAAGAAAAAAATCCAGAAATTTATCTTTAAGTACAATATCATGTGGGAAAATAGATTGATTAAAGTGGTAGTCTTACAAGTCAAAATGTATATAAAAAAAGTGAGATATGGATTGAAAACAAAAAAAAAGGTTTGCAAATTACAATTGTTCATAGAAATAAGAAAAAATGGTAACTACAATTGCATATAAAGCAGGCAGAGAAAACTAAAGCACCCGAATAAGATGAAATCAACACATTTAGCAATAGCCACTACATGCACTATTCAATTTTTAAACATTTATTTTAGAATCTCGTTGATGGCAATAAATCTACCCTTTTCAATTGAAAGTTGTGAAGCCACTCCCATGGCAACCGATATTAGCCCATCATATAAGCTTACGGATGGAGCTCTTTCTCTTCCTCCTCTTCCTCTTATTGTAGATAAGAAGTGAAGGTGTTCCAAATAGCTAGACCCATGGTGCAGTCCATTATACCTTATTGTGTAATAATTAACAAAGAACACAAATATTAATATGACTAAATTTACATGGATTCATCTAAAATGTTGATTATGACAACATGAATTATTTCCCGAGACCCGTGGTAATATATAGAGAGACAGAAAGAATTAGCCCCATACTTTTTCATATATGATTGTTTTGAGTAGGCTGCATTTGATATTCTTTAGGCACAATGATATTTTGTTTACTGTTAAACTATATTCAATGTACCTCGGTAGAAAGAATATGCCTCTGCTTAAGAAAAATGAAAAAAAAATGAAAAGATGGTTTCGCCTTTTACTTCTATGCATAGCTTGTGCGGCTATATTTGTTTAAATATGTAAGTATGTAACTAATCTCATGTGTATATTACTTTTGTTGTATATTATAATTTTTTGAAATAACTTCATTAACTTTCATACTTTGAATAAATATGATCTATAAGTTTATTAAAATGTGCCTTATGTTACAGTACCTCTGCTAAATTGTCATGAAATAAGTAGGACTAGTCTTGCATCATTTCATAATCTTCATATGTAATAATGTATGCTCCATATATAGTACTACCTTTATCTCATTTTATACTTTGTATCTCTTATTTTAGTTTGACACAATTATAAATAAAAAGTGGTTGAAAAAGTAAACGTTGAAGTTGAGATGTGAGTATATTACTATGAATTATTATGGACTATATATTTCTTTCCAAAAAGAAAAATGTAACACTTATTTTAAGAAATTTAAAGAGGGAAAGTAAGACATGTAAAATAGGACTAATTTAAACTCACTTTATTCGATCATCTTTGGTGTTTAGGGTTTGAACCCCCACTCGACCCTCCTCTCGTATACCCCAACGGACTATACTTTCTGGGATAAATGCTTCGCCCTGCAAAATACCCAAACTAAGTGGTAAATTTTGTGTTACAAAATGACACATAGTACATCTTTAATTCTAATTGCCACATTTAAAAACCTTTAATCTAACAACCAATTTAGAGCATTTATAATGCAAAAAATAGAAAAGTTAACATGCAGTATGAGAGAGGTCGAAACATAAAAATTAAAAAACATGACATCTCTTTTGTTTATACATTGGGAAGGAAAAAGTAACATCTCTCCACGGTCTTCTTAATTTTGGTAGATATTTCTCCACAATGTGAAATGCAACATCAAAATGCAAACATTGTGGTTGACATTGTTGACAAGAAAAACAATAAGATACATAAGGTTGTGGAATTAAAGAGATGGAGACTTCATTACATTCAATTTTATGTATATGTATCACATTGAATGTGATATACATAATATTGCATTGGAAATACTCCTATAAATTTTTCCAATTCATCGTTATGTTCTCGAATCACAAGCTAATCCCTTTTTAGTTCATAATTTAAATGCACAATTAAAAATGATTACATTCAAATGCATGAGAATACAGTAACTTCACCAAATTATTACCAAATAATTTTTTATGCAAATAAAAAATAAAGTCGTGGATAAAAGCCCTTTAATTGAAAAAGGATGTTTACTTTTGGACTGAAATTTGTTGGTCTGGTCTGATCTGATTTTGTCTGAACTGGTCTGATCTGATCTGGTAAATGTCTGGTCTTTATGTATTTTATAACTGTCCAAGTCTGGTCTAATATGGTCTGATCTGATCTGATCTGAGATTGAAAACAATCCAAAAGAAAACATCTAATTGGTAATTAAATTACCTTCCCAACATCACCCGTCACAGATATTTCTTGTTCGTTTTTGCTCCCCTCAGCGAACATACACAGGTCCAGCATGCCCCGAGATCCATTTTCAAACTCTACAATAACATAAGCATTGTCTATTATATCAGGCACCTGAAACAACAAAAAATTGATGTAATTAGGAAGGCATCAAACACCACTCTTAGTACATATTGACATGTTGCATATTAATGACATGACATCATTCACTTTTGTACACACTTCAAATTCTTCATGCATATAGTTTTCCTTTAAATAATTGGCGAAATTCATAAAATAATCTTTATTCTCGATTGTACAATAATAATCTCTATTGAGAGTGTTCATAAAAATAATCCGAACTAACAATAATATCCACAAAATAAATTGAAGTGAACTCAAATTTATGTTCGTTTAATATTCTCAACTCATACTCACACTTTTTCCTTCACCACTCTTTTTCAATTCTCAGGGTGAATTCAAATTAAAACTTGTTTAATCTCAACACCCTTTTCATTGTTTGTGATTATCTTTATGTTGGAAGATAGAAGTGTTACCCGAGATGAAGAGTGGTGAGGAAAAAAATGACGGTAGAGGGTTTAGAGTATTAAAAGGCCATTAATTTGAAATTCAATTCACCCAATTTATTCTTCTGGGCACCATTGTTAGTTCGGATTATTTGTATGAAGAATCTTAATAAGGATTATTTTTATAACAACCTTAAATGTATGGATTATTCCTATGATCGAATGTCATCCTAATTAATTTGATAATTGTTACCTTGCCATCATCGTAGATTTCATCCTTGTGATTCACATCAATGGCTCCGGAAGCCATAACACGAACTGGATTCGCACCAGCAAATAGTCTCATAAGATCGAAGAAGTGGCAGCATTTCTCAACTAGAGTGCCACCTGTGTTACAATTAAACCGGTTCCAATTGTTTACCTGTTATTATAATTATGATTACGATATTATGATGATGATTATTAATTAATTTATTATCACCATTAATTTATTTATATCTTCAAAACCTTTGTGTCGTTCTCAAGAGACCAGATTTTTGAGTCACTACTTTATGAAATTTATGTATTAGGACAATACAAATTTGAGCTAGAAACTTAAATAGTATTGTTGTTTGAGAAATTTGCATGTAATTATGATATTGATTTGTTTCATTTAAAAGTTGAGATATCAAAATATAAGAATGGCTTCAATGTTACAATGCATATGGTGCATATGTGGCATGAGAGATATAAACATAAAAGAATAAATTCAAGACATTTCTCTCTCCTTATTTTTACAATCTTAAATGTTTTTGACAAGTTTTTTCAACAATGTCAACCACAATGTCTACATCTAGACATTGTACTTGAAATTCACTACTAAAAAACCTTATTTGTTGCGGTCCTATTGAACCACAACAATAGTGAATACTATTTGTAGCGGTTGTGAAGAACCGCAACATAAAACTCATATTTTAAAACTTTTTGTTGCGGTTCTACAACAACCGCAACAATTTTCTTTTTTGAAAAATTAATCTACCTTGCTCTCTTTTAACCCACCTCCTACGAGTTTGGAACTTGTGGTCTCAAACGCTGATAAGTCCGTATTTAGACACGCATTTGATGCGTGTTGGGATCGGCTTTTGATGGTTTTCCTAGCTTTAAGGTGTTACAAGTCTCAATTTTAGCTCAAGTTATGTTTAACAGGCGTTGGTTCGAGTTTTGTGTCATTTGGAGTCAAAATCAGGATTTTAGAGTTCAACATCGGCACTTGAGGATCAATTGGGATGATTCGAGATGCATTTGAGTGTTGATTTGAGAGCTATGGAGGTCACCGGTAGGTTTATGATGAAGATTTAATGACAAAAGAGCTCTACGATTGGCTATGGGATCAAAAAGAAGATGAATGAAGCTTGAAAACGGCATTCAGGATGACCTTTGGTTAATCATTCAAGCATATCTCTTTGTATAAGCATCCAAAGAACACGATTCAAAGTCCACATGAAAGCCAACTTCAAGAGATACAAATCATATGAAGACATCAATCCTAGAATCTGAGAGGAAGAAGATGAAAACAGACGATGAAGTCAGATGATCTCTGCTGCGATCTCAGAATGACACCTTCCACCGTTTTGATCATATCTCTTGATTGTATGATTCAAATCACATTCGGCAAATTGGGGTGGATAGAAGACTTCATTATCTACAACTTTCATTAAGAAAGTTTTGTCAAATTCGGAAGTTTTACGCACGCCGTGCGTAGGGGAACGCACAATCGTGCGTTTGAGGCAAGAAAAGCAAGGTAGCTACTGCCAGCTACGCACGGCCGTGCGTAGGGGGGACGCACACCGTGCGTAGCACCGGGTGACGCAAACTTGAATCCCAAATCGGCCCGAATTCATATTTTCCCCCCTTTTTCTATAAATAAGGCCTCTCTAACCCTTTTTAAGGGTGACGAACATTACGGAGAGGCCTAGGGACGAATTTAACACCGTTTTTACGCTATTTTTTTCCAAGACCCTGGGATTATTTGTAAGTTCATCTTTTTAATTAATGACAATTATTTCTATTCATCCCAATTCTGTTGATTCTTCAATTATGAATTGTGAGTAGTTTAATTAGGGATTTGGGATTGATGAAGGGGTTAATCATGATTGATGGCTAGATTCTTGTCGGTTTAATTGCATGAATGCCGTTTAATTTGTGTTTGAATAATTTAACTGATATCTTTTGTAACCTGGAACCACGGCTAGAATTACAATTGCTGGTAGAATAAATTAATAGAGATCTAGTTTATTCTAGGACACATTCACACACACTTAATCGTTCGCTAAGAGATTAGTAGCGATTAAGGGGCCGTAAGCTCGCTCGTCTTGGCAATAATTTAGGATCTTGTCGCATGAGAGATCAGCCTGGTCCCCTAACTTATTGTACTCTACGCCGCGAGAGCGGTAAGAACTTAGTAATGATTAGCTAGGCTCAATTAAATTAATTTCATGTAATTAAGCCTGATCTGCCAGAAATCTGGTTACCCTGGAATCAATCCCTATTCCATTCGTCATTAATTAGAGAGAAACCAATCTTTTTATTTTATTGCTCATTAACATTAGTTTAATTTTCCACCCAATCAAATCTTGCACGACGCATTTATTTTATTTATTTCATTTTTAATCGCTGAATTTAGTTAATCTTTAATTCCCTTTTGTCCGTCCCTGTGGAGACGATACTCGTACTTACACCACTATATTACAATTTTTTTAAGTGCGAGAAAACTCACATCAAACGCACTCCGGTGCGTACACAAACCCTATATCCACTTCCAAACCGCTAATCCATTGAAGACTCTTAGTACATACGGAGTATATGTTAAATATGGTATATATATACTCTAAAAACGGTTATATTATGAATAAAGTAGTTTGTATTGTTTTTTTCAATTTTTATAGTAAATAGTATGTGTAATACTACATATATATTTATGTAACTGTATTAAATATTTAGATCTAATATTTTCTATTTAAAAATATTATACTCACAATACTTTCAAGATATATTAGAGCATCTCCAATGGTTCCTCCCAAGGACTTGCTTGCAATTTTTTAAAATTTTTAAGCTAGTAGCCTACCATTGGAGTGCATAATACCTTCTAGCTTGGGCAAGCAAATTAGCCAAAACAAGCTACATGCTAGAAAGGAGAGAAAATTGAACTAAAATGGTAACTCCCAAATATATTTAATTTATCGATAATTAATATACTAATCTAAATAAAACAGCAACGATAATGTTCAAAGTGGTTTCAATTTATTACCGTTAATTAAAGATGTGCAACGATAATGTTCAAAGTGGTATCAGTATGCATGTTTTTGAGCACATTTTTTATTCCTTATTTTATTTTGTTACTTAACAAAATACATGTTTTTCTACTAATTTTAATAATATGGATTCACCCTTGTCGGCTTAATGTTTGGTCAAAGTCATGGTTGACGACCAACTTGATCAATCTGTCAGAAGTTTGGTTATGTTTGCTTGTCAACTTGATTGATTGAAAGTATTTCAAAATAAATACTCCGTATTATTTTTATTATATTAACAATAAAATTCATTCAAAATGTATATTTCAAAATTGATTGATTTGTGGGGCCTATTCAAGAGGCAAGCATTGTAGCTAACCATTGGACTACCACATTGCTGGAAAATGGATTAGCTAAAAAAAACTGATGTGGCAAGCAAAACTACAACGTGATTAGCTAACCGCTGGAGATGCTCTTATATGCACAATATTTTGAAGATATATTTGTAAAGCAAAAACGTCAAAATTTATAGAAACGTGATTAGCTCATTTAACATACATCATTGCATAGATCTCAAAAAAATGTGGTTTTTTTAAATACTCAATCGGATAATCGAGCGTGAAACAAAATGCATTTTAAGAAATCGAAAAAATCACGTTTTTTGCTATGGTTATAGCCGGAAGCCCGGAACCGCAACAAATAGAGTCATTTGTTGCGGTTCCGGCAAATAATGTGTTTTTCGATAATTCGAAATACACTTTGTTTCGCGCTCAGTAGCCCGATTGGGGTAATTCTTTTTTTAAAACCAAATAAAACGATGTGTTTTATTTTTAATAACTACACTTTTTTGCTGCGGGTTTAACTAAAAAAACTTATTTGTTGTGGTTCCACTACCGCCATAGCAAAACGTCCCAAAAACATACTTATTTTATGTGGTTCCCCCTTGACCGCAACAAAAGTCCAAAACGTACATACTACGTATAACGTATTAGCTATGATTTTGGCTTAACCGCAAAAAAAAAAAAAAATCTAGTTGTGAATGTCAAGAAAAACTTATCAAATACATATAAGGTTATTCAAATAAGAAAAGAAATGGTCTACTTGTAAATTTTATGTCTATATCTCTCATGTCACATATATATAAACTGTTCACATTTCATATTTGAGATACTCTAATAATATCAAATATTCAAGAAATTGTATCAATCCAGGATCTAAAAAATAGATAAATTATCAATTCAGAATTCTAAAGATAAATGTGTCACAAGCCTCAAATCATTGAAAACTATAAATTCAAGACCTAAAATTAACATACCATTCATATACTCATATGTAGTTTGAGAAAAGCTTTCCATATGCGTACGTAGTACAATATTGTAAGCATAGTAAATTATTACCTTAACTAGGAAAGGAAAACGGTGCTCTCGAATTGACACCATTTTGACCTGCCCCAAAGATCCACCTTTAACAATCTCCGCCAACTTGGCCACGGGCGGCATGTACCTATACTCCAGCCCCACTTGGACCAGCATCTCCGGTTTCAACCGGCCGGCCACCTCCATCACCTCTTTACAGTGCTCAACCGAAGTGCAGAGAGGTTTCTCAACCAGAACATGATAAGGTTTGGGATGGTTCAAAATGTCCATTAGAATCTCATGGTGAGTCATGTTTGGTGTCGAGACTATCAGTACGTCGCATAGTCCGCTGTCCAGCAGAGGCTTATGCCCTGAAAATATCTTTGGCCACATATCATTGCCAAACCATCCAAACTATTAGTAATTTAATCATGATTATGTCTATTGGAAACTAAAACTTAATCAGTTAATTAAGTGTCTATTCAAGGAATGTGTTTTTCTATACTTTTTTGCTGTTTCGTGATTTTGTTCATGTCATTACGCCAATTTGAATTGCAATGAGATGAATATACGTAGTACATAGTATATATATAATAACCTCTAGTGCGGATTCGAGTTCAATTTTTACTAGTTTGGTTCTCGTACTATCACGAAAACATCAATTAGATTCTCATACTTCAATTGCGTCAATTATATATGCCATGCCAGCAGGTCACCCGATAACAGAGTGCACACGTGGACCCCGGTCCACGTGTGCATCACATCATCGCGAAATGACTGACATGGCTTCCATGTGCACCACATCAGCAATTTAAAATCATTGTTGACTGGGCTGTCGCATGTGTATCGCGGCAGCAAGTGACTTGCTGATGTGATGGGCAATATGTTAAAGGACTAAACTGAACGTTTTTTCAAAGTTTGTGGATTTGTTTGATTTTTAAAAGTACGAGAACTGAATTGGCGTTTTCGTGATAATACAAGAACCAAATCGACAGTTTTCCCTATATTAAATTAATAATCCGGATTTGATAAATATGAATATTACTTTTGTAGTGTTTACCTCTGAATAGGATTAACATTATCTTTGTACCCCAATTTAATTGATTAATTAATACTCCATGTAACTAATCGCCCCTAATTCTCTTGCATAACCAGTCAATGTAATTAGAATGTTTTCTTTTGAATTGAAATTTGATAGTCTATTCTTGTCCGATCTGATAAATGTATGATCTTTCTGTATTTTATAACTATGGAAGCTTGGTCTGAGATTGAAAAACAGTCACACAAAAAACATCCTTAGAGAGTGTTTGCAACCGCTTCTGTTAAAAAAAAAAGCACTTTTGGAGATGTAAGAAAAAAGTGATAAGTAATAAAAGTTGATAGTGTTTGGTAAAATAAGTGTTTTTTGTGTAATAGAAAAGGGAAAAGCACTTTTCACACGCAAGCCGAGAAAAAGTACAAATTGGTAGTGTTTGATAAATAAGTGTTTTTTTAAGACAAAAGTTGAAAAGTGCTTTTTTAAGCTGTTGCAAACACTCCCTTAATCCGTCTATTGGTGGCGAGAGCTCGGCAGCAGCTCGGCACTGGCGTATAGCATCAGAATTCTGACAGATCAGTGACAAACTGACAAAAAATTTCGACGACCTGCACCAGTAGTCTGCAGTCCCACGACGTGGGGGAATTCTCGAGCATTCCAAAAAGTGTACCGTGTAAACCTTATAAGTGCAATATTTCAGATGAACACTTCTGAACTAATTAAGCTGGCTCCCCAAAAAATTGTACAGAGTAATGTACATGTACATAATTACAAATATATGGAGTATAAACTATAAACAAAACGCTCACGTCATAATTTTTGAGGCTATTTAATTTGTAGATATATACCTGAATAGGCCATTGAAAAGAAAGTGAGAGGTGGTAGGCTTGTTGTTGGGAAGGAATGTGTGGATCGGCGATGCATACAACTTCCACGCCTTCGTCCCGGAGATGATAAAGGTTGATGAGATGCTCCCTTCCCATCATCCCCACTCCGATTATCCCGTATTTAATTACCGCTTTCTCTTCCGCCGCCATTATTGATCACTTTATCAAAAAAATGGTCGATATATTTCAAGCTAAGCGCGATAAAAAGGGACTCGATCGGAGTACATATATATATGCTCGCATGTAATTCTTTGTACTCCCTCTGTCCCTAAAAGAAGTTCCATTTCACTATTCCTTGGTCAACTTAAATCACTCTTAATCTCTTACTTTTTATATCAAAATTTTATAAAAGTTGAATTATTTTTTGCAGACTTTGTAGCGGGTTTAATGTAGTTTCTGAATATGTAAATTTTATTTACTAAAAATAATCCGAGTTTTCACAGGCATCATTTAACTTTATCGTCAGTCAACCTCGTAATCAGCAATTGGAACAACATTTAGGGACGGAGGGAGTACTATGTAGGAAATATCCTCCCAAAATAATCCCACATTTGTAAAATAATTATTTTGTAAAGGTAAGATTATTATAAGCAATCTGGTCAAATGTAAGATTATTATTGTCAGTTTTTCCTTCTTTTTATGGTACGTTCAGGTTGATTGACTGTTTCTAGCTAGTTATTTTGTTTTTTTATTGTCTATTTACTTTGTTAATTCAAATTAACAAAGTTAAATCCTCAAATGTTTTAATTGGATTGAAATTTTATGATCTAATCGGATAATTATGATTTGGTTTTGTCTGAGACTGAAAGCAATATAATTAAGTAAAAAAAAATCCCAAGACCCTCAACTTTAGTTCAAAAGTATAAGAGAAGTCATTAAGGATTCGGTCAAGCCAATGATGATAAACCTTATACTTGCACGTACTTACTAGAGGTTAGAGTGTTCAAAGCAACATGTAAATAAGAACTATGACATCTACACGATCACGGTGAGTTTCGAACTTTCGATCATTATTTAATCTTCGAAGGAAAAATAAGATTCATTTAATTCCTGTTTTCGAATAAAAATAATTAGTCTTATCCCAAAAAATCCATACTTTGCACTCATTGAAATTGAAAGCAATTTCGTCTATCTCAATTCATTCACACAAATATTTGGATAAATTAGATTAATTAAAGAATTATATACATTTATATACTCCTTAATTTCTTTTGACCAACTTGGGGTCGATCGGACTGTGTTTGGATTGGCCCCCTTATCCATCTACCTGTGATGGCAAAGGACCATTTAAATTCCTAAGCTATTTTTGCACATTATTTTAATTTGATTGTTGCAATAATGCTTGTTGACGAATGTTCTGTTAGGTACATTGCACTTGGACATTTTAGCAACTTTAATATTTCCCATAAACTCGTCTGTATTGTAAACTTTAACGAGTGGAGCCGGAAGAAAGGGATTATTCATACGGCATATCCAATCTTTGGATATACTCCGCAAAAGATGCCTTTAGTATTATTTTTGTTTTCACAATAATTTTTTTGAAAGCTTTGTTTTCATAATATTTTTTTTTCTTAGCACAATAATAGAACTTTTAAATCATTATTTCCTAGCATGGTGCATCCAATATAAATGCACAATTTTTAAATGTGTGGTTAATTAAAATTGGCGGAGGAACTAATATTTAGAAAAGGTTAAAATTGGCAGACGAAATAATATTTGAAAACCATAAATTCAGTATTTTAAATAAAAGGTGATATTTACCAAAAAAATAGTGATGCTCCGATCCGTAGTATTTTTGAGACAATTAAACAACAAAAGGGTGGTAATATTTTGTATGACTGTATTTCTTCACTAAAAAAAATTGTATGACTGTATAGTTATGAATTGTATGGTTTGAGTTACTACTTACTAATATAAAGAGAAAATTGTCGAGAATGAGACTCTTTCATTAACTTTTGATATAAATAGGACCTACTTAAAATTTGTTCATCCGTATATCTTAATTAATCCTGTTTTAGGAAACTCAAATTTAACTTACCTAAAATACCCTTGATTGTTTAAGACGCATAATAGCCTTCCCCTTTTAATAGCCTTCCGCTTTTATTCCTTCTGCTAACGACTTAACCGCCTACTGCTTCGTCCATGGAAGGAAACATGATCCTTCGCTCGATCTTCTT
The DNA here is from genome assembly GCA_945859915.1 of Cuscuta epithymum. Taxonomy (NCBI): domain Eukaryota; kingdom Viridiplantae; phylum Streptophyta; class Magnoliopsida; order Solanales; family Convolvulaceae; genus Cuscuta; species Cuscuta epithymum. The sequence continues at coordinate 21,970 of CAMAPF010000980.1, read as the reverse complement.
CAAACTTCGCTCTAGAGTTTCGCTGAGTAATTTGCATCACTAATTCGAACTCAATCTCCATCAATTGCGATTCAGTATCTCTATTCCGAGAGGAGTTAGCTGCAAACTACCGATTGAGCTTCATCACGATTTGTGCCCCGTTTCTTCTGCGATTTTGTCTTGTAAGTTTGTATGTATTGTGTTCTGATTACGATTTTGTGTTCGTTTTTTCAGAATTACATTGTTTATGAATTTCTTCATTTAGTTATCTTCATACTCTGAAATTATATTCCTATGGTTTATTGTGTACAACACTTCGAGATTATTTGGACGTTTTATCAGTTCTGTGTACTGCACTTAGACATTCTCCTGCATCAATAGATTTGAAGTTCATAGTACATAAGTTTGTGTATTAGTGTTCTGTCTATTGTTCGTTAAATCTGACTATTACTATTTTTGTTTCTGCGTCTTTTCTTAGTTTTTTTCATTTATTTTTTCATACATGACTACATCATATATTTATCTGTTTTGTATTCACAATTACTTATTCACATCAATATATTATGTAATGAGTTCAATATGATATTTGAATTGATTTATCTGTTTTTACTCAGATCAAAACAACATGTTGATTATGCTAAAGGTGGATGGAAGTTGGGATGAATCCTATGTTTTCTGTAATAAACGAACTTGTGGTCTCATAGTTCCAGATGAGACATTATATGTTCGTTTTATTGCTTTGGTGTATTCATGCATTGGTTCATTTGCTATGAATGAAAAGTTGAAGATCAGTTATTTGGTTGAAGAATGTCCTCCCCCAGTGGTTGTTAATGATGATTACAGTTTGTGCTTTTATTTGGCTCTTAAAAAATCACAACCTGATTATGCCAAGTATCCTTTGTGTGTTGAGTTGTTTCCACTCTCTGTGTCTACTGCTTCCCACTTCTCTTCACAACTTCCTGCATTTGATTTAAATGTGGCTGCAAATGGTGAATTTGATGATCTTGAAGACACTTCTATCATGCATCATCACACATTTCACATTTCTTCTCCTCAAAATGAAGATATGTCTTTGGACATGTATGCTACGAATGCTGATATTTCAGTTCAGTCTGATATTTCTGGTTCTAGCAATGCAGTTTCTTCACCTACATCTTCAGGCAGTGAAGATCTTGCTGTTAATGAACACTTTGATTTAGACTATTTTCATGATTTTCAAGATATTCAAGTAATCTGTCACTTTCATCCTACTCGTATTGCTAAAGATGCTATCTACCAAGATAAGAAATCATTAGTCCATCATTTGAAGATGTATGCCATTTCAAATCTTTTCCAATATCAAACAAAGACATCAACTAGAAAAGTCTTGCATGTTGTTTGTGTTGATGATGAGAATTGTGATTGGGCTGTACGTGCAGTGAGGTTGAGTGGATCTCAAATGTTTGAAGTAAAAAGGTAATTTAATGAGAATTGTTTGTGTTTACAATCTGATTTTGTACTATTTTTAACTTATTGTCTAATTACTGCCTTTTTAATGACTACTTACTGTTGTACAACTTCCAGATTTGATTCTGTGCATACATGCTCACTTGATGTGAGACAAGGTACCCACCGCCAAGCTACCACAGAAATTATTGCTGAACTCATCAAACACAGATATGCGGATGCATCTAGAAAACCTTATGCTCCGAAAGATATTATTGTTGATTTAAATAGAGATTATGGTTTGACTATACCTTACAAGAAAGCTTGGCTTGCAAACAAGAAAGCTCAAGAAAAGTTGATGGGTTCAGATGAGCAATCATATCAATTGTTACCCTCCATGGCTTATGTTCTTAGAAAGAAACATCCTGGTTCATTGATTTTGTTAGATGTTGGGGCACATAATCGGTTTAAGTCTTTCTTCATGTCGTTGAATGCATGGATGGAAGGCTGGAAACATTGTGTTCCGGTTCTTATAATTGATGGCTCATTTATGAAAGCGTATTACAAGGGTACTCTATTGACTGCATGTGGTCAAGATTCTAACAACCAGATTTTCCCTTTGGCTTTTGGTGTGTGTGATACTGAGCGAAGGAAAACATGGACTTGGTTTTTTATGAAACTGAAGGAGTGTCTTGCACATAGGGAGGACATGTATATTGTTTCAGATCGTCACGATGGTATTATACATGCAGCAAAAGTGGTGTTTCCGCATGCTGAACACGGCTACTGTGCGTACCATATCCTAGGAAATATTAGATCAAAGTTCAAGGGGTCTACTACAGGTCTTGCATGGAAGTTTAATCAAGCTGCTAGGGCTGCCACTCCTGCTCAATTTGAAGAGTATATGGCTTTATTAGATGCAGAAGATCCCCGTATCCGTGATTATTTGAATGAAATAGGTGTTGAGAAATGGGCTCGCTGTTTTGCTCCTCGTTCTAGGTATTCTATAATGACATCTAACAACGCCGAGTCAGTGAATTCAGTGGACCGTGTGCCTCGTGAGTATCCTATAGCAAAATTGATAGACTTCTTGCGGGGAAGGATGCAAAAATGGTTTTGTGAACGTCGTGATTCTTCATCAAGTTGTAAAACAATTCTGTCTGACCATTTTGAATCTCAACTTCGTTCTTATCATGCCGAGGCAGCTCTTATGAGTGTAAGTCTCAACTACGTTCTTACCTTCTGCCTTTTATTGCATTCTTATCCTTTTATTCTTGTCATCTTTCTGCACTATTGTTTTAAGTGTAACTAATGTTAGCAAATTCTTTCTTGTTTTAGGTCAATCCTGCTAGTCAATATGAATTTGAAGTGGTGGACAAAACATCCAGAAGCTTTGTTGTTAATCTGAAAGACAAAACATGCTCATGTTGTGAATTTCAACTAGATCACTTTATATGTGTACATGGAGTTGCAGTTGTAGGTCATCATCGAGGTTTATCGTGCTATGTTTACATATCAAAGTTTTATTTCACACGTGAGTGGGTTGCTGCTTATATAGGGGAAGTTCACCCTCTTAGTTCTCGGTGTGATTGGGGTGTTCCTGCTTCTGTGGCATCTGAAATATGCAAGCCACCTACATGCCTCACACGCCAACTGGGTAGACCTAAGAAGAAGCGTATTCCTTCAATTGGAGAGTTTGGTTCCAGGCAGCGGTGTTCACGGTGTAAGAAAGGCGGCCATAATAAGAAGTCTTGCAGGAATCCTATCCCAGTCCGTGCTTCATAGTTTTATGTGCTTTTGTTTTTTTCCCTAAACAAGCAATAAATAATTGAAAGACATTTATGCTTTATTCATCACTATTGTTAGCTGCCACGATTTGTTGGCATTGTATTCTATGTTCATTGGAATAGTACTTTGGCGTTTCATTATAATTACTTTTTTTTTGAATCTTATGTTATTCATACTGACTTTATTGATTGGTAAAATGCAACCAAGTTGCTGCTGTGATGAAAATTATTGTCTACTTATGTACTACGTAATGTCTACACGAAGACCATAATTACACTCATTGTTAGTGAATCTTTAAAAGTGGCATCTGTAATTGTCTCTTCCGGTTTGTCTTTCTTCTTAACTAGTATGATTCAACTATCGTTATACACAAAAGTGAACAATAACACCAAGGAAGTTCACTATTGTGTTATTTTAAGCTTCTTCCTCACATGTTCAACAATCTTCATAGCTGGATGGTATTATGAGACATCATGATGCATATTCTTGAGTAAGATGTTTGAGAAATCAAATACTCAGAAAATAAATGTCATTGAAATTTATGACTTGAAGTTTTAATGTCTAGAACTCAAATATTAATGACTAATTAGTGTCCAATTATGGACTTTATGAAATACTTTAACTAGATTTCGCAAAACTTCACATTAAACACATGCTAAAAGCGAACAAGCATCACATATGGTGCTAAAAATGTAGATTACACATGGTCAACCCAACTGTCTTGAATACTTAGTAACAATACTTAATGACCAAAACAAAGAAATTTCAGAAATATATTTCTTCCCAACAAAATATTTATTACAAATCATCAAGTCCAACTACTGCCTTCATGATGCATACATCAGTAGCTCTGTCGTCATCTTTTGTCGGTACATCTCTATGTCTTGCTTCGAAACTTCACTCACATCTTTGTCCATCATGAGAAACTCAGCAAATTTGATAATAAAGACACCACAGTTGCCCCTGTAAATGCATAAGTATTTAATATGAAGTTAAACATTTATGATGTATTCAGATATGTGAAGAATAGTTAAATTATTACATGACGTACCCATCATCTTGTTGTGGACAATTACGGACTATATCTACACGAATTTTGCCCTTTCCAATTTGTGCATTCGGTCTTTTGTCATAAACTCCCAACCTCTCCATTACTCTTGGTAAGAAGGTCTCCAAGCAAGGAAGGAATACCCTAATCGTTGCCAAGGAATCTCCTCTTCTCTTTAGGGAGTCATAGACTCTGATACGTTTTCCATTAATGTCCAACACCAAGAGTATCCAGTGCATCCCTATGTTCAGTGGCATGTATACAAAGTCAGCTTCTGCCCATGGCAACCCATTTGACCCAAGCATTGTGTTCATTATGTTTCCATTAGAAGCTGCCTCAGTCATTGTTGTTTTGTCATTAGTGACCATTTCACACTTCAACTTCATCACCCCAATAAATAATGGGTCTGTTGTGGCATATTTTTGTTTGATTTGGTACTGTTTTCTTTTCACTCCTAGGTAATAAAATGCCACTGCAATATGCTGAAAAAAGTAACAAAATCGATTAATAAATTATTTTTATGCATCATATTATTATAATTTACATGTGACATATGTTGATATAAACTTACCATGTCAGACAACCAACGTTCATTTGTGAAGAGGTCATAAATCCATGTCTTTGTTGGTATGATGAAATGATCTAATTGTATACCAAACTTGCATTCAACTAGTTCTTCATGGTTTTTTTTGTACTTTTTGGGGACATTACTTGAATGGTTTTTTACCAGGCCCTCCTTCACAAATTCTTTTACCTTATCCAAGTCCTCTGTAGGTGGCATTTGCTTTGGGTCCTCACTGAATGGTCCTTCAAATGTACTCTTCTCAGAAACTTGTGTTTCATTCAATTTTTTTAATGCCTTTTCCATTTTCCTTTTCTTCATTTCTGTTGTGGGGTTAGGAGTGTATTTATCAGGACTCCTAGCAGCCCTTTTTGACCTTTTAATGACCTTATCTTCTTCTGCAATTTGAACTTTATGTTCAGCCTGTGCATTTACAACTTCCTCATCAGTTCAAAAATTCACTTTATCAATCATGCTGTCTATTCTACTTTCATTTTGAACTTTTGAAATTTAAAGTAACTACTTACCTTATCTTTAGAATTGTGAGCTTCCATGTTCTCTTGTTGTCCTTTCTCTTTATTTATTTCATCACGTTTATGTGATTCACTGTCTGCTTCAATGTTCTGTTCTTCATCTTGTTCAAGAGTTGCTGTTTCTTTTGAATCACCAGCATCAGCAGTCATTGCTTCATCTTCCTATAATAACGTAACAAAAATTGTCAAGTCAATCATTACATAAATAAATTTATTACACAAATAGCAATTACCTTTGTTTGCTTCAAGTCCTTAATGACACTATGAATGGCGTTGTCAACATGCATTTCCAACTCTTGTGTGTTTATGCTTGCTTGAGCAGGAGTGAGTATCATGCCATCTTCATAGATTGCTGAATTCTCTTTTTGGGCACATATGGGATTTGCATCCTCACTTCCAAGTTCTTTCTTATCCTCAATGCCTAGACCTTCAGCCATCTCACTGCCTATACCACCTTCTGCCTCCTCACTTCCTAGACCTTCTGCATCATCCTCACCGCCTAGACCAGCTTCATTATTTTCCATTGTTCTTTCCTTCTCTTTCTGTGTTAGATCCAGATGTACGTCAAAACTTGGTATATCTGAGACCAAAATTGATTTATCTATTCCTCCTGATGCTTCATGAATCTGCACATGGATTTCTTCTTCGCTCCTTTCACCTTCTGCATTTCCGGTGCTTTGAAGCATTGAAGCTTTCAGCATCTCTGCCTGCTGCTTTTGCCCTTTCAGAACTTCTTGTATTCCATCTTCTATTGTTTTCATTCTTCTCTCAAACTTTTGCATCTTCTTTGATTGGAGCACCACTGCAGCCATTATGTTACGCATGATTGTTGCATCTCTGCTTTGGTTGCCAGCAGTTTTTTTTCTTTTAATCAAACTATTTAACCTCTTTAATCCAATTGCAGTTGGACCCTTGGCAATTTGTTCCTTCAAGTCAGTATCTTCTTCATTAGGGCAATCAATCTGTGCTGCTTCAGACTCCTTTTCGTGAACATTCCCATTTTCTTCTTTACTCCCTTCCACAGAAACATTTCTTTTCTGTTTTGCTGGCCCATGTTTCAAAGTAAGACGACTTGTTCTGAGAGGCTTATTGACCTTGTTTGCATACAAAGCATTTATCAATGGATTCTTAAGCTCGTCTTCAGTTGGTGCCATTTTCTGATATTCAAACTGCAGTACATAAGAGAAATTATGCATACAATAAGTTAGTGCACATCATAAAGCATGAATTAAAATTACATATAATACAGACATTAAAAAGAAATTTACCTCTTCATTCAGAAATATGACATCTGCTAATGTTGCAACATTAGTTTTCTTTGGTGCAGACCACTTCAGCAATCTAGGAAACAAATCTTTCCTTTCTTCCTCTAACTGGCAAACATGTGTCGTTCTAAGAGCTGGGAAACTTTCAAATGCCCATATTTGCAATGCAAAGACAAAACCTGGAAATGTGAATCTGTCTTTTGTGGCCCTTTTAATATTTTCTGTCCACTTAGGCACTTTTTCCAATAAATCTTCCCAGATTTCATCTCCCCAAGGGTACTGGTTCACTAAATCAAGATTATCTACCATGTTGATGTAGATTGCTGGGCATTTCACTGTCTTTTGGTTTCCAATTATGTAATTGGAAATCAAGTCAAGAATAGCCAGTTTTACCCTATCTAAGGGCTGCTTCTCTACGGGTATATTATCGAACTCCTCAAAAGCTCTGCTTATGTCAGCCCTTGTAACATTACTTCTTCCATTGAAAAACCTTCTCCAAATGTCACCCATTACATTTGTCGGTATTATTGGTTTCTCTCCTCCCATCTTGAACCCCGTTATTAATGCCAGTTGTTCCTTTCTAAAAGCCACCAACCTATTTCCTATATTAAAGTAAATTCGGTCTTTCCAAGTCTTCTTGTTAACCTTTTTGGCATGGTTTTCTACCAGCAGAACAAGCAGTTGTCCATTCATCCACTCTAGGTTACCTATTCCCAGCCATCCACCAAATATGCTTTTTCTGAATTCTTCAAGTTGGTCCTCCTTTAATAGCTTCCTTATGGTTTCAATGGCAGTATGTACATTTGAATAACAGTTTAACTTTAACTTCTTCTTGGTCATAAGAACAGGGTTTGTGCAAGATCTAACAATTGCCTGACATTTTAGTATTAATAATTTCTATAAGTACTATAATCATAAGGCATAATTGCACAACAATACTCAATTTATAAATTTGAATTTACTGTCTTATAGCACAACTCATATATCGTGTAATCTAACATCAAATGCTTCATACCTTAAGTCATATGAAATAAATGATATGTTAATTGTTGAAAGCATGTATGGACAAAATCAAACAAGGTATAAAATATTTAGTATTTACTTGAACTGAAATACTGATTATTTACTTGAACTCAAATAACACATCTGACATCAACATTACTCTACGAACATTTGATTCATCATTTCAGATAAACATTACTTCTACTTTGTTTGTAAACAACATATGTCAATATAGTTGTTTACGAAATTTATATTACTTTTCTCAAATGAAGTCATTGAATACATTACCCGACCAAATGGAAGTATAAATTCTTTCTCCTTCTCCGTTTTGCTGGGACTTGGCATCTTTGTGTCGAAGTCGCTTTCAGAGTTTTCTTCGTTTTCTACATTTTCAACGTCTGCCTCATTGTCGGCTTTCTTTCTCTTTGCCATTACTGCCTAAATTTGCTTTCAGAGCTTTCGTTTGGTCGGAATGCTTTCCGTTGGTCGTCAAAACTTGCTCGCTGTTCGTCCGTAGTACGCCATTTGTGTAGTCGGTTGAAGCTTTCTGCAGATTTGGAGACGTTAAATGAAATGGGGCTTGCCGTTTCGAGTTGGGCTCGCGGTTTGTAGTCGGGCCTGCGGTTTGAAAGGAGTCCTCTGGTCCATTTGGGAATTTAAAAGTAAGGGTTAAATGGTCATATTAGCTCAACTTAAGTCCTACGTGTAGATGTAGTCCTATTTTTAGAAATTTCCTATGTTTATGTCCTATTTGTAAAATTTTCCCATATATATACTCGTAAATAAATAGGGCTTAGCGCATAAACATCATTTTGCCCTAGATTTTGGTCATGGATCCACCCATGACAGTTTTGTCACGAATTTGTTAAAGATATCACAGTTTACTCGATCAAATAGGTTTTGTCACGGACCGTCCCTCGACTAATTTTTTTTTTTAGAAAAATAAATTTTATTGATAAACGGAAAATAGTACAATGCGAAAAAGGAAAGAGGAAATGCATTACAAAAAAAACGAAAAAGTGAGAAAACTAGATCCAAAGCTAGTCCCATGGGAATTCTCTGGATTGAGATCTTGTGGTCATGCTATGACACCTTTTGTTCTTCTTATTTTTTCTGTAAATTTTTAATTGCGTGTTCAGGTTATCAGTTGGCAGATAGTTATATGAGTTTATGAAATTAGCCTTGCGGCAGACTTCCCTATTGAATTTGGACTTCCCAATTTCCCTATTGAATTTGGACCGTCCCTCCACTACTTCAATTACTTGTCATGTATTGTAGTATCTTTGGCAAATTTTTCATAAATCTTTTTACCATAAGTCATTTATCACGAGAAGTATATCCATGACAACCCATTGTATGGAGTATGTTCAATTCTTTGTCATGGATGATGTCCTGGCACATTCAGAAATTTTACCTTTATAATTTTAAAAAGGATATATATTGTGTCACATCTAGAACGTTGTGAATTCTGTGACAATAGAGTATTAGTTACACTAGTGGAAAAAAGACATTCTATGTCGGTTAAAATGCACTTTCTATAACGGTTGTGAACCGATATAGTATCAAAGGACATAGAAAGTCTGAGCATTTCCGTAACGGGTATAGGTAACCGACATGGAATGTTTTTATGTCGGGTATGGAAATTAACCGTTATAGAAAGCCTTCATATAATACTAACCTTTTATATCTGTTTGTTTACAACCGTTATGAAATGTCTTTGTTATTTAAAAAAAAAATACCAAAATACAAATCGATCTAATTAAAATGTATAAACGAAACGTGTTAGTACCCAATTTTAATAAGATTTTGATGATGCCACTATACTAAAAGTCAATATGTCCTGCGTTCTTACTTTAATTAAAGGTTGATCAGGCTCTCAAACTGTGACCAATTAAAATGTACAATTTTTGTACTAAATAAATTTTTACTGGAAAATTAAAATGCAATAAGGTATTCTTTTTACCTTAAAAGGACATTCAGATCCAACCAGTATAAATTTATTTAGTACATAAAATTATCAAGTCACATAATCAGCCAATCAAGAAATGACAAATTAATTCTGTACCAAATAAATTTTACTGGAAACTAAAAACTACAATAAGGTAAAATTTGTTTACCTTAGAAGGACACTTTGATCCTACCAGTACAAATTTATTTGGTACATAATAAAATAGAACGCGGCATACACACACACATACACTGCATGTGTATGATTGAAGACAAAGACAAGAAAAGCATTAAATGCTCAACAGTACGAAGACCAAAGAAGATGGGTCGCACACACCAAATCGTGAAGATTGAACATTGACTTGATCTTCTAGCTACTAATCAGTGAAGACAAAGGAAATTTCCAATATCAGCTCCAGCACAAGAGAACAAGAGTACACCTCATTCTACGAATAGGATTGAATCCTCTCAACCAACGGAAGAGATCAACCTACTGGAGAAGCCTATAAAAGAAGGCATAGGCATGAGTTCTAAAACCAAGTTTTTGAGTCTTCTAAGTAGAGTAATCACTCTAAGTATTCACGAGCTATCAAGCAAAAGAGAAAGTGCCAATTCAACTTTGCTCTCTGCTTAGACTCATGCTTCACTAAGCTCTAAGATTAGATTAACAACTGTCATATTTGAAGAGCTTAGTTCATAGTTGGAGGTTAGAACTTTCTTGCAATCACAAGTTGTTGTAAACACTTAGGAGAACGGTTGTTCAGATCCTAAAGTGCAGTTAGATAGAAAAGAGTACCTTTTGAACCCCACTGGTTCAATAGAGAAAAGTCTAAGGACTGAGTAACCTTGAGTGGTGCTATACTCATTGTGAAAAACCTTCAATCTAGGCCTAAGTGTTGTAAAGGCTGGATTGACACTAAGTGTATTGGGCTTAATACTTTAGTGAAATCCATCTGAGAGAGGGTGGGACTGGATGTAGGAGGATTACACCACCTCTGAACCAGGATACATCGTGTGTTGATTTTATGTTAAGTCAACAAAGCACACAACCAACACTTCTCACAAAAAGATTGGAGTTTGCCAGCAGCATCCTAAGCAGTTGCCTTAACAGACCCAACTGCTTATCCTACTGCTTAATTACTTACTTTCTTTGAGACCTTTTTCACACAAGAAACGTGCACAAATATCACTAAAAGGCCTATCAGGTCATTTTCAGAAATTCATTCTCAAGTATAGCAGGTGCCTCAGCAGTCCCCTGGTGTCCATCCAACTGCTGAGCCCTCTGCTCATAAACACTTGTTTTTCTTGAGCATCTCAATATCACTGGACCTTCATAACATTACCAACGAGGAAGTTGACCAAACTGCTCCGTGAAATTCATCCTCTAAACCAAGCAGGCACCTCAGCAGTGCCCTCATCACCAATCAACTGCTGAGACCACTGCTTCAGTAAAACTTCTGATTACATATACTAAAGCACATTTTCCGTAAGCCCTCACTATTCTTAAACAACATTTCATCATCATCTTCTTTAAACATCCAATATTTTCCCAGCAGTTGTCTCAGCAGTCTCCTGCATTTCAGCTAACTGCCAACTCAGCAGTTGCCTCAGCAGTCGCCTACCCATCATCCAACTGCCAAGCCTACTGCCCTTCCATAATTAGTCTAAACATCACCCAGACTAGAAAGTTATCTTACACTGTGTTGCTAGAGGTTAAAGACTTCCGCTGTGCATCTATTAATCTCCCAAAAGATTATAGATCAACTCATCTAGAAGGGAAAAGTTCTTAAAGACGAAAAAGCTATAAAAGTCTATTCACCCCCCCCCCCCCCCCTCTAGACTTTTACCTCTATCCGGGACCATCAAAACGGATTAATACGGAGTATATAAATTTATCCATAAGAGAATGAATTACTGCATGTATAGTGTATACAATTTAACATAAAATATCACGTCTGAGCAACTAGCCTAAACAATGCGCTTGACCACTTTATACATTTACCACTGCCTTTCTATGCAAGCCCACCATGGGCTATTTAATAAAAAAATCTATCTAGAAAATAACATTTTACCAACAAAAACTGCACCTAAATATTTAAGGACACCAACTTCACCAGGAACGAACATCCTTCATTTGTCGTTGCACCAATAAAACAGCAGACTTGCCCTAAAACCTTAGCAACCCAAGATCCAGTACCTTAACCATCATACGTAGTAAGAGAAAACTATGAGTTGAAAACACGAGGTGAAGTCAAAATTCAGAAATAATGCATGTGACATTTGCGCGAATTCATTTTCTATTGGCAAAAAATATACCTCTTTAGAAGTTTTTTTTGTGAGAATATACTTCTGTAGAAGTTGAAACATCTTTTTTAACAGATATTAACCCACTTCACTTTCATAGCGCTTTTTACCCTGCCATGGAAAGCTGAGGTAAGGAAAACATATTGAAAGACCTAATCAAATTCAAGAGGATTAAAATTCCAGATATGCTTAGAGATATACAGCTCTGAGCTAAGCGAGATGTGTGGTACATGTTTATGAGTCATGGGATCCTATACTTGTTGGCAAGGTCAAAGTTTATGCTATTAACCTCCTCAAGTAATTAATTAAACTATTAAATCTGCTACCAAGATCAAATAGCATACTAACCTTTTTCTAACTTCAACATCCAGTTGAAATCAAATGTTGAGTTGGAATAAATTTTAAATATATGAAACAACCTCGATAAGAATCACATAAACGAACAGAAACTATTCAAAACTTGTTCATCTTGGAAGGGGTGGGGGTGAAATGAGATGCTTTCAATGAGTGACATGCTATCTTGTTGATTCATTGGAAAAAACAGATGGATTGAACCCAAGATTGAATACTTTCCTTGTACACATCCTGAAAATTAAAGCATTGAATGTTAAAAAAAATGTATAACAAACAATCCTACTATATATGCACCATCACTGTTGCAATTCATGCAAAGAATACCACCTAATAGAGATTTTGATTAAAACCTAATGAAAATCACTGCATTTATCATTAAGTGTTTGTGTAAGGTGTGTGTGTAATATATAGATGGATAAGATGAGAACATCTCTTACTGATAAGCATTGTCTCATAAATGAGAACTTCTAAACTCTCTTCAACTGGTTCACCAAATGAAATTCCACTTAACAATCTGCAACATAACTGAGGTATGAGGTTAAAGACTTAAAGTTGATCAAAAACCTTATAATTTTTACTTAAAATGAGAGATAAAAATGGATATATACATTACATATTCACACACACACACACTGATACACACACGCATATTTGTGTACACATATATAAATATATAAATTGGTCCTTCAAAGGAGGCCCCAAAATTTGCCCAAAAATATAGGTTGTAATCTCTTGCTTCTCCACTAGAGAGAACCACTAGTTTCCTATACTAGAATCTCTAGTGTTTAGTTTTTTCCATAGAAGAAATTCTCTAAATCTGAAATTCTTACATTTTGCGGACCGGGTGGCTCGGCGGACTGTCCATCCCACTCTTATGGGTGTGTATGGACATGACAAGTAGTCTGTTTTTTTGCAGCCCGGGACGGTTCTGCCCACACTTGGCAGAAAATAGTTTTGAAAACCTGCTAATTAACTTGTTTAGACTTAGAAATAAAGCAGAAAATAGGGACTATGCATTGAAGGTGATTAAAGAGATCAATGAACCCTTAGCTAAGCTAGTGAAATGATATATTCCATATGATCAGCTTTGACTTCTATAATAAGCAGGTTCAAACCTTATTAATAATTGCAGGAAGCTTGCCAATCTTCAGGTCAACGCCAACCAACCCTTATTCAGTATTCTTCTCTAAGATTCATTCATCACTTGTTGGCCTAACCTGGTTATTGAGACAATAAAACTAATAAAGTCACAATAGTACTTTGTATATGTATGCAAATATTGCAAAAAAAAAACATAAAGGAACTCCATTTTTTCAATCAATTTGATTGACCCAGTTTTTCCGCAAATCAGGAATTAATAGTAACATATCTTCCTTCTTCTCGCGTAATAGTTTCAATTCAACAGAGAACGCTCAAGTACTGCTGTGTTGGGAAATAACTAAATAAGTACAAACGAATGTCTCTTGAAAAAGGAGGATTGGGGATCGTTAAACCAAACTGATGATAAACTATCTCTTCTTACTCATTTTCGTAATAGGTATATGAGAGAGTGAATTTTCATTTAAAAATTTCACTGAGACATTTTTACAAACACATCATTGACATTACACAACAAAAATCTAACGACCTAGCTTTCTTTTTCTTAATTCCAAGAATGAAATGTTTCATTCCAATAACTCAATCAGGATTTTTTACAAACCTCAACATCGACATGAGAAAACAAGGATGTATAAATAAACATTTTAAAGTTCTATCCCAAATTTAACGCTATTAAACGAACTCAAGACAAAAAGTTAAAGAAAATTCAAAGTTTACTAATATTGACATATTTGAAAAAAATGTATTTTACCTGGAGATGTCTGAAGAGAGGTGATGGACGATGTTGGAGATAAATACGGCTGGAGAGAGGTGATGGAGAGCCGCAGTATGGAATCTCTGGTGATGAGCGAGTGACAGTCAGTGATGGAGGAGCGGCGCATAAGGAATGTTGCTGGAGGAGCGACGCTGAAGGAGCGGCGGAGCTTCGTGCGGCTAGGTCTGTCTGCGTATGATGTATTCTGGTGATGCAGAGCAGTGCGTGCGTCCGTACGCCGCCAGTTGATGCATGATGCAGAACCGTCGTATTCGCCCGTCCCTTCATCGCCGGTTGATGCATATTCGTTGTCTCAGTCATCCGCTACATCGAGTGTTCATCGAGAGAGCAGAAGCAATTGGAACCCTAGCCTACTCCTGTAATCCTGTTTAAAAAACGCATGTATGAATTTACAATACCCATTTCATAAGGGTTACAAATCACCTGACATTATAAAAGACACTCCATTCGTAAATTAAGTTTTCGAAAATTAAAAATATGACCCCGTCTAAGTTAACAATGTCTGTCCCTTTTATAACTGTTATAGATAATTGTTTATATTTATAATACTTACCTCCTCAACTTACTAAAACTTTCATTATCTATAAATATGACCCCGTGTCTACATATTACAACGGTTCTGATTGAACCCATATTAAAACTTAGTTATAGAATGTGTATTTTGTACTAGTGTTAGAACAATCAAATGTGCAAAATAAGACTATTTCATAGGCTTTTGATTAAAATAAGACCCCATTAGCAATTTTAATTCCGTAGACCTCTACTTGTCCTATTTCAGGAAACTCAACCCTAAGGTATTACCTAAATTACCCGTAACTGCTTATTAATATATTTGAGAGTTTGTTCGGTGCTTTGTACGCTCAATATTCTTCAACTATAGCTCTCCACTCCGCATCAATAACTCGAACTCAGTCTGCAACAATTCCGTCAACCAACATTCGTCAATGGAAGGTGAAATCGCTTCAAAGTTCCGACTTCCGACTCATAATCTTCATCGCAATTTGTGGATTTTTCCTTATGTGATTTGGTGTTGTAAGTTTGTAAGACTATTGTTGTATTTTTCATTTTTGTGATTACAGTTTCGAATCCATTGTCTTCTCCTTTTACTTGTCTATGAAGTCCATGGTTGTCGCATTCTTCACTCTATGAAATTTTATATTCCCAATTTGTAACCAAAATACATTTGTATAGTTTGTATAATTTTTGCTTAGGGGACTTCAAAAATTCTTCTGCAGTAATAGCCTTTGTACCTAGTAGTCATCTCAATTTGGGGATTTCGTGTTCTGCATTTTGTTGTTATAGCTCTCTCTGCATTTTTCGGATTACAGTCTTAACATTTAATGTCTACTTTATGTCTTTTAATGTCTTTTTAACGTCCTATTACTTTTCAGGTTTAATTTTGTGCATAAATGATCACTCGAAGTGAGACAAGATCCCCCACTGTCAAGCTACTGCAGATATATTTGTTAAACTCATGAAACATCGGTATGTAGATGCATCTATGAAATTGTATGCATCTAATGATATTATTGTTGATTTAAATAGCGATTATGAGTTATTTTGTCATTCAAGAATGCTTGGATTGCAAATAAGAAAGCCCAAGAAAGAGAAAAAAGGCAAATAAGCCCTCGAACTATTTGTGTTTTTGCAATCAGACCCCTGAATCGGAAGAATTACAAATACACCCCTCAATTTATTGAAAATCAAGCAAGCAGGTACGTGCTGGTGCAAGTAAGGAGATGAGAAACTACCGACACTAGCGGGTAAAAAAGACCTCATTGCTTGATTTTCAATGAGTTGAGGTGTGTATTTGTACTTCTTCCAGTTCAGGGGCCTGAATGCCAAAACGCAAATAGTTCGAGGGCTTATTTGCCTGTTTTCTCCCCAAGAAAAATTGATTGGTTCATATGAGCAGTCCTTAGACATTTGTGCCGATAATTGTTTTAAGTACTTCTTCATGTCATTGGATGCATGGATTCAAGGCTGAAAACGTTGTATTCCTGTTCTTATCATTAATGTGTCATTTGTAAAAGCATATTACAAGAGTACTCTACTAACAACATGTGCTCAAGATGCTAACAAACAAGTTTTTCCTTTGGCTTTTGGGGTGTGTGATATTGAGCAAAAGAAAACATGGACTTAGTTTTTTAAGAAACTGAAAGCGTGCCTTGCGTATAAGCATGACTTATGTATTGTTTCATATCATCACTAGGGTATTATACATTTATACATGAAGCAAAAGAGGTGTTTCAACATGCTGAACATGACTACTGTGTGTACCACCCGCTAGGAAATATTAGGACGAAATTCAAGGGATCTACTATAGGTCTTCTTGCGTGGAAGTTTAATTAGCCAGGCTACTAGGGCCGCTACCCCTCAATTTGAAGAGTACTTGGCGCCATTAAATGTAGAAAATCTTGTATTCGAGATTATTTGTATTAGATAGGTGTTGAGAAATGGTCTCATTGTTTTTGTATTCGAGATTACTTGACATTTATCAATGCCAAGTAAGTGATTTGTAAGATTCTTATTAATTTTATATCCTACACTAACATTTGTAAGACTTTTATTACTTTTTTCCCCACTATTATTGACTGTCATGGTTTGTTGGCATTGTACATTATGTTAATTGTTATGGTATTTTGGCATTTGATTTGATGTACTTTTGTTATTCATACTCAAATTTCTTGGCTGTTAGATGTGTAGGCAATTAGCTGGCAATGTTAAAATTAATGTCTTATTACGGAATGACTAATGCCCATAAGATGGCCTTAATTTTAATTTCTTTTACTGCAGCCTTCAAATCCAGAATGCCCTTTAAGAGTTCTCAAATTTAACCCGACATCTCATTCTTTTTTTCACAAGTTATATGAATCAACTATCATATTCATTATTTTTTGAAAAATTATTATTTTTATTTAATGAGTTAGAAGTTCTGCTTGTGCATATATGCACGAGTTGAGATTATATTCATAATAATTTATTCTTTCAAACAATACACACTTAATATATAATAATGATTCACATTCTCGGAAATTGCTTTTGAATGAACACCCTCAAATTGCCTATACATTAAAAATGTTATTCAAACATCTACTTTTGTCTTAGCCTCAAAATAGATGTATATAAGTTTGGGTTCATACTCATGTGATGTGTATAGTACATAACTACATATGCATGAGAAATACATCTAAATCCCATTTGATCATTTCATTAGTTGAATCTATTAAGTTTCATAGTTGCTTTATAGTTTTGTAGTAAAGTTTGTACTTATTTTAGCTGGATGCATTTAATATCTACAGTTATGCCTTTAAGGACTAGTTACTGTCCACTAATGGACTTTATTGCATACTTCAACCAGATATCACAAGTCAACTTATAACTCAAAAAAGTGAATAATAATTTCATATGACACCAAAAAGGAGATAGATTACATAGCCATGTTTTGAAACCAATTGGCATCAATATTTAAGAACAAGACTTATTGATTATAAGAAGGAAGTTTTACAAGCTTTTTCCTTTCTAAAAAACTATACAAAATATCTTGGTCCAACTACTGTCTTCGTGATGCATACAACCATATATCAATAGCTCTGTCGGCATTTTCGGTCGGTACTTATCCATGTTTTGCTTCAAAACTTCACTCAGATCTTTATCCATCATTAGAAATGCAGCAAGTTCTATGACAAACATACCACAATTGTTCCCTATAAACCACAAATGTTTGAATATAAATTTAAACATGCATATATAATGTATTGAGTGATATGTAAAGAATATCGAATTATAGTCCGACATACCAATCATCTTGTTGTGGCCATTCATGAACCGGGCCACACCATCAAGAATTTTGTGTTTTCCAATATCTGCTTGCGGCTGCTTGTCATAATCGCCCAACCTCTCCAACATTTTTGGTAAAAGCGTCTCTAAGCAAGGTGTGAAGGACCTAATGCTTGAAATTGAACCTCCTCTTCTCTTTAGGGAATCAAACTCTCTGATACCTTTACAATTATTGTCTAGAAGCAAGAGTATCAAACATATTTTTATGTTCAATGTCATTTAAACATAACCAGCCTATGCCCATGGCATTTCTTTTCTTTATTTCCATTTCTATTTTCCTTTTCCTGATTACTGTTTTGGGGTTAGGAGAATCAAACAAGTTTTATGAGTCATTTTTTAGCCTTTTAATGTCTCGTTTTATTGTTGCAATGTGAAATTTGTGTCCGTCTTCTACATTTATAACCTCCTAGGTTATTTATTCCCCAGCAATCCACCAAATGTGGTTTTCCGAATTGCTCAAATTGTTCCTCATTTAATAGCTACTTTATTCTTTCAATGGCAGTTCAGTTTTAGCTTTTTCTTGGTCATAAGAAGAAGTAGAAGAACAATGATTGTAGGGATCATATAAGTTGTTTTTTATCCATAAACTTTTCTTTAGTTATAGTACAAGAAAACCCCAATTATCATGTACTGTAGAATCCTTTCAATATCATATCAGAAGAAAAAAAAGAAAGAATATTAAGAAAAGAGCCTTTTTTATTGTAACCTTCAGCATGTTGAATGGAATTCATGTCTCCTAAGTCTTCAAGAAGGAAAAAAATGATCAATAGCTATCCAATTACAACAATGAGGTAGAGGACACGAAGCTAAACTTTGATCAAAAACCTTATTCGTCTTCAGAATCCAAAATCGATTTCCAGGGAAGTCATCCCTCCCCATCCAGATCCAGCTTCGTCCAACTGCCCCGTCTGCGCCATTAGATTTTCGGCTAGGCTTCTCCCGAAGCAAGTGAGCAAGTATAGCTTGTTGAATGAGACTTCTGGAATTTTTCCTCGAAGGCCTTGTTTATGACCAAGTTCAACACCATGGCGTGTACGAGAATGCGGTCCGAGCCAATCTCACCAGCGTTGAAGGCTACTCCCAGGAAGAACTCATCGCCTGGTTTCTTGTAAAAGGAATCATCGTCCACTATTAGGAGGTGGATTTTGTTGTTGTTGTTGAAGAAGACCTCTTATTTAAAATAAGGGCATTCCTATCAATTACTTTCATGTTTGGTCATACGGTAGTTTGTAGTTCTAATTTAGGGAAAGTTGTTACTTGTTAGCTTTGTGTCTTATTTGGGTAATTTTCCCAGCTAGTTGAAAATATGCCCTCTAGATATTAGTATTATTGAAAAAGCGTGACAAATTATTCTTATTTACGTTGCAAGTGGGGGTTGTTTCATACCATTCATATAATATATAGTGAGTATTATAGAGTATTTCAAATTAATAAAGCTTTACTTATTTTGATTACTTGTTAATTTAGTCAGATTTTACAAAATATGTGTATGTAACTTTCTAAAGGTTTGTATGTGAGCAGCTAGCATTTATTCTTCTTTTTCAAGCAGTATAATCAGGGAAATTGTCCAAAATAGGAGTAAATGAGGTTTGGAATTCCAAAATAGGACTACTATGTTTTTTTCACGAAATACGAGTTGTTACAGCCATGTAAGAAAAACATTGTTATGATTGAAAAATACTGACATTAATTATAATAAATAATGCCATGTTAAATGCACTGTACTGCAACTATTTGGCAGTCACACCTACAAGATGACAGTAAATACTACCAAGTTAATCCTATTTTGGGAGTAAAAGCATAGTAGCCCTATTTTGGAATTCCTAACTCCATTTACTCCGTTTTTTAACTCCAGGGGGCGTCTGGGGTAGTGGTGCCTGGAGTAATTGGGGCTAAAACTCACTCCATTGAGTTTTGAACTCGAGACCTCCCGTAAAGGGAGAGTGAGTTGGCGACGACCAGCTGGATTGGACCACTTCCTCAACTCCATTTACTCCTATTTTGGGAAATCTCCCATATAATTAACTATTATTAATCAAATCTAAGTTCAAATCATTCACCATATAACTAGGGGGAAAGAACAACCAAGAGTGGCAACCAGACATGGAAACGGCGGCTTGAGCTAACTCATAAGTCACACGATTCACGGATCGCCTAATAAAATCTATAGATTTGATGATAAACTGATTCATCAATTGCTGAATATCGCCCACTATCAAACCAAGTTGGGACCGCACCCCTCCTTCATGTATTGCCGAAACAACGAGCACGACATCAGAGACTCCACATCAACATTATATAACTGCATGACTGCATCCTCTTCACCCACCTTAAGGCTTCTCTAATCCCGAGCGCCTTAGCTTCAGACGAAGAGCGCATTCCCAACCAGCCACATCCACCTGCTACTACAAAACTTCCAGCCCCATCCCACACCACACATCTCAGCCCTCTCTTTCCACCCTCCCCGGTTGTTATGTCAACATTTATTTTTAGAGGCCCGCCCGCCAGTTTCTGCCATGTCGTAGCCTTCTTCCTACTCACTCCCTATTGTGAAGTAAACTACTAATGTACTACACGCCAACCTAGCAAAACAACCCTAGCTAGATTAATAATCTCCTCCAAATCACCTACCTTGTCATGCCAAATTTGCACATTACTAAACTGCCACAAGATCCAACAGTACATAATGAAATCACAACGCTTACTATCATTCCTATAGGAGAAAAAAAACTTTCACCCCTTCTAAGAAAGGTAGTCCCTTCCTCATAATACCGGTCTAGCCCAGCCACTCCATAAAGGAGATGCCTTCCCACATGATATAAAAAGATGATCAATAGACTCCAATCCTCCACAACAAAATATACATTGATTACTTGCCTCCACCTTCCTTTCTCGGAGACGATTGACTCTGGGTAGATTACATGTGCATAGTTGCCAAGAAAAAAATCTTGACTTTCAAAATGTAAAAATTCCACGCTCTAGTCCAACCCAACCATTCCTTCAGATTAAACTCACCGACCAAATATCTATGCAGCTTCTCATAGAATAATTCACATCCTCTTTCTAGACCCAATAAACATTATCTCCCACCTCACGATTGCCTACACTATACTCTACACCAAAAATCTGTCTCCAGGGTCCATTAAATCCCTCAAAATGTCTACATACAGTTGTGATCCTCATGATAGAGAAGCCGCTATGCACGACAATGCTCCAGACCACTCACGGGAGGAGTCAAGACCCTAGGTTCCTTCGGCTGAGACAACCACTGATCACCCCCATATTTTGACAATCTTACCATCCCCTATTCACCAGTATGGTAACACCCCCGGTCCCGCAAGGTCCGAGATAGTTACTACTCCAGACCTCTAGTACTATCCTCACAAACCACCACGAGCCTTTACCGCGCACTTTGTCCTCACTCATGCGCGCCCTGAGAAACTTACCAGGGGGTCACCCATCCCAGAACTACTCCCGTGCAAGCACACTTAACTTTGGTATTCTTGGTGATGAGCTCCCTTAAAAGGAGATGCATCTTGTTGGTATGAGTAGTACTATTAATCCATTTAAATTAAATCTCAAGTGTTACAAGTATGTCCGCTGATGTAGTTGGTATGGCCTCCCAAACACTCCTCCAAATAAATGAGGGATTGTTCCCCAACCCAACATCCAATTTTGAGGTTCGGGGATAATATCTTGATATAAAAAACCTCACAACTAAGGTATTTGGCTCTGAAAACAAACGCCAAACTTGATTACCGAACATAGCTAGATTAAACTCCCTTAGCTTCCAGAAACCCAAACCCCCTTTAAACTATGGCTAGGTGTAATAAGCTCAGTCTCTGTCCCCTCAAATGGTATATATCGAGTATGTTACTGTCTGAACACACTCCAACACCAAAGAAACCCATTTGTCGTTAAAACTAAATAGCCGAAGCATCGTTTCCAAAACAAAGACCACTCCACAGGATCATATGCTTTATTCATGTCCAGTTTGAGGGCTGCATCTTTGCCGTTTCCATTTCAAGAAATGGTGAGCCTCAAAAGCTA